>JAGPOW010003648.1:89987724-90036599 GCA_030014935.1 Caiman crocodilus
CCTCTCTATTCCCTATAGATAAGTATAAGTGAGCTCAGACTTAGGATAAGCTTTAAACATTTTTATTTTGGTAGCAAGTTTTTGGTTTTGGATATCCACTGTTTTATATGGTATTATTATTAGGTTTGTATTGATTTTTACTGTTGTATGTTATATTATTATCATTTTCATATTGATTTTTATTGTTTCATATGGATATTGTATGGTTTAGGCCTGCGTTTGTAAGCGAACCAAAGTCATGTCAAGTTTCCATTTTATATGTCAAGCCTCCGTCTTCTGTCCTCTGCCTGGGCATCCTCTGTGTCACAACTGTATGAGTCACATATCCCTCCCATGTAAATTGGTTTCCAGATGAATGAGTGGGATTGGAAATGATTGAAATGCAACGGTAGCAGGCCTCTACTGAATGACCTGTAATGACTGGGCCATCACCTTGCATTGATTCACTCAGGAACCACGGACCTCACCCAGGAATAGAGACAAGACCAGCATTTGAAAGACAAAAGACCCTGCAGAACCAGCAACTCTACCATTGGACCCCACCATTACAGACACCCAAAACTGCACATCCCTGCATCGAGCACGTGTTCAGTATGCCAGGGGCTGACCCTTGCCTGGGCATGCCTCCTCTCACTAGGGTCACACAAGGTCTGTCCCTATAAAAAAGGGGCAGTGAAGACAGACCCAGTGGGACGCCCTCTCCATCTGGACCAGCACCATGCCACACCACCTATCCACCCAGAGGCCCTGCCGGCGACCCCCCTCTGGACAACATCTACTGGACAAGGACCCCTTTCCAGCCTGGATAGGTAGCTATTACCTGCATACCTCCTCCTACAATTTGGACTCTCCCTCTCTCTCTGTCTCTCTCTTTCCTCCTGGATTTCAGTGCACTTCAGCCCCTGCACCAAGCCTCTCTCACCCCTGCTGCCATTGTGTGTGTGTGTGGGGGGGGGGTCCAAGGAAACCAATTAGACATTGTGTCACCATCTCCCCTGATACATCTCCTCCAAGTTGGGTCATGTTTTATTGAATCCCAGTCCCTTCCCAATCTTAAATTCCAGTCTCATTCTCTCTCTCTCTCTCTCAGCTCCAGTCCCCACCCTCTCTGCTAGTTTCCTGATCTCCTCCCAATTCCATCTCCCCTTTTCTGCCACCCCTCAGCCTCTCCTTGCTTTCCTACTGTCCCTACTGCCTCTCAGCCTCCCCTGCTCCTACTGCCTTTCCCCTGTGACCTTCTGCTGCTTTTCTCTGCTTTCCTGCTGCCTTACTGCCTGCTACTTTTCCTGTGATTTTCTGCTGTCCATCTCTGTTTTTAGGTTTCCCCCACACCTTCTGTAATCCTCCCCCCACATCTTCCCAACTCCTCTTAGCTGTCCTGCAGTTTTCTCCAGCAGCTTGAGCCTTTCTCCAGCTTCCAGCACCTACTGCTGCTCCCTGCAACTTCTCTAGCTGCCCTGGAGCCATCCTCTGGCTCCCCACACCCAGAGCCCCTCTTTAACACCCACACTTTCCCTTAGTCCCATTTTCCCCTCTCCCCACCTACCGTTTCAGCTCCCGGGTAGCTCTGGCTCCAGTCCCACATGCTTCCCTGTTCTGCAGGCTTTGGGTGTTGTCTTTTAATCAATGAAGATCAATTAACTTAAAGTTACCCCCAAGCCTCAGTTCTTCAGCCCAGGCCCCTCTAGTCTATCGGTTCTAATCCCGGTCTCAGTGACTTTCATTTCCAGTAACTTTAACTACCTACATTTCTACTTTCTTACATTAACCTTTCCCCAGGTATCCCAAATACACCAGGCACATGGATACATACACATCACAACACCCAACTTAGGAACTCGTGTGTGTATGTGTAGGTGGGTGGTATGTGTGTAAATTAGTGAATACACATATATATACATATATAGATGTGTGTGTGTGTGTGTGTGTGGTATATGAATTAGTAATCCACATATGTGTATTGGATGTGCAGGTGTTGGTAACTGGTAACTGATTCTGTCTAAATTTGGCGTGTGTAGCATGTATGGGCTTAAACTGGTGATAAGTGTGCATGAACCTAGACTAGTTATTTTGAATGTGTGTGTATCTGAGTTGCTAGTGACTCTGTGTGTGTGTGTATACATATATATATGGCATTCTGTGCATGATATACAAATTAGTGATCTGTGTCTGATTTTCGGGGTGTATAGTGTATGTGCTTGAATTGGTAATAGGTGTGTATGTTCCTGAGCTGGTAGTGTGTATGCACCTAATTGATTTGTGTGTTTGTATATGTGCAATTGTGTTATGCCCTCCTGTCTAACAGCACAATTCTGAGATCCTGAGCATTGACCTGACCCCTCAGGACAACAGCATAACCATAGAGCCGAACCTTTGCACATATACAACTCCTGAGCCGCTGACGTGATACATCATGAAGTAGACTTTAGCAGTTCTTACGTGCTGAAATTAGAGGGGAACTCCAGCCTGCTCTGTACTTCCAGTCTCAGGTCCTAACATCCTACCAACAAGCCCCAAATACCTTCCCAAAACTACTTCCTCTTCTCTGGTAAAACAGAGCTTCTGCTTCTCTCTTCCCTACTTCTTCTCCACAACACAGTGAAAGTGAAGTGGGCTGGGGACAACCACAGTCTAAAATGTTCTCTCTTCTGCAGGAAGTAAAACCATTAAACAAGCAATAACATCTCCAAACAGAGGTCTTGTCCTAACTGGAGAAGGTGGGGGTGTTGTACTTGTATCACTAAGCAGATACAGATGCTATAGTCTAAACCCCTATAGTAGATGTGCTGTAGCAGTGTAAGGTGCAGTTTGTGCCAGCATACCTTGCCTAAGTAAGTTCACAGAGTAAACTTCAGTAGAGAAATTTCACCCAATTTTAATGCATCTGTATTAGAGTTTTGACCAGTGTAACTACCCCATAGTACATTTTCTTAAACTAGATTAGTTCAGTGTCTTATGGTAAAGTCAATCATGTTGCCTCTCTCAGGAGCCAAACATCTTTACTGTGGTGCCCAGCTGCTCCCAAGCCCTTGCTTCTTGAACATCTTTTTCAGAATCTTCCTCCTTCTTCCATGCTCTGTAGTGAAACAGCTAACAAACTTCTTATTCTTATTTTCACATATAGGCTTTAGCATTAGCACCCAGATGAGACGAATAGGGCAGTTCACAATGCCTTTCTCAAGCATTCTTGACAGAATCTGTGTTGCCACCACCATGACTGTTTGCAATCAGTTCACCTTTTGGAGGATTCTGTCCACCCCCACGACATTTAGAGATTTACGCTATGTGAAACTCTGCAAAAGTTAAGTTTTGATTGTGGAACATAAGATGGCAGCCACCGGGGCTGCTCTGCCTGTGTATTAAGCTTGTATGAAAAATCATTTTAGATGTAGATGGTCAGCTCTTTGAAACAGAGAATATCTTGTTGCTCCGTTTATACATTATCTAACACAATGGGGTCCTGGTGCATGGCTGGGACTTCAGGGGGCTATGACATAAATAATTCGTAAGAATAGTTTTAATAAAAGCTGTGCCTGTCCACTAGCCCTCTTTCTGATCTAAATATCACATTCCTTTCCTTTTTTAATCTCCTTTTCCCCATTTTCAAATACATTCCTCTTGCCTATTTTATAATGTATAAACTAATGAGCCAGGGAATTTAATTTGAAAAAAAAATAAGCCAATTTTTAATTGTAGCATACAAAATGTATGGACAAAGCAACTTGCATGTTTTATTATTTATAAGCAGCTGTAAGTGGTTGATAGAAAAGTAAAAAAAGACATATCCCTGACCCCAAAGATTTTCAATTTTATTTGACATGCTTCCGCCTCTGAGCCAGGAGACAGTATATGAGGAGGACAAGGGACAGGGCAATGAAAGACTATGAGATGTTCATGCTGCATATTCCTCTTGTGACTCCGTTTTGGGGGTTGGGAGAAGTTTGAAATCCTTTAAAATGGCTGAGGCTAAGATCCTATATAAGATACTACCTGACTAGTTTCAGCTGCCTCAGGGTATGTTATTTATTTATTTATTTACTTTTAACATTTCAAGTCATAAATGTAAACTCCTACAAATAAGAGGATTGTAATGAAAAGACTGATGGCCACTTGCTATAGTGGCACAAAACCTGTCACCAGAATTCCTCGTCAGGTTATAAGAGTGTCAGGGGGAAGCAGAGAGAATATTTCATTAATTTTTATTTTCACAATTTCTATGCTATTAATCTTCAAGAAGTGTGATAAGTTACACAAATGCACACAGTTGTCCACCTAAAATTAGTCATTTCGCAACTCATATACCGCAATGTTGCAACCACAAATATAGAAGAATAATGTTGCCAGAGTGTCAGTGGGTAATATAAGATCTGTTGAGCACAAACGAGGAAGGCAAGTAATCAAAGTGTTTACGTGACTTGAGTGAAGGGGAAAAATGGCAATTTCATTTCAAATACATCTAGGGCTTTCTCATTAGGCCATGAAACTCACAGGTATTAATCATGAAAATAAATGTTCCTTGCCCTTAGGTACGACACAGTTCTTACACAAGAGAAATGACCAATACAACTCTTTCTCTCATCAAATTACTGAAGATGAAATGAATTTTAAAACAATATCCCAGGTGGATTATACATTTAGCTACTTAAGAAGAGACTTTGCAAGGACCCCCATTTATTATTTTGAAAAGCAACGCTAGTTACTGCCAATAATTAAGCACCGTCCTGTTCATGTCTCACTTATTTTATTGGCTTTGGAGCTGAGGATTCTATGGCTAATAGCCAGCCACCTTAGTATACCTTGAACTTGGCTTTTGAAAAAGTTTTGAGAGCAATCAAGTGAGCCAGCAGTAAAGTTAGATGATGTCTTTCAGTAAATTTGAGCATTTTATTATGAGAAAATGACAGAAGAAACATATGTATTTAATAATCTGCTGTTTTCACTCTTGCAGTTTGATAATAGATCCAAGAGATGAAGTCCAAAGCCCTGATCCTGCAGATGTTTGCAACCCTCCTTCATTTTACTCAGGTGAGTAGCTATGACAAAAGCAATTGAAAAATGGAAATTATTCCATTTGAATTCACAAAGGAATGTGGTTTGAATTTACTTGGACTGACTGGGTGTGAAAAATTAACCATGTGTATTTTTCCAGGACTGGAGCAGTGCATATCTCATGCCTTGATTGCTAGGCCCAAACCAAGCATCCCCAAAGTCACTGGGGTTCCATAAATAGGGTGACCTTATGTCCCAGTTTGGCCAGGACAAGCCCAGATTTCGTAGGCCAGTCCTGCCCAGTTGGTCAAAAGTTAAACATAAGTCCCAGAATCTCGGGCACAAGGCACGATCCAGCAGGGAGGCAGAGCAGCATGGTGCACCAGGCAGCTCCACTTCCCCTCTGGAATGCACCTGCACCCCTGCCTGCCAGCCTTTGCCACTGCCTGCAGCAGTGCCACTGACGTGGGGGGGAAGAGAGCGGAGGCAGTATGCTGGATGTCCCCGATGTCCCAGATTTCTTTCTGGTCACCCTATCCAGAAATATCTGGCAGGTCATCCACATGCTCCATCCTAACAGAATGGTACCTTATTTAAAAAAAACTTTTTTGTTAATCTCTCAATTCTTTACTGCTATCCCCATTCCAGCTGACCTCAGGCATTTCAAAATCATAAATCTGGTCTCAAAAATAATGAGATTGATTTAAAGATCATTACATTAATAATTAAATAAATGGTAGGTTCTTTTAATTTAGCTCTTGTTTTTTGAACCAGAGGGTGAAATCCTGGTGCCAAGTCAAAGTTTCATTGACTTCAGCAGGGCCAGGACTTCACTTCCCTCATGCACTTGGGTTACATTTTCAAGCTATTCTCCACAAGCAAAGGAGAGCTAGAAATGTAATGATTTTTAAAACAAAAGCTGAGGTTCTCACAAAACCCCATAATTCCAGGAGCTGAGGCTTCAAGTAAGACCTACAATCACAAAACTTGAAATAAAATCATGAGTTGAAAATGTGGCCATAGTGCATACATAAAATTGTAGCCTAGCTAGACTGATGCATCTCATATACCAGATTTCCAAACTACCACGTTTTGACTTTTTAAAATGTTTTATAATATTTCTGAAGCACACTGGACCAAATTCTGCTTTCATATACAGTACTGCCAGTCACTGGCTAGCTTCAAAGAAGTCCAAGAATTCCAATTTTTATTGGCATAACCAAGAGTAACATTTGGCCCAGCTAGTATAAATATTAAAGAGAAGGTTTCGATCCAATGGTTTCTATATGAAAATATTAGTAATTATGGCAAAAATGTATTGCTAACTTCTGTGGCCAAGCCAGTTTCAACAAATTGGCTGCTCTGTATGAGTGTATTTAATTTTAAAGCAAACAAATAAAACCTGTTCCTTAGCACTTTCATTCTCTAATCATATCAAATGCCATAAATGAATCAAGGTTGAGTCAGCATTTTATATTGATGGAAGACCTCTGAGGAACACTCAGGCCTGATCCAAAGCCTGCATAAGTCAAGAGGTAACTTTCCATTGACTTCAACGAATTCAGGTCTCTAGGTGAGACTGAGGGTAGTGGCAGTGTTATTTTAGTAGGTGGCACTCTGTGGAAAAAAATGCCCCAGCCTGAATTTTACAAAGGTTCTGATGATGATGATAGTTCATCTTCCTAGTGAAATCTTCAACTGAGATATACCACTTGAGCTGATTAACTAATCATACCTAGATTATATAATCTACAGTTTACACAATATTTTTCAAATTCCAACTTGGGTACTTATACTTGACCATTTCCAAATTCTCTTTGGAGTCACAAATATTTCTTACTCTTGCTTAAATTGTTCTATAGCATTTCTATGCACCATTAATCAGTTGCTTTCTTTCAACCAGGTATTAGGTGACATCATTTTCTATCCAGTTTGTAAAGTGATTTGGGATTAAAAAGCACGATATGAATGAAGACATTACCATTAAAGAAAGGAGTAGTGACAGCAGTAAGGTAATGTTGATCTGTGTGGTCCTTTCATTAGTGATTCCTGCCATCTTGCCCCAACTATACAGAAAGAGACGGTCAAAAGTATATTAAAGAACAAAATAAATTCTATAGCATTTCAAGTAAAGTCACCAAAAAGGAAAGATGGTTTGAAAATGGATATATGAAACTTTATGATGAATTTTTATGGATAAATTCTCTGAGCAAGCTGTATGATGAACTATAAAATAATTAATTCTAAAGCTAATTCATATGCCTATACAGTAGTAAAATATAAAGTGATTATTCCTAAGGGTTTTCCATTTTTGTTACCATTTTAAGTAAGGACAAAAATTTTAAAGACACATTAAAACTATTATCTGTTGCTAAATTATGTAGTATATAAATGTAAATGTGATCATATCACACTTAAATTCTTATAACAATAAACTATTCTGTTTTCTTCCCCTTGACATTTACACAATTCATCTGGAAGAGCAGGATATACCTTACAGAGATTAGTGATAAATCATGTATTTTTAATGAATATCAATAGGAGAAACCCCATGACATAGCCCACCATCTAATTTGATTAAACTGTGCTTAAGGCAACACTACCTCTCTGGCTAGGGAATAGCACTATAATGACTTTGTGAGCATTATTGCAGGCTGTTTTAATGATTTAATGAACTGCCGCTATATTTAGTTCAATAGCCTTAAAATGATTAGTGTTTAAGAAAAATTAGCTCACTTTGATTTGATTCTATTTGATGGTAAGTTTAAATAACCTAACCCTCCAAAACACAGTGGAAAAAAATCCTAGAATCACAGCCAGCTAACTGCTAGAAAACATTATGGCAATCATTAATAACAGTTCATTTATGTTTAGCTACAGTATATGGCATGACATATTCATCCCACAAGATAGGCTGCAGTAACATATATTATATTGTATTTTATAATTTTCCTATGTATTTTTCATGTGAAAAATGTAGAAAAGAACAATCACTGTCTGCCTATTTGATGCGAGGAACATTATTCATCCCTAGGCAGTGCACACTCAGAATTTTAACTTGTGGGTCCAAAGTACATTTCTACTTGTCAGCAAGGCACGGAAAGAACCAGTCATTTCCAAGCCAGGAAAAGGGAATATTGGAAAGAGGGTCTCCCACAGACCTGAGAAGCTTGACCTGGCAGGGAGGCCAGGAGGTATGTAATGATTTACTTGTCAGGGACTGTTGCTATAAGAATGCGCTTTGGTGACCGGCATCTCCAGCATGCATCCATGAGAACAACAGCTAAAAAGACATCATCCCATAAGGCAAAAAATTGCGAAATACAGTAGGAAAAATATCCCTGTCATACGTATATTTTATTTCAATACCATTGTTCATTCCCATTACTATTACTCTTATGACTGTTACTAGGGAGCATGATGTAGTGGCTAAAGATCTCTCCTGAGACTCAGGAGACCTGGGCTTTGTTTCTGACTGCTGCTGACTTGCTGGGTGACCTTGAACACATCATTCCCTGCTCAGTGCCTCAGTTTCCTTCCCCATAGATGTTGGGAAATAATCCAACTAACCTCCTCTGTAAAGCACTTGGAGATCTTCTAATGAAACATGCTGAATTATATTATCCTTAACAAAAAACACTTCAAGAGTGAGAAGAATCTGAGACACCTAGTATATTTTTCTGGAAAGTTGAGACTTTGTCTTAAATGTAAGCATAAAAATAATCTTGAAAAACTGAGTTAATTCTTCTCACTCCACTACATATTTCTAGAAGGCATTCCGGCATGAAGTCTAATGGCTCCAACAGAGCCTTTGGGACATAACCTCCACAGAAAAGCAAACAGCTGCCTTGGGAACCCAGGCATATGAGTGCATACAAGGAACTTTTCTCAGTGGTCTGTTGTAATTTAGTTATGCTGACACTGCTGCAATACTGCAATAGTTCAGTCTGATAATGCACTATTTGACTTTCTGAGAGACTGCTAGCTATTTTATTAGCCCTCTTTCTCTTTGCCTCAGCCTTCATTATGCCAAACCAGTAGCCATCAACTGTTATTATTATTATTTGTGTTATGATAGTACCTAGGAGCATATCCTCCTGCTTCTGTCATTCTATTTCTTTATTTATTAGAAAAGCCTGTTCTTCTTTGCAGTGATTATGCTAAGAGCCATATTCTCATCTTCATGGCAAGGAATAAATGCTAATGGGAAATACACATGAAAACAGAGAAGATTATTTACCTCTATGCCTTTAACATCTTTCAAGTTGACTTACACACTGGATAAGTTCAAGGCAAAAAATCACCAGTGAACCTAATGTACCTGATAATTACTAAAGTTTTGTTCTTGCAGCATCCTGTTGAAAACTACTATCATCAGAAAATTTCCCCAACAAATGGGTGCCCATATATTTTGTTGTAGACTTAGAGCAGACTCTGCTGTTATCAGACTACAAAAATAGCAATGCTTTCAAGTGCAAGACCCAATTTGCAGTTCCCTGACCTAGCTTTATATCTTCTAAGAACCAGGTTCTTGAAACAGCTGCTGCACAAGTGGTAACAAGCCCCTTTATGAGGAACGGGAGTCACCACAAGTGAGATGGTACAATCTTTTTCTCTCATCCACTTGCATGTGGTAGAAATGTGCCCCACAGGCTAACAGGCCAACAAAGGCATCACTCCAGACCCTAGATCCTCAAAGCTTCAACCATTGGTAAGTCCCCAGTAAATATGCAAATATCTAATAATATTACAAGAAGGGGCTTTATGGAGAGTAGCAGCAAAGTTAGATGTAATAGAAATGCATATGGACAAATTTGCCAGTGATATAAGATACTGCGCCTCTGTTGATTTTGACTGAGTTACATCACTTACTACCGTCAATGTATTTAAGCCAAATTCTTAAGATCCAGTCTTACTCCCACTGAAGACAACACAAGCTTTCTATTAACTGTAGTGGAAGCAAGATCAGCCCTTAGTCACAATGGGCACATCTACACATGCCATTAACATGCAACAATAAATTTTGGAACTTATTGCTCCACAGTTTATTACCCCCAGATAAACCATGTATTCAGACCCCATCACACTCAGATGGGTCACAGCAGCATCTGCTGGAAGAGGGACTCCGACCCAGCAACTGGTTGGAGCAACTCCATGTTAAAGGCAGCTAGGAACACATTTCATACTTTCCTAATCTTACTTACTCCCACAAAACAATCCCAGCTGCTCTGACCCAGCTCAACATGCTGCAGAGGGGCTAGCTGGGGCAAGAGAGTACTTCAGTGCAGGGCTAACTGGCAGGCAGCCCCTATACTGAAGCCTCACGCCCCAGCCAGCCAGCTCAGTGTCTACACACGCACTGATGCAGATGAAAAAATTCTGCAGCATGGTAGTACTTTCTGCAACCCTGCTGCAGATTTGGTTTGTTTTGTGCACTCTAATAGGGGTACAAATATAGATACCAAGACATTTACTATGCAGTTAATTAATTAACTGCGCAGTAAATGTCTTGTGTAGACACACCCAGTATTCTTTACTAAACTCCCTGGACCAGATATAAGTGGTCCCTGAATAAAGTTATTGTTGTCCCTTAGTTCTAGCATCCAAGATATTATTAGCTCTTTTCCCTTAGCTATTGTTGAACTCTTCCATGTTTTTTGCTCATCTGGCCCATGGAAGTGTGTCCACTTCACAGGAGCTCACCTGCCTTCTCCCAAGATTAGGTGTAAGTGAGAGGGCCTCTGTGGTGAATTACTAGGGCCTGCCCCATCCCATGACTGAACAAATGGTTCCACTGGGTTCCTTTCTTCTCCTGAACATTATGATAGCTCATAGTCTCACTTCTTCCAATCTTGTAAGTCAGTAGTCTCCAACCTTTTTAAATAAGAAATCACCTTTGGCATTTAAAAGCAACCCAAGATCTACTGTGTGCCACAGCCACCCCTCCTCCCCCCCGCCCAGCAGGTAAATCTGTGGGGAGGGAAAGGGTGGGGACAGATTGAGGAAGAGGGAGAAAAAAAATATTTGAAGGCATGACTCCCCAGGAGATAAGTCACACCTGGCCAGGGCTCCACTCAACTTACACCTGCCCCTGCAGCATTCGCTCTTACCATGGGGGCCTCACTCTAGGCCCTGTCCCTTCTCTCCCCCACAGACTGACCTGTTGGGCTGGGGCACGCGTGTGCATGTACACGGGCATTTGGCCCTCCATCCTAGCCTTGGATCAACTCCAAGAGGCTCTAAGATCTACCAGTGGATTGAGATCCACTGGTTGGTGACCACTGCTGTAAGTGGTATGCTTCCTGGCCCCAGTCCCTGCAGATTTAATTTGCAAGTATTTGTCACGCCTTGCAGCTGGCTTTTGAAGCTCAAACTGAGCTGCAAAGGCTGCTGTTTCCAGTCCTCTCCTCATACAGTGCCTTCACTGTATACTTTTCCTATTCATTTTGGGGTATCACTTTGCCTCTTTTTGGCCAGTTGCTCAACTGGGTCCCTCCCTAGCCATCTGTGGTTTGAAGGAACTGACTATCAAATTATCTGATGATAGATTTGACAAATTTCAGGCTTTATTTTTCACTCTTCGAGATTTACATGTACCCTAGAGCCAGTCAGGATCTCCATTCTACAAAGAAGTTCCAACATAGCAAAATGCTTTTGTTACAAATTGAAATGAAAAGACAAAATATACTGGAAGCAGAAATTCTGAAAAAGTGAGATATGGGCTATCAGAATGTTTCTTTTCAGTAACATCAAAACACCTGAAAACTGTATTAAAACGAAGTTTTA
Organism: Caiman crocodilus; assembly: GCA_030014935.1. Lineage (NCBI taxonomy): Eukaryota > Metazoa > Chordata > Crocodylia > Alligatoridae > Caiman > Caiman crocodilus. The sequence goes on from JAGPOW010003648.1 coordinate 89,999,500, forward strand.
AAACAATACAAAAATGTCATAATATAATACAAAATACACATGGTATACCATTCAATTGCATATAATATACTATGCTATGAATATTTTAATACAATATATAAGAATAAAATTATATTAAAATAAAGTAAAATAATAAAGCTGAAGCGACCTATTTATACCTTAATGAAATGAAACATTTGATATTATCAGACTGACACACTGCAATATTAGCAGCTATTACTAACATTACCAAAAAGAAACAGGAATATCAAGAGAATTCATTTTTCATTTCAACAAAATCAAAACAGAAAACTCTTCTATGAAAACTATTTCAAACAGCTCTAATATGCCTGAAATCTGTGCAGTTAGGAAAGTTTTTAAATAGAATTTTAATTATAGCCAATCTCAATCCCAATCTAACAAGTCTTTGCCCTCTAGGCCATCCCAAAGGGGTGGGAGCATCCAGTAACAAGCCAAAAGTTTCATGACAGTATGTTGACCCTATTTGATATTTATCTCTAGTCATTCCTGAGAGCTTCCCGTGAGCTTAATTAAGCTCATTCATTTCCATGGATTGTAGCATCCTGGAAAATATCAAGCCTTCCTTTGACAGATAAGAATTCAAATGTAGAAAGTCTTATGGGAGGCTGAGCGTCTCTCAGGCTATTTGGCAGAGTAGTTCATGAAACAACATCTCTGGTTCTTCATTTCAACAACATGGTAGTAAAATACATGTAGGATTTGATACTGCCCAGTTCAGGTGTGAAGAGTTGCATGTTTAAATACATAGGAAAAGATAACAAACAGGTAAGGTTGTGGAGGGGAGCCAGATCCTGTATTAATAGAAACACTGCTGCATGGCTGTTAATTACTCCTGCTTCGTATCAAGATGTCTAAAAGGAGAATGTGCTGCTGGCATGGAGAGAAGACTCAAAAGGAGAACAGACAGCTAAACCTGACAATGACTATGCATAATAAAAAAACTCATCTCAGACACACATCAACCATCCTTTACTCTGGGCAAGTCTGAATTAAACAGTCAAGTGCTACCATAGCTGAGTCCTCCTATGAAGCCAAACTTGTAGCCATCTGGCATTGTTGCATGTCCTGTATGGTCAATCTTTCAACCACCATGCACATGCAGCTCTAGTTTGTGCTACCTAAAGTCAGGGTGGCCTAAAGCTGAAAATGGCACATAAAAGTCTTCCAAAAGAGACTTTCATAATAACATGCTAAAGCAAATAGAAATCACACTCTGGCTCTGATACTCAGTTCCAGTGAGCAACATTTTCAGATACAAAATCTGTTATAAGTTAAAATTCTCCTGCCCTACATTTGCTTCAGCAAATTATAATGATTTTTTTTTTTTTGCAAAGCTGCCTCACTCTAGTGTGCACTTTGCTAAAGATCAGTGTGCAGTTAAAAATATTTTCACTCCTCCCATATATTTAAACACTTCATTTATTTTGGATTTTTGGTTCATAATTTCTCCAAAATTATAATTGCTTCATTTGCCCTTAACATATTTACACAGAGCCCATACCATGGAGTTCAGGCACTTTATGTGAAGGAGAAGCATTTGATTCCCATACTACTTCCATCATTCCTAATTTTTCCAGCTCATTTAACTCCTTTTCTCCTGTTTTATGCATATTGAACACAAATCTCATCTCAACTCCACCACCACAGTTACACTACATCTAACTTGAAAAACATATTTTTATCTTGAAGACTCTTAATTTGTTCAACCCCTTCAATCAAAGAGGATTTTTTCCTTTGCATATTAAAATGAAGCATCCTACTGTTACACTCCAAGTGTTGACCTCATTGCCCCCTCCAGCTTTTAGAAATACGTGATTTCCAGAGACCTGTATTTTCACAAGTGCTCTGTTGTTTCCCAGCATTTTAACAAAATCTACCTTTTTTACTATTTTGTTTTGCTTTTGTCTAGAAGAGATAGCTGCTGCAAGCTGTTTGCTGTATAACACTCCCACACATACATATTTCAAGTGCTGACTGCCTTCACATCTTCTCTGTTGATAGGTTTGATCAATGTAAAGCTTTCTTTTTTGTCCAGCAAGAACCATGCATGTCTAGAACATGGCCCAACAACAATTTCAAGCACAAGGAATCCAAAGCTCCTGATAGAGGTCCAGCGGTAGAACTGAAATGCCTAGCATTCTTTCTACCATTAAGGTGTTATCAACAAATGTTCTCCTTGCCAGGTGCTGCATGCAACCCATACCAACAGTCTGAAAGAGTTACTGAGCATCTTGAAAGAGGAGAAAAATGCCTAGATGGAGTCAGAGGGACTGTATAAAATAAGATACTTAAAGCTAGGCCTCTTTGGGAAAGTGCTGTAAAAAGGACTCAACCCTCCTTTGGCTACAGGCGCTGCCTATTAGTCCCATAGACAAATGGCAAGAAGACTAGAGGACTCTGGGTTTGCTATGCTTTGGGCTCAGGACTTCTTAGCATCTGCACTTCTGTCTGCATCCACTGTTCCCTGTAAAGCCAGGAACAAGTGTAGTGAATTGTGCTCTTGTGTTCTAACCACCTCTCCATGGGGACTGAATACTTGTTCAATCCCTGAAATGCCCTGCCTCAGCACATGACTTTTGAAATCAACCAAACCTTAGCAGCCAACCAAGCATTAACAGCATTGTTGGTACATCCACACCCTTGCTAATCCAGCATTAGTAACTGCCTTTCAGTCAAATAGATTAAAGAAGCCTGGCTGCCACAAAGATGGGTTCTTAAAGGGAGGGCCATTTCCTACTAGAGAGATTGCCAGTGTGCAATACCACAAGCCACCTACCCTCTCACTTGAAGCTGTGATTGTTTTGTGGGAGTAAGGTTAGGAAAGTATTAAATTTGTTTCTAGCTGCCTTTGACATAGAGTTAGCATTTGGAAACAGACTATAGTTGGGAAACTAGCATAATAAACCAAGGTCTAAGGTCCAGGTAACTGCACACAGTTACCACAGTTCGTATTTAAATTTGGTATTTGCATAGGCAAACAACTATAGAAACCCACTTATGCAAATAGATGCCTTAGGTGTGCAGGTGTGCATGTAACTTGTAATGAGTGCACATAAAACAGTAGGCACCCATGGGCTAGCATAGATATACCTAGGCCTCAGGTTTCCCTTTATGAATATCAGGTTCTCAGAACTTTGGGTCCCATGGTATGACTGTGATGTGTGTGGCTTCAGGATGTTCAAAATAGGATTAAGCTGACTGAAGCGTTGACATACAAAAAATCCATTCTCCCTTTTCTGCCACACCATTTTTAGAGATTTTTCTTGTCCTCTTTTCTTTTGACACCCTGTCAGATACTTCACCTGAGCCCCATGTCAACTCTTGTCATTCTCTCATTCCTGAGTTCCAGGTTATCCCTTTCAATAAACCTCTTCAACCCTTTAAACGTCCTAAGCCAACATAGTTCAGTTGCATGCTATATTACCACCTGCTAGTCTGCCTTACTTTCACCAAGTCAAAAATCTCAAAGCAAGACCCAGAACCTAAAAATCTTGGTTTAATTCATGATAGAGTATTTTGAGGACTGTACTAGCTAGCTCAGTACCATACCCACAGCTTTTTCCACATAATACACTTATCTTTTAGGCTCACTGACACATTATTAGTCTCTTTTTCTCTGCAGGAACCTAAATAAGTCTTTTTATGTAGCCAAAATAGCTTTTTTATTCTGCCTCTTCTTTCTAGAAAAACGGTCTGAGAAGTAATGGATGCAATATATCTTGTCTTACAGTTTTTGCCTCACCACAACATTTTCTTTAGGATTATTTTGATAGAGAGATAGAAGTTTAAAGTGGCAAGATAAAACTCTTCCTGAGGATGAAGTTATTTGAGTTATTTAAGTAACTGAGAACTACTGAGTTAATCATGGAGTCAGTGAGTATTGATCAACATCAGGGAACTCAGCTGTGGGGAAGTGACTGCACAGATATTGCTGCCTTGGGTCCTAAAAGAAAAAATGTGGTTAGCTTTTAAACACAGATGAACCAACTGGTTTAGCAATTACTCGTGTGTTTCAGAACAGGATGTGGGTCTGGCTGATTGGATCCATTGTTGAAGGGCAGAGAGCAGGAGCTGATGGCTCATAACAGTAATTTTTTTGCTCCATATTTTGGCCTTGTACCTACAAAAATATACAGCTTGTGGACACCTGACCTAAGGTCAGCACCACTTCCATTATTAGGTAATTACAGCTGCTGAGGATTTCCTGATTCCCGTGTATGAGAAGCTGTCAGATCACTTATTTAAATTCACGGAGATCTGGAAATTAAAATAATTTTAAAACAACTGTAAAAATTGCATTGTACTGCAAGGAATAAATATTGATTACGGATACTTCAGTGGAATTATACCTGGTGTGCCTTTCTAGGCATGATATGCTTCTCATAAATTGCTTTTAAACAGATTCACCCATATAGAAGGACTCAGGAATAAAGAAAAATGAGAGAAAACTTTATTCTTTCACTGCTGACCTATTTTGTTCAGGTCTAACAGCTCAAAAGCTACAGATTCATTGAAACATGGATTGTAAAACTATAACACTCCTCAATTACTTCTTGTTGGCCAGACAAGCAAACCTGTTATTTGACAATGCATCATGATCCAAGATAGTAAACTTTATCACTCAGAGGTCATGAGAAAATGGCCACAGGTACAGTTTGCTAACCTTCACTAGATAATTTTTCACAGTTATCATCCAAGCACTGTAAAAGCACAAAAGATATGTTATCTCTGAGCTCAGTTTATTATAACGTGTGGGTGAGATTCCCTATAAAACCACTTACTAAGTAACTGTTGCGTGTTCTTCTGCACAGAAAGTCAAATCAGTAAGACATCTTTTTGACAGTGTAAGTGTCAGGAATAAAAAAGAGAGGCTCCAAAAGGAGAGGTAACACATTATTTATCATTCCACTCTGCTCTCCCCTTCCTTGCCACCCACCTCTCCCCTACACCAAAGGCTCCACTGCTTCTCTTACAACTTTCCTTATTTTTTCTTAGTTGCTTAGGGTCAATATGTTACATAATGTTGATAGAAAGTAGAGATGAGTCTGAGCCAAAAAGCTCATCTCTAGATCTAAGTTTTCTCTGAAATCAGGGACATTCCAATTCAGGATTTTGGCAAGCAATAGACACGGGGAGAGAGGGATTAGTCAGGAGATTCTGACCCACCTCTAATCTTCCAAAATAGCCAGATTAGTGGGTTTAACTTAGATTTGAATGTATATCTGACCTGGGATACTAACTTTCCTTGTTTTTTCCAATGGCTAATATTTTGTGCTAAATTCACTGCTGGTGTGATTTATCAATTTAAAGACTGAAACATGCTGCCCTCTCATCTCTCTGAATGTCCTTGAAAGCCCAAGGTTTAGAATTTCACAGGAGATTGTCCAGACTGACTTTGCTGAAAATCTCAGCTAAACCAAAGTGTAGCTCTGCTCTGAAGTACTACATATAGACTACAAAGTGATTCAGACAGACTAACAAAACTCTCTCATGACCATTTACATCAATGCCCCTTTATACCACAGGGGTAGTAGCTACATTGTTTACTCTCCAGGCAGGCATTAGCATAAAGGAGAATCCAGCCTTTGGAATCAATCATCAACATTATTGTAGAAAAGTCCAATTTCAGCACTGGCTGAAATTTAAGTAAAGCATCAGGTGCTGATTCTGCTGCACAGCTCTACTGTACTGTTCAAACTTAAGATATGCTATTGTTATTATTACTGCAATAATTATTAGTTGTCTGGTAACTGTACTTTAGGGCCCCCACAGGACTGTGATGAGACATGTACAAACTTGAAAATAGCAAGTCTTGCCCTGAAGGCCAGCAGCAGAATGATCTCAATGGGTCAGTACTGTGAGGCACTGGGCTCCCTTAACTTCCATCAAAGTACATTGGAGTTGAGGATGTTTTGCACCTAACCAGAGGCACTTGGCTTCTCACTGGGTCAGGCTGGCATGATCATAGGGCCTCAGAGCATTTATGGCACCTTATCTTTCTTCAGTTTCACAAGTCTAAGTTAATTCTTCTTCAAGAGTCACTGTTATCTGTCTATGTTATGCTCTTGTAACAGTGGAGTCTAGTGTGCTGTGAACCAATGGAAGTTTAACTAGCTCTTTATTAGTTTTCCTATCACTTAAGTTTATGATTCTGCTCTGGAAGCAGGAGTAAGATTGAAACAAAAGAGCTCTTTCTCTGGGTAATTATAATATTTGATTGAGCTGTAGCTGACATTACCAAGAAAGATGGCTTAGATTTACCACTGGGTAGAGTTCCAGAAGGTACTGCTCATTCAATGATGTGCTAAGGCAAAGACAACCAAGGCTTTCACTTATTTCCAGGTTAGATCTTAAGATGATAAATAATTAATCCTCAAAGTCAATGGCAATTATATTGCTTGTATTTCTACAAATGATTGGAGAGAGCACTGCAAATGTGCACGGAGTAGATAGGTGCCCACATATCTGATCTGCATATGTATGGTTAGTAGGCCTGCAAGTACTCCTGCTCCAAAAATTACATCAATAGGAACTGAGGGAACTCAGCACTTTGCAGGCAGCCATTTACATCTCTCAGGATTAGGCCTAAACTACTCATGGAGTTTCTCCCATCAAAAACTGTTATCTAGATACAGAACTTAACTCCAAATGACACAGGAGCTAGACCTGGGAATGTAAAGCTATCAGTGACAAGTTCTCTAGCCAGTCTCTACATTTTTGTATGGTTTTAAGGCTCCTGCATAAGTGTGGGTCCTGACCACTTGCATGTGTGCAAGCTGATGATGCAATCAGAGCTCTAAGTACCAAATTATGTGAAAAGAGTAGGAGGGCCCTTCTCTTCCTCCTATAAGGCCCGATACTTTGATATCAATGGGCTTGGGATAATAAGACCTAAACAGAGAGAAATGGCAAATTCAAAACTTATTTTGGTAAGCATGATGCATGAATTATCAAACATCACAAAATCTGAACTGGAAATAACTGAAAGCAACAGTTGTCTATGCTTCAGTACACTTGAGATAACAGTATATTTAGGAATTTTAGAGTCAATGGTAAATCCAAGCAATCCAAGCCATCTCAGTAATGCCAGCTACAGCTCAATGAAACAAATTACAAAGAGACAGCTTTACTGTTTCAAACTCACTATCTCTTGCATGGCAGAATCACATTGTGAACTTCAGCACTTAGAAAACTGATAAGAGTACCAAAAATCTCTGTGGGTTCATGATGTCATACAAAAGTCTATTACAACAAGGGTATACCACAGAAAGATGAAAGTGATTCTTTAGAAAGAACGAATGAAGACTTTAAAAACTGTGATGCAATATGATTTATTCCATAAATAAGGAATCCTAAGTAAATTTCAGGAACAGGTATGAATTTTTTCAGCCAAACTTATGCTTAGAGCTGGACTACTCCTGTCTTCCCCTTTGTATAAAAGGCAGGGTAGAAAGGCACCTTTATAGATTAAGTAAACAAGATATATAGAGAGAGCACAAACTTTTGTGAACCCAAGTTCACTTAATCAGATGCTGTGAAAGGATATGCAGAAAGTAGACTATACGGAGAAAGAAATTAGAATACAGAAGACAAGGGGGAGGAGGAGGGGAGGGCCTGATTAATGCATAGGCAAACTAGGCACATGTCTAGGGTCTCACATTGCAGGGGGCCTGGTCCTTCCCTCTGTGGTAGTGGTACAAGTGGCCCTGTCTGCTTCTCTTGTGTTCCAGGCAGAACTGCTGCTGCCACTGTCCCAGGGACCTGCGTGCCTTCCCTGGCCTTCAGCTTGCTCCAGGAACCAGGTAGGGAGAAGACAGGTGCCAGGGGTGGAGTGGGGGTTGCAGCTGGGTGGTTGCACAGAGCCTGTACCAAGGGGGGCGGTGGGAGCACAGAGCTCAGATGGGCAGGGTGTGGGTGTGAGGGAGGGTGGGGTCCCCTTACACACTCCCCTTATGGTGCACAGCCCTCACTGTCTGCAGCTGCAGCCCTTTGGACACCTGTGGTCCATGCAGGCCAGGATGCGTGGCTCTGGCCAGAGTAGCACAGTGGTGTGGGGGCTGAGTATATCCGGTGGGGCTTCTAGTACTTCAACGGATGGAGTAGAATTAAGCACTGAAGCGTATTGGTTGAATTGAAAATAACTTTACTTACAAAGCTGAAGTACAGGGACTTGTGTCGATGTACACTGTGTAGGCACCTTCCATAAAGTTGCAAACCAGGTAGAATTCTACTTTCTGAGCATGCAGGGTACGGGGTACATCGGGACAGTCGGTGACGGGGTGTCATTGGTAGGTGATCAGGCCTCCAAGTTTGCTCCGAGGTACATGCGGAGTTCTCCGACTTGGGCGGAAACTTCCCTAGCTTTTATACGGCTAGCAAACCAATTGCTAGTTGTCAGGTAGGAATAATTTACAACGAGCCAATAGGTAGCATGCATGCAAACAATGCGAATGCTAAGTTTGGCCGGGACTGATCACTGCACCAAGGTTTTTCCAACTGTACCAAGGGACTTTTTGCACCGAAGAATCACGCTGTGCCTGGGAAATTCTGCTGTGCTGAGGCACTTTTAATCACTGAGCACAGACAGGTGGGAGTGAAGAGCAGAGCCTTGCCAGCCATCTCTCTTGCTGGGCTCTGCATGGCTCACGTGCAGTTCTGTACTATGGAGGAAATCCTGGAGCTGGCTGCCTTCCCTGTCCCTGACCACACAGGTTGTGAGAAGCAGGGAAGGCAGGCAGCTGTGGCCTGCACCACTACCCTCAGTAGCGCAGAGCTGCGCGGCTGCATGTAGGCTTCACGGAGCCCAGTGTGAGAGAGGCGTTTGGTGTGGCTGTACTCTTCACCACCGCTGTGCAATCCTGGCTGGAGCTGCATGTCGCAGGGCACTGCCTGCATGAGCCCCAAGGGCAGCCGCTGCTGGCAGCAAGGGCTGCTCACCATGGAGGGAAATGAATAGGGGGGGTCTTCGCACCCTCCCACCCTCCTACACACCACACACCCACACCCTGCCTCCACAACCCCCCTCTCACATATATACCCCAATATAACCTATTGCCGCTACACACAGCCACACTCCCTCACAATCCCCTCTCTCCATACACCTCCCATCCCCACTCCCCTTTCTTTGAAATGTGTTGGGCTTGTTTTTAAAGACAGTGCTGCGAGACTTGGCAACACTGCTTTGAGCCCCGCTCCACACGTGCGGCAGCACCCAGGTGGGGAGGGGACACCTCAACTGGCCCAGGGCCCATGTGTTTGTTTGCCTAGAGCCCACTAGAGGGTTAATCCAGCCCTGGGGGAGGGGGCAGTCCTAGGAGAGACAAGCAAAGAATCAGTAAACCCACAGAAACAAAGCAGGTCACAAAAGCTAATCAAGGTATTGATACAAGAATCCATTGTCCTTATTTAAATCATAGTTAACTTAGTCCAGTTTCTGGATGATTTCTTATGCCACAAATTCCTGTTCAAACTGGTTTTTAAATGTGTTTGCCTGCGTACAGCAATCCTGAGATCAGTGATGGAGGGTCCAGGGAGGTTGAAGTGTTCTGCCACAGGCTTTTTGTCTTTCTTCAGCTGATGTCAGATTGGTGTTCATTCATTCTTACATGTACAGATTGCCCTGTCTGTCCAATGTAGACAGCAAAGGGCACTGTAAGCAGGTAACAGCATCTGTGATGTTGGTAGAGTGGCAGGTGAATGAACCTTGGATGTTGTACTCCTTGTTATTAGGTCCTGTGATGATGCGGTCCGTATTGATGCAGGGACATAGCAGGCATTTGAAAGTCTGTGGCAGAAGACTTCAGCCTCCCTGGACACTCCATTGCTGATATCAGGATTGCTGTTCTCAGGCAAAACATTTTTAAAAGAGTTTGCATGGGAAGTTGTGGAAGGAGAAATCATCCAAAAACTGGACTGAGTTAAATATGGTTTAAACAGGAACTATGGATTCTTGTTGCATTATCTTGATTAGCTTTTGTGACCCACTTTTTTCCTATGGTCAGAGCTGTCCCTTTGGGAAGTGAATTGGAGCAACCACCCCGAGCCCTGCGGTTTGGGAGGCCTCACAGACAGTGCCGTACAGGCCCCCGCAGACGCCACTCTGTATGGTCACAGTGTGCTGCAGGGCCTTGTCACCCCCTCCAATGCCCTCCCCACCCCTACCCTGCACAGGCTGATATGCCCCAGGCCCCTCACACCTCTAAGGTCAGCTCTGCCTATGGTCTATTGCTCCTTTGTCTGTCACTGGCCCCTTCCCCCTTCATCTCCTCTCAAATAGTTGGAAAAATTATTCTTAGCAAGATTTCAGCCACAAATATCCTTCTTTAGGCTGAGGAAGGCTGTTTGTGCCTGAAAGCTTCCTAAGAAGAATTTTTCCAACTATTTGAGTTGGTCTAATAAAAGATATGGGATTTACCCAGAAAACCTTGTCTGTTTAAGGGTTTGGGTTTTTATCTGGACTGAGGCCAGAAAGCCCAGCAGCTTGCAGGATCAATCCCCAGCTGAATGTGCCAACCATAGAAATGCTGCCTGAGTTAGGGAACTAGCTCATAGGGACCAGAGGTAAACCAAGTAGCTGTATCATAAAAATATGTAACCAAACTAGTACAGCTTTTTCATCTGATCCAATTCTGTGCAACAACTCTTCTGGGGAATCAAGGAGTATTCCATTTCATGATTTCCATGTCACAACACAGTATGTCAGTAAATATATTCTAAATATGAAAATATTTCTGGTTTTATTTTAGCCAATTGCTACCAAAGATAGACTCCTCTTTTTAAAAAAAAAATCTCATTGAAATAAATTATCATGTGTCTTAGGACACCCACTGATTTTCAGTGGAGTAAAATTGCACTCAAACCACACACCTGGGCATCATCTGACCCAAAACAAAATGGCAATTTTTATATTTATATCCTGCTGCAGTCAACCCTAAGGAGCACCATCTGGTGCAAAGAAGTACAAAATAGCCATGAAATGGAAGAGGATTTTTTTTTTTATGCAACAGTCAGTAATCCTGAAAATGATCACATTAGCTGGAAGAAGGGAGGTCTTTGAGGGCAAAAGCACCCTGACAGATATATGCTCACACACCATGCCATGGAAAAGCCCTGCATGTCTCACCTCAGCATTTTCTGCCCACAATATATTTTTAATCCACTCCATTCCATTTTTTCCAGTTGTTTCACATGATGACTTAATTTTAATTCTTCTGATCTGTCCCTGTTTTCTTTTGAGTTTATTTGAATTATCATGAACAGACTTAGGAGCAAAGGCTTATTAAATGAATAGATGAAAACATAACGGGGAAGCTACTGAGCATATGGATCACACCTATAGCCCTGTAAACCAACCTTGCATGCCAATACCACTCTGGATCTGGCCCATCAACAGAATCTACCCTCATGATCCAGCCTGCTAATCGGTCCTGTACTTATCATCCAGCCTATGGGGCCAAAAATCTGAACACTACTGGTTTAAATGAGCTGTGCTCATTTTGGGCTGTGGGCCAGGTAAGTGGTATGGCAGTGGTATATGGACCACATTACATCCTGAATGCCAGGATCAGGTTTTGCATGGTCTCAGTCAGCTTCCGTACACCTAGATCAGGCTCCGCACTAGTCCCCTGCCTGGTGCACCCAATCTAGTGTGCAGAGCCACACTATCTGGCCCACAGTGTCCTCATGGGTCCAGAAGGGGACACAAGGGGAGCAGCAATTGGATATGGTTGCTGGTAGGGGTTTGAGCATCCCTGGCCTAAACTGTCATCACCTCCAGTTGCCCACTGAAGTGTATGCATATAGGGAGTCTAATTTACTCTCTGACTAGATTTACACTTTTGTAAAGGCATTAATTTCAGTGGAGCCACACCTTAATTAAACCAATGGCAGAACAGGATCAAGATATTGTGGCTAAAAACAAGCAACTTGTTTAATTAAACTGATTAGGCCAGGATATGACTCGCATCAAAACAGACAGGGCACAACCATTTACACACTAGGCTTAAATGGCAATTAAATTGAAGTAGCTGAGATTGTTTCAAGGCAAAGTGTTAATTCAGATAAGCCACAAGTACTTAATGTGGGACAATGGGTTTGATTGTTTCAAGGCAAAGTGTTAATTCAGATAAGTCACAAGTACTTAATGTGGGACAAAAAGAAAGGCAAAATGTGGGACAATGGGTTTATCGGTCTGTAAAGTCTGGGATTTGCTGTGAGACAAGACACTGAAGTGCAAACCAAGCCAGATGTCTGTTTTTAGCCTATAATACTTTCTCATTTTAGGTTGTGAAGAAAATACTGAGCGGATATTGTTCTGGTAAGCGTGCACATGAAATCTGAGTAGATCTGGTAAGCGTGCACATGCAATATGTTTAATTTGAATTGTCATTAGAGTTGTGGGTATAGTACGGTGAAATATGAGTGTATGATTTCTCATTCTCTTTTAAAATCTTACCTAAAATCATATGGTTTTGTCTTCTATGTACCTCTTAATTTTTCTCTCCCTAGTGTTTACTTGATTTAGGTTAGGCAGGTTAAAATCATGACTTGATTTACATACGCTAAGTTGTAAAACATGAGCTGTCATGTTCTGAACATACTTGTTTTTTGAACTGAGATTCTGTTATTCACATTGCAACATAAGGTCCTCTGCAATAGTGTCACAGTTGATAAGGGCAAGAGAAGCTGGAAGCTTCACCTTTAAGGGAACCAGTACAACAGAGGAAAGGCCAGATCCTTGGAGTTGTGGAACTGAGACAAAAATTTCTTCAACACCTGAAATGAAGATTAAAAATTGTTCTCCACTGCCTTGGACCACATGTACTTCCCTGTACCAATAAAAAGAGGGTGCAAACCATTGCCAAATTAGAAGGCTGGCAGTATATGCCCATTGTATTCCCATTCAGTGGGTACATCTACATGAGGCACTTACTGTGGAGTTGCCTAATTAGCTCTGCAGTGACGCGTTACTGTCTACATGAGCAGTGCTAGTAGGCTGGAGTAAACTAGTCAACTCTGCCATAGGATGGTACTGCCCCAAACAAGTACTATTCTATGGTGAAGTTATTTACTCCACTGCAACAGACATGTAGACAGTGACCGGGGCTGGCTGGGGCAGGAGGGTGCTACAGTGTAGGGCTGCCTGCTAGCTAGCCCTGCACTGTAGCACCCTTGTGTTCCAGCCAGCTCGTCCACAGTGCATTGAGCCAAGATGGAGCAGCTCCGAACTGGTCTATGGGTGTGATCCAGCAGCTGGTGCAGCTCTGTATGCTGGATTCAGCCACAGTACACCCCTATGCACCCCATGTACCAACTCTACATACCAGGTCCATCTGTGAAGCAACCCTGCACACCACTATGATCCAGTGGGTGGGGCTACAGCATCTGGCCCATGGAAGTCCTCACAAGTAAGGACATTTGGTGGGGGGAAGCAGTTGCAGTGCTTATTGCCCAGGCTCTGATGCCATGACAGTTAATGCCACCACAGCTCCCCCATCACTAAATTTCAGGGCCCAAGGAGAATCCCAAAGGCTGGATGAAAAAGCTCCATGGGCCAGATTCAGCTCATGGGCTGGAGGTTGAACACCACTGATTTAGATAGCTGGCAAAATCCCCAAAACTCTGGATTTTAATTAACAGTTGGGGCTTCACATATTACACTGAAGCCATCAATGCAGCATGATCATTTAAAATTTATAAACAAATTAATAAACATTTTAATTAATTGATGCACTCTTAGTAAGCCTTATGTCAGGTCAGATAGATATAATACTTTGTCCACAAAAGGGGGGATAAGCTCAGTCTGTGAGCCAGTTTTGGTAGTTAGTATTCCATCTGTTCTGTTTGCATTGCCTAAAGACTTTGTCAACCAATGTGATTTCTACTGGGGTATGTGTATGAGAAAGCTTGCAGTAGCAGCTTATTCTATGGCCTAATTTTCCTTTCTCTGAAAAAGCAAGGATGCCCCCTTTTGACAACTTTAAAAGTTTCCCCTATAATACCAGAAGAGGGAGCAGTAGATGTATTTTCTTGAAACAGCAATACTGCTTGCCAAGCATTCTGTACCCGTGCAGACTGGGGGGAGGGGGTTATTTCCCAGGTTCTTCAAAACCCTATGGAAAACACTACTAGTTAAAAAGTTAATGTAGAGGATTTTGTCTGAAATTTCCTGTGGCAGACAGCCAGGACAGTACACTTTCTAAAATCAATCAATCTCTCATATAACTGATAGAAAGCAGAAGTGTTGCTGGTCTCAGGTTTACCTGTGTGAAGTCCTTCTCAGTGACACAGCTGATCATCTACAACAGAAACACTCAGGATTTACAGTAATGTATCTCAGCTGTATTTGACCAAAAATAGTATTAGAGTCAAAGTAACATATTTCTGAGAGCTATGGAAGATGTAATCAAAATACAGTCATTTCCACTGAGGTTTATTGCATCTGTACTGTTGCTGGTAAAAACTGCATGTATTAACATTTGCTTCAGACCCAAATATGAATATGTCTGAAATTTGTCTTTCACCTCTGAACTTTTTTGATATTGAATGTAGTTTATAATCGCAATTGAACATACATTGAACCTTAAGTTAGTGTACTGCTCAAATACAAGATGACTCTAAGCCATCAATGTGATATTGTGATGAAAAAGGCAAACATGGTCCTAGAATGTATGAGGCAAGATATTTTTAGTCGAGAGGGAAGTAATTACATTGGAAAGGGTACTGGGTAATCCTCATCTGGAGCATTATGCACTATTCTAGGTATCCATATTCAAGATGAACTCAGGGAGAAATAGGTAAAAGAGCACTATGATGATCAGGGAAATGGATTTGTCACACTAATGGAGACTAAAAGAGCTTGGTTTGTTTGGCCTACTATTGTAAAGGCTGAGAGAAGATATGATTGCATTCTACATACACAGGGGGTAAATGCCAGAGAGGGAGAAAAACTATTTAAGCTAAAATAAAATATTAGCATAAGACCAAACTGATCTAAACTGACCCTGAGTAAATTTAGGCTGGAAATTAGAAAAAGGCTTCTGGCCATGAGTATAGTTAGGTTCCCAGATAGTCTTCCTGTGGAAGTAGTGGAGATAACTGATTTGAAGAGAGAGCTCAATGAGCTTATAAAAACATTATATGACATGGTATTTGCAGTAGCAAGCAACTTGACTTGATGACCCAGGACATCCCTTCCATACCTATGGTCTATATTTCTGTGAATTGGAAACCAATTTGAAGCCCCAAATCTCTCCAAAGCTAAGATCCAGTCTAACTCCTCTCCAAAAACAGAAATATTTGTAAGAACTGTTGTAACATCTGCTAAGGCTTAGTTGGGTTTGGGGCTTGCATAACTATTATTCCAAGAAACCAAATTATAGTAACCTAGGGCATTATACCCTGCAGTGTAGTATAGTAACACTATAGTTTAGAGTTAGAGCAGATATCAGAAGCATTCTAGCTGTAGCAGCAGGCAAAAGCAGGATTAATTAACTTGCCTGTATTATTCTCATCCCCAAACTCGATTGTTTAGAATTAGCTCATATATCTCTACAATATGCCATAGCATCCAGTGTAGACATGCCATGGACATCTACACTGCCCCTGTGGCAGCATGCCTCAGACTGTCTACTCCTGAACACACCCTTCCCATCCATTTCTGCATGTATGCGCCAAACCTAGAAATATATTCCAAGATGTCCCTGTGGGACTGCTCTCAAGACTTCACTCTCCAGCATGTTTTATGGCAGCTGCTGTTTCTGGGACTGCTGCTGCTGCAGTGAAGACATGCCCACACTTCATGACTTTCAGCTGGAAGAACCTCAACCCCCTTTACAAACTATTATATGTAGGCTGGAAGCTAGCATGGTCTAGATAGGGGTCTAAGCCTAGTTTTAGACTTTTCCTGAACCCTGTTGAGAAGACTTCAGTTTTGTTTCCAGGTCTACTGAACTGTTGTGTTACCTAGGGCACATGGCTAAACTTATTTGTTCCAGATTTCCCATCTGAAAAAAGTAAACATACTTATGTTCCTTTGTCAACCATTTTGAGATCCTTGCATAAAAAGCAATATATAAGAACTAAGAATTATTATGTGGCATAGTAATCTCCTCTAAGAAGAAACACCATGGCTGTTTAATAGTGGACAGCAATTCTGTACAACAGTGTTGTGATAAGAAGTGCAGAATACCTTATCTAATGGAAAAAGGGGAAATTGTAGGCAGGCGGAATGGAACTACTTCAGCTAGAATTTGGTCAGGACATAAGAGTTATCACCATGAGACTTTTGATCTCACTTTTACATTTTCTCCAAATAAGAAAATTAGCCTACAAATGTTCAGTCCCCAGGCATCACCGTAGCTCAGTGTTATTGGTCTTGTTAGCAGTTCCTGAAGTTATGACTGCATTTATGTAGCACTTACAGAGACAGGTCAGTACTAGTTTTGCCTGGGTAACCAAGGAAATATGTCAAGAGTTGGCCCATTATTTCTTACATTTATCTTAAGTCTTAAGAGTACACTTCAGACACACTCACTTCAACTGCAGGCAGTAAGCCCAGAGAGAACTGCTCCAGTTCAGGCCCACTCGCAATCTGTGTCACCGTGGCCATTCTGGAGGAAGGGTTGGGAGGATGGTAAAAGGCTTACCAGGTTGTCTGTATGATCATACCATGGGCTCTGTTAGCCCGAAAAGCAAACCAGAATAAAAAATTCTCTTAAAACAACAGGAGATCTCTTTCAAAATTATCTCACCCTATACATTTTGTTCCAAAAAAGTCTCCTTTTGCAGTACCTCAGAGAATGAAAAATAACTTGACTGTAGCTTTCTGACTACTTAATTTCTGGTCAGTCAAATGGGCTTCCTGTAACAGTAGTTTTATATATAATACTGTTTTTGAATTGAATTGCTGTGCTCACCAGGGTCACTATGACCTGTTGCAATCCAGCTACTACATTTTCAAAGAATCGCATGGGTATTTAGCCACACATTTCCCATTAAAGTCAAATTGTCTTAGATCAAGAAATCATTGTGTGTCTAATTACCCGTGCAACTCCTTGAGAAATTTTAAGAGACTACATTTACATTATATGTGCTCTTTTCCCATAAGATAGCCAAAGATTTATCAACCCATCTCTTTCTCGATCAGTGTTGCTTGCAAACTAAGTTTTCATGCAGTGTATTAGCACGTCATTCATTATTAGCACTGGCCTTGACAATTTAAAGATTATAACCTTCACAAGGCTAGATATATTGGCCCAGTTCTTCAATTGGTATAAAATTTCAAGTGAACCAAAGTGATTTGTACCAACTGATATACATCAGCTGATGACTTGGCCCCTTATTTCTATGCATAAATACCCCTAACAAAAAAATAACTCCATTCCTGGTCCCCTCTGTCATTTATCCAAACAAAGTGCCATTATAGTATACTAGCACCCAGCAGATGTACTTGTAAATGGTAAACTCTCATTTTATGTACTGTACAAATATCAGGTAGGACCCCAATTTAATTTTTTACTCAAAGGCAGCACTGCCATAAGATCTCTCTGTTCAAATAAAAGATGTACTTGGTGTACTGTTAGGCCTCAATCCAACATTTAAGGGTCTGATTATGTAAGGTGCTAAGCAACATGTAGGATCAAGCCCTAATATAGAGATGGGACTGGAGAACTTTGAATCCAGTATCCACAAAAAAACACATTTCAAAGGTTTGCCCAAATCTACATATCTTAAATTTGATTTGATTGTATTTATTTATTTAGACTCTAATTTTATGGGTCTCTTCTATCCTCTAGACTCATCTACTAAAATGTGCTACAGAATTATGGTGTCACGTTCCAAAAAGCAATAGTCATCCCCAAACCCTCTAAGGCAATTTAAAAAAAAAAGCCTCTTAGAGATCTCAATTCTGATCCCTCTTGCTCTTCAAAAGACCCAGAAGAATTGTTGAGCCTTTTGGTAGAAACAGAAGAAAAAACACATTCTAGCTAAATGTTCAGTTCCAATCTGGATTTGGATTCAGATGACTTAGTCCTGAATTTTGCATGGGGGGGGAGGAAAAGGGTATGGCATATTGTTTTGATTTTCAATATAGACCAGTCTTTAATTCCTAGTTTTACAGTCCCCTTATTTTGGTTTCCTTGTGCTGCCCTAAAATATAGCTGCTTCTGGTAGCTTGTATTATTTCTGTAAGTTTTACCCTTCATTTTCATTAATACTGTTAACATTTATACTTAGTTTGGTTTTTGGTGTCCTAAAATAGGGCTGTAGTCAGAGATAATAATCACTTGATGATAGATTTAGAAAATTAATTTAAATCATTTTAGCCTTAGAGCTCCAAGGACATTCACTGCTATGCTTCTCTGACCACTGTTTTCATTATTAAGAAGCTTAGGGAAAAGATTACTCTTTGACTTAGAGAATATTTTATTGGCAGCAAGTTCCGAAGAGATCCTTTCTTTCATATTCAGTGTGTTCAGCATTCACTATCAGCTCTGGGATTTATTGCAAACTCAGAAAAGTCTGTTCTCATTCTTCGTTAAAGATTAGAAATTTTAGGTTTTTCTATAGACACAATGAATTGTTTGTTAAAAAAAAAAACCCTTTATCGTGAATAAACTCTGCTTTGCTGAAATTAGACTCAGCTTATCATTATTTTAAAAATTCTCAAGATCATCCAGTCAGTATCAAAGGGACTCTGCTACTGGCTCTGCAACTAGCATTTTCTATGCCCTACCATTTTCCAGAAAACTTAAGGCTTATCTACTGATAGCCAGGATACAGTCACTTAACTGAAAAGGTACAGAATAACTGTTGGGAGGCAACTGTGCATTTTTGTGGAGGAAAAATCTGAATAATGTCCATGTTTACAATTGTGTTCAAGTTCTATAAATTGTGGCAAGGAACGTTCTTGAATAGTGTTAATTACAGTGGAGTATAACATTAGAAAACCTAAAAAGGTATTAGTTGTAAGTAAAAGGAAATTAGAGTAATTAACAATATATTTATCTTCCTAAATACTTAGTGTTGGCATACATATAAAAAGAGTATAGTTAAAATAGATCCACATGGATTTCAGATCTACCTAACAGATCTAGGTATGGTTCTAAGGAAAACGCCTGCCAATCTCTATTTCTGAAAAAGAAAATGCATGATTTTTTTTCCAGGTATCAAAATCTGTATTAATTTAAAGAAAAAAGAAAAGCAAAAATACTTTACTTATCTGCATAAAGAATGTGACTGTCTGACTTTGATCGCTTTTCTGTTAAGGAACTCATTGTCACGGCGGGCTCCGCCAGGGCGGGCCGTGATCTCCCTGAGGTCCCTTTCGCCATGTCTATGCCAGCTCAAGGCACCCTCAAATTCTTGCCTGCCATATCTTTGCTGTTAAGTATATATGGGAGGTTGGGCACGGCGTCTCGGGACTTCTGTCCCCGCGATCTCCCGACCCCACTGGGGTGTCTCCCTGTGTGATGGGTGCCTTGCAGGCACCCTGGCCTTAAGGCCATGCGTGGCTCCGACCAACCGCTAATACCACGCTCCAAGCCTCGCAGATGTACCGGATGTTGGTGTCAAAACTGCGCCTGCTCTCTCAGGCCTTCTCCATGTCCTCGCCCCCTTCTTTAGGGCTTCTCTTAGCGAGTCACCGGTCTTCTCGGCCCACCGCATGGCTACCCTCTTCTCAGGCCAGGCGTACCGTGCTGCTATTCCCTCTAACCGGGGACCACCGCAGCACATGCCCTTCTCTAGGGGGCGCTATGCTGCTAACCCCTGTCTCCCGGGGTCCACCACAGCATCCAACCCCTGGCTGGGGTCTAATGCCACACTACCCTAATGCCAGGCTCGCTCCTTGACCTGCCCATCCCAGGCTTCTCAAAATGCGGCCTCTCTGTCTAGGGCTCACCATGCCTATGCCTGGGCCCTTCTAATGCCCCTCTCTGGGCCTGGGGTCTCCACACCCCGTGTTGCTGTGCCCTTGCTGGTGCTAGATCATGCGCTCCCGGGCAGCAGGGCCCCACACCCTGTGGGTCCCTATGAGGCCTCCTTCAACCCCTACAGCCTCGCCCAAACCACCAGTTGTATTCTAAACACTAACAAAGTAAACACAAGCCTCCTGGCTGCAACTCAAACATAAGGCACCTGGCCACAACAATGTAAGCCTCCTGGCTACAACTGAGCATCATCGCTCCAGCCTCTGGAGCTCTCATGAGCTGCATTCACATACATACATACATACATACATACATGCATGCATGCATGCATGCCCATGCCCATGCCCATGCCCATGCCCATGCCCATGCCCATGCCCATGCCCATGCCCATGCCCATGCCCCCTGCCCCCTGCCAGCAAGGGACTGCCAGCCTAGCCTCAGCTCTAGGCTTTATAAGGGCCAAGCCTTGTCCCTTCGGTCAGCTGACTCTCATCAGTTGCTTCAGCAACCCTCAGCTGTGCTGCCTAATCAACCTGCTGGGGCTTTCCCTAGCAGCCTTCTCACACAAGGAGTGAGGTGCAGGTGCGCTGCAACACTCATGTTTTAGATAAGTGCAGTTTTCAGGCTCTCAATATTCTGTATTTATTGTTAGGAAAATCTAGTCTCTGGAGAATTAGAACAGCACTTTGGGTGCTGACATGCAAGGCAGCAAGGTAGCTACTATTCAGTTTTTGTGTTAACTGTAAATATTATTTTAATCTCAACCAGTAAGAGAGGTCCAAAACAATACAAAGCCTACAGATAGGGGCGGTGATAGGCACCACAGTGACGGAGAAGCAGGAAGCAGAAAGCAGAGCAGCAGATCATGCTGAGAGCACAGGCCTGGGAGCAGAAAGGAGAGCAGTAGCTTGGGCAGGGGAAGTGGATAAGAGTAGCACTTGAGTAGGGTGGGTGGTAACTTTCGGCATGCCTGCCAGAACGATTGGGCTCCACTGGTCTAAAATGATGTAGACATTTAAAAATGACCAGAGTTGTGCCTACTATTACTTGCAGGAATAAACTGTAGATATAGAAAAAAAACCCTCATTTAAGACCAAGGTGAAAATCGGTGACCATGCTCTATCTGTGCACTAATACAGTACGTGTCAAATCCAGTAGCCTCATAGATCACAAAAAGCAGAATCACTGCCGCTCTGCTGCTAGGACAACTAGCTCTGAAGCCAACAAAGCTCTGCTCTTGTGTGCTGTAGAGCAGGGCTCTCTCATAACTCTCCATGGCACTTTCCAAGGAGAGACCAGGAAGCAACACGCGTGCAGCAAGCAAGCCACGTACTGAAACCTCCCACAGAAGCAGAGATAGGGGCTGCTGTTGGTGTGACAACAATTAGAGTATTAACCACCACAGAAAAGCCCTGCAGTCTATGGCATGAATAGACAGCTTCTACACAACCCTGGGAAGGTCTGTACGATTTCTTGTTACTCAAACCTTGCACAAAGGGCAAGATTTGACCCAAAAGGGGTTTTTAAATGATGTTGAAAACAAAGGAAGGTGGATCGTATACAGCGGACCCCATGGCCCCTCCCTCCCCCCATTTGTAGTTCCAATTTCTAATTCAGGGGTTAATAGGCAATAATAGAAATTAATTTTAATTCAGTCAAGTGTCTGAAGATAATTTGTTGGGCTCCTCTTTAGTACAAAATCATTGGTAATCAATTGTTTTACTCAGGGGATAAATGCAACTAGTGGTACTTACACAAGCAGCAGCAAGGTTTCTTCATTCTTCTTCTTCCCATTATTAGGGTATCCATTCCCAGAGTACATTGCTGTCGTTACATATATTAAAAAGTGCCTTGATGAATATGAACTGGTAATTTGTCAGACAGGATAAAAGTGTGTACACATCCACTTATGAATAAACAAGTTTTCTTTTCCCTCTGACACACATTCACCTGAAGGAACCATGTGGATTCTTACATGTCTGTTGTTTTCTCCCCTCAGGCATAATTGCAGCACAAGGAATTTCAGTATGCAGCAGTTTCTGCTACCTTACAATGGCGTACACCTTTATTTTCATGCTTATGTCCATGTGGATCTCCTGCTACAATTTGTTCTTCATGAGGATTCGTATGGATTTAGTTATATAACTCTTCAATCCCTGTAAATGCCAGTTGTTTTCACAGGCTGCGTAGCAAAGATGGACAAGTACATACAAATACAGAAGTGTTAAAGTGTGAGTTTTCGATCTTGTACCTGTCCCCAGCCTCACTCTATAATAAAACATTCCCAAAGCTTACCAGAGGAGAACATAATTAAAAACAACCTTGCACAAATTAATTAATACTGCTCCCTAAATATCTGAAACAAATGAAATATTACTGTATAAAAAAGCAAGGAGCTGCTAGAGACTTGCCTTTGAACGGAGAATTGAGCCATCCCAGGAGGTGTTACCGTATCTAGTTCTCATCGATTAAACAAGAGCTCCTCAAGGAAAACAGAGTGCTTCAAAGATGGAAACCTTATCTGCTGACAAATTCCTACTGAATCACAAAAAGAGATTACTTGGAAAACAATAATACAGTACATCTGAAAGCCATGTACAGGCATCTACACTGTGAGCACCTCCCTTTTTATTACATTATCTCAGATGGCAAGTATATTAACAAAAAGATTTTAGATTAAATTGGAAATTTTTTTGTTACCTGAGAAAAAGAGCAAATATACATTATTTAACAGGAAGTAGAAGGAACAAAGAAGAAGAATATACATGTAAATGTAACTGACAGACGTGCAGTAGGGATGCATTGAGTTAAATCACTAGAAATCTATGAGCCCAATTCTTGCATACACTCAGACCATTTTATACTGTCCTGGCAAATGGAGCCTGAAGGTAGGACTTGATTGTATTTATATGCAGCCTAAGACACTTTTACATTGCCCCTGCAATGGGAAGTGATATTAGTGAGTATGAGAATCAAGCTGTATATGTCAAGAGTTTCCAAGATTATTCTGGTTTTCACTCCTCTCCCTTCCCTGTGAGAGACTGAAGGATGGTCCAATATCCCAGACCCCTTTATGGGGCTTTATGCCCCAGTATTTATCATTCCTCTTTTCCTTCCTACTTCCCCTTTTTCATTTTCATTCTTTTTCCATTATCAACTTTCTTTTTCCTCCTAATTTGTTAGTTTTACATTTTTGTTTTTTCCTTGGTGGTGTTTATCTCATCGTTCCTCCTCTCTCACTTACTAGAAGCCCGTATGTTAACAAGTTACTTACAGAATCATATCCACTGATGCTCTGCAGAGCTAATATAACCTGATACACCCTCCCACCTGAGCTGACACAAATTTTGAATCTCCAAGCTGCTTCCTAAGGCCCCAGTTCAAATGTTTAAGGAGATAAGTCAAACCATCCCTGTTGAGCAATAATTGAGCTGCAACTGATAGTTGCGCTAAAGCATGTGCATCGTTTGAAGAATGTGTTTAGGACTGAAGAGTGATATGTTTGTTTATGTGTTTGTAGCCTTGTATGCACATGCTGATCCTGTGGGCAGATCCATCAGAGATCACCATGGGACACAGGGGCAGTGGTATGTTTTGAAAAGCTGTTTGCTACTTTCCTCAAAGTGACATACAGTACCTGCAAACAGACGTACTGGCTTGATCCATATGATACTGGTGTGATTGCAAGAAGAGGAGCACAAAGGCTACGCCTATTTATCTTGGAATGGAGAAGAGCTGGATGAATTTTGAATGATGAATTAAAAATTATAAAGACCATAGTAAGAACTGATTGCCCCCTCCTTCTTACAGTGGAAACTAACAAGAGAACAAGATCTTCAATAAAGTTAATGGGCAGAACCAATCAAAGGGAATACTGCTTTTTGTAATGGAAAGACAACCCATAGATTCAATGTCATAGGTAATTCAGATAATAGTGGTCCTAAAGTTAAAAATTCACGCAGTGTTTTATTAAACATTAACAGCATTGATTGGTGAACAAGCAAACATAATAACAGAATGGGACAAAAAATGAAATTCTGAATACCTGCAAGCTATATCCCTAAAGATTATATCTCCTCCCTACAGATTACAATTACATCCTTGGCTAGATTCATTTTTTTCCTGACTTTCAGTGGAATATCAAGCTGCAGTTGGTGGCAGGACATTAGACTACATGAACCAATGGTCTAATAAAATCTGTTCCTATGGAGAACAGATTTAATGATCTTTGGTTCATACAGTAATGATTACAAGACAGCGGGTGTGTCTGCATGTTCATTAATGCACCTTAAATACTGTGCATTTAGTTTAGTACTTCCTTAATGAAGTACTAATTGAATGTGCAGTAACAAGAGTTACTGTGCAGTAATGCCAGTGCATGCATGGTTATTTAGTGATGCTTACCGCACATTAGCCTAATAGTAACATGCGCAGTATGCTATTAGCAAGGGTTTTGCCATGACATGTTATTGCGCAGAGTTATTAGGCTAATGTGCAGTGCTTTGTGTAGACGTATCCACTGAAGTTATGCCTCTTTCTAGTAACTGAGAGAATACCTAGTAAGGGTGTAAAACTGTTAAATGTTAACATGATTGAAAGTGCTGCCTTCGATGCATATAAATTGTGGATTGTGCTCCTTACACTCTCCTGACCAAACACAATGGTAACAGTGCTCTGTGCATATACATACGTGCTTATAAACACGTATGCAAAAAACCTCCAGACAAAACATATGAACCTAAGTAATCAGAGAAATTTATTCTGCAAATGCTCTTTCCCAAATTCCTCAAGCACATCATTTTTTTGCTTTTTTTGTTTAATCTTGATTGCTGCTTAAATAATAGGACTATACATGGCAGGGCAGGAGGCTTCTCTATGTGAGACACTCTTTCTATGTTTGCATTCTACTAAGTAGCTTGAATATTATCTATAAATGACCTGGTTCTTATGTTATTCAGACCAAGGGTTACCAGCAAAGGCTCAGCTGAACAACTTGTAATTCACAAGGACAAGGACAATGAAGAAGTATGTACCATGTACCAGTTTAAGTACAAGTAATATTTATTGTCCTTTTGCTCATCTCTTCTGTATTCCTCTGTAAAGTTCTTCTGCAGAAGATCAGCTCTAGAAAATTCTTCAGCCACCTCTTTTCCAAATCCTTCCCTAGTTACTCCAACTCATGCAGCTCACCATTAAAGGTAAACTGCATTGGGTTTTAGTGCTGGCTTAATATTAAATATATTTTATATTGAAGTATAAATGATGTAATTAAATGCAAAAGTAGACCTTAAGATACTTGTAAATGTCTCCAATGGTATGAACTGGACAGCTGTCTTATCTCCGTGAGCTGATTTTGTGATGACAAGAAATGCACAAGAAATGCTCCCTGAATATGACTACAGGAAGCACAGATTGAATGTAGACACACAGGGAGCACTACAAGGTTGCAGAAGCAGTCTATACCAGGGGTTTTCAGCCTTTTTCTTCCTGAGCCCTCCCCAGCATGCTGTAAAAACTCCATGGCCCACCTGTGCCACAACAGCCTTGCCTACATGGTCCCAGGTGCAGCGGGTGGGGTTCAGCAGTGGCAAGCCTCACCTGCCTTCCCATGGTGCCGCCCGTAAGATAGTGGCTGTGGGGCCAGGTAGAGCAGGCCCGCCACTGCCTCTTCCTTGGGACTTGCCTCTGCCCAGGGGGCCAAAGCAGCTCTTCCCGACACCAGGCCAGGAAGACCCCCTGAAATCTGCTTGCAGCTCCCCCAGGGGGCCACAGACCCCCCAGTTGAGAACAACTGGTCTATACTGTTTCTTCCTTATGTCTGATGCAGTACCAAAAGTACTTTGTGAATGGACAGGCAAAACAATCACAAAAATAAAATCCTAGGACATATTAAATTAACCTAATAAGAACTAAGAAAAACTTCTGGCTGAGTAGGATTCCACATGAACTGAGGGGTTGAGCCTGACTAGCCATTTATCTGCTCTGACCTGAGTAATCACCAGGGGCGATGCGTAGGGGGTGCACATGGGTGCACATGCACCCCCCGAACATGGTGGTGCACCCCCTACAGAAAGATATCAGTGATCCTGGCACCTGTAGGTGGTCACCACTCACCACCCCACTGCCGACATCACTGGCAGTGTCTTCGGGCAGTCCACGATCCCCGCTGGACACTGCTGCCGCTGCTAGCAGCATCTGTGGGTGGTTGCCAACCCCTGGTTGGCGCTTGCCACCCCACGCTCCACCAGTGACAGTACCAGCAACATCTGTGGGAGCCCTCCTCTTACGACTGCTGCACTCTCACCACCATGCTCCCGCCACCACTGTGCCCCCCAGCCACCAGGGGCATGGCATGCATTGTTCATGGTAATCACAGTGGCTGCATGTCTGATTTTTGCTTTGTAATGTACATCTAGGAGTATTTATAAAATGTTATCACTGACGATTCTGCTTTTGTTTGTATTCAGTCAGGTGATAGGAGGTATGCATTACTTCAGCTGAGGTTCCAGTGAAGCCTGGGCCAGAACAGCAGCTGGGGAAAATAGACATAGCTGTATTGGTTTCCATTGAGCTTTACCAGTGCATGCAAGTTGAATTGCCCTATGAAAAGGCCAAGGAAACGTTCAAGGTGAAGCAAGAAGATAAGATTGTCCATGGGATGTGCTACATCACATGGTGAACTGGAAGAATAACCATGGCTGCATCTACACGTGCAATTAATTTGAAGCAATACATTCTGGAGCAGTCTGAACCAGAGTAAACTAGACATGCACCTAATCTGCATGTATGCCCAGGACAGCAGCAATCTGAGTTGGAGTAGAGTAGTTTACTCCAGGGCTGAGTATGCAGGGTCAAGCCCCAAGCCCCAGGTGGTGGCATCAGGTAGCAGAGAAGTTGGCTGGGGGATGAAGGTGCTGAAAGTGTGGAGCTGTGTGGCTAGATAGCAGGGCAAGAGTCTGGCCCCCTGCTGGCTGGGCTAACCAGGCACAATTTACACCTGTAGTTAGTGTCTACATGTGTGTTTAATCACAGTTAATTAACCTGCCATAAGATAGTACTGGCCCAGACAGTACTATCCTACAGCAGCATTAATTAGTTTATTGTGGCTTAGTAGAGTAGTAGGGTTGCATGTGTAGATGGTGACACTTTACTCTGCAGCTAATTAGTCTACTCTGCAGTTAAGCAGTTAAGATGTAGATGCAGTCCCCGAGTGCAAATCTGTGTAGGATCAAAACCTAACAGCAGATAACACCTGACTTGTCCAGATGACGTTCAAGACATACAAGATAGTGGATTTTATAGCTGCCTCTAAAAGCTCATCAGAAAGCCCTGGGACTAATCTTTGGATAATTTAAATCTGGAACACTCTACTGAAGTCAGGGAATCTACTCTGATTTACACAACCATTTGTCCCCATACCGCATAAGTTTCTTTCTCTTATGGCAATGATGAAGTGCAATATCTCATGATACTTTACCTGATAACAATATATGAAGCTGAATAGTTCACCACAGTGAAAGGATCTGTTTCATCAGAGATTTATCACAAGCCTGATTGACATGACAAATTCTCCCAGTTCTCACTTACAACCCAGGGGTTTCAATAATTATCGATAGACATTCCTTCCTTTAAAGTTTCACTGCAAGCAGCAATCAGAATTACATACAATCTCTGCATGAAACTAATGAATTCATGACAAAGAATACTACCAGACATGATAAAAGATACTGCATCACCACATCAGGGGTATTAGTATGAGAATTTAATACCAAAAACTTGTCTTGAGGGCATGCCTGAGCTATAATGGATCTAAAAATACAAGACAAATAGTAGTCCCTCACAAGGCATCTTTTCTTTAAGGTTTTTAGTCTTTCCCCCTGCAATGAAAAAATAATAGTTTGTTGACTTTTATATTCCTAAATATCAAGAGAAAGAGGAAGAAATATTTGTTTACTAATCTAACTATTCACATATAAGCATCTAGCATACTTCTATACAATGATAGGAAATTGCTTTGTAAACAGTAACAAATTATACACTTCCACACTTCTGTAAGGTAGGTATGTGTTATAACCTCCATTTTACAGATGGGAAAATGGACATATAATTTCTTAAATGTCTTACAGGAGCTCTTTGACTGAGCCAGAAAAAAAACCCACGTCCATTGACTCCTGATGGTTTGTGCACCCTTAAGCCTTGTTTGGAGAGGCATCAAGAACTCTCTCTGCTAAGGCTGAGAAGCCTGAAGAGACTCACAATAGCGTCTTCTATAGGCGTGTGTACATATTAGTAGGAATGCTTTACAGTGCCTTCAGTATAAGGGAACTTCCTAAATTAAGATCTTAAAACATAGATCACATGTCCTCTGTACTACTGTTGTTACTGTTTCCAAGACATTGCTCTTCCCGGATGATTAATACATTATCAACAGTTTTTTACAGGAAGTATGGTAATTAAACTATAGCCAGAATCAGTGCCACAAATTATTAACAACTATTATTGCACCAGCATTTAAAGGCTACAACCAGGCCCCATTGTGCTAGTGCATGTAAATGTATCTAATGAAATAGTGAATGTATACCTATGCAATGAGAAGATAGTCCCATTACCTAAAAAGTTATGTTCTTTGTCCTTGCCAAGCGAAGATGACTGCATCCAGCAGGGACAGCAGAGGAGAAGAGAGAAAGGAAGTGGGAAAGAAAAAGGGAGGGAGAAAAGATAAAAAGAGGAAAAAGGAGAAAGAAGAGAGGGGAAAGAGGGAGGAGGGGGTGGAGGCTAGGTCACGTGGGTACGCAGGTAATTTATAAGCCCAATCTTTGCCCTGAACAATCTGCCACAGCAGGGGCAGGAGAGTGACAAGGACTGGACACTAGAAGTCATCATTTTCCTGGTTGTTGCAGTGAGCTGTTGCTCAAAGACCAGTGCTCTGCTCTGGACCAGTGACCTCCAGGATTGACAGGCATGAGCGATTTTCTCCCATGACTCCAGTTTGATGCTGAAACTCTTTATGGACACCTGTAAGGTGTCCTTATACTGCTTTTTTGGTGTGCTGTGAAAACATTCTCCATTGGACAGTTTGCCATAGAAGATTTTCTTCACTAGGCGAGTGTTCAGCTTTCTTAAAAGGTGGCCGGCTCATCTTAGCTGCGCCAGTTTAAGTAGGGTGTGAATACTGGGTTACAATATCCTAAAAAGTCACAGTCTTCATATATGACACGAGAGAGGGAAATGATAAATGTCTAAAATAAAAATAATAATGCTATGAATGATGCAAAAATATGTCTTGTGAAGCCTCTAAAGTTTCTAATACCAAGAAATACAAAGGTAACTGAACAAGGACAAGATTTTTAATAATCAAGGACACTTCAAAAATTTTCCAGTTTCACAAAGATTACGAGATAAATGTGAACAGAGTGTTTTCTCCTGCCCTCAAACCTAAAGCTTCCCTGCAGGTGTGAAGTAACTTATGTGTTTAGTAATGGAACCTTAGAAGACCTTTGCAATTCTGCATCTGTTTTCCACTCTGTTTTTGAGGGGTTCAACTGCAACAGCGCTGTTTTTCTGAGCTGTCCAGCAAGAGTCTAAAAGCTCTCGTGTCCTATGGCTTGTGATGTTTCAGTAACTGGTACAGTCTGGGTGAAGAGCTGCTGATACAACCGAAGAGTGTCATGTGAGTGGAGGGGGATTTAATTTTCAGGGGATAGTACCACTTCCCAGAGGTGACTCTTATGTGGGCAAAAGGGAATGGAATGCCCAGCTGACCGGTTGCTTTGGCATTGGGTAGGTTTACCAAAAGGATTGGGTACAGGGAGTAGTGGGAGACTGCAAGATGGTTTCTCTTTCTAGTCCCGCAATAAGACTTAGGTACTGTTTTTTTCAGTTGGCAAGGTGACTATCAGGAGGCAGCCTGATAGTCGCTATCAGTGAGTTACATCCTGTCAGTTGAGGGGTCTTGCTTTAGCTAGAACAGAGGGGTCTTTCAGGTGACTGTCTCAGGTAATCAAAGTAGAAAGCAGCCAGCCCTAATACTGCCAAGTGATTAGCAGAGAACTGGTTGTAAATTTAAACACCACTTTTATTCATTAATCTCCAACAGCTAAAGACAAACTAAAAGCAAAATTAACATGATTGTAAACTAAGCACTCGTATCCTGTGGCTATTTTTTGGCCTGCTGAGAGAGAATGAGCTGATCAAAGAAAGAGACCTCATTGAGAGCAGTGAAATTAGTGCTGCTTCAGTGAGCTCACAGTTAGCTCCTATTACCTAACTTGTTTTAGAAGCTGGTGAATACCATAATTAATCTTGGCTTCAATTTGGAGTGAAATGTGAGACTGACCTGTCCAATCCACTGATGCTAGTGTCCCCTGGATCCCAGTGCAAGAAATATACAGTCTCCCTCAAAAGACTTCTTTTTCTGTTGAAGAGAGTGAAAAAATGTAGGAAACCTTGTGGCAATCCATGAGTGCCAAGTAGAGGATAACACTAGGAGGCTTCCCTGGAAAAGCAGATCAACTGTTTCTATTTTGTTGGCTCAAGCTGAAACCTCAAGCTGGAGTCTTATCAAGCAATTGAAAATAGGCAAAGATTCAACTACAGCTGAATGTACCAGACACTAATAACTAATAGCCACTAGCAGCAAAGCAGCTCAGTCAGAAAAATTATATGCAGCAGGCTAGTAATGAAGTCCCATTCTTGCCTAAATACCCAGAACCACGTCCTTTGAAGGCAAATCTGCTTGGTAGCAACATCATAGTTAGGACTGCATTCTAAGATGTATTTTAAAAAGACATAAATTCCTGTTTTTCTCTAAAATCGGTGGTTGAACAATATGGACTTTTATAGAGAGCTCTGTCTTGTACGCCTTGAATTTTCAGTGAAGCTTTGTTTGATTTCTCTTTTGGTCTTTTTATACAAGGACTTGGAAATTGGACTCCTCCTGAAATCTGTCTTTGGCAGTCCAACCTTCCATTGTTCACTGACAGTTTTTAAAATATAATGTCTAGCTATATAACATCTGATAGGTGGAACCTAAGTACATTTGTTGCAAAGTGCAGTTTTCTGGAAAATAAAAATTGGATTTCAGGTGATTTTCTGCTGTTATTCATCAGAACTGAATGTTTGTGTGCCAACAGTTGCTCACAGATAACATCTTTGTCAAGCAAAATCTAGTATGCCATACAGATAAAATCTGTCTGGACAAAATCTTCTCCGTTGCACAGAAAAATAATCAGTTATTTGGGTAAATTCTTTGTCAGATAAATTCTTCTCTGTTGGATGGCTAAATTCTTTGTCGAATAAAATATAATCTGTCATCCAGATAAATCTGCTCTGTCATACTGATAAAAAGCTATCATGTGGGCAGGTCTTCTCTTTTAAAATTTGTCAGCTAAAATCTTCTCTGTCATATGGATACAATCTTTTATATTGTCCAAATACAGTTTTCTCTATAAGCAGCTATACCTTTCAATCAGGCTTTATACTATAATACAGAAGTTTTAGGTGCAGCAACTGGTACACAATCATTCATGAGCTGTAGCTAGCTAAGCTTTCCCTACGCAAGCTTCACAAGGCTGCTTAAATATTAACTTAAAATAGGAAATTAAAAAAGCACACAAAAATGTTGTGAAGCAATTTGTTTTGTTACACATGAACCACACCTGACAGAAATCTACAAAAGCAAGGCAATGAAAGTAAAGTCACCTTTTAATACACATTCTTTCCATTCACGCACAAGCATACAACTTAATATATATTACTACAACAACCGTGCAACCCTCTTAGATGCCACTTTTCTATTATCTACCCTATTTACAAAATGATCAAACTTGTGACATTATGCACAACTGTACCAGATTTAGACAACTAATAATTTTGGGACTGGGTCATTTTGTAAATGGGGTGCATACAGAATAACAGGTTACAAGGGCAGAGTTAGGGTTGCAGCAAATGGTCTCTGGTTTACTGGTGCATTACTTATGGTAATATTAGGTATGTGCCTGTGTTGAGATAAAAAGTTAATTTATTTTCTTTTTGCAGCCTGGGAAAACTACCTTTTGCATGTAACCGTCCTAACTAGCTTACAACGGATTTTACTGTCCATTTATACAAATAAAAGTGTGAGTACACATATGGACATGTTTATCTGTGTGTGCGTGTACACATAAAAACTATAATGTGGCTGTGTAATTAAAGTCTGCATTATAATGCATATGCACAGAGAAGCTGACCAAAGGTTTTACGTAAGATTTTGAGGGCCTATCTTGCCTATCTTGGCAAGATTGCCTATCTTGGCAATTTTAATATTATTCTAATTTAGCTGTTGAAAATGTGATTAAAAGTTCATAACTAAAAAGCAATCACCCCCAAACAGAAACATCAGCATGGGGAACCCTTTCCAATATACAAATTAGATCAACAGTAGGACAATGCAACCTTTAGATGCACTAGACTGACTACCTGGATTATGTGCACTCATAGGATAGCTCATAGCAATAGTATTATCCTCTATGTAAACCAACAACTACTAAGGGGGTGAGAGACAGGTTATGCCAGTATGTTTTGTAATAATTTGCTGACAGAGAGGCAATGTACAGACTCAGGTTACTTAGTTGAATTCCAGGTTATGTGTAATCTAGTTGTTATAGACCCTTCTTTGTGTTGCCACAAGTTGAGCTGCTTCAGCAAATTTGTGCAAAGGTAGTATAGGACGATCAGCTTTTGAGGGATTTAGCCTTCTTTATCAATGTAGAGTGTTAGGATTACCAGCTCAAAAGGAACATGGCAGAGCCAGACATCCTATAGCCCTGGCACCTACTGGAGAAAGAAGTGCTAGGCTGAATGTTGGGTGAAAACCCTTTTGAAGCTGTTAGGTATAAAAACCTCCCTCTATTCAAGATAAATAAATAAAGTGTTCATTTTTTTAATGGAATAGATAAAAACAGTAGGAGACAGCAGACAAAACAAAGTCCACACACAAGCCTGGGTATTGTATGCTACCACCAGAGCAATCCCTAGGGCTGTGCAGGGCCCAAGGCACATCCCATGCAGGGCCAGGGGATGGTGAGCGGCCAGAGCACAAAGCAGGGGCAGGGAGGGTGTAGCAAATGGCTGGAGCACTGAGCTGGCTGCTGTCATATTGAATGTAATAGTTTGAATGCTTGTAATAGTTGCCCATTAGCCAGTTTAGAAAAAGGCAAGGTTCATCTTCTTGTCCAGGTTCATTGTTTTACCTGGCCTTGCAACTGACCACCTAGCAAAAAGCCGTTGAGTAAGATCCGAGCCCAAATTTGGGAGTAGTGACAGGTTTGGGTAGGAGGGGCCTAAGACGGAAACTCACTCAATAAAAACTGTAACCTACAATCCCAATTTGGAGGTAACCTCACTTGCAGAACAACAAAGGAAGAATTGGAAGTGTAGGCCGGATCAGACTGATCACCTGAACCACCCTTTCCGTGAACGTGAATCTCTTAGTTCACGCTGAAGCCACAGAGCGCCCAAGTGGCACTGAAGGAAGGGGACTTGTTCCTATCACTGCTGAGGCCAACCCATTGAACCTGTCGTGGAAACACATGCAGCATACTTTTGGGTCAGGTCAGCACAAGCTTTTATCCAAAAGAAACTACAGCTGTAGAGGGGACTCCAAAGTAACATGGATTTCCCAAGCACTTGGAAGGGGTTCCCCCCCCAAGAGCAAAATCAGGAGGCTTATATACTTTTTAACAGTCGCTTACAACTCACGTGATCATATAGTGAAATTAGCATGAAAAGCGGCTATAAACATTTCTTCATTACTTCTTTGCTATAATCAGGATGGGAACTTATGGGGGAGGCGAGGTTAGTTCACAAACCTCCTTCTTGCACCTGGAAATCAGAGTTGTACATTCTTTTGCTATCTTCAAGGCCGCAGTGAGTGAAGCAGTTGCAGAGGAGTTACAAAGAACAACTTTCCCTTATCTGTTCTACTGTACAGAGCCAGCAATTCTCCACAAAGCGGTTATGTCATCTTATAACTCAAATGATCAAAGTTTAAGGCATTTATTTTTTCTGATCAAAGTTTAAGGCATTTATTTTTTCTGATTCCACAAACCGTACTACAGAGGCCAGCCCATTAAATTGTACTACTGAGGAATGGAACCATATTTAGGAATTTGGCTTCTCGGAATTCTAGGATTGTAAGTGTAATATAGTAATAGCTTTTCTGGTTCAAATTATATAGTTAGTTGTAGTTGTAATTGTTTTAAAGAAGTGCATTTACAGTATTGTTCCTTATATATATAATTATCGTGTTGTTGATGTTTATGGTATTTCTTAAAATAAAATTGTGTTGTATAAGTTAAGTGTGAAATCATTGTGAAATCATGCAATTAGCTGAAAATTTCCCAGCCAGTGCATCAAATGAATCAGTAAGTTGTGTGGGATCTTCTCTATTCCATAACCCACTAGAGACAGCAGCATGCAGGGTGGGGTGATAGGGCCTGTACGGCACTGTCTGTAGGGCCCCCAAAGTGCAGGGCCCGAGGCAGTCAATCTGATCCCCCCAACCTCCACCCAGGGACAGTCCTGGCTACCACACAAACAGCAGCAAGGTAGCCTGGCAATTAACCAGATAGCATTTATAGGCTGACTGAGAAAAATCTGAGAGAGGGAAAGAGATATCTTTTGATAGATCCAAGAGGCTTGGAACTGTGAAAAAAGGAACTCTTTTGCTGTTTGCTTTCTACTGCTTGTATTTAGAAAGACAGATCTTTATAAATATTCTCTGTAGAGAAACAAGATCACAATCAAAGAAACACCTGATTCCATCATCAGTTTCTCCCCTAAAGGAAATAATCTGCCAGACAGTAACCACTGGCTAACCATTCAGATTCAAGTAGGAAAATGGAAATATGCAAGAGCTGGACATCCTATTCCTTTCCTTCTAGCAGCAAAAGGGGAACACAGTAGAGAGCCAGATAACCCTCCAGGTCCATCCCCTAGGGCAAGGCAAGGGCAAACTTTTTGACAGGTATGACATATGCCAGCCTTTCACCTTCCCCATTTGCCACTCTAATCCCCTTCCTCTACCTGATCTGCTGCTCTTTCTTCTCCCTACTCTGTACTCTCATCCTGATCTCTTTCTCTGTTTTCTGCTCCCTGCTTGCTCTGCATTTTGCTGCCTGCTCTATCTGCCACTGTGCTGCCTGTCCCCTTCCTGATCTACCACATGACACACACAGAGGCCACTCATGCTCAGATTGGCCACCCTGATCTTCACTGCTGGTTTGGTCAGGATGAAAAACACCCTGGTTAACGTAGCCAGAGTGTGAGTGGACACACTACAAAGCCATGCAGAGATTAATGCAGTACATCATCACTGATGCTGCCCTGACATATGCATGAGAAGTCTTCCAGGGGTATCTCCCATACAATTTCCATCTTCATGAAATGGACCTAGTCTCTGATTCCTTCCCAGTAAATTGGAGAACAACTTTTCTGTCCTTCTGGGGACCTCAGGGCATTGCTAGATGGCACCTGAGGATTATCAGCACTTGAGCGATTCAGTCTATGTCTGTAGTGGCCAGAGGGTAATTTCCAGGCTCCAGCCTTGCTTTAACTGCTGAAAAGCTGTGATTATAATTTAGGGGACAGTAAACACACACCATGTTAGCAGTGCAAGCCTCCCCCAAGCTTTGCCTCTAATCACAGCCCAAACCAATGAGCCTAGACTGAAAGCATACCTAACTTTGAGAAAGAGGGGTTGGGTTGCAAAAGTGAGGGCTGAAGGGCAAGCCCCTCCCAGGAAGAGCCACAGTGAGTAGCAAGGGCCTATGACTGGTGGATGGTCAAATCCTTCATTCAGAGAGACTGCGGGGCCCTCCCTAACATTACTTCTGCTCCCCACTCTAACGGGCTAATGTGGGCACTGAAAGCGCCATCCCTGGTGCCTGAGCTAACCCCCACTAACAGAGGGGCATGGGCAGGGGGCACAGCTTAGAGGCACTCTCCTGGCCCCATGCACCTCTCCACCCTGTTGAGAGAGGGAGGGAGGGAGGCTGGGGGTGACTTGCAAGGACTGAAGGCAGCCCTTGTGCCAACCCTTACCGTAACAGAAACCAGGCAGGGGGGAATGCACTGAGGGGACAGTGAGCCAGGGAGTGACTGAGGGGGAAGGACCTGGTCTGTGGTAAGGAGAGGGCATCCCCACACCCTCCACCCACGAAGGGGGCACTCCTTCCCCTCAGACGGGTGCAGGGGGAGAGAACAGGCAGTTCACACACACACACTATACACATACACCACCCCATACACACCACTATACATGTACACGCACAACCATGCACATACGCATACTGTATGCACATATACACACCCCATGCACACAAGCACACACTATACACACATGTATACAAACTATACATACTCCATGCACACATGCACCCCATGTACAGATGCACACACTATACCCACATAAACACAACCCCATACACACATACACACCCCACGTACCTGTGTATATACACTATACATGTATATGCACTATTCACACACACCCACGTACACACACACACACTATACACACCCCATGTGCACATATATACATATACACCATGCACACACAAACACACAGTGTACAGATGGGTTTTTTTGGCAGAGAGAGGGTTGGTATTTTTTAATAAATTTGCATCCCGGGCCAAATTAGCCAAAACTAATTCCAAATCCAAGTACTACCATCAAACATCCTCCACCCCCACCTGGGGCTTCAGGTGTTTCCAAACCCTTTGGTGGGCATCCTACTTGCAGGTTGAGCCTGGAGGCTCGGGGTTCGGATGCCCCTGGGTTTTGCTTGCCCCTAGCGCAAGCAAGGCAGGAGACTCCCATTTCCATGAAGTGGGCTTCAAGCCGCTGCACCTTGGCGGAGAACCGAACCACGCCAGAAAAGCAGCTCTCCTGTGGAGTGATACAGGAAAATTTCTTTTACGGACACAGAAGCATGGTATTTCGCTTGATCTGAGCCTTTAAGAGACGTACACACACACACACACCCATGCACACGTACAGACACTATACACACTCCCCCCACGTGTACACACACACACACACACACACACACACACACACACACACACACACACACACACACACACACACACACACACACCCGCGCGCGCG
>JAGPOW010003648.1:90036699-90209708 GCA_030014935.1 Caiman crocodilus
CTATACACACTCCCCCCACGTGTACACACACACACACACACACACACACACACACACACACACACACACACACACACACACACACACACACACACAGCCGCGCGCGCAGGGGCTGCCGGGAGAGAAGGCGGGCGGGGGCGGGGCGAGGCGAGGCGGGGGCGGGACGGGCCCGGGCCATATATGGGCGGTGGCGGCGGCCGGCCGCATCCGGTGCCGAGCGAAGGGTGCGCTGACGTCACGTGCGCGGCGGCCATGAAGGAGACGTGCGGGTGAGCGTGGGGCTGGGCCGGGCCGGGCTGGGGGCGGCAGCGCCACGTCCCCCGCGGGCGGGCTGCCCCGCTCTGCCCCGGCGTGTTCCCCGCGCGGGGGCGGTGCCTGGCGGGCGCCCCCTGTGCGGGCGGGCGCTGCCGCGCGCTGTCCCGGAGCCCTCGGCCCTCGCCGCCTGGCCGGGGCGTGCTGGGCTCAGCGGCTAGCTGCACGCTGCTGGGCTGGGCCACGTGCGCTTGACGCCCTTGATTTCCCCCCTGCCATCCCTTGGTGGGCGCTTGAAGCCCACTCCAGCGTGGAGCGGGGCATGAGCCAGTGGGTAGGAGCTTGGCCAACTGCGGAGGAAGACATGTCCATGTGTGGTTCAGGATGGCAGTGGGTGGTGCCAGTCTGGAGCCAGTGGCTGTGGAAGACCCACAGCATGTGCCTGGTGTTTTTCTGTGAAACCTGTGGGTTGAGCTGTGTGGGTTGGGGTCCACTGGCGTCCTAGCCTGTTGGGGTAGTGGAGGTCTGTGATGATGCTTACAAGACAGGGCTATCTGTTTTTCGAATGGCTGGAAGCTCATTGCCTGTAGTTAGGCTGTTTGTGCCGGCAGAGCTGAGGTGTGGGGTTTTGCAGAGCACCCAGATTGAGTGGAAGCTAGAATGGCTGCCTGCTCTAGTGGCTGATATAACCCCATAATTTTTTCTACCTGCATATGGGACTTCTGCCTCAGAAACGTAATGAAAAGTATGTGTGACTAATTCATTAGAACTTGGAGAATGCATAGGGTAGTAGGGCTGGAAGGGACCTCCAGGGGTCATGTAGTCCAGTGTGTCGCAACCCATGGGTTGCGACCCAAGTGGGTTGCAAGAATATTTGAAAGGGTCAGAGATAAACTTTTTAAAAATGGATCAGCAAGCTGTAACAATGGAGTGTCCTTTAAAGGAGAGAGAAACATGGGAAACCCTACCTTTTCCCTTGAAGGCTGACGGAGATCTGTGCCTCCCACCCCTTGCTCCATGCGGGCTTGGGGCAGCAGGTCATGAGTGAGGGGCACTGGGCTGGGATAAGCCAGGTGTTTGTTTATAAATGGGTCCTGGTACAAAAAAGGCTGAGAACCTCTGATTTAGTCCAGCCCTTTTCCTGAGAGGGGGTCAGACCTAGCCAAACCATCCTGTGCTATCCACAGTCTAAACTCTGCATAAGACTACTGTCAACCCTGACACAACCCAGACCTAACACCCTAACCTGCCACAAATAAAGCAGGAGAACCAGGGCAGCTAGTGTCCTGCTTCTATGTAATGTAAATATGCTGAAGAGATCTGAGGTAGAGGGACTGTTCTTGTACGGAGTTGTTCTTGGCTTGCTAAATAAGGGTACTGCACCTTGAGTCAGACAAGAACTAGTAGACCTCAGTCCTCAAGTTTGCTGTAGGCAAACAAGGGACAGTCCTGTGAAGTGTTGAGTGGTTTGAAAGGGCTAACTCCCTATGATGAAAGGGCAGGTAGGGAAATAAGCAAAGCTGACTAGGAAGAAAAAACTGAGAATTGAGTTACTGAAGAAGGATGTAGCTGAAAGGTCACAGTTCCCTTCCCAGTTGGACAGGAGACAGATCCCTGCCATTCTTGACATTCCTGTCCAAGAATATCTCGAGCCCTGCTGCTGAGCTGCTCTTTCCAGTTCATATATTGTGTGTGATGGAGCTCTAGTGAGTTCTGCAAATGCTGGTGTCTCCACTTCTATAGATCAACAAATTGGTTTGGATTTATTGTTTCTTGCAGGCATGTTCTTCCACTCTGTCCCTCTCTACTGCTGCTGGTCATGTATTTCTTATTACCCAACCATTTCCCTTCTGTTGCCCCTTCTGCTAATCGGGGACAGAGATGCCTCTGCTACAGGTGCCTCCATCATGCTCTTAAAGGCTACCATTTCAGGAGAAAGCAATGGAAATTCACTGACCCAAAACCTCATTTAAAGTCTACACCAGTGGTTCTCGGTCACCTTCGACTTAAGGTACCCCTCATTTGGCTTGAGGCATCCCTTGGAAATGCCATCTCTTAGCTTTTGCTCTTTCTGTAGTCAAAACAAGAGTTGTTCTTCTGTTGCAAAGAACTCAAAGACCACAGCAGGTCAGAATGTATTGAATGCTGTGGATTCCCATTTGAAATCTCTTGGTTTACCTTGCAAATCATGTTTGCACCTCCAACAATGGTAACATTGTGTGACATCCTAGGGCACCCTTGAAAAAGATCTCAGGGCACCCCTGGGTGCCACCCAACCCTGACTGAGAATCAGTAGTCTAGACACCCACAATTCCTTTTACCTTTCCACAAATGTGAACTGAGGCTGTACCTAACTCTAGTTCCTAGCTTCCTGGGATTTAAGATGACCTCCCGCACTGAGCAATGCCTTAGTTCATATCTGTCAGATGAGTGCTTTTTCCAACCATAGAGTAAATGAAAAGGAGTTTGAGGGTAAGGATATAAAGCCCTATCTTAATATGATCAAGTAGAGTTTAATTATGTCTTTGTTGTGGCATTAACGTGGGTCCTTAGATTCACCTTGATGCTTCTGTCTACACCAGAACTTGAGAAAAATGTGTACTTTAAGTCCAGGCTAGCTGGCCTCTCTGGGGTCAAGAGCTATAGCTCCTGTGCAGCTTTAGTTGGTTTGGATACCTACCCATTTTTCTGTGCTCCAGTGCTTATAAATCAACTAACTAGGAAAAATCCTGAACCTTGATTCAAAGAAACATGAATTGTGCTCTCCTGCATTCATAGTTGAGTGCAGGTACAGCTGGGGTGGAGAAGGGTATGGCTTGCTGTACTACCCACACAGTGAAGATCTGATCTAAGCTTGACTTACACTTGCACCTTGTTTAAAGAAGGCTGTGTCACTGAAGGAAGGTGCATATGTTGGGTTCTGATAGGCACAGATCATACATAAAGTACTTATGTTTTGAAGCTTATTCCTGTTTCTCAGTTTAGTGAGAGGTTGGTAAGTGACTGAACTGTACTAGTGGCCATCTTGCAGACGCATTAAAGTGTTTGTACATTCATGGATTTTTCAGAGTGACCAAGGCCATGGTTACTCTGGAAACTCTGAAGGCCTCCCAGGATGTTGTGCACATATGGTGAGAGCACTTGCTCTTACTCATTTTGAGCTAGGCTACAACCTGGTTTATAGCTTTATCTCCATATAATAGAGGATTATTATTAGGGGTTGGGTTGGAAAGGGGTAATCTGAAGAGTGGTATCCAAAGTCTTATCTTTAAAGTGTACAATTGTTGGCATTGGCTATTTCATATAACTGTTTTCTTCAACAGGAACTCTAGGCTGGAGAAGCAGCCTCAAAGGCATTATGGAATAACATCTCCAATTAGCTTGGCTCCTCCTAAGGAAATAGATTATATTCACACGCAGAAATTAACTGACGCAATGAAGCCATTTGGAGTATTCGAAGATGAAGAAGAGCTAAATCATAGGTACAACTTCTAATATACTGGAACGATTTTTTGAATAAACTTTAAAACAAAGGCTAACAATGCTTCTTGTTTCAGGCTAGCTGTTCTTGATAAATTGAATAACTTAGTCAAAGAATGGATTTTGGAACTTGGTGAGAGTAAGGTAAGGGTTTTTAGAATTCTAATCGCATCACTAGGTAAGAGTAGAAATGAAGCATTTTCTTCCCTGCCTTATTTTATCCTGCAGATGCTTATCAAATTCAGGGTACCCCTCTTTTCCATTCCTCAACCCTCCCCCTGAAGAATAATAAACTTCTTATCTACATATTGGACAGTAAACTTGCAACAATTATTCAAGTTAATGTGGAATATTTTAACCATCTAGATGTTTAAGCCTATTTCAGTGGGGGGGTTTTTTTTTAAATGAACTTGTAAATTGGCTGTATCTGTGTTAAACTTGATAATGGGTCGATCTCTGGTTAGCTGTAAAATATAGAACATGAGAACTTCCTCCAAAAGAAGGTTCTGGGAAATGCATTTAAAAGCAGTGGGTTGACTTTCTAGGCTTGAGCCAACAAATCTGAAATACTCAGTCTGGCAATGAAATAACCACTTGTTTCTAGTGCGCTGGCTGCATCTAATTCATTTGAGTGTTCTTCAAATGTGTGTAAATGCACAGCAACACTTTCAGCACTCCAAATGCATGTTCTGGACTACTTCAGTTGAATTTTTTTAAATGGATCAGCAGATAACTCTAGTTCTCAAATTTTTTGTTGGCTGGTGAGCATATTGCAGTTTCCTTAAGGTAGCTAGGATGATAATCATATAGATTAGGGGTTCCCAATCTCTTTGCTGGGGACTGGCAAACTGCAGACCAAAAGTGACTGGAATATTGCAGACAGGCAGTGAACCCTTTATACATACACCAAGTGTAGAAAAGGTGGGGGGAGGGGATGGTTGCCTGTCTGCAATTTGCCAGTTGCTTCCAGTCTGTGGCCAACCCTTCTGCAGACTGACAGCTAACCTTTTGCGGCCCAGTATCAGGAACCCCTGATAGATAGTTTCTCTGCTTTGCTTAGTGGTAGATAGGAAATTGTGGCACTGCATTCAAAACATCTTGGGTGTTGTAACTAGCAGGATAAAGTATGACTATTCATTTAACTCTTAACTACCAGAACAAGCTGGCCCTAAGTTACCTTTCTCCTTTATAATGTCAATCGCTTAAAAGTTTTACATCTTGGTTTCTAAAGTAAACACACTTAAACTGTGTATTTCTGCTCTGTCTATAGAATCTTCCACCTTCAGTTGTAGCAAATGTTGGTGGCAAAATTTTCACATTTGGTTCCTATAGGCTTGGAGTACATACCAAAGGTAAAACTTTAATTCTGTCTTGTCACAATTTCTTTGTTACTAACTTAGTTGTAACTGACAGTTCATAAGAGATCTTTTTGCAGGAGCTGACATAGATGCCCTTTGTGTTGCTCCTAGACATGTGGAAAGATCAGATTTCTTTCAGTCATTTTTTGAAAAATTAAAACATCAAGATGGAATCAGAAATTTAAGAGTAAGTTTGATTTTTTTTTTTCTACAGAAAAATGTTCCATTTTAATTTTTTGCTGTTAAATTTGACACTGTCCCTTTAACTTGGGGTGGAGGGACCCAGTTGGCACATGACCAAAATCCAGTTTCTTTGGGCACTCTTTACATGCTGTTGCACAAAATTGTCTAAAATGCTAAATTTGAGAAGTCGGGCAACCAAACTAGAATAGTTTTGTGTGACTTGTGTATATATACCAGGGACGAAGACATTCATAAGAATTTTCAGTATGTAATTGCACTACTCTTTTTCTTTTTTCCTTTGGGAATGTTCTCTTGCACTGGGTTGACCTCTTCTGGCCATGAGTCAGATTTATAGTAATGACATAGCAATAAGGGCAGAGCCCTACAGACAATAGAAGTTGGAAGAGGCATGATGAATAAGGCAGGAGTATGCAAGAGGGAAAGACCCCCATGTTTTTAAATATTTTTGGAGAATGGGATTTTTTTCCTGCTTCTGACATATCAGTCATGTGATCTTTGTGTAACCTTAGCAGAGCTGAACTTGGGACTGGCATCTGACTTTCAGAACTGGTCAGTGGTAAATTTGGTGGGAGTAATGTTTTGAACATAGCTTAACTGCCCATAAAAAGCTAGCACTTAATTGCATCAGACTGCGTACTCAAAATCAGTTAAAGTTTTTTACTCTGATCTTTAGCTCAGCTGCAGATTTTTAATATGTAAACTTTATTTGTGTTGGGTTGTGTTTTTTGTTTTTGTTTAAATAAAACTCCCTTTTTATACATTGCAGTGAAGTTGACTTGAATACTTTACAAAAGTCATTGCCTACCAGTAGTAGTTTTGGGCTTCATGTTATGATCCTACCTGGCAACCAGCCGTACACCAAGCAACTTAACTTTTCTCAGTAACTAGTTAAGATTGTTCAGTAAAACTTTCAGGGAATGAGGTGAAGCCTGCTGCTGCTTGCCTCCTTGTCTGCCTTTCTATGGCTTGTTTGAAACTTGCCTGGACTTGTTGGCTTCAGAGACCGGAAATCTGCAGCTGCATTGCTGCAGTTCCCTATTCCCGCACCCACTTTTTTACACTTTGCATGATTGATAAAGTGACTTGTGGCTTCAGCTGCTTTAGGGCAACCCTGCAGTTAATCCTAAATATAGTACGTGGATACTTTTGAGCTTCATAGCTCGCTTATGGGCAGTTTTTCAGTGGACATTTCCTGTTGGGCCTTGTCTCCCCAGTTGTTAGTCATCACATGGAGTCAATGAGACAAGGCATGCATTGCTCTTCAACAGCTTTATTCAAAATGGAGGCAGCTTCAGGCAAGCTCCAACAAATCGGAGATTAGCCGCAAACATTAGTTCTTTTCATATTTATACACCTTGGTTTATACTTAACATTTACCCCCACCTTTGTCCTTCCTTTATTCCTTCCCATCTTAAACAGTAAACACAGGTAGAGCTTATTTCATTAACATGGAATTACCTATGCATTTTACTTATTTACATGTCTTTTTGCTATGAGCACATGCCTGAGAGACTGACCCCTGCTTCTCTGTCACTTACAGTCTCTTGCTGACTTCCTCACCATCTCCAAGGTCTTACTTATGTATTATCTCCTAACAATAGCCAGTGGTCTGCATTCTGTTTTTCTTGCACAGTGAGCTGTATATCTTATAACAATACTATAATGTTAGGAAAATGCTTGCCTATGTGTTTTGCAGTGTTACTTTTAAAATACCATTCTGCCTTGTGGTTAGCAGTTTGACTTTTATTCAGCTGCAAATCCAATGCTCCCCAAGGTTCAAATACTGTCACCCTAACTATTC
Source organism: Caiman crocodilus (assembly GCA_030014935.1). Lineage (NCBI taxonomy): Eukaryota > Metazoa > Chordata > Crocodylia > Alligatoridae > Caiman > Caiman crocodilus. Next base: position 90,043,795 of record JAGPOW010003648.1, read on the forward strand.
CCATGACTGTATTGCATATCCATGCCTTGCTCTTAGAGCCTGTGGAGAAACTGTTTTTATCCCATGCAATTGAATCTAGCAAGGATCCTGTTGGGGGAGAATTGAATGATGTGATCAAACTAGAACATGCCCAGGCTTTATGCCACCTTCATTTTTGTGTGCGTCTTGCCTTTAAATGCTTGATTGACCTTCATTTTAAGAGGTTTCTGAGAGTGTAGTTATGGGTATGCATCTTCCTAGACTTTAAAATAGCAAATTGGAAAAAATCAGTGCCATGACACTGACATCCATACAATTAACTGGCAGAGTTCGAATCTGTAGATCCACCATTGGGATTTCTATCAAGTGAGTTAAAGGAGTCATAGCAGAAGTTGTTTAACATCCTTCCTTTAGATTTGAGGGGAGCTTAGTGAAACTTTTAAAATAGCTGGCTAGAACTGAGGTGTTTTCTGATCCTCTCTTTTTTTTTTTTTTTTTTTTTTATCAACAATTCTTACACATGGGAGAAATAGGAAGCAGTAGAAACATAATACAGCCGAATGCTAAATGCTTACAAACTAACTAGATCAATAGTTGTAGAAATTTCAGATGAATGTGACTTTGACACTTAAGGAAATACTTACCTGAAAATAGCAATTTCTCCCCTCCCCCATGTAGCACATTTTTGATGTCTGAGTACTTGACTCTCATTTATAGAAATTTATAATGATACTTGTTGATACTTCTTAGCTGCAATTTGATATAAATAATTGTCAGATGCAAGCTGGGCATAGCAGACAATCAGCAACTCAGCTGAAAGAACTGTCTGTCTAGGACACAGTGACTGGCCTAAGTATTTTATTGCATATATCTGAGCAGTTTAGCAAAATGAACTTGAGCCAGTATGTTTAGGTTTTGGTGAAACTCTCCTCTGCCCTTTTTAAAGTCAGGAGTAACAGGGTAAGCCAGAAAGGGAAATGTAGCAATTTTAACAATATGAAATTTACCCATCCTCCCCCTCCCCCCTTCTTTCTTCACAGGCAGTAGAAGATGCGTATGTACCAGTTGTCAAGTTTGAATTTGAAGGTATTGAGGTAAGAATTGATTTCTTAATCTGTTACTTGAAATATGAGTTATTTGCAGTTTGTTTTGGAACTGAATGGTTTAACAGAGCCTCTAATCCTGTGCACTGACACTTCAGGGAGATTTGTTTTTAACTTTGGTGACGATGTTCAAGAAGCAAAGATCAGGGTGGTAGGGATGAAGAAAATGTGTAGGTTTTTTTCTGGTGTTTTTTATAAAACCCTGACTGTCAGTGTCTGCCAGATGCAGGAGTTTTTTGATAGTATACTTTATCTGAGGGCCATCATGTATGGATGCAACTTGCTTAAAGTGAATCATTGGAACATTACACCATCAAAAGGTCTTAGAATGAGATGTTACTTTTTATGAAGAGCCAAAATTTCAGGCAATAATGAACACATGTACATATGCGCTTTACTTCAGAGCTGACTAATTAGCTCTGAAGTAAAGTGTCACAGTCTACATGTGCACCCCTATTAAAGTGCAGTAAATTAACTAAGCTCCACTGTAGGGTAGCATTGTCCAGGGCTAGTACTATCCTGCAGTGGAGTAGTTGTGTGTTCTGAAATAGATGACTGGGGCTGGCTGGGGCACAAGGGTGCTACAGCCTAGCACTACATAGCATCCTTATGTTCCAGCCACCCTGTCCGCAGACCTGCGCTGGCAGGCTGATTTTCCCCTGCACTGTCCCTGCCCCGCCCCGTCCCCCTCACCCCAGCCATGCCTCCAAGCTCTCTGCTAGCCAGGACTGCTCTACACCAGCTCAACCTGCTGTAGTCCCAGGTGCATGTGTAAACTCTGCACCCAGGGCACAAACTGTACTGGAGTTTATTGTTACACGTTAATTGCACATGTAATATTGTTCACAGTTATGCTTAAATTAATCTAAAATTTAAATTCTGTTTCAGGAGACACTAACTGTTACTTAAGCTGTTGAAAACCTCTCATTTTGCAACTTGTGTTCCTTGAGTTGCTTCTTGTTTCTGGTGTTTAAAGATACTGGGCTTGCAATACAGCTGGCCTGATTGCTGCACAGGCAGTTGTGTGTACAATCAACTACTGCTGTCAGGATTTAAAACAAACAAAGTCACAAGAAAGGACAGAGTAATAGTACTGAAAGCTTTGTACCTCTGCAGATGCTCCTTTTTAAGTAAATACTTGTTTTTCAAAGTGTAAAGTAGCTGACTTTGTACTCTCTTGATGTATCACTTCCAAATACTGAAAAACAGCTACGTAGCTGTGCCACAATGTACAGCATAGGGCCCACATACTTCAAATTGAGCCATACATAGGACAGTTGTAACCCAAAACTACCTTAAAATGCCCATTTCCCTCTTCCAGTTCCTTTGAGTGCTGGAGGTCTGCAGTCTCTGTCAAGATGTTCCTGCATGCAGGAACCACATATTCAATAATACCCTGATGGTGCCACTTGTAGTGGCTCCCCATCTTGGTGACCCAGTACAGCATTGTTGATGATTCACACAACTAGGGAGAACTTGGACTGCTCTGCCCCAAGCTGCTTTAATATTCTGAAGAATTTGGTCCTAAGTGATGCTGGCTTGAGGATTTAAAGACTTGCTCCTTTCCGCTGAAGTTGGAGAGGAACTGTTTTGTAGTCGGCACAAAACAAACCTAGCATATGTAATACCACACTGATCATCAGCACAGAGAGATTCTCCCTTACCTTTAGTGACAAGTAATGGAGCTGGCTGAATTATTAAAAATGTGACTTCATATTTTTCAGAATCCCTAATTTATGATAAACAGGGGGGGGAAAAAAAACTTTCTCCACTGGAAGAAAGGGTGTGAAACGCATGTGATACTTCAAATATTAAGGAACTTTTGGAAGATTAATTTCTTTACAATTCCAGAGCAATCCATCTTTCTGGGTTGATTTGTAAATACTTTGACAATGTTGAAAAACAATGGTGTTTTAATGGTCTTGGATTCAGATTGTTTAGCTTAGTGTACCCAGCCACTGATTAGAATGTACATTAACTTTTTATACTTTTCTTTTTAAGATTGATCTTGTGTTTGCAAGATTGGCTATACAGACAGTGTCTGATAACTTGGATCTTAGAGATGATTCACGCCTGAGGAGTCTGGATATAAGATGTATACGGAGCTTAAATGGTATTGTAAATGTAACTTATTTATGCAACTTAAGGAGCTTTCCTTTTTAAACCCAGCAAATCGTTTGCTTTGTTTATCTGGGGGGGAAAAAAACCTGAATACTACCCAAACCAGATCTTAACAAAATAATGATAAAGCTAATGTATAGATTTGTAAAGTAGACAGGGAAGAACTACTGGCTAAGACCTAAGCTGGCACAGTGATGGGTAGGTTTAAAAGTAGTTGTTCTTAAGAAACAGGATAGATGTTCATGCCCATTTTTTTTTATTTTTTTTTTTTTAGCTCTGTACCAGTGCCATTGATTTGCCTTTCAATATTTGAATCCATTTTTGCCCTTTCAAATATGAATATGCTATATATATAAATCAGTAGTTCACACTGCTGCATGTAAATTAAGGAAAACAAAGCAAGGGGGTGTGGGGAAAGTGGCAGTGGTGGTTCAGAATGCCTAATCACTATTACCTGGATTACAGGTAAACTTGCAGGTTGGATACTGGTAAGGGGCAAGAGAGGTCTACAGCCAAACCTTTAATTGCTTATATTCCAAAACTCTACTCATGACAGTACAATATAGATTTTTACATATACTGGCTAAAGAGGCTTGAAAGTAGGGAGGAGGTTGGCAGCAAGCCTTCTTTATTTTGCTGTTCAAATTTTTCTCCAGCCTATCCCCTGTATTTATAGATTAATTATTCTAATAAATGTTCTCTGATTCACTTTAACATAAGTTTCACTGACATTTTTGGGACTCGCCTTTTAAGTCCACAAGGTATCTGGTTCAGATGTCATTTGGGATTTATGCCCTTGGGGAAGTAGAAAGATTAATGTCTTATCTCTTTCCTTCCTCACCAGGAAAAGCTGCTTGCTACCATCTGGGTTTTTGTGTTGGTTTTTTTTTTTTTCTTCTCTTTACCTTGGTTTACAGTCTGCACTGATTTAAAGCTGCTTTTTTTTTTTTTTTTTTTTTTTTTTTAACAACATAACTAAGAAACTTTAACAAAACCAGCATCTAATTGATTTAACCAAATTATTGCTGCTACTACTACTAACATTTTAAGATAAGGCTATGATGTACTATATTGGGATTATTTAATATAGTCTCATAATATTTTGTTTCAGGCCTTGTGCTCTGCTCAATTGGAGCTTATGACTGGTTTAGTTGGACATGGTGATTGCTTCCTTTTTTGCTTTCTGTTTTAGCCACACTTCTGCGGCTTGACCTAGGCCCTTTGGAAATGGCCAAGGTTGGCAAAAAAAAAAACAAAACAAAACGCCCCCAAAAAGGCCTTGCTGCTCAATCATCAGTTTTGTCAAATAGTCTATGGCTCTCCAAAATGGGAACTTTGGCTTCTAAGTCCTCTCCTGATCTCATTCAGAATGCCCTTTTACTTAATTATGGCTTCAGTCTAAACTGCATTTTGTGCAAAAGGAAGCAGTTCATACTGGAGGTTACTCTTGCATCTCCTCACTGTAGTAAACATGGGCTTCAGCAGGTCTGACTTGGGTGATGGCCAAGTTATGCTTATAGTTCTACAGTGTCATTCTTTTTCCAATAAAGTGGGAAACCTAGCATTGAGACTATTAAATACAAACACTTGAATCTCTTGCAGGTTGCAGAGTTACTGATGAAATTCTCCATTTAGTGCCAAACAAGGAGAACTTTCGGCTAACACTTAGAGCAATCAAACTGTGGGCAAAACGTAAGTAGACTACTGAGTCGTTCTGTCTTGCCATGTTGGGACAGGGAAAGTTCTAGGCTCTTGCTCTGAGGGCAAATGAAACGGTCTGGATAAATGCAGCTTTGAAAACAGGGACCAAAATTCCCTCTCTCAACTGAGTTCCATAAGCATTAGCATATAGTTAAGGCTCTCAACTGCTTTCCTTCTAACTCCATGAATCTTGTATTCATTTCTGCACAATAGTCCTGCATTTAAAGGAGTGGAACAATCTCCTAGCCTAGGATATAACCTGGTAGTGGTGGGGCATTCTCCTGGGATATGTGGCATCGTAAAAAGTATTTCCAAAGGATGTTCTGAGATCTGGTTTGAGTGTAATGCTATCAGGTTGATTTGTTTGTATGCCCCAGCTGCTTTATTTTGCTTAGTTCAAAATATCAGTGATGGGAAAATCTTTGGGTAGTGCAGTGTGTGCACATTAGTGCATCTCTTGATATGAAGAACTTTTTTCTGTAGTTGCATTCCAGCTCAAATCTGCCTTCACAGGAGAGGTCCCTGATGGTGTTACTGCTTCTGAATCTACATACACTTTATAACCTGTAACAGGTTTTCTTACTATTTTTTTTTTCAGTGAAACTTCAATCAGTTCTAGTCTCTGAATAAGATCTGTGGTGTTGTAGCCCTATGTATCTGGGTTCAGAGTTGCTGAAGCTTTTATAGCCTCTGTCCAGATCTACTATGCCTGTGAGCTGAGCTATATTATCAGTGTACACTGATAGAGAACTGCAATTCAAGTGGTTAAGTTGTTGTTGCTTACTGATGGCAAAACCCTTTGTCATTGTTCTTCATGTAGCTGGTCTCAGTCCCCTCTAGTCAGGTCATGGTGGGGAAGTACTGAGTTTGACGCATCTTTCCTAGCTGTGCAGGGGTTGTTGTAAATATCTTGAAGTCACGAGGATCTGAAAAACGGGCTGGGTCAGTTCTGGGAAGGTGGGGGGTTTTTTTTTGTTTTTTGTTTTTTAATAGAAAAGGGCAGAAAAATTTCAGGATTCAAGTGAGTGTTCTGTGGGAATGTTGTTAGACAGCTGTTTTGGGGGGGGCGGGGGGGAAGACACACTAGCAGCATAAAGAGGAGAAGGGCAGTCTTGTTCGCCTAGCTAGCCAGATTAGTACAGCTTTATAGCATTCCTGGAAAACATCAAATGCCTCCCTGTTGGAGAAGAGAAACTGGAATTTTTCCTAGTTTTGTAGTGAGAATAAGGAGACTTTGGTTGTAGGAAGTAATTTGGTTAAAACCAATTACATAACTCTAGTAAACAAAATTTGGAAGAGAATAGTCTTTACCCTTTCACAATGTGCAGTTAACTAACTTGTATCCGTTCTAGGTCGTGGAATTTATTCCAACATGCTGGGATTTCTTGGTGGTGTTTCTTGGGCAATGTTGGTAGCAAGGACATGTCAGCTATATCCAAATGCATTGGCATCTACTCTAGTTAACAAATTCTTCCTAGTTTTTTCAAAATGGTAAGTGTTACTGTTTATAGGGAAAAACTAACTTGTATAAATACAGCTTTGTCTAGTAAAAATAGCTATACACTTGCAAGTAGTCAACACCTGCTGTTAAGATGTTAAGCACTTTTTGAACAACCTTAATTTGTATAAGAAAAGATTAAATCATTTGCAGTTGTTACTGCCTGATCTCTCTTGTATAGGGAATGGCCCAATCCTGTGTTGCTGAAACAACCTGAAGATAGCAATCTAAATTTACCAGTCTGGGACCCTAGGGTATGTAGATATTGCATGTTGTGCTTAATTAACAGTAATTTTAATTCCATACTAACTAGAATCATCTTAATATCATAGGTAAACCCATCTGACAGATACCATCTAATGCCTGTAATCACACCAGCCTATCCACAGCAGAACTCAACATACAATGTGTCTACATCAACAAGAGCAGTCATGGAAGAGGAGTTCAAACATGGTAAAGTAGTTTAGTCCTCCTCATACCCTGATGGCATATAATTTAACTGATCTAAAAAGGCTAAGTAAAATCATATTCTGCTCCTTTAATGACATGTAATCTACATAGTAATGCATTTTCTTATTGTTTTATGGACCAATCCTGCCCTGGCAAGAGAATGGAAAAGTTATTTGTAAAAGTGAGAAATAAAAAATTTAAGTTTTTGGAGCGGTATGGGTGAGATGACCATGTTTCTATGATGTATTGAGATTACTGTAGCAGATCACCTAGTCTTTTACACACCAAACTCCTGTTAATGGGGGACGAGCAGGGAAGTTTACTTACAGTACAGAATAACATTAGCTCTTGACACATCCATAATGCTCAAAGTTTAGTACCAGTAGTTAGATAGAAATAAATGGGGCTGTCCTGATCAATTTGCCTGTGAAAGTATAACATGGCAAACTTTTTTTTTCTTTTTTCGTTAATCTGAAATGCAGGTCTTGCTGTCACGAATGAAATTCTCCAAGGAAAATCAGATTGGCCAAAGCTCCTTGAACCACCAAACTTCTTTCAAAAATATAAGTATGTATGGAATCTATTTGCTTAATCTGAAATATTTGCAGCTGCAATACAGTTGGAATAAGATTTTGCTTACTGATTAAAATGGGAAGATTTTTTTTTCTTAGTTGCTAATACTTGCATGGTAAGGATCAGAATTAAGGATGGATAAAATGGAGGAAAAGGTCCAAAATTATCAAGACACTGGAAAGAGAGGAGTGAAAAGTTGTTACACAAAGGCCAAATCAAATACAAATTGAAAATTTGGAATAAGTGGCTAGGGAGCAGATGCCAGAAATGGCTGTAGTTAGATGCTGTTGCATTGGAGCTTCTGCTAATATATCCTTGATTCCTATCTTAATATATTGAAACAATTATTCTTCTAAGCTTGACACAGTGCTTAGCTGGAGAACCTGCTTTGGTTTTAGGCTTCATGCTTTTAAGCAAGTGCTTCTTTCTGGATTACCTCTCTATGTAAGAGTAAGTCTTTAAAACCTGTGAGGAAAGGTTGAAAGAATTGAGTAATCTGAAGTAAAAATTGAGCAAGAGACACAACTTTTCTTTGACTTGAACACTTCTGCTTTATAAATGAAAGTGATTACTCAGCAGCCAAATTGAATGGGTAAAGGACAAGAAGAAATTGACTTAATTTTGCAGCAAAGATGATTTAGGCTGGATACTGGGATTCTTTTTGTTTAGAATAGTGAAATGTTAGAACAGGTTTACCAGGTATGTTGTAGAATCAGCTTAACAGATCTGATTTTGCCTCGGGGTGGGGGGGGCCTGGATAAGATCTAATCTCTTGAGGTCACTTCTGCTTTCATGCGAAGGGAGATTTTCTTCCCTGCTCACCCTCCCATTCCTATCAAGCATGTGAGGAAGTATTGACAGTAAGGGCTGATAACATAGTAAGCAAAATGGTTTTTCCAACATCTGGTTCAAATTTTGAAGTAAAAGCAAATTAGAGCCTTGTTTGCAAATTGAAATGTTCAAGTGGCTGCATTAGATTTATCCACAAGTGGCTGCATTAGATTTATCCAAAACATTCCATGAATTATAGTACTACTTCACCTGGGTGAAAGTATTGAACATACAGGTACACATCTGAAAGGAGGAAGTCATTAGCTGCACATAAGTAATCCTAAAAAATAAAATACTGTATTAATTTTGCAACACTAAACTTTCCAAGTTACATTCCTAAGGCTTTTACAATTGCTCCTTAAGCAACAGTGTAATAGTATTTTGGATTCTGGCCAAGTTGCTGCTGTTCTAGCCTCTATACAATGGAGGATCCTAAGGATTATAACTTTCAATTGGTTTTCAGTATAACTTTACACTGGGTAATGCATAGATCTTAAAGTTTGTCAACAAGTCCTCATGGTCAGAAGTCTTTGAACTGACTTGACACGTTTTCTGTTCTTTGGGATCAAATTTAAGATTGATAAAGCTGAGTTGGTGGTTTGACTATTTTCAACATTTTCTAGGCATTACATTGTGTTGACTGCTAGCGCCTCTACTGAAGAGCATCATTTAGAATGGTAAGTCTTTTAAGAGTAAACCCAAAACTTAAACAAGTAAAAGTGAGTTGACCTCTCTTCATTGTATAAAGAGTAAATGGAACATCAAACCCTTCATTGCTTTTAACTAGTGTAGTTAATAGCAAGTTGCATATCTGTTCATTTTGAACACTTCAGGAAAGCCTCTAACATTCCCAAGAAAATTAGTCTTATTTTATCAAACGTTTTTGGACTTCTCTTTTTGGGAAGGAGTAGCTTCAGACAAGTGCTGACAGGTCAGTGATATGCAAGAGGAATTATGTTGCTTATAAAAGAGATGCTATTAAAAATCTGAATGGTCTGTTCATCACAATTTGCTGTTATTATATAGTATATTTAGTCAAATATAAGACAAGGTTTTCCTCACTTCCCTTCCCCCCCCCCCCCCATGTTGATGGAGGTAGGGGGCAGGGAAGACCCTCACTTCACATTCACATTCACATACAAGGGAACCGCACAAAATACATTGTCCGTCACTAAACTGCTTCCAAAAGCAGCATGTGCTCAGTAATGGAAACCTCCAAGAATTAGACTGTATACCTGGCAAATTATAACAAACTTATATGTTTTCCATCAATACAATCACATTATTGAGGGGTCATCATATAATCAGGGTTGTCCTATGTTTGAGTAAATTCAGTGGTGGCTTCTACAGAAGTATGATCAGTGAGGGTTTTAAATGATTTGGGACACGAACAAAGAAAGGAAAAATGAACTGCAAGAGTAAATTTGGTTCCAACTTAAGCGCTCAGAGTCATAATTGGGACTCATTAATATATTCAGCTTGTGATGCAACTGCTAAGCCTCTTCTGAAGTAACATTCTTACCTCTTGATCCAAATGTAACCTTTCTCTTTTTATTTGGAATCATAAGTCTATATTGGGGCTTACAATTACATTTTAATCTAATTGTTAATTGGCAATCTGGTCAACATTATATAGTCTGCTCTTAAATGGACCTGTTTCAATAATCAGCTTTTCTTCCTGTGGTCTAGGTATGAAGTTGCACTTAATGAAGTCTAACCATTAGATTACTATAAATTAGCTCTTTTCTCATTTAGGTTTGAGCTGTTGGCTAAATCAGTAGCATTCCTTTATTCAGATCAAACTCCTATTTCAGAACTGCAGGCAATGACAATTGCAAGATGGTAACTGTAAACAAAGCTTTTTAAGTAGGTAACTGGAAAGTTTTTAGTTTTCTGGAACTTTGCAAGATATACTGAGGTGAGGGGAGAAGGAGAAGAGAACCTTCTAAGAGCAAACAGTGATTTGAAGGAAGAAAAATCACTAATGGAATAGTACAGCTTGCTTCTAAGAAAGTTCATCACTGACAGCCTGACTACCAAAGGTAGCAATAGCTGGTAATTGAGATTAAGCTGCATATTCCATCCTCCCAAATTTAATACAATTCCCAGTGTACTCTTAAAATAAATAACATTTGTTTATTGGGATACCTGGGCAAGTAACTTTTTAATGGCTTCTTAACTTTTAAATCTTTGGATTTGTATTGAGGGTGCCTGTAACTCTGGTCTGTATTTAGGGTTGCATTAATACCATATCTACTTGAATAGAAGACAGGGTGGTCATCATTGTCATGGTGTCCTCTCTCCCTCCTCCTCCTCCTCCCCCTGCCCCCCCAGTCAGCATGAGGAGTGTGGGAGAGGGGAAGCTTCTTATTGCATACAGAAAAGCTTATTAGATGTTATCCATCATTAAACTGCTGCCAAAAACAGCTTGTACTTGGCAATGGAAACCACCTGTGAAATTGATTAAATGCACCCAACCCTGAGCATGACTATATAAAACAACCTGCTGCATCTGACTAGTGTAGCTCCACCCTCCACAAGGTTGGACTGGGCTGGGTTGCCTTGCACCTCATCTACAGATAAATTTTGGGGGGATTCCAGGACTCATGACAAGAACACTCAGTTCCAGTCATGAGCAGGAACTAACTAGCACATGGATCCTTTGGTGTGGGACAGGGGAGAGTGGTATCTGGAATATGCACACATACTGAGCAGTGCACTTCTGTGGGGTTACCATGCCTTAAAATGCTGTTGTTCACTGGGCTGGGCCCCAGAGGCTATATGGTAAAGCATGAGCCTTTAGTCTTGGACTAATATCATGCATAGTGGCTATCTCTACATGAGATGCTGCTGCATATAAACAAGTACTAAATAAATTACAGGAACTGGAGTTATTGCACAGTAGCCTTCCCCCCCCCCCCCCCATGATACTGTGCGGTAGCCTAATACTGCTGTGGAGTAACATCACATCATGTTTTCTGCCACACAACACTATTGTGCGGTAGTCACTGGCTACTTACTGCACAGTCGGTGTCTTGTGTAGATACAGCCAGTTTGTATTGTATTCAAGGTGGTAAAGTGTTGCCTAAAACGTTTATAAAGTACATGTGCTAAAACTTGCAGCAGTTTTTGAAGGAGGTAAACTGCATCAATTCCAGATGAACCAAGTCTATGAGTTCCTGTAGTAATTTGCCCCTCACTTCCATATGCTCAGGGAGAGCAAGGTCTGGCAGTAAAGTAGGGCAACAGGGAAAAGAAACTGGGGGAGATAAGGGGGCTACCTGACCCCTTCCAAATTAACTTGCCCTGCTGTAGCTGTAGGAGGAGGCCACATTCAAGGCAGACCTCCAATAATAAGATTCTGTACCTGGAAAATTATAACACTTTCATATATAGAATATAACTTTTAGCAGAGGTTGCCTTAGTCAAGTAAATACAGTACCTGCCCTTCCCCTAATACAAGCTGGTTTCTACAGGGTTTTGGTTGGGAGGGGGGGGTTGGGTTTTTTGGGTTTTTTTGTTGTTTTTTCAAATTTAGTATTTATCTAGCACTTCTGGGTGGTGGTTGTTGTTGTTGTTGTTGTTTGTTTTTTGTTTCTCGGTGTAAGAACTGAAATTTGGCTCTAGTTCCTTTTTATTTCTTAAGGCTCACTCATGTTCTTGTTCTCCCAATAATTTGTATGCATTGTTCTTTTATTCACAGACACCAAAGCCTTTACCATACTTCCTTCAGTGTTCCCTTTGCTACTACTAACCTCCCTCTACTAACCACCCTGTTCTAGCACTCCTGCTTCCAAATACACTGTAGTAATTGGTCCTGGGAAGAGAATTCAGTAAAGGGACAATGGAATGTTGTCATCTGTAAGAAAACATCATTAAGCTGGCAGTTGTGGTAATAGCAAAATGTCCAAGCCAGAAGGGGGACTTATAGATGCTTACCAGCATATGGGTTCAGTTTAGTTGCTATGAGTAGGGACCTACCAAAATAGTGGGTGTTTTGTTTTGTTTTGGGGGGGGGGGTTGTGGACAATGTCTATAAAATTGATGGGGGGAGGAAGGATATACTTACTGAAAATAAAATGATGACTTCCCAGAGGAGTTTGTAGTCCTCACAATGTTGTGACATGACTGCAGATGATTGGGGGTGGGGAAGAGGGCAGAGAGGCGGCTGCTGGCTTCTACCCCCTTGCTGCTGATTGGCTGAGGGCTGCCTATTGTGCAGCCCCCATCCCCTCCAGTTGGTGTGGTGGAGCCATGTGATGGACAGCCCTCACAAGCAATCAGCTGCAAGGGGCAGGGCCATGGGCCCCTCAGCTGGAGGCATTGGAAAGCACTGGCCATAAGCCCTCAAAAAGAACAACCTGCCCTGCAGTCTGAATGCAAAATTAGCCAGTTGCTATTTCAAGTTGGGTAGACCCCTGCCCGTAAGTACTTTAGCTCTTTGTTTATTTAAGTAAGAATAACATGTAACGGGGCATGAGATGGCAGTTGTCATATATGCTGCAGCACTTCAGTGTTCATGATTTTATATTTTAACTAGATTGCTAGTTGTCCTAGTAAGTTATTTGACAATAATAATCTGTAAAATGTGACTGAGAATCACTTATTCTATATTGTATGCTTAGGCTTATCTACAGAATACCATGGTCAACAAGTCTGTATTTAGCTGTAGGTTTGTAAACGGTTCATAATGTAAGATGCCTTGCTTGTACATACAACAAAGTTCAAATAATTGGATACCTTTCTTCATTTCTCTTGTATATATGGCTTAGTTTTATGAAGAGAGAGCCATAGTTAGAAGATTTTAGTGCACTAGTACAGTGACATTAAAAAAAATGTTTTTTCCAACCTGTGGACCCCTAGGACTCTGCAGACTATGTCTAAGGGGTCTGCAAAAGACTACTATAATTGGTCAAAAGTGTGCAATTATTAGGGTCTGCACCTTCAGTTCATACTGGAGCTCTGACTAATCATACAGCTTTTTTACATGCAACACAACTCCTCTTCTCCCCTGCCTGTCCTTCCTGAACAATTTGTACCCATCCATGACAGTGGTCCAGTCATGTGAGCTATCCCACCAAGTCTGTTGTTCCAGTTGCATGGTACCTTGACTGTACAAGGACTTTCAGTTCTTCCTGCTGGCTTTCCAGGCTCACACATTTGTGTACAGGCACCTGAGCTGACTAGCTGATTTACCCTCCTTTCTCGGGAAGAATGAGGATGTTTCCTCTGTAGCCCTCTCCTTGTGCTTCATCTGGGTCTCCTCTCAGCATACTGTCCTGGTGTGAAGGGCAGTGCTAGGCCCCAATCTTGATGCGAGGGGTCTGCAGGGTGCTGCACCCCTTGTCATCCATGGCCGCAGTCCCACTTTTTATCTCGGATTCCCTCACTTAGATTGGCTAACTAAGCAGGTGCTTTATCCTTTCTGAATTTGAGGCATTTAACTATCTTGTGCACTACAGTAAAGTAAATTTTAACATTTTCTGTTCTTATTAGGGTTGGTCTGGTTGAATCTAAAATCCGTGTACTTGTTGGAAACTTGGAGAGGAATGAATTTATCAAGATTGCACATGTAAATCCGCAGTCTTTTCCTGGCAACAAAGAACAATATAAAGAGTAAGTATTAATTTTTTTTCTTCAAGTTTAAAAAAAAAAAAAAAAAGAGCAGATCACCACATTTTTAAAAAGCTAAGTTGCACATTGTTTAGTCATGAGCTGTCTGGCAGGAAAGCTTGCAGAAATAATTACAGCGTCTGGAAAAGTTACTACTTGCATGATTCTTGATTTCTGTATCACTTTAAATGTACCTAAAATACCTAAAGTATATTTAGAACTAGTGAGGTACTGTATTTATGATGGTCTACCGAAACACTTCATAGATTTAAGTACAGACTGCATCCTTAACTAACTTTTAGTGTACAGGTAAGTTTTTGTTTTTAACATAGCACGACTAAAGAGGGATAAAATTTTACTCCCAAAGGAAGCTGGTATTTATGCATAGACTTGTAAACCTGTATAACTTTTTTTCCTTTCTCCTTAGGAGTGACTACATATCAATGTGGTTCCTTGGAATCATTTTTAGGAAAGTGGAGAATGCAGAAAGTGTTAGTATTGATTTAACATATGATATACAGTCATTCACAGATACAGGTAAAGCTGTGTTTTACTCTAGTCTTGGTCAGCTAATTTACAAGACTGATGTTTTACAGATTTGAGATTATGCATCTTCCAGAATTGTGAATTTTCAGAGATGGAATGTATGGGGAAAACCATTGTTTGCCAGAATGGGAAGTTACCTATTGTAAAATAATCTTACTTGAAAGAATACCTGCAGTAATCATACCATGTAGCTGGGGGACATGGTGCATAGGGCAGTGGGAAGATGGGCAGCTGCTGCAACTCTAATCCTGGGTCAGGGCTGGAACCAAAGCATCTGCCTGCCCTTCCCCCTCCTCCCCTCATATCTGAAATCAAGATGAGGGGCTCTTTCCCGTATGTTAAATGTGGGGGAGGAGGGCAGATGGAGAGAGACGATCAATCTCTTCCCACCCCAGGGCGCCTCTGCCAATTGGTGCTGGGGTGGGGGGGTGCTACTGCAAAATGGGCTCTTTATGCTGGGACAAAGCTCTGTCTCACCATGAGCTAAGTAGGTCCCTAAATATACAAGTAAAGTGGCAAAACTAACTTGACCCTCTTTTAAATTCTAGTAACATGTAATACCAAAGATTAATTGAATCTAGAAGATACATTTATACATTTGATAGCATGTAAGTTCTTATTTTCCTGGTATGCTGTTCGCCTTTCTCGTTTTAGATAATCTGGTGAGCAAGAATACCTGTGAGAGTACTAGCTTAAGTGTTTGGTTACAAAGCCTCAGTCTCAAGAATACTTGTGGCATCTGAAACTTTACTGGATTTCTTGTACTTCAGCATTTCTTGACATTTTAATTATTTTATGTTGGAGTTTCAAGGCATCTCTGGTCACCAGGGCAAATGCAACCTTTCAAAAAACATGAGGCCTAATGAAGAGTTCAATACTCAGTTCTACTGCTAACCTGTCATGAGAGGGGAAAAGTCAATGCATGGTCCATATTTGCAGAATAGCTGGCATATAATAAAGCTCCCCACCTCCTCCACACCCTGCAATAAGTTTGTTTGTTGTGCCCATAACTAGACTTTGAATTCAGTGAATTGGAATCAATTTTTTTGTCGGCTTCAAAAAAAGTAAAAGCAGGAAGGATTTTTTTGTTTGATGCTTGAAGATACTTTTAAGATGCAGATTTTAAAGATGCTTAAAGACTGCAATCAGTTGGGTTTGTTTTTTTTTATGGAAAAGATGTTAAACTTAAATAGCAAGGTTATAACACAAACTACCAATGTTACTTGGACTAGATTGGATATAAAATGGACTTCCCAGCATGTTTCTCCTGTCCTCATCTTGAGAACTGGGCCTGAATTTGGAAGAATTTGTGATGCTGTAGCTTCTGTTACTGAAGCTTTAGTTTTTAAATAAGCTCCAGAATGCTGGAAGATTTCCAGTTTGATACTCGCAGCATGTGTATTCTTTGTATTGTTCTTTCCAAAACAATTTTACAAAGATGTAATTTTGGTTGAAGGAACTGGAATGTAAACTAACTGCTAAGCTGGTTAATTGCATGTTACAGTTTACAGGCAGGCAAATAATATCAACATGCTAAAAGAAGGCATGAAGATTGAAGCAACTCATGTAAAGAGAAAGCAACTTCACTACTATTTGCCTATGGAAATTTTACAGAAAAGGAAGAAGGTATGATCAAAGTTCATCCTTTTGTAAAATCAAGTGCACACACAAATGTGAAGATCTACTTTGTAAACGCTCTGTTCTTGTTTTTGTTTTTTTATCAGAGCATACCAGATATCAGTCGAAATGCTGGCAGCCTTCAGTCCAAAAGGATCTGTTTGGACAGTTCCAGAGATGTAAATACAGGGACGCCATATTGTTCTCCTTCACTAAGCAAGATAATTAAGTTGGACACAGCAGCAGAAACAGACAGGTTTTAACTATTATGCAACCTTCTTAATATGAAAGTCTTTCTGGCAGTTCTGTAACTAAGGGGTGGTGACTGGGACAGCAGGTGCTGTCTGTGTAGCAGGATTCGGGTGGGAGACTTAAAAATTGTTGTTGCTATTTCTGATGGCTGGCTGAGCTGCCAGCATCCAGTGGTGCAACAGGACTGACCAGGGCATGGAGCCGTCCTAATAAATTTAATGTAAATACTACTTTTTTAATACAAATACTTGTTTTGGGCTCAAATCTGAAAGGGAAGGTTTTCATGCTGTGAGGGCACTGTTAGCCCAATTCTTAGCTATGTAATAAAGTCTGTATAGCTCCATTGACTTGCAGTTCCCATGAGCTGAGGAATTATCACCTTCTTTTTGGTTTATCTTTAACCCCCCCCAAAAAACCCCCCCAAAAAAACAAACATCCCTAAAACAATGGGGTAGCATGGCTAGGAGTAGGTTTTCTTTTTGGGTTGTTTTTTTTTAAGACTAGAACTTTTATTCTGAAAAGTAAGTCTATGAAATTTCTCCTTACAGCAGTGCTGTAGTCCAGAGAGCCAGTGTTGCTACCAGTAAAGAGAAGCTAGATGTATCTGCATCAGTACCTGTTAAAGGATTGTCCATTCCAGTTATTGCTTCAAGTATGTATTCAAACAGTGAGGAAAACATAAGTTGTTGTTCTAGCACTTTTGATAACTAAATTTAAAGGCTTGCTCTTTTATAGAGAGGGAGACTACAGTCACCATAAAAGTCACATCTCCAGCTGGCTGCACTATTCCTACAGTAGTAGGACGAAATGTGATTCCTCGACTTGTTGCACCTCAAGTTGCCCGAAGCCAACAGCATCTAAATGGCATTTCAACAATGAACGCTAAAAGTGCTGCACTTAAGAGACCTCACTCACCTTCCTCAGAAGAATGCCCCAAACGACTGAAGGACAGAGAAAAGGTAAAAGGTTTGAGAACTGTATGTCTTCAGCATATAATTAAAAGTTGACAGAGTTGGGGAGAAGTGTATAGACAAATTCAAAGTAAACTGTAGGTAACTTATTCCTAATAAGGCTCTTTATCCTAAGGAAAAATCTGGCTTGTAGATATAGTCTAGAATATAACACAAATTATTTTTTCAGTGAATGAAAGTAAACATTCGATCTGATGCTGATGATTGTTAACAGTAATAGTTGTCAGTTATTTGAATAGTAAAATGGGGTGTGTTCTGATGTTTTGATTGTCAAGGTAGTATCTTTTTTTTCATAGGAGCAATAGTTAACTTGATGCTCTGTAAAACATGGAAAGAACTCTCAAGCTTAGCTTGTATCTATCTTTGTTACATAATTTTCAAGACAGGGATTTTTGGCCTTATGCTTCCGTTTATTTGTTTGGATTTTTTAACCACTAAAATCTCCATGCTATGCCAGTTGACATGAATGCATGTTGGTCATTTTAAGAGGTGTTGAAAATTAAAAGCCTGACTTTAATTTATGAACCATCAGCATCACAAACTGACAGATGGGGAGATTTGAGTACCTCTGAAGGGATGGAACATTTCAGTAAACTGTTCAGAACTCTTTAGTTGACTAATGTCAATTACTTGTTTTAAGTGTTTTGTATTTGGGGACTGGGGGGGTAGGGAAAGGGAAGCCCTTTCAGGCTTTCATTGTAAGTTTAGTGAAAGGGCACAAACATTATAGACTTCTACTTTGCTTAACATTCTCTGAAGCACAGAAAGAGCTCCATCTCTGTAGTTCAGTAGAAAAGACTTGAGTAGAGTTGCATGCATGCAGCTCATAGTAGAGTTGTGTGTCCAAATATTAAAAATAATTCTATGATCCATATAAAGGTTTTGAGCTTGTAGCGACAGTAATTATGCTGCTTGTTTAAAGCAAGTCCTTTTCTCTCCACTTCCAATAGAGGCTGGTAGTACCAAAGCGAAGTATAGGTAAGAAACTTTCTAAAAGCAGTCAGTTTCTTTGTTTAGTTAAAATTCCACAGGGTGAGATGCCTAGCTCATCTCATACAATGGTGGGAGTGGACAAAGCAAGCAATTGCCTTATTAAAATGTTAATGATTAAATGCCAAGGTAAGTTTGAAAATGGTAGGCATTTGAATGTGTTACCTAGTGTTACACAACTGAGCCTTTGTGTGTGCCTTCTAATATAACCATCAAAGGGGAAATATTTACGGGGGTGGAGGATGCCATCATCATAATGTCTTTAGAATGCCAATTTAACTTATTTCCACGCTATATTTAATACAGTACCTCAGTTGTTAGGTAGTCTTTTACTAATATCTATTTGGCATGCCTGGCAGGTTATCGGAATCTGAAATCAATGGAACGCTAAGTCGCAGGTTAAATTCCATTTACGTAGAAACTTGAATCAGAGTTTCCATGAGTTGATCGCTAATGTGTTTAACTATTTTTAATTGGTCTCTACTGATTTGGCATGCCTTTTTATATTGTGGAAAGGCACAGAAGAGCTGGGGTTGGAAATGGAGGGGGGAGTTTTTTATTTTTCAGAAATTCGAAAGGGGTCATTTCTTCTGAAGCAAGAACTTCTAGTGCATGTTGACGGTACGAATGATGATAGACTACTCGATCTGTGTCTTTGATTGCATTTTTATAGTAAAAGCTTTTGCTAGACTTAACTGTTGCCAACTGTACAAAATTTGTAACCCCTCAAGGCATTTTAGGGTTCCTGAGCACTAACATGAAAATGTTTTTCATGTATTCTGTTCTCCAGTTAATTGGATTGGACTTGTCATTCAGAAGCCATGGCAGTTCTCAGGAGGATGCAAGGAGAAAATCTACAGGAAAAAATGTAAGCTACTAACTAGATGCATCTAAATTCTGCTAAGAACATAAACCAAAAATATACTTCATTGTGTTGTGGTTAAACAGGAAAAAATTCTTTTTCTTCCTGTTTTTTTTCTTTTTGCTTTTATCAAGCTTTCTCTATTCTTGTGATTTGGCACACTATTCCTGGAACACTTTTTATTATTATTATTATTAGCATTATTATTGGACTCTTTTATCACATTTAAACTTTTTGTGCCTCTTTTTTTAGAAAAAGGGATTGGGGGGAAAACCACCTAGAGTTGGGCACTGCTTGAAGCCTAAAGTGGAGGCAAAACAACCACAACATCATTATTAAAAACAATCAGTTAAACTTTGAACAACTTTTAAAGGCTCAAGCACTTGCACCTTTCCTCCAAGAGGCTTGTGGATTCATAGTAACAAGTACAGATAAAGTATTAAGTTGGCACATCTTAAGATAAGTGTTGCTTTGTTTTAAAGTAATTTTCTTATTTATCTTTACATAGTCACATGTCTTCTATATTTCAAAAGTGTTGATATGGGGCTGCTAAAACTCTGTTGGGAGGGATTAGCCATATAAATATAGCAGGCACATAATATCTGTTCCTTAAGTTGACACATTGCTCTCTGCAGGAAAGAACTTCATTTACATGGATCTAAAATTTCTGGGGTGATTTTTTTTGGTTTTTGTTTGTTAGGATGAGCTTGGAGGGGAATTCATGCCTATTCCAACTATCAGCACATCAAGATCACAGGTACTAGCTATTAAGTCTTTATGTTCACAGGTAAAGCAAAACTAGAATGTTTTTCTGCATACATATGACTTGATTTAACTACTTGTGCAGTCCTCTTCTCCTTTCATATATCTCTGACTGTTTAACTGAGATTCTCATTTGCACAAAGCAGTTGTGATTAGTGCAGCTGTTAAGAATACACTTCATGGACTAAAGACCCACACTGTCATACTACAGAGTTTAGGTGTGCAGCCAAAGGCATTCAAACTTCTGAGTTTGCAAAAAGTATAATCTGTCTCGTGCATTCAAGTTTCAGCCATTTCAAAAGAGAAACTAAGCAAAAGAACAACCCCTTTTTCTTTTTAAACTGCCTTCTTACTGGGCACATCAGCACAAGATGTTACTGCACATTTATTTAGTACTGGTATAATCAAGTACTAAATAAATATGCGGTAATGTCAGCAACAGCCTTTTTAGTAATGCTACTGCACAGTAGCATATTAGCACTATCTATGTTGTGATGCACTACACAGTATTATTTGGCTGCTGTGTAGCTAGCATCTCATGTAGACATGCCCACTGTCACTAGAATTTTCACTCTTGTATCATGCTCTTTTTGAAAAGCTCAATGTGGTATTAGTCACTACATATGCAATATAGGACTTCAGTGCCAAAAGCTTGAAGCAAATATATATTACACTTAAAATAAAAAACCCTCACAACCTGAAATGTTTATTCCAATTTTGAAGTAAAGCTGGAATAACAGATGCAGCATGAAGTAGAATCATAAACTTGAAAAGAAATACCTGCCTCTTCCTGGACCAGAAGAGATTAGAGTGCCCAGATGCTTTTGAGCAGCACTTTTTTTTTTTCTTTACTGATGTTCTTTGCTCCTTCCTACAAATTTTGCTCAGTGTAGTAAAAACTTTTGAGGGGAGAGATTTATAGGGGGAGTGATGCCTTTTCTCTAAGTTCTCTTAAGCACATCCATAGTGAAAACCAGCCACTTTGCTTGCAAATGTGTTGGAGGCCTAACAGATGAGGTTGTGGGACCATTTACCTTTCAAGCATCTTGGTTTGATGTAGAGCTTGGGGTTTATGCATATTTAGCTGAAGTTGTTTTTCTACCAGACAAATGTCGTGCTTCCCTGCTCTGTTTCATTTTTTTTCTATTGCAGAGGCTTCCCAGTAAAGAATTACCTGACTTGTCCTCTCCTGTTCCTACAAATAACATTCGTATCATTAAAAAGTCCATCAGACTAACACTTAACCGGTGATTGCTGTGCCTCTTCAGGTAAAGATAATATGCAATTGTTCATTGGCTCCATAAATAACCAATTCTTGCTGTAGTTGCAGTCTCTCGTAAAGGTATGTGGAGAGTTATCACCGTATTGGAAACATTACCTAGTTACCTTTTTTGTCTACATTTTGACCTGCAGATGCTGTAGTGTACTTCCATTACTGTGTAGCTTTTCCAAGATTGCCTGCTGACAAGCCACTATCTACAGAATCATGGCCTCTGAGGTTTTTAATTCTCTAGTTTACATGCTTGTTTCTCTGGGTTTACTTCTCATTTTGAACACCCTTGCAACAGCAGTCCTTATTACTCTTTTAAAAAGCTTCTACAGTTTAACAAGTCAAGACTATTAAACAAAAAAACAAAAAAAAAGCCAAAAAAAACCCCCTTCCTGTGACTTAAGGTTTAGAATAATTCTCACATAAATATGTTCTGTTAGCTACTGGAGCCACATTCTGGTTTGAAGTGTGTATGAAAGTGCTGATACCTTTTTCCTCTTCTCCTAATTTTGTGTAGATATACTTGTAATTTGGATATTTCTTCTTATTTGGTGCATATTGTCCTCTGCATCTGTCACCAATGGTACTTGGCTTCTACAGGCATTTGCTTTTCAGTATTAAACACATAGCCATGCACTACACAAGTTTTATATGTTCTGCCTCCCATGGAGGCCCAAATGTTTAAAAAACAAAAAAAAAACAAAAAAACCCCCAAAAAAACAAAAAAGAAACAAATCAAAATTCAACCATTAAAACCCCACTAGTTAAAGAAACTGAAATGGGAGGCATGTATTATAGTATAACTTGGTTCTTAAGACTGCTTCCAAACAATTTGTCCTCTATTTCCTCCCCTTCCCCCCCCAATAGTGAAACACACAAATTCCACAACTACAGCAAATTTTAAATTACTCAAAATGCATAAACTTGTCATGACATTTGCTGTCCTGCTATTCTACAGTTTCAAGAAGCTTCCATTATCTAAACATGCTGAAATGGGTATTAGGGTTTCAGTAAAACCCAACAGCAAGTTTTCAGAGTGGCTAGAAATTAATTGTTTTAGGACCATCCTCAGTCTCAATGTAAACAAATGATGCAATTTTCATAATACCAGGTACCCATTTAGTATGCTTACACTTTGGGGAGTGGGGAGGGATTCAGTTCCTGCATAATTCTGTTATTTCTATCATAATGTTTAATTCACTGTTTTGTAAAATGAGGTTGTATGTATTTTCAGAGTATTTTTGTATGTACTGTAAGATACCATCTTTTTCAAAGAGAAATTTGAAAACTTGACTCTCTCTTCAGTCTACTTCTTTATGTAGGTCAGCTCCATCTAGCACATTTATATAAAAACAGAAATTGATGCAATACCTTTCTGCATTGAATAGAATTCTAATTTTGTAGTTACTACGTTAGTTTCACTTCGGTAACAGTTTTAATGGGTTGGTAACCAGGAACATAAATAGCTTGATCAATCATTTTACTACTCTCCAGACTGTTTAAAATAAAATCTCACTTTTTGCAATGTGTCTTCATTGTAAAGTAACATCTAAGGTGTAGCAGGCTGTACCTAATAGTACAATCCCTACATTTGTGGAAGTGTATATTAATGGTGGAGGTACCAGTTCAGCCTCCAGATAATGGATACATCCACAGACCGAGATGGATCCTTAAGAATTGTAAAGTTGTTTTTCTTATTTTTGTTTTGTTTTGGGGTTTCTTGGATAAATTTGTTTGGATGTTTATTTCACTAAAGAATGCAGGTGAATCATTAATGAATGAGATGGTGAAGATGTGGAAAGAAATAAGCATCTTTATAAGGTGTTCTTGCTTTCTTATTGTATGCACATAAACTTGGAGAACAACGTTCAGTTTAGAACTTTTAATATTTTTTTTCAAGTTTTTTATACTAGGTTTCAGTGTGCTTCATGCATGTTAGATTTAAGAAACATTTATAAAATGGTATTGGGATCCTATAATTTTATCTTGGCTCCCTGGGTGTGGTTTGTTTTTGTTTTTGTTTTTTTTAATTTTATTAGTCCACCAAGGTGGTTCTCTCTAGCTGTAAGCTTTTTCTAGTATTTGAATTAAAGTATTCTCTGACCTTCTGATCAGCAACTTGACTTTCATCTGTCTTGTAGAAGTTTCAACTATATACCTTTTTTATTAAATCAGGAAATAAGCATGGAGCCTACAACTATTTTTAGTAATTTTCCAAATAAAACCATGCTTCCAAGTAACTTCATCAATATAGCTACCTCAGCTTTTTTGTAATGTTTTTAAATTGTCAAATCTGTTGTACAATACACATCCTGTTTCACAAACATCTGGCTTTCAATCTGAAAAACAACTGAAGATTGAAGATTCATGAGTTTGAAGAAATTACAAGTAAATTCAAGGTGACCAAGACAAACTGCAAAGGAAATACAAAACCTAGTGTCCCATGATCTCATGGAAAAATTGACCAACTGCAGCTGTGGCTACATCACAGCCTGATGGGTGGGAACTGGCTCCAGGGTCAGACCCAGAGAGTGGTAATAGATGGAAGTAAATCATCCTGGTATGCTGTGACCAGTGGGGTTCTCTAAGGCTCCATCCTTGGGCCTATACTCTTTAGCATTTTTATTAATGATGTAGACATTGGTATCGGAAGTAGCCTGGTCAAACTTTGGGGTAGTGTCCACCCCTGAGGATAGGCTGGTGATCCAAGCCAGCCTCAACTGCCTCAGAAAAGGGGCAGATGAAAATCTGATGGCATTCAACATGGACAGATACAAGGTACTGCACCTTTTATGGGGGTGGGGGAACCTGCAGCACACTTATAGGCTCAGCAGTGCTATGTTTGTTAGCGCCACGGCCAAAAGGGACTTGGGTGTCATGATTGACCAATGCAGTGTTGCAGCTGGTAAAGCAAGCAACTTTTGGCTCGCATCCATAGGTGCTTCTCAAGCAGATTCCAGGATGTCATCCTCCTGCTGTACTTGGCCTTGGTAAGGACACCTGGAGTATTGCATCCAGTTCTGGGCTCCACAACTTAAAAAGGATGTGGAGAAGCTTGAGGGAGTCCAGAGGAGAACTATGTACATGATCAGAGGGCAGGAGAACATGCCCTGTGATGAGAGGCTGAGAGCTATGAGACTGTGGAAAAGCACAGGCTGAGGGGGAACCTGGTGGCTGCCTATAAATATATAAGGGTGTACATCAGGATCTGGGGGAATGCTGTTCATCAGAGCACAAACAGTCACAAACTGTTTCAGGCTGGACATGAGGAATAACTGCAAACACCTACTCTGGACTCTTTTTAAGAAACATTTAGATGTTTATTTTGCTGGGATCCTTTGACCCTCAGTTAACTTCTTGCTCCTGGGGTAGGGGGCTGGACTTGATCTTGGTCCCTTCCAGCCCTAATGTCTATGAAGCCTCTCTAGTTCTTTTAATTGTATAGATCTACTAAATGGCATAGTCAACCATTTAATGCCTTAAACTGAAGGGATGGGGAGAAACCCCTTCTAAAAGTCCTAATCTGATGGGTAGTAGTGCCAGAAGGATCTTCAGGAAATAAGGAGGACTTTTGCTAAACAAGTCATCTGTAATCTTAATTCACACTGTCTTTAGCTCAGTCTTCATTCTTACTTTGCAGTCCATCTCTTTAACCACCTCCAGTTTACTTTTTGGTTTTAAATGCCTTTAAGCAGTTAGTGCCATTTTTATTGATCTGCATATCCATATTTAAGGAACTTGGTGACTGGGATTTATAGTCTTGCACAGGCAGAAAATTGTATATTCATAGATGTTAAGACTGGAAGGGACCTCATTAGGTCATTGAGTCTGAGTCTGACCCTCTGCCCTGGGCAGGAAAGCTCCAAGCCAGGTGCTTGTCCAGTCTCCTCTTGAAGACACCACCTCCCTTGAAAGCCCACATTTTTTTCTCCCCATCTCTGACTATATCCTAAACTTAAACATCACCTCTGGGTTTTGGACCAAGCTTCTGCCTCTGTGTTCTGGAGTTGTCTTTTGGAAGTTGCACAAGAGCACTACTGCTGTAATGCTGTCCAATACTCTGGCTGTCTCGGGAGATAAATTCAGTCTTCACAAGCAAAGGAAAAATTAATATTTGATCAACATTAAGAGTGAGAACTAAACAGCTCTCTAAATAGAACACTTACAGTAATTTCACCTTGTGCTTTCTACTCAAGTATAGATCTAATTATCTGCATGTTGGACTAACTAGCAATGCAAGGGACTGTCCTTGTAAACAGAATGGAGGTGCATGAGTGGGTTCTCATATCAACAGTTTCCTGTAATTCATTGCTTCCTTGCTTACTTTGTGCTTCTCTTGCTATCCACTTCAAGTGCTTGCTTTTTTTAGGAGGGGTGAAGATGGCAGTGACTGCAGCATGGTGTGAAAAGCTATTAAAGCTTTAAAGCTGGAAATTCCATGTCTTAATTTGCCAAAGCAAGTGTGATTTTAAATTTTGCATTTTAAGATAGTGGTGAGCTTGCCTCTATATCTTGCAATGGTTTTGGGTAAAGTAGATTATCTGCATAATTAAATAGTCAGTTGTGTTATTTTCACTGTAGGGGGGGAGAATGCATGTATGGTCTACACCAGAAAAAAACTACAGGTTTCCCTTGTGTTATCGTGTACAGGAACACATGTACAGGTGGAAAAATGGTGCATAACTCAAATTTGCATAAAGGGAACCCACTTTACAGTGGAACAAAAAGGGATATGTTCCAAGATCTTGACTATACTGACTCCTAGACCCATTTCTGCCACTCTTTACAGGACAGTGTAGTATACACAAGCACAGGGTGGTGGTGAATGTTATAATAATGGGGATGGCAACAACAGACATGCTGTAGACAGTGAGGGGGGAGCAGATCCACACAGGTGCCTATATTTTGATGTGTATTACTCCCACAATGTGCCCCCCACGAAGCAGCTGACTGCAGGCTTCCACAACACTAATCACATATGACTGAATATACCTCATCTGTAATGAATTTTTGGTCTAAAAAAGGTCATTGCATAAGAGCAAATTTTACACATGCAGAACCTGCCTAAAGCAAAGAAATGTGTACAGCTGTGCAATAATAAAATTATTATTATTTACTATATTGTATTCTGAGCCAGAGTACCTCAGTCTGCCCTTCCTCTGACTTGGTGCTGTTTGCCTAGGATGTATATTGCTCTTTGACATACTACCCCAGATTATGATTTATTACATGCAACAATTTTTTTATTTTATAATTTTATGTATATATAAAAATCTTTTTTTATGAAGTGGTTAAACCAGGTTGAAGCCAAATCTTCCTGTAGTGACTGCATTATTCATAGGTGTGTATGATACAAACTTGTGTTAATAAATGGTAAATAAACCTGTAAGGTTTGTGTATTTAACATGTTAATATTTGTATCTGCTAATGTTAGCATGATAATAATCTACTCAACAGATTATTTGCTAACATGCCAGCAGACGATTATTCGTTTAGCTAACATGTTCGCAGACATTAATCTTTACCCAGGTTGCTGATTGAAAGCGGTTGCTACCTCTGTCCCAGTTGCCTACACCTCTGACTATCCACGCGCTCAGCGCGAGAGCCACATGACTGTCCATGCCGCTAGCTCTGCCTAGTAAGGCCCTGCAGGGAAGGAGCAGCCTGGTGAATAATGTGACCCTTTCGCTTCCCAACAGTGTGACTTCGGATGCACGTGCATAATTGTGTGAAGTATTACGAAGAGCCTTAAAGTGGGCAGTGGTCACTCCAGTAACCAACATGTCACGTTTGTACGGGGTCTCCGTAAAGTCCTTGCGCACGACCTTTTGCGCTGCCCTGATAGTGCGGCGGAGCCGGGGGGTGGCAGCGAGGCGCGGGCTCGCCCTGGGGGGGGCGTACAAGGGCCGGGGCAGCCGTAGGGCGAGCTGGTAAGGGGCCTGCACGCTCCTGCGGGAGGAGGCCGAGGCTCCCCTCTCGCTTCCCCCGCGCGGGGCGGGGAGAGCCGCGCTGCCTTCCCGGTCCGGGCGGGAGCGCCGTCAGCGCGGGTGGGCGACGGGTGTGGCCGTGACCTTAGCTGCAGGCTCACGGGTCATGTGATGCTCCGGAGGCGGGTGCGGCCGCCCGCGCTCGGTGGGAGCCGCCTGGGAAACACCCGCCGCGCCCCCGAGGCAAGTCAGCTGCGCCAGCACTGCAGCGAGGGCGGCGCCTATATTCCGGTGCTTTCCAGCCGGGGGAGGCCCTGGCGCCGTTCCCGGGGCTGCCCGAGCCGGCGGGGGGAGGTCCCAGCCACGCCCAGCCCTGCGCTTGTTACGCCACAGGGCGGAGCTGAGGCCCGGGAAGCTGCTCCAGGCCAGCCGGGGCTCGCGCGCCGAGTCAAACGCTGCCGTGCTTGGAGAGCCCGGAGCCGTGGGTGGAGCTGCCTGGTTCAGCCAGGGTGAGGGAGTGTGTGCAGGAGAAGCGCCGCAGGACCTGAGCCTACGGGCCCCCACCCCCAAGTCCTTCAGGCTAGTCTCTACCTTCGTATTAGTTGCAAATAACCCCCAGTTCACAGAGCAGTAGAGGCTTCCTATGCCTGAAGAAGGGTGCTTGCACCCGAGAGCCTGCTAAGAACCTTTTTCCAGCTCTTCACTGGAATAAAAGAGAGCACATCTACTCAGAGACTTGCCTGCACTCCTTTCACATAAAAGATAGCACACACACTGAAAGCGCTTCAGTAAGGTTGCAAAGCTCTCTTTGCAGGGCCAGACCTGGAGCTGTGGGGGGATGGGGTCAGACTGAGGGAATGGGGGGAAATCAGGGCCAGCCCCAGAGCAGTGGGGAGAGGGAGGGAACAGGGCTGGATCCGGAGCAAACCTGGGGGGAGCACAGGGTTGGAGGCGGGACTTTGTCCCCACTTACCTCCACCCACCATTCATGATGGGCAATTTGCTACTTAGATATAAATCCCCAGGAGACTGCTGATAGTCACCCAGGAGATAAATGATAGGGCATGCATTAAAATAAATGTTGAATCCAATTTATACAGTAGTCCAGTGAGTTTTTTAAATGTAATAGTACTGTGCATTTGCTTTCCTGAAGCAATAGCTCATTAATGTCATTACATCATGTGATAAACCTCCAGGAATAGATTTGGAGTTGGCAACCCTAATCCAGAGGGCTGACCACCAGTTTCAGAGAGCTGAAAATGTAAAGAGAGTCCTCTCTTCAGCACTTCCCCTTCCTTTGACTCACCAAAGGGCTAAAATATCAAATGAGAGCTGAGTGTAGGCTGTGGTGTAAGTTTAGGTCCTAAATTCTGGTATTACAGTAGTCATTTGAGGTGCCCCAGCATTGTTTTTCTGTGTGACCTGTGTCTCATGCAGCATGCAGGTTAGATGTTATTAGCTGGATGTTATTAGCTGAATGAGCAGCTCTTTCGGTACTCCATTTTATTCTTGTGGTATGCCTTTTGCATGCTGTTCAAGCCCTGTCCTAAATAAAATAACAGTTACTAATTTCCCCGACCTTCATTATGCAAATATGTCTGAGTGCCTCACAAATGTTAACTAATTTACATTCAGAATACCCGTATATGTTAATAGGATGATATTACCCTAATTCTGTGAATGGGAAACTGTGCTGCAGGCAAGCTGAAGTACTCTAAAGTTAAAAAAATAATGATTAACTTTCACCTGCTTCTAATACAATTTTTTTTTTAATTTCTTGGTTTAGATGGGGGGGGAAAAACAAATGTCAGGAGGGTGTCAAACTGACAACCACTGAAGTTAGGAAGTGGATTAGATGTACAGCACAGCTTCTTACCCCTGGAGCTAGTAGAGTAACTCACTGCAGGAGCCAGCTGTCATCCTCAGTCATTACCTGTGGGTCACAAGATGCTTGAGAGAGGGAAAATAGTGACACTTCCCATTCCATTCTGGGTTCTCCAACATTCAGAGTCACATCTACTCTGGTCAGTCCTCTAAGCTTCACTTCTTTTGCCCCATTCCATCTATCACTTCCAAATCACGTCTCCATTCCAGTCCAGTCTCCTCAAACTCCAAGCTTTTGTCTCCCAACTTTGCATCTGATTTGTCTCCCTTATTAACCTCTATCTCCTTCTTTAAGCGCCTCTGCTGCACCTGCCTCTTTCCCTCCATCCTTGCTACTGTTCTCTGTCTCCTCTTTCCACCACCATCTTTTTCTTATCAACTTCTGTATTTGAATCAACTGGTACTCTCCACTTTGCTAGGTGGATGACTACAGGGAGAGCACTGAGAGAGCACACCCTAGTTTCAGTTCTGGTATTTGGTATCAAGAAGCAGCAATTGCAGCCCTGGCTGTAGCTTACTTAATGGAAAAGCTGGAGATTTTAAGTACTAAAAACTTTAACATGTCTCTAACAGGAATGTGAAAGATATTTTTCCAAGGTTTCAAACACAGCCAGATGTAGGTGGCTTTTCATGAGAATAAAAACAATGAACATTCCCAATGCAAGACCAACCCTCAATCCAAGTTCAGTTCCCTACTTCAAAGCACTAAGATGCTAGAGCGTCTAAGATGAAACAAATATTTTTCCTTGCCAGCCAAGCCACTTTTGTTCTAACTTGCTCCAAAAGGTAGCCCAAGTTAAACAACTAGCATGCAAAGTTTTATCCCAAATGTTACAGTTAGGCAAGGTTACAAACCACAAGGAAAAAAAGACTGAAGTTGAGAGAGATTAGGCAGCACCAACTCTAGATAATACTACCAACTCCACACATAAAGCGTAGAAGAAATGTTAAAAGAACATGTTTAAGATTCCAAAAATCAAGCATTCAAAAAGCTAGGAAATGCCAGAATTAGTGTTGTTTCTGCAAACTTAATTCTGCCCTTTCATGCACTGAATGAGGCACGGTCATACAGAAACAATAGTATTTTTATAATCACTGATAATAATGTGTATGCACAAGACAGCCCATTTAAGGTTTCAGAAGTATTTCTTAATATTTGAGCAGTTGATTTTGCAGCTTCACTAATCATCAAAATATTTTTGGTCATGATTTGCTGATTTTTTTTTGAAGAAACATATAGTTTCATAGTTTCACAGTAGGTAGGGTCGGAAGGGACCTGAGCAAATCACCAAGTCCGACCCCCTGCCATGGCCAGGAAAGGATGCTGGCTGGGGTCAAACAACCGCGGCTAGGTGTCTATCTAGCCTCCTTTTGAAGACCCCCAGGGTAGGGGCAAACACCACTTCCCTTGGAAGTTGGTTCCAGATCCTAGCCACCCTGACAGTGAAGTAGTGCCTCCTGATATCTAGCCTGAATCTACTCTCAGTCAGCTTATAGCTGTTGTTCCTTTTTATCCACAGTAGTGCTCAGGGGAGCAGGGACTCTCCCATTGCCTGCTGGCCCCCCTTGGCAAGTTTTTAGGCAGCCACCAGATCTCTCTCAGCCTTCTCTTGTGAAGGCTGAACAGGTTCAGGTCCCATTAGCCTCTCCTCAGGCCTGCCCTGCTGCCTCCTGATCACGTGAGTGGCCCTCCTCTGAACCCTCTCAATGCTGGCCACATCCCTCCTGAAGTGAGGCATCCAGAACTGGACGCGGTACTTCAACTGCAGCCTGACCAGTGCCACATAGAGGGGGAGGATCACCTCCTTGGACCTGCTCGTGATGCATCTATGGATGCATGACAGGGTGTGGTTAGCCTTCCTGACCGCGTCCCCACATTGGCAGCCCACATTCATCTTGGAATCAATAATGATTCCAAGCTCCTTTTCTGTCTCTGTGCTGACGAGAAGGGAGTTCCCCAGCCTGTAGGCATGCTGCTGGTTCTTCCTCCCCAGGTGCAGCACCTTGCACTTGTCCATATTGAATCCTATCCTATTCTCATCCTATTCTCACCTCTGCAATCTGTCCAGATCCAGTTGTAGCCTGTCCCTCTCTTCTAGCGTGCTCACTTCCCTCCACATCTTAGTGTCATCTGTGAACTTGAACAAGGTGCTTTTCACCCCCTCATCCAAGTGGCTGATGAAGATATTGAACCGTGCAGGCCCGAAGACCGAGTCCTGGGGGACCCTACTGCCCACGTCCCTCCAGGTCGAAAATGACCCATCCACAACCACTCTCTCGGTGCGGCCCTCCAGCCAATTTGTGACCCATCTGACTATGTAGGCATCAACACCACAGTCCCCTAATTTTTTTAATGAGGATGGGGTGAGAGACAGTGTCAAAGGTCTTCCTAAAGTCCAGAAAGACTACATCCACTGCGACACCAAGGCTTTTATGACCTGGTCATAGAAGGCCACCAGGCTAGTCTGAGAGGACCTGCCTCTGATGAAGCCATGTTGATTGCCCCTGAGCATAATCTCCCCTGCTGGTCCCTTGCAGATGTGCTCCTGGATACATTTTCTCAAGGAGCTTCCCCAGGACCAAGGTAAGACTAACGGGCCTGTAGTTTTCTGGGTCCTCTTCCCTCCCTTTTTTGAAAATGGGGACTCTGGCACCTGGCCAGAGCACCATGAGTGTTCATAAAGCTGTGCCGGTGTCCCGCAATGACCTCTGCCTAGTCCCTCAGCACTCGGGTGGAAATCATCAGGACCTGCTGATTTGAACACATCTAGTCCCTCCAGAAGTTCCCTGACTAGGTCCTCACTGACCCTGGGCCTGGCTGCGCCTCCCCTGGGTCTGTCCGGTATCCTACTAGGCGGGATGTCCCTGTGCCTGCTCAGAAAAATGGAAGAAAAGAATCTGTTAAAGAGATTAGTTTTGTCAACCAGTGCTACCATCAGATTACCAACTATGTCCTTCAGAGGCCCCATGTTGCTTGGTACTTTCTTTTTACCTCCTATGTGTTTAAAAAAGAACTTCTTGTTATCTTTGATCTGGGTCACTGATCCCAGTTCTATCTCTGCCTCAGCCTTCCTAACAGCCCCGCTACAATCTCAAGCCAAGGAAGTATAATCCTCCTTGCTGATGGCCCCTCCCTTCCATTGGGTGTACACCTCCTTTTTGGCTTTGAGACATTCTTGAATGCTTTTGGTGAGCCATGGGGGCTTCTGAGCGCTCTTGTCCCCTTTGATCCATGTGGGGATTGTCATGCTTTGGGCTTGGAGGATCATCTCCTTAAGGAATGACCACTCTTCTTGGACTCCCAACTCCCCTCCCCTCTGGGACCTCAGTGCCTCCCTGACTAGTCTCCTTACCTCATTGAAATCTGCCCTCCTGAAGTCCAGGGCTGCTGCCTTGCTGCAGGCCTTTGTCACCCTGTGCTGGATGGTGAATTCCAGTAGGCGATGATCGCTATCACCCAGGTGGTCGAGCACCCATAGTCCCATCACCAGGTCGTCTCCTGTGGCCAGGAGCAGGTCCAACAAGGCATTTCCCTTGGTGGGATCGTGCACCTCCTGGGTTAGGTGGAGGTCCTGTAACTTGGCTAGGAACCTACGGGAGCAGTCAGACTGTTGCCCTGTGGGGTCAGGCCAACTCTCAGGATGTCAAAATTGCACTGTTAGACAGGGGGGTGTGACACAATTGCATATATACAAACACACAAAGTAATTAGGTGCATACATACACACACACTACCAGCTCAGGCACATATACATCCAGACCAGCCTAGGCACATGCATACCTATCACCAGTTCAAGCACATATACTATACACCCCAAAAGTTAGACACAGATCACTAATTCATATATCATGCACACAATGCTATATATATATATATATATATACACACACACACACTCACCAGTTCACACACATACAACCCACCTACACATATACACAGGTAAGTTCCTAACTTGGATGGACAGTGTATATGTGTGTGCTCAGGGTACCTGGGACATTTGGGGGAAGGTTCAGATGAGAAAGAGAGAGTTCAAGTGTAGGGAGTGAAAGTTGTCAGAACCAGGATTAGAACTTGTGGACTACAGAGAAACTGCCTGAGGAAATGAGGCCTGGGTTTACTTAAGGTAGACAGCTGAGATATTGTGGGGGGAGGTGCAGATAAGTAAGAGGAGAAACTGCCAGGAAAGAAACTGAGGCAGAAACCTGGTTGCTTAGGGGAAAAGGAAACAGCAGTGGGGATAAGACAGTGGCAAAGAAACAGGGGGTTTGGAGGCAAAGAGGAACTCAGGACAGATGTTGGAGGTGGTAGAAAGCCAGAAGCAGGAGAGGGACGAATGAGACAGAAGTTAGTAGGGTGAGAAGCAGAAACTGGAGCAGGGCCAAACCATAGTAAAGCAAAACCCAACTTGGGGTTCCAAATAACAGTTTTATTGCACAGACAACACACTACATAGCCCCATTAAGTTACTGGTACATATACACACACACACACACACACACACACATAAGCACTCACAATGGCAGCAGGAGAAAAAGATTCAGTGGAAGGGCTGGAGTCCAGCTAGGGAAGAGAAGCAGAGTTAAAGTCCTTGGGTGAAGAGCAGGTAGGGGGTGATAGCTACCTATCCAGGCTGGAAAGGGGTACTTGTCCAGTAGGTGTTGTGCAGAGGGGGGTCACTGGCAGGACCTCTGGGTGGATAGGTGGTGTGGCATGGTGCTGGTCCAGATGGAGAGGGTGTCCCACTGGGTCTGTCTTCACTGCCCCTTTTCATAGGGGTAGACCTTATTCATAGATTCATAGATGCTAGGGTCAGAAGGGACCTCAATATATCATCAAGTCCGACCCCCTGCATAGGCAGGAAAGAGTGCTGGGTTCAGATGACCCAGCTAGATGCCTAGCTAACCTCCTCTTGAAGACCCCCAGGGTAGGGGAGAGCATCACCTCCCTTGGGAACCCTTTCCAGACCTTGGCCACTCTAACTGAAGAAGTTCTTCCTAATGTCCAGTCTAAATCTGCTCTCTGCTAGCTTGTGGCCATTATTTCTTGTAACCCCTGGAGGCGTCTTGGTGAATAAAACCTCACCAATTCCCTTCTGTGCCTCTGTAATGAACTTATAGGCAGTCACAAGGTCGCCTCTCTACCTTCTCTTGCAGAGTCTGAAGAGGTTCAGGTGCCAGTCTCTCCTCATAGTGCTTGGCCTGCAAGCCCTTAACCATATGAGTGGCCCTTCTCTGGACCCTCTCCAGGTTATCCACATCCCTCTTGAAGTGTGGCGCCCAAAACTGCAGGCAGTACTCCAACTGTGGTCTGACCAGCACCCGATAGAGGGGAAGTATCACCTCCTTGGATCTGTTTGTCATGCATCTGCTAATGTACGATAAAGTGTGCACCCTAGTGAGAGGAGGCATGCCCAGGCAAGGGTCAGCTTCTGTTGTACTGAACACGTGCTCCATGCAGGGATGTGCAATTTTGAGTGTCCATAATGGTGGGGTCCAATGGTAGAGTTGCTGGTTCTGCAGGGTCTTTTCTTTCAAATGCTGATCTTGTCTCTGTTCCTGGGTGAGGTCTGTGGTTTCTGGGTGAATCAATGCAAGGTGATGGCCCAGTCATTACAGGCCATTCAGTAGAGGCCTGCTACCATTGTATTTCAACCACTCCCAATGACTCTCATTCATCCAGGAACCAATTTACATGGAAGGGATATGTGAATCATACAGTTGCAACTCAGGGGATGTCTGGACAGCGAACACAAGATGGAGACTTGACATACAAAATGGAAACTTGACATTACTTTGGTTCACTTACAAACACAAGCCTAAACCATACAATAGACATATGAAACAATAAAAATCAATACGAAAATGATGATAATACAATATACAACAGTAAAAATCAATACAAACCTAATAATAATACAATATAAAACAGTGGATATCCAAAACCAAATATTTGCTACCAAAATAAAAATGTTAAAGCTTATCCTAAGTCTGAGCTCACTTATGCTTGTCTATAGGGAACAGAGATGGAGAGAAAGAAAAGCCAGAAATAATTGGGGAAGAGAAGGGAATGCATATCTATCATATATATATATATATTATATATTAAAAAAGAAAAACCGGGGGTTTTGCTACAAGACCTGGCTGATTGCTCTTCCCAGCAGATGTCTGGATAGTTTAGGTCACCCATGATGACCCACGTCCCTTGACTCTGCCTCCATGAGCTGGCCTGAGAATTCACAGTCCAGCTCTTCCCCCTGGTTGGGTGGTCTCTAATAGACACCCACCATTAGGTCCCTTTCCCCCGACCCCCTTGTATTCTGACCCAGAGCTCCTCAGTCTGCCCTACCTCAGACCCAGTGCTGTTTGCTGAGGATGTGTATTGCTCTTTAACATAGAGCGCCAGATTATTTATGATTTATTACATGCAACAATTTTCCCCATCAGTTATGGAGAGCATTTGAACCCAACAACTTTAGTATTGCAGGACAGGGGTTGTGGCCTTTCTGAGTTCTTTGCAACAGAAACTGCTTGATTATTTTTCTGTAGATAAAAAAGTGAAAACTAGGCTGGCAGTTTCTGAAGAGGGTGTCTGTCCAGGAGTGCCTTGAGTCTGAAAATGCTAACAATCACTTCAGTAGCTGTTTCTGAATCTGCACAAGTTGATTATTTCAGTGCCTGTTCTTTGCCATATCTGCTGCTGGTCACAAGCATTTTTTCCTCATGCCCATATGGTATACCTTACCTAATACAACTAATTTCTGTGACATATTTTCACAGGTCAGTACCAGCTCTGTACCTTTTTATTAGAAAGGAAATCAGATGAGAATAAAGTCTATAAAGCTATTCAGCACAGCCATCCTTCATTCAAAGTATTTATATGCAAGAACTTATTATGTCAAATAACAAATAACATAGTTATTATGTTAGCATATGGACTATGCTGGCTTAATTACAACCCAAACATTGTTCATAATGACTTATTGACAACATTGCTATAGGGCAAAGCAAGCATACCTCTGAAAGTTACAGACTGAGAGAAATATGTTGTAATATACTAAGTTAAGTAGAAAAGATGACCAGGAGAGGGAATTTCCTGTCTCTTTCCCCCACCTCCTCCATTAAATAAATCACAGATGTTACACAGAATGGTAGTTAGCAAAGTTCTGCTTTATCTGTAATTCAGTGTAGGTACTTAGCAACAAATATGTAAAACTACAACATGATTTTATTTTGAGTAGAAGTTGGTTATCAGTAGCTTTAGTTTTAGATCCTATTTTTCTTTCTTATCTGTTGTGACAAATTAATTAAGGGAAATATCCAAACTGTCTCCATGTCTAGTGTGCTGAGCTAGAGTTGCTCTCACATCAGTTTCAGTATCAAAGAAATAGGGATGAAAACATCAGAGGAGCCAGCACCAGGAAACCCTGATCTTGATTCGAAGTTCAGTGACTGTAATGTAAATAGAGTCCCCTTCAGTACTTTTTCTTACTTTGCCCATCTGAAGAACTAAAATATCAAATGAGAGCTGAGCATATACCGTGATTTAAGTTTAAGTCATGAATTAAGTAATTGGTCACAAACTCATTGGTAGTCCTGACCTTTACCATCAGATAACTAGTGACTGAATTGCCTGTAATCTTTCTGATGTTGCTTTTGTATTTGTTTTGTGTGACAGAGAAAGTAAAAGAGTAAAAAAAGAATTTACCAGTAGATCTCTTTCCAGCCCTTCTTTCCAGAAGTAAAGTGCCTTTTTCTAAGGGAAATCTGTGAAGTTCCTCTGCTGACAGGGAACTGACATAACGTGACTTCTGATTGTACAGTTCATGAAATCCTCAGGTGGAATATAAACTGAAGATGTCAGAAAGACATTGCTTATAGTAACACTTTTCCCTAAAGCATGATAACATCTGCGTTTCTTTCATGTCTTTCATTGCAAGTTCTTAACGTTCTTTCAGAATGTCTAGTTCCTAGTAATTAAATCTTGCAGCATCCCTGAGAGGCAGGAATTACTATCCCCCACATTTAGATATGAGAAAATTGAGAGACAGAGAAGCTAAAGGACTTACCCAGAGTCATACAGGAAGATTGTGACAGCATCAAGAGCCAGATTTTGTGAATCTATTTTGTGCTTAGGATGACCCTGATTAGTGCCATTTTGTGCACATGCGCTGTGGGGATTCCTATACATAGACATTATTGCATTAAACAATCTACCCAAGAAAAATGTCTAGGAAATTATTATAGCTATAAAAACCTGTGAGATGGTTTTGGCCCCCAGGGGTAGTCATGACACTCCCTGGTGGCCCCTCAACTCATGCCCTCTCTTCTAGCTCCTTGGGTGCCTTCCTTTCTTCCTCACCTGCCACATCTTATAATTATTCTTAGTATAAAAGGGAGGCTGCCCCCAGGGTCCCTGAGTAAACCTAATCTGGCTCCACCTTGCCCCAAGATACTCAGCTGCAGTTCTCCTCGTCCCACTAGTGCCCCCGGGCACAGTCACCTGGTGGGCTATTCATGGCTTCCATCCATCCCTACAGCAATGCCCATGCCTCTCAGATATTATTCTAGATTAATGCATCGGATTATACAGGCTTGGCTTTAGTCCACTGGTTACTTTTTGTTATAGACTGCCAGTCTACACTCTGCTTCGGCCCTCAACCCTTTGCCCTCTCAGCTGGAGACTGCCCCTATCACCCTGGTGGGGCACCAGCCCTAGCCCTCTTGGTCAGAGCCTGCCCTTGATAGGGCTAAAAATCTTGAGTGCCTCCCAGGTACCCCTGTGTGGCCTCCTATCTGGTCCTCTGGTTCTTAATCAGAACATAAATGCAAACCCACAGGCTAGGTAACAAAAAATCCTCTTCCCATGGTGGTTTAGTAACTTCCTCCGAGTCTGTAAGCCCCCCTTAGCTCTACACCTGCATCTCGTAGGGACAGCCTGGGCACTGGTCAATCCCTTTCTGCAGCCATCCTGCTTAGAAGCTCCTCTCCTTGCTCCTCTCCTGCAGGGTCAGACTGCCCACTCTGGCTCAGGCCCTAGGCTTATATGCCTCAAAGTCCCATTCCTCTTTCTGTTATGTGGCTTCCCAGACACACACGGGAGTTTCCTGTTTTTAAATTAAGGGCTGGCCTGTGCTCCTGCTGCCACAGCCCCCCACAGCCAGTTTGGCCTGCTGCATTCTCTTAAAGTAACAGGAGGTCTGGCTCCCTGTTACAGCCTGCCTAGCTTGAGCTACTACATTCAAAGAGGGTATTTCCATAGAACCTCATTCTGTACTTCATCCTCAGATGAAATTCCTATTAATTGAGGGGAGTTTTGCTTGCAAAAGGAGTCCAACACCAGGTCCTTGATATTGGCCTTTAAATGTACCAAATGGCTCCAGAGCTGTACAAATTACAATGTCTGTTTACCAAAGTATTTGTAATGCAGTGAAGTCTGTCCATCTTAAGGAACCAACAATAATTACTTGTTTAAGTAATAAGGCCTTCTGATAAAGGGGAAGCAGAACTATGCTCAGATCATCAGCAGGCACAACTCAATATTAACTCCGTTTGATCAGTTCCAATATAGGTGGACATACCTAAGTATTTTCTTGTGTATGAGAGAAACTTTTGTTTTGAAAAGTAGAGAATTGTTGTAACCCTTCCCCACAATGTCTTGAAAAGACTTTCACAATTTTGAAAAGATTTTCTAAGATCTTTTTTTAAAATGTGCTTTCATCTTATTCCTTCAGCATGGCCCTTTCTATTTTCACTCCTATCTATAAATCCTTCTTGAGACAGAAGTAAAGTAACTTCAAGTGATTCCTGTGGTGTTAGCTGCAAAACATGTACAAATTAATCACTGCTGTGTCCAGATATGAAGCATTTGTATAAATATAAACTTCAAAGAGGAGCAATTCTAAATTTGGAGGGATTCATATTTAAATGTCTGGATCTGGGCATGCCCCATTGGTTTGGTTTCACAAAATCATCAGGGACCAGTTTAGTTTCAGTTTAAACAGAGAACAGTGTGGTAGAAATCTTGTGAAAGAGCTGATGTCATGAAAGCCTTTCAAGATGAAAGAAGTTTCATGAGACCAGCCTCTGAAATGTTTGGGTCAAAATTCTACCAGATAACCATGGATCCGGCTTTTCCATTTGCTGCAGAAAAACATGGCTTTCCTCATTAACGGAGAAGAAATGTGGTGGTTCATTTAAAGCATGGAAAAACATGGATTTGAGGTATTGTAATCAGAGAATTTTCAATTTTTAAACAGAGAAAACCAAGATCCTTGAAGATGAGTCAACGGTTTGCTACTCTGACACCCAGTAGGATTGCTGGCAAAGCTTGGAAGCTGAACTCTTCAACATAGCCTAAAACTGATCCATTTGCAGTCCTCATGTTGTCTCCTCCATCTATTTCTAATCTTTACTGGAGTCTGGTGAGTTGGCCAGATCAGGTGAGGTCACCTTTGGGTTTTTTGATTAAAGTTATCACTTACAATAAATATTGGGTTACTCCTTAAATATGAGAACTATTAATATAGTGACAACTGAACTTTGTAGATAATGCCCTACAAACAAAGACTGGCCCCAGAGATGGCTGTGATGCCCCCTGGTGGCTAGTCAGCCCCTCTTTGACCCTGGGTTTTAAGCATCCTTCCCTTCTGCTAACCTGCCACGCTTTGATGTTAACATGTATTTAAGAACTGAAGGCTTCCCCAGGAAGCCCTGAGTCAAATCTCATCTGCTCATGAGCTAAGTTTTAATCACTCATCACCTTAAGAGCTAATTTTGTGGCATCCTCATCTCCCCTTTTAGCCATCTCCAAGCCTCACAGGTGTTACCAATCAATCAATTATCGTCAATTAGTTCTGTGGGCCCTTGGCCCAAGCTTCAATCAATCTAATGGGCCCTTGGCTCCTCCTTGGGCCCTGGGCTCTCTAGTCCCTTATTTGCCCTGCTAATGGGCTCTGGCCTTACTCCCAGGCCTCTCCATCCTTCCTCTGCCACTGCTCCTGGGCCTGTTGGGACCACCTCCTCTCCATTGTCTCCCCTAACCACCAATTGCTGGGATCTCCACCTCCCCTTAGTCCCAACCTACAGTGTTGATGTTACCCCAGCCGTAAGCCTGTATTACCCGCAGGCAATGCTTTAGCAAGGTGGGGGGAGGGAAAGGGGGTGAGCAGGGCAACTGCCCCAGGCGCCAAAGCAAAGGAGTGCCAACAGGTGCTGTCCCGCTGGGGTGGAGCACAGGAAAGAACCACAAGTGGCTTGTTTGAGGAGAACGTGGGGATGGGGGAAGGGCGGCTCCTGACACTGCATGCATGCCTGGGCAAGCATGGTGGGTGGGGGTGGTATGTACTCCCTGGATATGTGCGTGGGGCAAAGATGGGTTGCTGCTGCGGTGGGCTTTGTCCTGGGCATCAAACTTCATTACTATGGCAATGCCTGCAAGGTTTCTTGGTGCCCATTAGGAGCCTCTCTCTATACAGAGCTCCTCTTACATCAGCCTGTAGGGCCAGACTGCCTGCCCAGCTCAGGACCTGAGCTTATATACATCCTATGCCTGGCCCTGCTTCTAGTTAGGTGTTTCCCCTGATTGCTAATTGAGCCCTCCCTGCAGCCCTTTTCCTCGTAAAGTAACAGGAGCCCTGTTGCAACTAGGGTGGCCATCATAGAGGACAGTCCGGTTGTCCTCTGTCCTCTATTGATATGAAACTGGATGCCTTTATGTCTTCTATTAGAAAAATAGAGGACATAAAGGCATATCAATAGAGGACAGAGTAGCAGAAAACCAGAATGTCCTTTATGATGGCCACCCTAGTTTCAACCCCATTAGGATAAACAGGGGACAGGCTCCAGCCGAGAGGGCCAGGGCCTGAGGCCCAACAGGGCAGTTGTTTCAGCTTTTGTGACTATATAGCCTGGGTGTTTTACACATACATTAATGGGCTTTGGGTCAGACTCAGCTAAGCCTGCTGGGGAACACGGGGACTACTGCCACTGCTGGCCCACTGAGCTGTCAGAACCCGTTAATTGA
The DNA here is from genome assembly GCA_030014935.1 of Caiman crocodilus. Taxonomy (NCBI): domain Eukaryota; kingdom Metazoa; phylum Chordata; order Crocodylia; family Alligatoridae; genus Caiman; species Caiman crocodilus. The sequence continues at coordinate 90,084,767 of JAGPOW010003648.1, forward strand.
ATGCCTATGTCACAGTGGAATTTCCCGCCGCAGTGGAAAAACCCTGGTGCAGTAAAAAGTTCCTGCCAATTTAATCGTCGCATTAGTTAAATACACGCACCCATAGGCCAACCTCCAAATTATATCCACTTGGCAACTAGTGATTGGCTTGCTAGGCATATAAAAGTAAAAACAGTTTCCGCCCACGTTGGAGAACTCTGCATGCATCCCGGAGTAAACTTGGTGGACTGATCACCCACCAACGACTCCTTGTCACCAACCTTCCTGACATACCCCCTCCCCTGCCTGCTCGATAAGCCATCTATAACACATCTCGTCTAATTCCAAAGGGCCCTCGTTGCATTTGTAACCGCAACTTAAGCCAGTTTTCTTCCCATGCTGCATGCATCAGCGGCATAATTAAACAATCTATTTCCAACCAATACACTTCGGTGCCTAATTCCGCTCCATTTGCCAAAGTACCCACCTGACGCTCCAGGCTACTGGCCAGAGCCTGGTAAGATAGCTGACCGCCACATAGTGTCACGAACAGGATCCAGGGAAGATGCGATGGAGTCAGAACTAGTTAAATACTGCCCATGGCGAAGTGGGGAGCACCAAATGTCCGATTCTGGTGACCTATGGGCACACCACGCCTATCATCAGGCCAGCAGGAGGAGTTCAAATTTGGTCGCTGGTTACTTCTCCCTCGAGAGAAGGGGGAGGTGGAAAGGAGTGGGCCACTCAACTCGTCCCAAGCCACTTCGGCTGTGTCATGAGTGGAAAAGGGGTCATGTACAGACCACAGGATGAAGTAGAAACACTGTCTCTGGCGCGGGTAAAAGTGACGGGTGTAGCGAGCTCAACTCCCACCCAAGAGTACGCCCACTGTATACGATATGTGCGGGAGGGCGGAGAATTGACACTGGTCGACAGATTCAATCCCCCAACCCTAACGCTCGGGTCAAGGGGCCACAAGTTGCTCTCCGATCTCCGGGAAAAGTTAGACTCAGAAGGCTGTGTCACGACATGGTGGGCAGGCCCAAAGTGGGACAACGGGAAAATGCTAAATGTAATGTGCCATCACAACTCTACTGCGGGAGAATGCGAATTTAGAGACCCAGCTGCTCACAACCACCCAGGCAGCTAAAGAAGCAGCAGTAAAAGAAAGACCCGAGCTACAGGAAAGCCCTGAGCTGCCGCCACCCAAAGATGGTGCCAAGGAAAAGGAGAAGAGCGCGAAAAGTCCTGAAGGAGGAGGGGCAACCGTGCAACCCACAGCCCCACCATCCGAGGTGACGTCACCCCTGACGTCCCCACCCCCCTACGAAGGAGGAGGAATTCCGCGCGAAGGGCTATACCCAGCCCTTCCACCAGATGCACCAGTACCCCTGGCTGCCGCTCACCCTATAGCCCTAATTAAACAAGTGACTGATGCTCAAGGCATAACACGTACTACCTCCACCTACCGCACCCACACCTGGCAAGAACTGCAAGATTTGTGCAAAGAATTGAAATTAAAGTCAGGTGAGTCACTGGTCATATGGCTGGACCACCTCGTAGTAGAATATGGGTCCAATTTGCTGGACCTAGAGGAGGCCTGTTTTCTAGCCCGCCAAGCTGCGTGGAGTGGAGTACACGTCACCGACATAGAGGAAGTAGTGGGCAACGTCCACAGGAACATTTCACTCCCAGCCCTTGTCACAGAGCAAATCGCTCACAGGTCCCATCTGTGGCATGATGGACGGCCACCAAAAGCCACAGCAGAACACCTCTTGCTGGCAATAAATGGAGTCTCGTATGCCTCATGGAATCCAAGACTGCATCAACTTGGACTAACACAGGCCCAGCGTAACAGGGGATGGCCCCACTGCCACCTAAGGAACCCCGGAGCTGTTCCAGCAACTCTCAACACTGTGGAAGCCTGCGTAGAAATCTATGGAGGAGACATAGGCATAACGCTTCGACTCCTGCTCAATCCGATAGCAGGCCAACCAGCTGGGAACATCTTGAGCCAGCTTCCATGGTTGCAGGCTCTCATGATGTCGGCGGCAGAACCTACAACGAGCGTCGGAGGCTCACCCTCTGTGTATCTGATTGGGCCCCAAAACCCAAGACATTATGAGTCCAATCCCCAGAGGGAACCGCGGCCAATCCCTCAAAGGTCACCTGAGGAGAGGGCCGTGTTCGGGTTCCTCCTAAACAACTCCAAGCTCACAAAGCAGCAACTGCATATCCTGGGAGATGAGGGCCAACAACACCTAGCGGCTGAGTTAGGTTTCAAATTCTACAACAAGAAAAAAAACGAGTAGTGGCCGCCGGCCACCCTGGCGGCCAGCCTAGACCCGACCTTGCCGACCCTGCCCCTATACCAAACTTACTGTCTGTGACTCCATCGACTCAAGCAACCAATGAAAAGTGTTCTTCCTCCTCGACACTGGAGCCCAGGTCAACATAATCACTCCAATGACACCCCACCAGAAAACCACAAAAACAAATGAGGTTCAAGGCCAAGGCCACCAGCGCACTCTAGAGGCAGTGCTCGGGGGAATCAACCTCCTGGGAATCCCCAGAATCAAAGCCCTAGAGCTAAAAGAACAAGTGTTACAAGCCCTTCCGATCACCGTTCCAGAGACCGACCATTCCTAATATCACTCAATAAAAACAAGACCCTGTGGAATGACACCATACCAAGAAATCCGACCCCATGCCACCCGAAATTCGCACCGGATGAGCTTGTGTGGATCACCATCCCACGTCTGCATCAGTCGCATCCACGAGTATACAAAGGAAAAATTTTCCACACGGAACCGTACCCGAACACCTATTCCATGTGCTTTGAGGAAGAGGGGAAACAACAACAGATCCTTGCCCATCATAACGGGCTAACCTGCCATTCACAACTCCACACAGACACTGTAACGTAAGCAAATTTATTGCTCTAAAAATTTTTCTTCACTGGTCCAGGTCCCGAAACACACGATGACAACAGACCCGGGTAGAAGGAAAAGTGTCACCATGGACACAGAAGCCCGATGTGTGATGTCACCATGACACCCGGCAATACCTTCATACTTGGACTTTTCTTAACTAACCTAATCCCATTAGTTTTCCCATTAGATGTAGAAGACCCCTCACACCCCAATACTCTTTTAACTCCCCTTATTACCTTGTTAATGCCTTTTTTTTGTATTGGTATCTGTGTATGTGTTGGTTGTTGTTTTGTACAATATCTTAAAAACTAACTTGTTTCTCTATCAGCTTTGTATATACCCGCTTGCCATATGAACCCCCTAAACAAGACGACGACGACTTAAACGACTTGCATATGCTTTAATTCCAACTGTGCCATCAGCAAGGGGGCATGTCAGAACCCATTAATTGAATGCCTATGGCACAGTGGAATTTCCCGCCACAGTAGAAAAACCCCGGTGCAGTAAAAAGTTCCCGCCAACTTTATCATCGTGTTAGTTAAACACGTGCACCCATTAACCAACCTCCAAATTATGCCCACTTGGCAACTAGTGATTGGCTTGCTAGGCATATAAAAGTAAAACCAGTTTCCGCCCACGTTGGAGAACTCCACGTGCATCCCAGAGTAAACTTGGCGGACTGATCACCCACCAACGACTCCCCATCACTGACCTTCCTGACATACCACCCCCAGCATGCTCGATAAGCCATCTATAAAATGTCTCGTCTCATTCCAAAGGACCCTCATTATGTTTGTAACCGCAACTTAAGCCAGTTTTCCTTCTGTGCTGCACACATCAGTGGCGTAAGTAAACAATCTATTTCCAGCCAATACACTTCGGTGCCTAATTCCGCTCCATTTGCCAAAGTACCCACCTGACACTCCGGGCTACTGGCCATAACCCGGTAAGTTAGTTGGCCACCACATGAGCAACCCTTGCAAAGCCAGCAGGACAAGGCACTTAAGGAAGCCCACCCCTGCCCTAACCCTGGTACAATTTGTGGGCAAGGCAAGAGCCCCCAAGGGGACACTTGTCTGCCTGTACACAAATGCCAGAAACTTGGGGAATAAGCAGGAGGAACTTGTCCTCCTGCTTAACACAAATAATTATGACATCATAGGAATAATGGAGACCTGGTGGGTTTCCATCCATGACTGGACCACGGGTATAGATGGCTATATCTTGTACAGGAGAGATCGAGTAGATAAAAGGGGTGGGGCATAGCTCTCTATGTTAAGGAAAGCTACGTGTCCCTGCAAGTGGATGTTGGTCACCTAATCAGCGACCTAGTGATCTATGGGAAGCTGGGTGACAGTGACCATGAGCTGATCATCTTCACCATCTGCTGTGAAGCTGGGAAGTCAGTCAGAAACACTGAAGTCCTTGACTTCAGGAAAGCCGACTTTGACAAGGTCAGGAGGCTTGTCACTGAGGCCCTAAGGGACCACAACCCCAGGGGAAAGGGAGTTCAGGAAGAGTGGTTGCTCCTCAAGGGAGCGATCCTCAATGCACAAGCTAATTGTATTCCATCTCGGAGAAAAGGCAGCAAGAGGGCACAGCAGGCCTCCTGGCTCTCCAGAGATCTAGCAGACCTCCTGAAGCTAAAAAGAAAGGTCTACAAAGGATGGAGGATGGGATTCACCTCCAAAGAGGAATATTCTGCACTGGTCTGGTCTTGCAGGGAGCAAACCAGGAAAGCCAAGCCTGCAACTGAACTCTAACTAGCTTCAAGCATCAAAGACAATAAGAAGTCCTTTTTCAAATGTGTGGGGAGCCGGAGGAAAAGCAAGGGCAACATTGCACCCCTGCTAAATCAGGTGGGACAACTGACGCCCAGGAAAAAGCCAACCGATTAGATGGTACCTTGCATCAGTTTTTCATCAGTCCCATGGGACGCCCATGCCCACTACAGGACAGGGAGATCCGGGTGAGGGAGATCCCCTTCCCTCCATCAGTGCTGACCTCATGAAGGAACACCTTGAGAGGCTGGATACCTTCAAGTCAGCCGGCCCTAACAGTCTACACCCCAGGGTACTCAAGGAGTTGGCAAGCCTCTGGCACAAAACTGGCACTCTGGTGTAGTGCCCGAAGACTGGAAGAAGGCCAATGTGGTGCCTATCTTCAAGAAAGGGAGGAAAGTGGATCTGGAAAACTATAGGCCCACCAGCCTGACCTCTATCCTGGGGAAGGTCTTAGAAAAGTTTATTAAAGAGGTCATCCTTAATGGACTGACCAACGTCAACATCCTGAGGGATAGCCAGCACGGGTTTGTTGCAGGTAGCTCTTGCTTGACCAATCTCATTTCCTTTTACAACCAAGTGACCTATCATCTGTACAAGGGAGAAGAGATTGATGTCATATATCTTGACTTCAAAAAAGTCTTCAGTCTGGTATCCCATGATCACCTCTTGGCGAAACTGGCCAATTGTGGCCTTGGGTCCACCACAATCTGCTGGCTGGGAAATTGGCTCTGTGGTTGGACCCAGAAGGTGGTAATTGATGGAAGTCAATCGTCATGGTGCCCTGTGACCAGTGGAGACTCTCAAGGCTCTGTCCTTGGACCTGTATTGTTCAACATCTTTATTAATGATGTGGACATTGGAGTCAGAAGCGGTCTGGCCAAGTTCACCAAACTTTGGGGTAAAGCATCCACATCTGAAGACAGGAGGATGATCCAGGCTGACCTGGACAGGCTCAGCAAATGGGCAGAGGAGAACCTGAAGGTGCTTAACACTGAAAAATGTAAGGTTCTCCATCTTGGGAGGAAAAACCTACAGCATTCTTCTAGGTTTGGCAGTGCTACACTAGCTAGCACTATGGAAGAAAGAGACTTGGGGGTCATCATCAACCACAAAATGAACATAAGCCTTCAATGTGATGCTGCAGCTAGTAAAGTGACCAAAATGCTGGCTTGCAGCCATAGATGCTTCTCAAGCAGATCCCGGGACATCATTCTCCCCTTTTACTTGGCCTTGGTGAGGCCACAGCTGGAGTACTGTGTCCAGTTTTGGGCCCCACAATTCAAAAAGGATGTGGAGAAGCTTGAGAGAGTGCAGAGGAGAGCCACACACATGATCAGAGGTCAGGAAAACAGACTGTATGATGAGAGGCTGAGAGCTATGGGGCTCTTTAGCCTGGAAAAGTGCAGGCTCAGGGGTGATCTGATGGCCACCTATAAGTTTATCAGGGATGACCACCAATATCTGGGGGAACGTTTGTTCACCAGAGTGCCCCAAGGGATGACAAGGTTGAACAGTTGTAAACTAATGTAAGACCATTTCAGGCTAGACATAAAGAAGAATTTCTTTACTGTCCAAGCCCCCAAGGTCTGGAACAGACTGCCATCAGAGGTGGTTCAAGCACCTACATTGAACACCTTCAAGAAAAATTGGATGCTAATCTTGCTGGGATTCTATGACCCTAGCTGACTTCCTGTATTCAGGCAGGGGGTTAGACTCGATGATCTTCTGAGGCCCCTTCCAGCCCTAATGTCTATAAATCTATGAATCGTAAGCGGTAATGCATCTATTTAAATGTCTATGATTACAGGTAAGGTCACTTATTTTGTTGTTGTTTTTCTTTATCTATTATATTTATTTATTTACTTTTGCTTTAGTTTTAGATCAGAGCTTAATATATCATTTAGGCCTACGATATGCAGTTGTACACACATTTTGTTTTGATTACCTTGGATACCAGAACCAGAATTGATCTTTTGTATTCTGAAGACTATAAAAAAAGCTGCTGATTCATAGATTGTAGAGTTGGAAGAGACCACAGGAAAGAGGACCGAGGTCAGATGACCCCAGCCAGGTGACTATCAAGCCTTCTTTTGAAGACCTCCAAGTTAAGTGATAGTACCACCTCCCTTGAAAGCCCATGCCAGATTCTGGCCACCCTTAATGTAAACAAATTCTTCCTAATGTCTAACCTGAATCTACTCTCCACTAGTTTGCACCCATTATTCCTAGTTACTCCTGGGGCACTCTGGTAAATAGCGCATCTCCAATTCCCTGTTGTCCTCCCTTGATAAACTTATAGGCGGCTACAAGGTCTCCCCTCAGGCACCTCTTGTGAAGGCTAGACAGATCCAGATCCCTCAACCTCCTCTCATAGGTCTTTCACGGAGGCCACTAATCATGTGAGTGGACCTTCTCTGAGCCCTCTCCAGATTCTCCGTGTCCCTCTTGAAGTGCAGGGCCCAAAACTGGACACAGTACTCCGACTGTGGCCTGACCAATGCTACACAGAGGGGGAGCATCATCTCCCTCAATCTGTTGGTCATGTATCTGCTAATGCACGACAAGGTGCGATTGGCCTTGCTGATGGCATTGTTACATTGCCGACTCATGTTCATCTTGGAGTCAACTATAACTCCAAGATCCCTCTCAGCCACTGACCTGCTGAGGAGGTCATCCCCCAACCTATCGATGTGCTGGGGATTCCTCCTCCCTAGGTGAAGTACCTTACATTTGTCTATGTATACTCCTAGAGAGTAGATACTTGGACTGGCATGCTGATAGTGATATTACATTCATTTACAATGTGACATTAAATAGCTGCTGGTTTCTACTCTAGAAGTGGATGCATTTCAATGCCCACTGAATAGTCCTTGTACATATGAGGCACAACCTTCCTTGGGGGCAGTAAAAAGAAAACAGGGACTTAGGACCATATTTCTCCCACCTGTACTCATAGGAGACCAGGACAGGATACAGGGTTACCAATCTAAGAGAAACACCTGACAGTGGTCTACAGACCAAAGAAGCTTCCTTGAGATATGATCTTGCTCCCAGAACCTCTGGGTACATGGACCCATTGATAGGAGGGTCTGTATTGAGCATAGGCTGCTTTCTTCAGGAACAGTGACGGTTCTGTAGGACAACTCTGCCTTATTACCAATTTCCCAACAGTAATTATTTTAGATGTGGGTCTACCAGTATATTCTATCCACTACTAATAGCCTCCCATAGACATAGTGTTTTAGACAAGTATCTTGCAGTTCTTCTTTCTCTATTTCTCTCGCTCTCTTTCTCTCTCCCTTTCTTTTTCTCTTTCTCTTTCTCTCTCTTTCTGCAAGGAACATGTTTGGAAATAGCAAGCTTCTCAGTACCTTTTTTAGTTTGCTGGGTTAGAAAGCATGAACACCCTTAGGAATAATCCAGCTAGCTTACTTGCTCCATTGTAGACTAGCCTGTCAGGAGCTTTAAACATTGATCTGCCTTATTGTCTATTGCTAATACAGACTATTTGAATAGGCATCAGGGTAAAGAGTACCAAGAGATTTAACCTAGATCCAGATGAATGCCTTGGGCTATATATCGCTTTCACCAAAAAAACAGATTCTGGTGGACAAGATATTTTACAAATTCATATCAATTTTGGCACATTATTCCAGTAACAACAAAAACATTACAAAAAAATCAAATTCCGTTTCAGCTTTTTAAAACTAAACATTTTACTTGGACTCAGTGTGCTGCTTCATCATTAAATCTGTCAGTTTTATTAAAGTAAACAGTATTTTAAAAGCAAAACACAATGTTAAATTTCAGCTCAAACAAAACATTTTGTTGGACGCAAAACAATTGTTTTCAACTTGTTTCCTAAAAAAATTAAGGGAGAAAAATGGTTCAGGTTGACTTGAAATGCCTTTTTTTGTTATTCTACAGCTGTCAGTTACCTAATACTCATGTATTTGCCTGGTGCTACCTTAACCTGCTCCTTTAGCCTGGTACTCCGTCTCCTCAGCTTCATGCATAGCAGTTGCCAATTCACAGCTTCTCTCTCTTTTCATTCCCCAGCTGTCATGGCAGAGAAGGGCAGGGCAAGGTAAGGGCTGAGTGGACATTTTAAGTATGTCTGTACTGGGTCTCAAGCATGTTGCTCTTGTTCTCAACACCCTTCCCAGCCGTTTCCATTCTGCATGTGCCAAACTCAGAAATGAGGTGACAAAGCTGCCCTGAGGGCATCATCCACCACTGTTCTCAAGCACACCAGAGACAGACATCTAGAAGAGAATGGTAACAAGGGAGATGGCTGGTTTTGGCATCTGGGGGAGAAGGAGCTGTAGCCAACGGCACCTGGTCTTTGTTAAGCAACTAGTTCAGGGGTAGGCAACCTTTTCCAGCTTCAGGCTAGATTGACCCACCCCAGGTCACAAGATGGTAGATGCTAGGAACCAGCCACTGCTGCCACTTGTCCCTGCAGCAACACAGGGGCAGCTTCTGCCACTGAATGCTACTGTAACCCAGGTACACCCAAGGGCATGCCCTATTCTCAGTAGGATGGGATGGGTAGGCAGGAGGGGGTGCTGTGAGAGGGAGGCCAGAATTTCGAGCAGATCTCTCTTTCCCCCATAAAGTTAGCCCAAGCCCAAAGTTCCTAACTATATACCATTTATTGAGTTATAATGTACATAAACAAAACTAAATATCATATACATATATTTACACAGTGAACATTAACCAGTAACCAAGCTCAAGCCCTACATAACACTATTTCCAACATCACGATACAACATTTAAATCGCAATATAAACTGTTAAGATGAACAATCTTAATAACATCTGTTTCCTTAATATAGTCCCTGACCCATGACAAGAGATAGTTCTTCGTCCAATGGGGTTCCTTGCAGGGGGTGTCCAGGAAGCACCAGGGGCCCCTCCCCTTAGGGCCTTGACTAGGTGGGGGGGTGCTCACACAGCCCCTTCTCTGGGTTTGCCCGCCCCAAACGTCTTTACCCTGTGGGACCCAAGGGCCCAATGACTCACGCTCCCTCAGGTGGTGATGGTCAGGGCATAGCTCAATGGGGTCTCCTCTGCTGGAGCACCTCTCCTGCACCACTGGGCTCAGCTCCTCCGCTCTGGGAACTGAGGGCTCAGCTCCTCTCAGCTGCTGCACCACCGCTGCTGGGTGCTGGGTCTCACACTGCAAAACTACTATTTCCCCATGCCCTGGTTTCAGCACCAAGGACTCTTTTGGCACAGGCCAGGCCCTTCAGGCTCCGTCCGTCCGTCCTCATGCTAGGTGGCTAATCCAAGCAGCCTCCACTGCTGGCTCCCAAGTGTTGGGTCCATGCACCACCTTGTGCACTGTGGGACCTGGTTGCTTGCCAGGAGATGGGGCCTAAGCCACCTCACTGCGGCCCCCAAGGCCCTGCCAAGTTTGCAGGCTCAAGCCGCTGCTTGCAGCTCCTAAAGCCTGGGCTTTATGCACTGAACTGTACGCTGTGATGGGCCTGAGCAGTCTCACACTGCTCCCAGGGCCAGGTCTTTGTGCACCGTCCCTGTGCACCATCAATAGCCTGAGTGGTCTTGTACCACTTCCAAGGCTGTTCCTCCAGTGGCAGCTTCAAGAGCTGTGGGCCTATTGCCCGCTGGGGGAGAGCTTCCCAGCTTTTCTTGGCTCCACTCTTCTTGAGTCCCTTGCTGCATCTGCCCCTCATATTCGGCACGCGGCTCCTTTTATATGCTCCAGGGCTCCGCCTTGAACTCTTCCCGACCTGACAGTTTGCAGTCTTCAATCAGGTTCGGGGGAGCTTTTCTCTCCCTCCCCTCAGGAAAGGGATGTGACGTTATTTCTCCTGCTGCCTCCTGATTGGTGGATGGGCTCCACCAATCAAAACAGCAGGATCTCGAGCCCAGGACTCAACCCAAGCTCTGAAAGGTGAGCCTGCTACACTGTGGTAGCCCTAGGTCCACAGGCTAGGTCCAACACCATAGGTTGGGCCATAGGTTGCTGACCCCTGAACTAGTTCAGTAGTGCAGTCTTCATGGCGGCTTGCCTTGCGTTTGAAAAGCATCCTTTGAGACTAACTGGAAGTTAGATGTTAGTCTCTTTACTAGGTGTAGTTAGTCTCACGATGTGTGAATTTTCAGTGTCCCTTTCATTAAGCAGCAGCTATCTACTTGAGTTTCAGCTTTCCATAGTCCCCCCCTAAGACTGCACCTCCTTCTAATTAGTTCTTTTCACTGTTGGCCTGTTTCTTTATCTCCTTCTGCAGTAGGTATTCCCCTTCCCTCTACTTTCTGTATTCAGTTGCTGAAACAAGCTGACAGCAGTAGTTTTTCCTTCCTCTGTCTGCAGTGCTTCCACTTCCACAGGCAGAGTATACCCCTCTCCATTTTTGCTTGATGAAACTCTTCACAGAATATTCAGTTCAGTTCTTTTCCCAACATGTTATTTACTCATTCTTCTCAGAGATTTGCCCCCCCAATCCCAGGTGTGGGATATAGCTTCCATTGTTATGGCAGGAGGAACGGGGTGTCTGTCCACTGTCATCTTGGAAAGTGGAAGGCAGAGTTGCTAGAGGCACGGAACGAGGCAGACCGCGTCTGTTAACAGATCCGCTGATACCACTCTGTCATGTTTAAATGAAAACCCTTGTAAATAAAAACAAAAGATTGTTAAATACCAGTTTCCCATAATTTAATAAGACTAATACCCTGAAGATAAAGTGTGTCTACATTTTTATACTGTACTCCTTACCATGGTATCTTTGTTCCAAGGCTTCTGCTTTATGAACCAGTATCATTTGTGAGAGTATTTCTTTATTCCAGGCTGCTGGTGCACCATCCCAATTGTTTCAGGCTAGGTGAAGGTTTGGTCTATGTGGTCTACACGTTTATGGCTTTATTTTCTAAGTACTCACAATTTTTAAACTCTAGAACTATGGTTTTCAGCCTCGTTAGAGTCAATGCACCTCTTGTTAGACTCAAGACCCCCCTTGAAAATGGCAGCTTTTAGCTTGAACTCATTCTTTGGCTATGGAAAAATATTAGAATAGTTCTTTTGTTTCAACGAACTGGGAAAGATCACAACAGGTCTAAATATTTTTGGCACTACGTATTCCTGTTAAAAATCTCTGGGTTTATCTGGGTGAATCATGTAGGTATTTGCATACCTAACAGTGCTAATATTTCATGTCACCATGTAGCACCATTAAAAGAATCTCACGGCACCCTATTTGACAATCATTACCCTTGGAAGACCACTGCCATTTTGCAAAGCAGAGATGTACAGCATATCACAGAAGGGACATGCACAGCATTTTGGAGAATTTCCTTGGGTTCTTTCTTGGTCTGTTGTTTTCTTTTAAACTAAAATAACAGTTACTGAGATTGAAAGTATGTGATTATTCTTTGTGGATAGAAAAATAAGATAATAGGAAAGTAGGGCTGAAAGGGACTTCACAAAATCATCTAGTCCAGTGTTTCTCAATCTTTTAAGTAATAAGTACCCCCTAACTTTTGAAAATTTTAATAAGTACCCCAACACTCAATGTTCATGGGGATTTTATATTTACAGACTAATGTGTGCCATATGTTGGAAGGGCTCTGTATATGAGGCCGTGATATGACAGATGTCTAATCTGGTGTGGGTAGAGTTGCCACCTTTTATACCAGGGATGTACAACTCAAGTATGTACCTGGGCTAGAGGTGATGTTGGCCAAAGCTAGGAGGGCTAAACCCAGTGCCATACAAAGCATGGCACGCCAAATTATTACTGGGCATTTTAATACTGCACAATATGTGGCGCACAAAATTTTTTCCCATAGTTTTGGGAGGAGGAAGGTGCAAGAGAAAGAAGAAAAGAGGGTGAGAGAGAGAGTGTTGGGGTAGCTGCATACCCCTGCCTGAGTCTCGCATACCCCCAGGGGTATGTGTACCACAGGTTGAGAAACTATGATCTAGTCCAGCTGCACGCTCAAGGCAGATCACCCCTGACTAACCCATCCCAGCCAAATGTCTGTCCATCTTGCTTTTGAAAACCTCCAAGGATTGACATTCCACCATTTCTCCAAAATAGCCTGTTACAAAGCCTGATCATCCTCATAATCAGAAAGCTCTTCCTAATCTCCCATCTAAATTTGCTCTGGTGAAGTTTGAGTCTGTTGCTTCTAGTCCTGTCCCCTATGGCCACAAAGATAAGCCCATCACCCATTTGGTACTTGAGGACAGTTGTCAAACTTCTCCTCAGTTTATTCTCGTCCAGACTAAATAAACACCAGAGAGTTCTTTGGCCTTGTTACACCTTACACCGGGAGCCGTGCAAATGTTGATCAATGTTAGTGCTAGCTTGAGTGTGGAGCAATCGCACTGCAGGCCAGCAGGGGCCTGGAGGACTGGAAGGTAAGAATCCCAGCCTCCAAGCTGTGGATCCCCCTGCTTCACTGGGCTCCCCTAATTATGCCCACCCCAGAGGCTCCCCCCTGCCCCAGGACATTACTTACTTGTGGCTGCCTGCACTGTTTGTCCCAAGGGAGCAGGCAGGGAAGGATTAACCTGCCTAACTGGCCACTGCTGCTGCCAAGCTGCTGTTGTTCTGGCCCAGAGAGCAGCAGCAGCAGGAACAGGTAGCCAGGTAGGCAGCTGAACCCTTCCCTGCCTGCTTCCCTGGGACAGGACAGGCAGCCACCAGTAAGGCAGGGGGTAGGGTGGGAGGCAGTGAGCCGAATTCACATCAGTGGAGAATGGGGGGGCAGGTGGGGTGCTTACATTGAAGTGTAGGCTAGAGTGGCTACACCTTAGTGTAACATAAGCATGGATCAGAGATAATCCTGCCCTGGAGTGGCGTAACTTTAAGCCATATAATGAGCACTTAAAACCAGTTTCAGGTGTTAATGTGCAGACAATCCAGGGGTTAAGAGCTTCAGGAGCCTCCCAAAATGATGGTGTAATAAGGCCCTCAGCCCTTCCTCATAAGCTATGATTTGTTGCTTTCTGCTGGACTCTTTACATTCTGTCCACATCTTCCTTGAAGTGTGGGGCCCAAAACACTTCCTGGAAGTGTGGGGTCCAGGTGAGGCTTCACCCGTGCCAAATAAAACAGAAGAATCACTTCCCTTAATTTTCAAGAGAAACCCCTATTTATACAACCCAATAAGCTGTCATCTTTTTCTGTGACAAGAGCACACTGTTGGATCCTATTCATCTTAGGGTTCATCTGTAACTCTAGGCATCTGAGAAATGCTGTCTTGTGGCCCTCCTGATGCATCAACCTGTGCATTGACTGGGCATTAGGTAGTCAGCTTAATGCAATATTTAAGACTAAAAAGCTGAAGCATTTTTACTTTTTCTACCAATATTCAGATTTATAAATAGAAATGGCATTCAGGTAGGTGAAGATTTATACATAGGATAAAGCAACCACTTCATCAAATTACAAAGAAAAGTAAACAATTTCCCTCAAATATCTTAAATAATATAAAGAAAAATTAATACTCATACAGGAAACTTCCATCTTAGCTGTCAAATCAGGGGTGGGCAATTATTTCAGGTGGTAGGCTGCCTACTGAGTTTTGGCAAGCCATCAAGGGCTGCATTACAGGCAGCCAGGGGCAGATTAATATTAATTTTCTTAATTTTTTAGGGACCCTATGGGCTGGATAGAATGGCCTGGTGGGCCATATCCAGCCACTGGGCCGCATTTTGCCCACCCCTGAGTCAAATGATGTATAGCAAGGGTGAGAGAGACCAGAAGCCATCCCTGTTTCACACGCATGAAAAAGCAGGGGTTTGCAAAATTGTTATATGAAAAGTTCAAATTAACAAAACCAATATAACAATAAAAACCTAAACCTGACTAGATCTTTGAGAGTCCTTCTTAAAATGTTATATTATTGTAACATGGACAGTTCACAGTTTAAATGAGGAACCCAATCCTACAGAGTAGTAGTGCTTATGACTGTGACTCAGGAGCTCTATCGTCTATAGCAGTGTTTCTCAAACAGTGGGACGCATCCCACTGGTGGGACATGAAGGTCTTGTAGGTGGGACTTCAACTCACTGTGCAATTAAAAAAATCAGTTGTTTGCACTTCAAATAGATGAATCAACAGTTATCTTGAACAGTGCAATTTTGTGGGGTTTTGGTTTTATCATGGCAGGACCAGGGTTTTTTGACAAAATGGTTGGTGGGACGTAAAGTGCAAAAGGTTGAGACCCACTGCTCTATAGTAAACCTTTGCATGCTTAGATGGTAGAGGAGAACATGAATCATGTGTACCCTGAGAGCAGAGAAAGCACTAATCCAGGCTCAAGGAGAGGCTGGTAGTTGGCAGCTGGGTTTAATTATGTCCTTAATGCATACGGTGGTGGTATCTACAGTTTGGGGTTATACATGTTGCTGAGTGTGAGCACTGTGAGGACAGCATCTGAAGAGAGGGTGTTGGGTTTTTTTTCTCCTTATCCATGAGGAAAAACTTTCCAGCCACACAGATCAAAGGATCCTGAAAATAATTGGGCTACAGATGAGAAAGGCTTGGGTAGATGAAAAAGAGCCAGACATGGAAACATAAAGCTTTAGCAAGGCTGGATTGGAGCAGGATATCTTTTCTTTTGGAAAGGGTTGTGTCAAGCCTTGATGAATCTATGCTGTGGGATTCTTGAGGCTGAAGGGGCTGTTCAGTAACGTAAATCATTTCTGAATGTGGAGGAAAGAAAACACATCTTTGCCCAGGCCCTGCTGTGGCCCCTTTATGCTGTTTCAGGGACCAGGAACCTTGGTACCATGGGAAGGGAAGTAAGAGTAGTGTGGGACCAACTTGTGCAACCCTAAGCTAGGTTGCCCCTCTTCCTGTGAAGCTTCATGCAGAAATAAGCCCTTGGGTGATGTTTCCTGAAGGGAGAGCCAGCTCAGAGAAGTACTTGCCAGGAGTCTTCTTTAGAGACCCTGAATTGCTGATGGCTGGGAGTGGGATTCAACTAAAGGCTGCACCAAATTGAACAGGACAGTTTAGTTTGTCTTTTTAATCCCCTGTTTTTTCTTTACTTTTTTTTTTAAACATTCTTCTCTCTAAAGGTCAGAGACCTCTAGGACAGTGGTTCTCAACCTTTTTTTGTACCAGGACCCATTTATAAACATTGATGGCCAGTCCCTACCCAGTGCCCCTCACTCCTGACCCACTGCCCCCCACACCAGCGTGTGGGGCAGGGAGTATGTATGGGGTTAGGGAGCATGTAGGACATGGCGGGCCCCAAACAGGTTCCCATGTTTTTCTCCATTAAAGGAGAATCCATTTTTAAAGTTTGTTCACAACCCTTTCATATATTCTTGTGACCCACTTTTGGGTCACAACTCAGAGGCTGAGAAACACTGCTCTAAGCAGCAGGAATGTTATAGATTTGTAGCTGGAGGGGGCTGAAGCATGCAAAGTGCAGGGTGTTATTTTCTTCCTGTCCTGTCCTCTTTTTCTGGTGCTTGTTCTGAGTACTGATATAAATGGCACATCTTTGCTGCTACAACATGTTAAACTTCTAATGAGGCTCTTGCACAGCACCCATCACAAGGGTGGGTGACCCTAGAGCTCACATTTCTTTTCCTGGTGGTGAGTAAGCAGGTTTACTATCTGTATTACATTAATGTCTACAGGACTCTAACAACTGGAGGCCTACTATGCTAGACACTGATATAGCAAGAGGCAGTTGCTACCTGAAGAGTTTACATTTTAAATGAACACAGCTGAAAAAAACAGTTGTGAGAAAGGATGTACTATCCTTTTTATGGCTATCCTATTTTATGGCTAGGAAAACTGAGGCCCAAGTTGCATAAGTTCAGACAAGGAGTCTGGCAGAACCAACTAAAGACCTCCAATCTCTTGAAACACAGGCCAGTGCTTTAACCAAAGACCATCTTCTACAGTACTTTTGCCCTCCCAGCCAAATACCCACCTCCCACATGTTTAAAGAAAATGAGGTGGCAATGCCACTCCAAACATATCAGTTGCTTCTGTGCTCAAGATCTGCCTTCACAGCATTTGGTAGCACTCCTAGAGCATCTTCACCATCTTGTTTCTGGGTGTGCTATGGATAGAGCAGGACGGTGGAATGTACTTGAGGGTGCTGAGGAAGAGGTAAGGAAATAGTCTATGACTCCATTTCTCTCTTCTTTTTCTTCTCTCACATTTTCTCCTGACCTTCCTCCCATCCATTGTGAGACGGGGCACGTCTGTGTTCCTGTATTTACAGATGTTAAGGGAAGATTGGGTCAAAGCAGTTATTATAGAACAAAGTCTCAAACTGGTGGCCCATTGGTCTCCTGCAGCTTGTGAGAGGTTAAACCACAGCCCCCAGACTCCCACCCAGCCACTGCTCTCCCTACTGCTCCACTTGCAAAAACAGCCAATGTCTCCGGGTTCCTTCTCCCTCCAGTTTGCTTTTCCCACCCCAGGGGACAGGGCACAGTGGTATGACACAGCCTGCAGTGCTGGGGGAGCCTGTGGCCTGGGGCACCTAACAGACAGTGTAGCAGGGAACCTGCAGCTGGGGAGCTTAGGTGAGGCATGTGGTCCAGACATGTGGTCCAGTGGCAGGGATAGACCCAGATGTGCAGTGCAGCACAGTTTCCCCAGGGCACATGGTTCAGTGGAAGGATGTGGGGTGCGGAAGGGGACATGCGGTGTGTGGCTCTGGGGATCTGTGGCCCCCACTGGTGTGGCCCTCACTAGTGTGACTCACAGGGTGCATGGCCCCTGGCCACTTAGAAGTTGGACAGCCCTGTTGTGGAATATCCTGAAGGTGGCCAGGTTCATCCTCACTCTGTTTTGGAAGCAATGCCTCCATTGGGAACCCTGGAAATGGCTTTGGCATTCAGACCTTCCACGGGCTGGTCATTCACCCCTGAGCATGTAGAAAAAACCTGTCAAGGTTCCATGAAGAAGCCTTTGAAATTTCACTTAAGATCTGGACTCTTAAAACGTTATGTAGAGTTTGACATAACTCATCAGAAAGGACTGCAAAGCCAGAGGCAGGATGAAAAGGAGAACAGAATTTTCATTTAATTTCCATCACTTCCTTATGGAATTACGCATCCAGCTACAAGGGTATAATTTAGTACATTGCTAAATGTTAAACTTGTCCAATGACACATAATGTAACCCTGATCCATGTCAAATAAGTAGGACCAGGAAATAAACACTTGGTAGGGTTGACAGCACTCCTGTGTTACACCTTTATTAAAATGAGCTCCCATAGACTTTAATGGGAGTTGCAGGTGCTTGGCATCATTAAAGATGAGGCCCAAGGTGTGGCAAATATAGCCCAGTGTATGCACCCTGCTATATTTTATAGCTTCATGTTCTTATTTCTCGCTGCCTTCCCACTCCCATACCCTGCTAACAACCTGTGCCAAAAGCTGGGATTCACACTCCTTATTTGGGGGTGGGGAGGTGATGAGAGTACTAGCAATGTTGTCAGCTACAGCAAGTTAAAATGGAAAACACAGAGGGTCTAAACTTTTTCTCTGTATGTACATGAAGGAAGCACTGGGCTTATACAATTGCTTTAATAGGAAGGCAGGATCTGACGCACTAGATTAGGTGATTGGTCTATCAAGTCTGGTATTTTGCCTCCGAGTACGGCCAATGTCACAGGAAAAAATAACCGTAATGCACCTGGCTAATTGTGTAATATTGTACAAGGGGAATTCCTTCCTAATCCCATAAAGCACGCTTATGCTCTGAATTATAATGTGTCTACTCTTATTGTAATACACGTGATCTGCATGAACTGCTAATCGTAGAGCTGGGTCCAGTCCAGCCCAGCCCACTATTATCACAAGCAAATATTTTTATATAATATTTTTTCATGAATTTACCAAGTTGCCTGTTAAAACTAGTTAGCCTTCTTGCCTCCACTCTTCCTAGTAAAGGGTTGTTGTAGAACCTCTTTGCTTAAAAACATCTAATTTCCCACCTAAATGTATTCATAGACAGTTTATACTCATTTATTCCTGTACCAGCATTGTCCTTTCCTGGTATTTGCCCCTAATATATTTACTAGCATATAACATAATGTATACCTATTACAACCTGTATTTTTTCTAAAGGAACCAAGCCAACCTCTTCTAATCTCCTTTCCTAAAATAGGAGCCAAGCTCTCCATTCTGCTAAACATCCTACTAGCTCTTTTCTATACAAGTTCCAGTTTGAGTTTATCTTTCTTGAATGTGGATGACCAGCAGTGTACAGTCTTCCAGAAGGATACTCACCAGTTCCTTGTACAATGGTGTTAATACTTCCTTAAGTCTGTGAAAATCCCTTGTCTGGGATCTCATTTGCCTTTTTCATAGTTGTATCACATTGCTAGTTCATAGGTCATCTTCTGCAACAGGGGCCCCCTGTTAATCATGCCTTAAGTTGTGACCCTGCTACACATTCAACCAATTAATGGTGTGATAACACATGCAATACACTTCAAAGTTATTCTGCAAAAAAGTGTCATAATTTGTAGCTTGTTCTAACCAAGCCACTAATTAAATGTGTGGCCAAATGCTCCCCAGTGGCTGGGAGCCCTTCAGTTGATGGGGCTCCCAGCCACAGGGGTGCACCACCCACTGCCAACCCCACAGCTGACAAGGCTTGCAGTGGTGACCATTCCCTCACTCACTCCCCCCATTGTGAGCCTTGTCAGCTGCAGAGCTTACAGTGGAGAAAATGCTGCCTCCCCCACCTTGCTTAGCGAGCCTCAAAAGGTGTGGGTCTTGCAGCGAGGGCAGCACGAGGAACACTGCTGTCACTGAAAGACTTGTCAGCTGTGGGGTTCGCAGTAGGGGAAGGTTTTTCCTACTGTCCCTGCTTGAAACCACACAGTCAGCAAGGCTTGCAACAGCAGCAGCAGCTATACTCCCGATGCTGCCCCCAGTGTGAGCCCCCTGACCAATGTTGGCTGTGAGCCCTGCAGCTGATCTTGGTCTTGTGGCGATTGTGTATGTGGATTGTACATTAGATCCCATTGTGCCCTTACCTGTACATTTAGAGGGGCCCTGATACATGCAGGTCTTTCTCCACTTCCAACAGAGAAGTCCTAATCTTAAAGTGAAAATTCTTGTTAGTAGTCCCTATATGCATGACCTAGCACTTGGTACTTGGCACTTGGTACTATGAAATCTCAATCCATTTCTATTACTGCATTTCCATTGCATCCGTTCCTTCTGGTATGACGGTCAGAACTGCATTTGTTATGACAAAGCTTCCCATTTTTTTCATCAGTACATTTAACTTGCATGCTTCTATTTTTTGTGCCAAGGTCATTAATAGATTTCTATTTTCTGTTTATTAACCCAGTCTTATTGCAGAACTCCCCCTCCTCTTCCTTTTTGGACACAATTGTAAATCTCTCTCCCCTCCCCCACAAAAAACACCTTTACCTCAAAAAGAGTCATTTGAGTGAATTAATTTAATCTTGTGCTTGCCAGTTCAGATTAATTTGGGAGTTACAGTTAACTTGGGTATAATGCTAACTTATTTATTAATAAATTCTAAAATTTACCATGTAGAAAAACTGGACCAGGCAAGAAGCTAAGGAACAGAAGGATTAGTGAAGCACTGTGTTTTTCCCTAAGGATATTAACAGCACAGTGCTCCCACATTTTCTCCACACCATTCTGGTTCTCAAATAATCTATAGTCAAAAAGCAAAGAGGAAGAGAAGTTGTATGGGTGGTAGAAATGTGGTATGACAGATGATGAGTCAGGGTCTGACACAGGGCATTTCTAGCTTCTCTGAATTATCCTGTGTAGGAGAGCTGGGTGCCTGGTATATCTGCAGACTGGGTGAGCACAGATCTCACCATGTGTGTGGCTCTTTGACCTGTGGCTCTCTACTTTCTACTGCAGTTAAAGTGGTGCTTGCACAGAACAGAGAGAGTGCCTAGTGAAGAACCTTTCTGGGTGACTGAATTTCAGTCTTGGGTATATATAATTTAACTCTTTCCAGTAAAGTAGGACTCCTTTTTAATTCTCAATTGCAAAAGTATATCCAGACAAATGGATTGACTTTTATTAGTAAATGTTTAGGATTGTGAATCCAAAAAAGCTGAAAAGCCGGTAGGGAAATACATAGTGCCCGAGCGAGGGACTAACAATAGAAGGATGGGAGTGAGGAGGGGAACAAAACTAGGTTACAGGAGATACAATGTTAGCCAACTAAGTCCAGGAGTAGGGGGAAAGGGGAAGGGGAGGGAGGGGGTTCACAACACTGAGAGAGAAAGAAGATAGATACACACAAACCTGTTACAATGGTCTGCAATGGTGGAAGAAGTGGTCCAAAGAACAAGTGTCTCAGTCCAGATAGAGTCTCATTGCGGGGGTCCTCTTCAGGTGGAGCAGGGTTGTCCACTGTTGAAGATTCCTCTTGAAGTGAAGGTCCATCTGGTGCAGAGGGGGGCTTCAGGTGGTCCCCTCTGGGTCCAGTCTGGCAGCGGTTCATCTGGTGGGGTCAGAGCACTGGCAGTGACCCATGATGTGTTCCGTGTAGATGTCACAGGACAAGGGATGGTGTCAGACACCATGAGGCAGTGCACCAGCTTGGCGTAGCGGCAGGAGACGCGGCAGGCACACAGGACGCTCTCGTTGCTGGGGTCCCAGGCTCTGAGCGTTCCCACAATGAGCACATCAACTGTCACGTCGTAGCTGCGGCCCCTAACGGTGTCAGCCAGCGGGGTGTACTTTTTGGTTTGGCGCTGGTTCTCGAAGGGGATAGTAACGTTCACGATCACGACCTTCTTGGCCTCCTCATTGGTGATGACTATGTCGGGACGCATCTGGCTTTCGCAGCCCGGGACGGTGAGGTTCACGGCAACCTCCCCTGCTGCGGCCGGGATGGCCCTCACCAGGCGGTCCTGGACAGTGTTGTGGCGGAGCTGCCAGGCTCTGGCGTGTGGCCTACAGCTGCACAGCACATGGAGGAGGGTCTCTGCCACGTAGCCGCACTGTCAGCACCTCTTGTTGTGTTAGCCAAAGCGGACGGCGCAGTTCAGAGGCAGGCAGTTGAGGCAGGCGTGGTGGAGGAAGCGCCAGTCCATGAAGCGTGTGAAGCTCCCGCTAGGCATGAAGTGGTTGCTGGAGTCCCACTTCAAGGTGATGTTGAAGACCTTGCCCTGGTTGGGTTTGGCCCTCAGGTCACTGGTGTACTTGTTTCGGATGGCGTTCTTGAGGAACCTCTCCAGGAAGGTCCTCATGTGGGGCATCACTGTCACAGGGTCAGCGTGCAGGGCCAGTTGTAAGGAGACTCCCAGATCCCAGTGCTCCTTGGTCCAGGTGCAGTTGATGCACTTCCTGAGGCAGCTCGTAGCGTTGCGGGCTTGGCTCCACAGCAAGGCAAAGTCCCCGCCGTCTCAGCTGAACTCGCCCTCCAGCTAGCTGCTGAGGTAGGTGGCCAAGTCACATATGGTCAGCTGCCTCCCGATCCTCTTGCCGGTGGTCTCCTCAAGGGCGCTGGCAGTGATGGTACTTACCGTGGGGTCCGGGCAGATCAGGAGGCAGAAGGCATGGGTGACCACCGCAATGTCGCCGAGATCTCCCATGTGGGGTATGTTGGCACCTCCCTGCTGGTAGGGGATGTGCAGGACCTTGTTGCTGGACCTTAGCGGCAGGTGCAGCCACTTCTTCAGTAGTGTTGCCGGATCTCAGCGTCTGCCTTCTTGAGGGTGGCCTTGGGGACCGCCGAGCCTCTCAGGACAAACACAACATGGGGGATGAGGAAGGTGTTCACCGCATCTATCTTCTGCCAGGGGACCAGCAGGGACAAGTCCAGCTTGTGGGCATCCTGCACGATCCCGTTAATGGTCTCCTCCGGCGTCTGCTTGGCCCAGTGGCCGGTGGGCATCCCCAGCTGGTAGTAGACCTCATTGTCACGCAGGTGCCTCATCGCCTGGCCCAATTAAATGGGGTTATATTACAAACTGCAAACTTATAATCACCCAAAGAAATTGAGACCTTTAAAAACAGAGGAGAGAGAGACCACAAAATAACTTTGGAAGACCCTGAGACACCTTAAAGATTTCTGCTATGTATATAATATATTTATTCCTGGAGAATGCTATGTATACACTCTCTCAAAGTTAGTGGTTTGAAGATGTAGAGCCGTGGTGACTTGTTTGCCCATTTGAATCCTTTTTGTACTACCATTGATTGGCAGGACAGTCCAACTGGTGGCCTGTGGGCTGCATGGGATTAACATGCAGCCCCTGAGCTCCTGGTCTAAGTACTGCTGCCCATTTTGCTCTGTCACTGGTGTTCCTGGGCCCCCCTTACCCCTCAGGCTTCCACTGCCTGCCCTGTCCCCCACAAGGCCATGAGGCCCACAGGGGCAGGGCAGAGCAGCCTGGCCCACACGGCTGAGAGGCAGCCCATGGCTGGAGAGCTTGGAGCGCCTGGCGGCCTCATGCAGCATCCATGATAGTGTGGGGTTCACTATGTGGGGTTGGGGGTGGCAAGGCATGTTGTAGTGTATCTGTATGGCATGGAGGAGGCACCTGTGTGGCACATGGCATGGAGGGGGCACACAGTGTGTTGCAATTTGTGCATGTGGCATGATGGACAGCTGTGCAGCATGTCTATAGTAGAGAGGGGGTGGAAGAAGCTGGTGGCTTAGAAGGCTCAGGCAGCACATCAGCAACCTGTGCAGTATGGCATGGGGAGTTGCACAGTGCAGCACTTGCCCAAGTTGTGTGTGTTAACTATACAGTGTGTGGTTGGGGGTCCAGAAGCCCCCAGCCACTCAGAAGTTGGACAGTCCTGGATTAAGTTATGAACAAGTCTCTACCATCCATGTCTATTGTGTTGTTTTCTGGAATGGTTACCTTGTTACATAGAAACACAATAGATAGCAATACAATCAGGCAACTTTTTCCCTTTTTCCTAAACAAGTAAAAATGTCTAGCATACCTACTGCCTAGGAAATGACCTGCTTCCTAGGTAGCATGGAAGCAGAAAGGGATCTTGGAGTCCTAGTGGACTCCAAGATGAATATGAGTCGTCAGTGTGATGAAGTCATCAGAAAAGCTAACATACTTTATCATGCATCAGCAAGTGCATGACAAATATAACCAAGGAGGTGATACATGCTCCTCTATCAGGCAGTAGATCACAGTTGAAATACTGCATGCAATTTTGGGCACCACACTTCAAGAGGGATGCAGATAACCTAGAGAAGGGCCACTCGTATGGTTAAAGGCTTGCAGGCCAAGCCCTACGAGGGGAGACTGGGGCACCTGGATCTCTTCAGCCTCCACAAGAGAAGGTTGAGAGTTGACCTTGCGGCTGCCTATAAGTTCATCATGGGGGCGCAGAAGGGAATTGGTGAGGCTCTAATCACCAAGGTGCCCCTGGGAGTCACAAGAAATAATGGCCATAAGCTAGCAGAGAGAAGATTTAGACTGGACATTAGGAGGAACTTCTTCACAGTTAGAGTGGCCAAAATCTAGAATGGGCTCCCAAGGAAGGTGGTGCTCTCCCCTAACCTGGGGGGTCTTCAAGAGGAGGTTAGATGGGCATCTGGCTGGGGTCCTCTGAACCCAGCACTCTTTCCTGCCTATGCAGGGGGTGGGACTCGATGATCTATTGAGGTCCCTTCCGACCCTAGTATCTATGTATCTATGAATCTGTAAGTATAGGTTGTTGAGGCCTGAGTGACAAGAGGAACAAGGGATTGCTTTTCATCCAGTCCTGACTTCAACCTGTTCAGTTTTGGTAGTCCTACCAGGGCTTGAAATTTCTTGACTTAGTTTTCTATGTCACTGGAGCACTCAAACCAACCCCCAATGTCCAGTTTCAGCCTACAGAGCAGATTGTTTGTGTGGAAGTTATTAAAAAGTGCAGAAAATATTACAAAAAAGCAGAAAATTATGCAGACAAATCTTAAATGTTTGATTTGTTGTTTCATACAGGGAAAAACTGCAGAAAGAGAAGTTTCAATTTCATTAAAGCAATTTCAGTAAAGCTTATAGAAATACCCATTCGGAAGTCAGAGCATATCATCTCATTTATGCTTCACTTGACTGTTGATTCTGTGAACATCATCAGCGCTTATGCACCAATGCTCAGCTCCAGCCCTGAGGAGAAAGATACATTTTACAACACTCTGCACCAAGTCATCAAAGGAATACCATCAACCAAATGACTATTCCTTCTTGGAGACTTCAGTGCAAGAGTTGGTACAGACAACAACTCATGGCCAGATTGCCTAGGATAGGGGTAGGAAATGTTTTTGGCCAGAGTGCTGAAAAAAAACACAATGTCTACCCTGGGGCGGGGAAGGGGGGGTACATGGCAGGATGCACTGCCTATTAATATAGTTAATAATCATAAATGTTATTTTTTTACAATAAATACCAGGTTTTCTACAAAATCTAAACCTGATGACAATAAATAAAACTTCATATATTACTTTTGTTCTTGTGTATTCTTTTTTGTTAAGCATATTATGATAAGAGAGAAAAAAAGAGAAACAAAAGAAAGAGAGAGGAAAAGAAAAAGGGAAAAAGAAAGACAAAAGAAACAGAGGAGAGGAGAGAGAGAGAAAAAAAGGAGAGAAGAGAGAGAACCAGACACACACATGCAAACACAGAGAACCAGACACACATGCTCACACACACACAGAGCCACATGCATGCAAAAACAGAGAACCAGACACATGTACACACAAGCACACACACAGAAGACACATGAGCATACACCTGCCCAGAACCTGACACACATGACCAAGAATCAACTCTACAGGTCATGCCAGAGTTAGACGTGGAGTCCACTGTAAAAGAGCTAAGCAAGGCCATAGATTCATTACCAAGTGGCAAGCCCCTGGAAAAGATGGCATCCCAGTGGAAATTCTCAAATGTGAGAAAGAAAGCCCACTGTCATATTTTCATTAGCTTCTACTGAAATGCTTGAAAGAAGGTGAGGTAGCAGCATCCATGAGGCCTCACCACCACAAGACATGCATGATGCAAATGTCATCACTTGGTATAAAAATAAAAGAGAATAAGGGCAAGTGCAACAACTATAGAGGTACCTCACTACTAAGTATAGCAGGAAAGGCTTTTGCAAGGGTCATTTTAGTGCACCTACAACAACTAGCAAATCATGTCTACCCTGAATCTCAGTGTGGTTTTAGGACTGAAAGATAACCATAGACATGATATTTTCCTTGCGTCAACTTCAAGAACAGTGCAGAGCAAAACCAACCATTGTTCGTTGCCTTCCTAGATCTAAGAAAAGCATTTGACACCCTCAGCAGAGCCAGCCTACTTGCAGTCCCAGAAAAGATAGGATGCCCACCAATCCTGTTAAGTCTTAAATGTTTCTTCCACAGCAACATGAAAGCAACTGTTCAGTTTGATGGGTCTACTTTGGACAGCTTTGAGAGGAAAAACAGAGTGAAGCAAGGATATGTTCTTGCCCCTACTCTTTGGAATCTTATTCTTGGTATTCCTAAACTGCATGTTTAGAGATCTAGAAGGTAGAGTGTACCTTTACACAAGATTGGAGGGGAAACTCTTCGACGTGTCACAACCCAAGGCAAAGATTAAAGTTAAAAAGGTGCTTATCAGGGAGCTTCTATTCGCTGATGATGCTGCCCTTACAGCCCGTGACAAAGACCTACTACAAGAAGTCATGGATCGCTTTTCAAGAGCTTGTCAGGCATTTGCTCTCACTATCAGCAGAAAAAAAACAGTTGTACTAGCACAGGGAGTTAGATCCAACAATCAACCTTAATGAGAACCAGCTAGAAGTAGTCCAGAAGTTCAGCTACCCTGGTTCTATAGTGACCGTCAACCTCCTACTGGATAAAGAACTTAAGTTTGCATTGGAAAGGCTGCCACCACCTTCATCAGATTAACTAAAAGAGCATGGAACAACTCAAATCTTATCATCAAGACCAAAATGCTAGCATACAAAATTTACATACTCAGCACTTTCATGTATGGTGGGGAAACATGGACAACTTGAGCACATCAAGAGAAAAGGTTAAACAGCTTCCACCTATGCTGTTTATACCACATAGTCAACATCAAATGGCAAGATAAAGTTACCAATGCAAAGGTTCTTCAAAGGGCAAATTTACCAAGTGTGACAACCCTACATAGACAGATGACTGCACTGGCAAGGCCATCTGAGTAGATTGGAAGATGGATGTGTACCCAAGGACATGCTATACAGGGAATTATCAAAGGGAACAAGAACAACAGGACACCCCAAGCTTTGCTATACAGACACATACAAACAAGATATGAAGACATTTGGAATTGAACTGGGCTAATGGGAAACCTTAGCAAATGACCAGAACAAATAGCATCATTGTCTCCACCAGGACATTAAAGTCCATGATAGGAATTGGCTCCAACAGCTTGAAGAGAAAAGAGTCCATAGGAAGCAAGCAGCTCCCAAACCCCCAACTATGACATATATATTTACAACCACTGCCACAGATCATGCAAATCTTGAATTGGACTATTCAGTTGTTCTACTAGTTACAGATCAATTTGATGTATCTTTTGCTGTATCACCAACTGATCTGTAACTAATAGAACAAAACTGGTGCAAAATCTAGAATAAAGCCAATATAACTAAACAAAAACTAATTTTCACGTACACTTGGGCCATTTTATAGCAACCTGTCCATTCAGATGGGCTCTAAAATGGCTGTAAGTATAACTTATTCCTCTACTGTTGTGGAAAGTGGCTTTAGTGGAATGAGAAATAAGCTATATATTTATAAACTAATTCTCTTATTTTTTATTACAGAATTTATAATGTAGTTCCTGTTTATAAAAGGAAAACCAAGATGACATAATGTTTTAAAAATAAAGTAGTTGGGTGTGGTTGAGTCTCTTAGCAAAAAATTCACTAAGTTGGAAGACTGACTTATTAAAAGGACTATGCCAGATAACATTAGGCATTATTCTCTTTTATCTGATTGCATTTACTCCTACTCTAAGGGTCCTTAATGCTGCCAAAGCCAGGTAAAACAGTCTGGCTGTAAACATTAATTAGGCGTTCTTACAAAACCCTTCCCAAATATTTAAATATTTTTTTGTTTCCCTACATTTAAAATTTGGCAAACTTTTTCCCTCCCCAGTCTCTTTCTTCTGTGTGCTGAATAGTCAAAATTAAAACCTCAGTTCAGCGAGGTACTGACATTCATGCCTAACTTTTAATCTTCCAAGTAAGTACTGTTGACATACTTGGGGGCTGACTTGGCTGTTTTGTTTCCAATTAAATACAAATTTATTTTTAATGTTGCTCATAGTAAGTGTATCAGCAGTATTCTAAATAATTATATAAATCAATGACATTGGGTTAAATAAGAGAAGAGTAATTAAGAGGGACAGCAGGCAAAAAACAATAGATCTTTGCAGCTTGTAGGAGGTGGAGAGTCAATAAAATCTTGTGAGGCTATTTCTTCACTACCAAAACAATGTACATGTGGCATCAAAAGAGCAATGTCAAATTAGGTTTCTTGCTGTAGTTTCTTGCTGCTTAGCAATTGTGGTTTTTATCTTGATGTAGATGATTAAGGTCAATCTTTTCCCTAAAAACTACCAGTGTCTTATCTCTACTAGGATTTTATAGAGAAAGAACTATTTTTACGTAAATGTGCGTGTTTTTGATAGGAAGACAGAACCTTGGATGGCAGCAGCAGAAGTAAAGGTTTGTGTACCGCATAAACTAAAAACAAGCAACTGCTAGAGAAGCACAGAGAACAAGATAGGAATTAGAGAGAAACAGGTCTGTGAGACCAGCTAAAATAAAGTCTAACAAAGTTTAAAGGCTATTTTGAGCATGCTTCTGAAGTAATTCATGATTCAGAGCTGTGGGCATTAGCAGGGCCCCCTGCTCTTTGGGGCACATCCTTGATCAGTGTGATCCTTGATATAGCCAAGTTGTGATACAACCATATGTGTGTGACTTCGTTTCAGTTTCTAGCTGGTAGAATTTTAGCATGAATGCTAAAATTTAACCTGCCAATCCAACTCATCCCTTTACCTATATAAAGGAACAAAAGACAAAGTAGAGATAATACTGGACAATCATGGAGCCTATACCATTTGGCTGAGCTAGGACCAATCCCTATGTTTTGTTAAAGCCAAAATTTATGCCTCAGACCAATAACTGTCTATTGCTAAAGAGGGGTCCCCACCTAAAACTCCAATGACATTTATTTGATTGGGATTCATTTGTGTAGTCAGAACCTGCAATGTTGTGCCCTAACCTCAGTTGGAGCCCCCAGGCACAGTTATAATTAAAAATATTAGTTGTAAGGTATGAATACATGAAACTTGGAAGAAACCAAATAAATAAAGAGCAGCTAGTATTAAGGAAATTATGTTTAGATCAGTGTTTTTCAACTTTTTTTCATTTGTGGACCTCTGAAAAATTTTTGAATGGAGGTGCAGACCCTTTGGAAATTTTCAGCGGAGGTATGGACTCCTTTCAGTTGAATCACATACTTTTGATTATCATAATCATCTCTTGCGGGCCACTTAGATCAGGGGTGGGAAAAATCTGGTCTACATATTGGATCAGACCCTCAACAGGCTGTTTCCCAGCAGTCCCTGCCCACGCTGCTCCCTGCCAGTCTTTATGGAGACCCCAGGAACAGTGGGGAGTGACAGCATGGGGCGGTCATGGCTTCATACTCCCAGGATCTCTCTGGAGACTGGCCTAGAGCAGTTAGGGCACATGGCTGAGTGGGGAGCTGCTCTGGGGCCGGGGCTGGGATCTTGTGGCAGTGACAGTGCAGGGGCAGAGCCAGGGCAGAGCCATGATCCACTGCCCGCACACCTCTGTGACAAGTGCAGGTTCTGCTGGCAGGGGCATGCAGGCAGTAGATCGCAGCTCTGCCCTGGCTCTGGCCCTGCATTTTCACCACCGCACAATCCCAGCCCTGGCCCTGGTCCCAGACCCAGAGCAGCTCCCTACCCAGCTGTGCGCCCTGCCTGTGCTGCTCCGTGGAGACCCTGGGAGCATGGGGCTGTGATGACCCCCTGCTGTCACTCTATGAAGCCAGTTTTCCTGTGTAGCCTTAGATGAACTGTTTTTAACTGTCCCTAAAGAGAAGGTAACTTCTGCTTTGTTTCTGAAAAAACAGAATTCAAATTTTGCACGAATCAACTCCAAGTAGTGGAGGGGGGACAAGTATTTGGACTGGAGGGCCATGTAGGGAGTTTTGGTGAGTTGTTGTGGGCCAGATCAACAAACTGTGCCCATGACACACAACAGCTCACCAAAACTCCCTAATTTGCTCTGCCCTGCATTAGGCTGAGCAGATTGGATGGGGCCACAAGCACAGAGGGAGTGGCATCTGGAAGCAGGCAGCAGGTGGGCAGGGCCAGGACTGGTATCAGGATTGTGGGGCCAGGGCCCAGGGCAGAGCCACAATCCACTCCTTGCATACTCCTGTAATGGGTGCCAGGTTTGTGGGCAGGGGCATAAGGGGAGCAGATCGTGGTTCCTTGGGCCCAAGCCCTGCACTGTCACTGTCTCATAATCCCAGCCCTGGCCCCCACACCCACCCACCCAACAGCCCCATCCCATCTGCCCAGCAGAGCACACCCTGCCTGCATGGGTCCCAGGTCAAGTCTCTGTGGAGACCTCACCCATCCACCTACTGTGTCCAGCACCCCCAGTGGTAGATGCAAGGCAGAAGGCTCGGGGTGCCCTGACAGCAGGGCCAGGTCTGGTGGCAGACTGGCAGTGGCAACTGAAAGGAGCTACAGCTGCAAGGGCTGCAGGGAAGTAAATCCAGCTGCCGTACCACCCCAGCCCCAGTGTGCATTGCATGCCAGGGTGGTCTGACAGGCTGCCCCCCCCCATGCCTGGGCCAGGTGGGGTCAAGGGACCTGCTGCAGCCTGGGTAAAATCCCTTGTCAAGCTGGATCTGACCTGTGAGCTGTATTTCGCCCACCCCTGAACTAGTGTGTAGAAATGATCAGAGTTTAACAGGTCTCAGCTATCTGAACCTATGAGAACACAGCCTTCCCCATTCCTCTTTGTAGCCAGTTCTATATCAGTCATGTGATATTCCTGTTGCATGTGAGAGCATCTTTCCATCTTTTAAATTAGGATGGCCAAAGCAGAGGTTCCAGAGCAATGTTACTAAGTCTATATGTTTGAAATTAGACTTTAATTAACTAAGACTATGGACAGATATAACATTAAACCAGTTTAAAAGGTTAGGGGAGAGATTTGTGCATCAGCTGAACCAATATACCTTTATCACCTTTTTGTACATGTACTAGCACAGTGGATGTAAACTCTACTTTTAAACTAGAAAGAAAAAAAATTACAGTTACTTAAAGTGGACAGATAAAATTACTACAGTGGATAAGGTGTAAAGCACTGTAACATCTAAGCATTTTAATACTTTGTCCACACTATTAACTTTGGTGTTGAACTCAGAATTTCAAGCTAAGAGAAGCCCAGGATCTAACCCACTGTTTTCTGGGTTTTTTGTAAATAAACAAACTAAAAATATGTTGAATAAGAAAGCATCATAAACCACTTTTTTACTCTGAATAGCTCTTCTTTTAATGTGTCCTAATTCTGGAGCTTAATCCAATCAATTTACATTTAATAGCAAAGCCTACTTTGACACCAGGTCTAGCCTACCATCTCTGAGAGCAGTATATCATCTCAGTAGTGTGCTACATGTTTTTTCTGGGGCGTAAAGGGTTGTATATGCATGTAGGAGGTGACTTAAATAGGACTTGGATTAGAAATTACAACCTCAAAAATGCAGTGATTCCATAACAAATTTACTTTTGTCCATCATTTCTATAATAGCAGTCATGTAAGAATCAAAGTGCTCCCTGAACACTTTAGAAGCCAGTTCTAACTTTAATATTAGGGGAAAGTTTAATAAAAAGTGCTAGACAAACTTTGATGTATGATTTTATGGGAGGGAAAATGTAAAACATGCATTCCTGCTTCAGTTTAGCAAATCAACCTGTAGAACACATGGCATCAGGATAATGAATTCTACTATGCTTATAAGGGCAAAAATATGAAATAGATGACATTCTTGGCCAGATTCTCCACATTTGTAAACAGTAGGAGCGCTACAGAAGCAATGAAAGTATATTCCAGTTTATACCATGAAATCCTTATGATAAAAATCCTTATGAAAGTTTAAAATAACAGCCTTGAGACAGAAAACTATGAATTCTACTTTTAATTTTTAAACATGTATAATCATATTAAAAGGAACATCTTATTTTACATACTTGTGACACTGGATATCTGTAAATTTGGATACTTGGGCAGAAAAATAGGGTTGTAATGTCTTACTCTATTGCAGTATGTTGACCCAGGAGATACTGTCTATAGTAGACTAGGAGCCAGGTGACACTGTCTAGAACAGAGTAGACAGTATCTAATGGTTCAATGTATTGCAATAAGAGTAAGATACTATAATCCTATTTTTCTGTCCAAATAGCCTAACTTTAATCTGTTGTCATCGGGAGATGCGTGGGACCAAATTCAGACCTTGTGTAAGCAAATTAATTCGTTTGATGTGACCTACAATGTAGCAAGAATAATAAACAACGTGTTAAAACGTGAACAGTATCTCTCTCAGGAAATACTAGTTAAGAGTGTGCTAATCTTCTCAATGAAAAGATTTAAAAAATCAAAACAAAATCTTGCTGCCAGTCCAGTGCATTGTCTTATACCACAAGGATGCACCTGTCAGCTGGGTGTAAGCTCCTTCATGTTCATGCCTTCACAGTTATTTTACTGTTTGTCCAGACCCGCTCAGGATTTATGCCTACATCTGATTTCAAACTGGATTTTTACAAAGTTCAAGGGATGCTCATGTTTAGTGGTCCCTTTCAGCTTCTCATTGCAATAGGATCAAGTGGTGAATTTCACACCCAGCTGGAGGTGTGGGCCCCAAATTCCCTGAGTTTTGCATAGATTTAAATCAGTGACATAGCCTAGGAGCCACATGTGCAGACAGTGTTTAACCAAAGAGCCACAATAACATACACCCCAAAGTGAACTGTAGCAAACACTCCAGTTCAAAAGAAACTACGATGGGCAGTGCATGTGTCATGTTATTAATGACTGCAGGAAATGCATACCCCAGTCATACAGTAACTTAAAAAAAATATAAAAAAGCAAAAGTAGAGACAAATTTGATTGCATTTTCTCTTAATAACTCGGTGAGTTGAATGGCTATTTATAGCTCAGCATATTGACAAATTTGCCACTGCAACTTGCTCATCTTTGCTTTGACTGATTATATTTACCATTGACATAATTGTTTCCACAATATGTAGAGCTTACTTTTTTATTATCATTATTAATATATTTTGTGTTTCAGGTCAAATTAGCCAAATTAGTTCCAAATCATATTGATTAAGTAGACCTCAATTGTTCCAAAAACCATATCAACTGAGCAGGCAAAACTCAATCATTTTATACATCATGTATGAGCCTACAACCAGTGAGCATCCTCCGTTGCAGGATCTCACCCTGGGACTTCAGATACTCCCAAATCCATTGGCAGGTATCCTACGTGCAGGCCCAAAGCCAGAGGTCTAGGGATTCAGATGCCCCCAGTTGACCTTAGCCCACAAGAAGCCATAAACTACTCCCTTATATCTTTTTTGAGTCTGAGGACTCAGTCTTTGAGGAGGAACAGCTGACAGGCAGACCTGGGTTTTTGGAAGTTGTAGAGAGTTATAGGGAGCAAAGCAGATGCCTTGCTGTGGCACAGAAGGGAACTACCAACAGTTGAAGGAATCAGGCAGGGAAGGAAATGGTCAGGAACAATTCAAAGTTGAAGAAGGGAAGGGGGTACAGAATACTTCCCTATCTTCTCTGCCAAATTAATCTCATGGGTTCATTATAGTTCAATTTGCCTGTCACAAATGAAGAGAATATCAGAAGAGCCAAGAGAAGAGAAGAGTGAACACAATGTTTAGGTTCAGGAAAGAAATTGGGGTGTGGGAGGGCATTTCCCTTTCTGTGAGCCTCCAGAGGCCTTAGTAGACAGCATCCACTACATTCATGAAGATTAGGAAATTTGTTGGGTATTGTACACATCCCCAAGTGCCTTAGGAGGACCATTGGCTTCACTTATGAGTTTTAATGGGAATTTTTACATTGACAAGCACCCAAGGAAATGGGTTCCTCTGTAAACTCTAGTTGTTATAAGGGAAAAGGATGAAACAATGAAATATAGATGCCAGCAGTGCTGTATCCTGTACCACAGGCTGGGCCTGACATAAGCTAGCGATAGTTGATGTTCAGAAATGTGTAACTTTTGACATTAGACTTATAATAACTCATTTAAATTCCGGGCTGGCCACTAGGTCTTGGCTAGCAGGCCAGTAGGTTTTGGCTAGTGGCTTGTACAGTGTTTCCCAGACTTGATACCTGGGACACACTTTTTTTCTGGATTAAAATTGGCAGCACACTTCACTCACCAGTCTGTGAGCCAGATCCAGTCTATGGCTCCAATCCTGTACGTGGTGCTGATGAAGCCAGAGCCCCACCCAACCCATTTTTTAGCACACACTTTTGCTGCTTCCACAGTACATCCTTTGAGTACGACTGGTCTAGGAAACGATGTGATATTTCTCCTTTTGAATGTTAAATTGGTACAAAGTGGCACGAAAAGTCAAGTCTCTTTGAATCCTGCCTTTTGTTTCTAGGGTATTGTAAGTCAGCCTTGTTCAACTGACCATGAATGTGCTGTTAGCCTTGCATTTAACCTGTTGAGTGGGATTTTTTTTTTTTGGTGGAAAGGATGGACAGAGAACAAAACCCTGCAACTCCTCAGCCAATAACTTCCACAGCTGCATGTTAAACTGCAGTGTGTGTGTGTGTGTGTGTGTGTGTAATTCATCCTGTCGGTGTGAGATGCACGTGAAACTGCAGTTCACTGTATGTGCATGTGTAGTTCATCCTCTATGTGTGTGTGTGTGTGTGTGTGTGATGCATGTTAAACTGCAGCTTGTGTACGTGCAGTTCATCTGGCATGTGTGATGCATGTTAAACTGCAGTTCACTGTGTGTGCAATGCATGTAAAACTTCAGGCCGTGTGTGTGCGTGCAGTTCATCCTGTGTGTATAATGCATATTAAACTGCAGTTCAGTGTGTGTCAGACAGAGACAGAGAAATTCTCCCTTCCCTTCAAAGTCCGCGCTAGTGCCTGCCTGGCTTAGGTCCTTCAGGCGGGTGAAGACAGTGGCCTTCTCTGCCCTTGTGCGGGGTGGCAGGTAAGTGAAACCCTCCAGTCTCCAGCTGTTGGGACGAGCCAGGGCCTCCCCCACAGCGCAGGACGTGTCCTGGGCCGGGGGCGGCCGACTCGCCGCGCGTGTCCCGAGCGGAGAGAAGCCGCCGCGCCTCGCCAGGGGCAGGGGCAGGGGCAGGGCCGGGGCCGGGGCCGGGGCCGGGGCGGGGACGTGGGCGAGGAAAGCGCCGCAGCCAGTCCCGGCGCGCGTCACTGGCGGGGAAATTCCCGCGCGGGGCGGGGCCAGGCTGCGGGGGCGGGGCGGCCGAGCTGGGCCGGACCGGGCCGGCAGCTGCACAGGGAGCCGCGGCCGAGCCCGGGCAGCAGCGAGCAGCGGGCCGCGTGCGAGGGCTAGCGCCATGGCGGGTGAGTGCGGCCGGGCACCGCGGGGCAGTGGGCACGGGGGGTATGGAGGCGCGCGTGTAGTAAACATGGGTGTGCGTAGTGGACGTGGAAAGCTCTGTGTGTATGTATGTGCGTACCAAATGGAGCCCAGGTGAGCGGGTCCCTTCCTGTAACAGGGCAGGACGGAGCTGTCCCTTAGAGATACCGACATTGTGTCGGTGGGTCTCTCGTCTCTGGTTGTGTAACACAGGCTTTCCTGAGCTGATGCTCACTTCGCTTGGAGCAGTGGTTCCCGACCGGGTTTTCATGCGCGTCCCCCCACGAGAATGTGGGGAAGGACTTCCACCACCCTCACTTGGATGGTGCTTTTCAACTCAAAGCTCATGACTGAGCTCTGCAGGAAAAAGCATGAAATAAGTTCAAACAATCCATTTATAATCTGCATAATCATTAAAGGCAGTGTAGTTTCCATTGCATACGTGTAGGCTAAATATAGGCACTTGTTTTAGGCAACTTGGTTACCTGTTATGATGCCCAAATCCTTCTCTGCTGTTGTGGCATGGATTGGTATCTTTTCCCGCTGTGGTTGGTATATTTGCCTTCTGAGGTATGCTCCCATATATCAACCAAATCTTCACTTTTTAAATGAAAAATTGCTGTTCTGCTGGACAGCCACTGACTCTGCATGTCTTGGCTATTTGTAGTCAGATGCTCAGCACTATAACTGTGCATTTGAGCAGTGGTTCTCAACCTCTTTTGTACCAGGACCCATTTGTAAACACCAGTGGCCAGTCCTGACCCACTGCCCATCGCTCCTGACCCACTGTCCCCAGCCCTGCACTGTGTGTGTAGGGCACACCTAGACTAGTAAATCTGCTATGCTCTGAGAAGCTGCCATTGCACACACATTTTATAAACTGACTTGTGGTTTGGATGCTTTAATATTTAGGTGTCCAAGCTGACACACTTTTTTAAAGGGAACTGATTTTCCGGGGCTAGGTTCTAAGGCTTCCTACAAGTTATGTTAAATTGATAACTGATTGGTAGCCCCAAATCGCTAGTCACTTCGGAAAATCTGTTGGCCTGCTTGTTTTTATTTTTCTGTTACTTAAAGTACTATTGTTAAAATCTACAATCATGACTTTAGGAACAGTAGTAAACACTTGTCCAAGTATTTACTTTATTTGGTTTTAACAAAATAGTGAACAAACATCAGAAAATGTGAATTTAGAGCTAAGACTGATCACTTTCAGAATGGCTCATTTAAACTTAAAAACCAAGCGGAAATTAAATTAAAAGAGCCAAATGTACATACAAGTTTCAGATCTGGGGTGATTACCAGTTGTCTGAGACCTGTCTGATGTTCAGCTGATGAACGCTGTTCACATTAGAAGAGGATATTGAGAAAAGCGAGAGAGGGAGAGCTGACACAACAACAATATAATAAACATAAATGGAGCAGGCAAACAGGAATCAGCAGACATAATGCAATTAATTTTTATCAAAGAAAAGCTTTTGATCTTGCATCTTTCATAGAAATTTAAAAAAATCCATTTTAGAGGTGGTTGCATTAATTAAGAGTAGTTGCTGTCCTCAAGAAAAATGTTGTCTAACCTGTATCTGCTTTGTGATCTGCATGTTAAGTCAGCCACTGCTAGTGCATGTGCTTGATCTGCTTTTCTAAATGTTGGCTTATCGTCAGATAAATAAAATTATTGAGCCTGTGCCCTTTTAAATTTTATATTGTATTTTAAAGCAGGCAAGCTGAAGCAGGAGATATCTATCTCTCTCTTATCAGTGCTAATAGATTTTCAGCATATTGGCAACTAACTGGCAAAGGAATTTTTCAGCAGAGGAAGCTCTTAACTTCCTAGTATTTACTGATTTTTTTGTTACTATTCTGTAATGTCACATGATAACAAAGAGGAAGTGTGCAAAACAGTTTTGCTTAGAGTGCTACGCAGGTTCTGAAGACTTAGGTAGGGGATTACTCTTTTCTAAAGTAAGAGGATATTTGCACTTATTTCAGGTTGTAGGCAAATATTTTGTAACAGACATGTTACCTCTGAATTGTCTGCCTAGGCCCCTACCCTTCAGAGAGCTACAAATACTTAGAATATAATATCTGACTTTTCTGAATGGCCTCTCTTTTTGGGGGTGCTCAGCTTGGAAGAGTTGGCTCAGAGGCTCTGAACAGATCACTATCATGTGAGTCGGACAGCCAGAATTTTTCAGCAGTGCCACCATAGTGTCTGCTGCATATACCTTACTTCATGGGCGTTCTGGATAGTGATTCATGTTGCAGAGCCACTGTGGTCATGCTCCCATCACTCCCTGGCCCACCTCCACCTTTTTCTCATACTTCAGATTTTGGTGCAGAGCACATATCCAGACAACATCCCTAACAGCCATGTAAGAATTACCAGTCTTGCTACATAACATCTTCATAGCCTGCCTCAAAAGGATCTCTAGCTTTGCTAGTTGGAAACAGCTGGAAATAGAAGCCAGTTGTTTTCCCTCTGGTGTATTGAAACACATATAGTATGTCACAG
This sequence comes from Caiman crocodilus, assembly GCA_030014935.1. Taxonomy (NCBI): domain Eukaryota; kingdom Metazoa; phylum Chordata; order Crocodylia; family Alligatoridae; genus Caiman; species Caiman crocodilus. Next base: position 90,122,634 of record JAGPOW010003648.1, read on the forward strand.
CCACCTTCCTCTGGTTCTTCATTTCATCTTTCCTCATGCTTACCTCTGAAATCTGACTAGGCCTCTCCAGATACGCTGATGATTTGCATTGTGAGATGAATGGCCTGCACACACAATATTTCTCTGTACCATGTGCTTGTGAGCCACAAATATTGTAAAAGGCAGATCATCTAATTCCTGAAGGTTCTTTGCAGGCACAGCTGCATTTTTTGCATCAGCACTTTGCAGGGCATGGTAAAGAGCCTTCTTCCTTATGGTCAGCTGAGCAGTCAGCATTTGCTTCCATTATTTATTTCATCTGGCTAGTGACATATCGAACTTTAAACTGGTCTTCATTTCTTACTTGACTTGTGTTTGTTTTTTACTTGGTCACCTGTCACTTAATACAGAATACAGTAAAACAAGTTCCAGGTCTTGAGTTAGTGGCACTTTAAGTCCTTGTTAATTCTTATTGACATTGATGGTTTCAATAATTTCACCCTCTAATATCATGGAGAACATCAACCTCTCATATTTTCTTTTACAGTATTTAAAAGCTTTAGAGCATTCATGGATAGAAAAAGACAATGTAGCTAAAAGGAACAAAAGCCATGCTGGAATACATGGTATAATAATCCACTAGATACTAAATTATAGGTAATTATAACCTCTGCAAGTTAACCCCTGTAAGATAAAACAATTACATTATCTTTCCTTTAATAAGAAGAAATGTTAACTAGATTTTTCAGGTTTCTTTCATTTAATTTCTTTACTGAATGCTTGATTTATACAGAACCAGGTAACTAAGGAGCTTATTTTTCTTGTCTAGAATTAGTCATCTTTGCCATTAGAAGAATGGCAAAGATCGCCTTTGACATAGTTTATATTTCTTTACTCTGAAAAAAGGCTAATTTGTTGTTTCTATGTGGGGAACCAGACTGTGTTTCAGAGTGGGGATTGTGAAATAGTCTGAACTCTGTTACTTGGGCAAGAGCACCATTAGTTTACAGAAAAAGGGAAGAGGAAATTGTTTTCTGATTTATTACAAAGAGTTCAGATTTCCAAGTCTTAGTTTTTACAAACTCTTTTATGTACTACTTATCCACATCAACTTGCTGAAGAGGTGGAGGATGATCTGATTCTTAAATAAAGGGAGAATGTCAAGTTAAAGGGAAGTCTAATGTTTAATCTCTGGAGGTTACTCCCATCGGTGGGTTCTTATTTACCAAAAGCACACCTACTGTTAAGCTGTGGGCTTGTCTTAATGACGGTTATTTCAACCACAGGTTAAGTCCACATAAGGACAACTGAGGTTTGACTTTTAAAATAATGTTATCACTGGATAAGAAACGGGTCTCTTGAGCAGATACTGGTTACTACATGAATGCAAAATTTTAGATTAAAGTAAGAAGGCAGAAAAGATTTGAAATGATAGCTGTACAATCAGAATCAATATGGCTATGCATAGTTTTCAGAAGTACCCAAATGTTGCTGGGCCTGTTGCCATGTGTATGCCTGCTTGTGCATGTGTATATTGATATCACCTAAGTCATGTGATGATGATACACTAGCAATCTCTTACAAAGAGAAAGATTTTGGTCTTTAATATTACATAGAGGGCATTTCTCCTTGTTCATACCTAGGTCTCAAAGTGTTCCACAAAAGTACGTGCCTTTTTTTTTTTTTTTTTTACAAAGGACAAAACTAAAGGACCCAGAAGTTAAGGGGTAGGCCCAGGGTCAGACCACTGGCTAAAGGCTGATCCTTCTTATTTCCCATTATGGTGCATCATCCACTGGAATTAGGAAAGTGTTTGTTAAGGGAACAGGAGCTGCCATCTATTGCATATGGTTGGCTACTGTCCAGTGTCATCCTTGCTGTTGGATGCTGACCTGCAGATTCATTGGATGGACAGCAGTCACTTAGATTTTGTGAGAAGCTGTTAAAAAATAAATGCCAGGGTACATTCTGTTTATTATATCCCCCCCAATAATTCAACAACAAAATATGAACCAAGGGAGGCAACAAAGTGAGGCAGAATTCTATTTATTCAGTCCGCTTACCCCAGCAGCCTGACATAGTATCTAAATTGGTAGGGAACTTTTTGTTCACTTTCCACAGTTTGAACTGCTAAACAGTCTCCAGCCCTGTCCATAGACTCATAGTTTTTAAGGTCAGAAGGGAACACTTTGATCCTCTATTCTGCCTTCCTCCATAGTGCTAGAGGAAAAAAAAAACCTCAACCAGTGGTTTTTACATCAAGCCCATCACTTCTGGTTGAGATTTGTTTTTAGAAAGAAAGACCTCCATTTAAAGATAGTTCCATTAAAACCCAGCAGCGTAGTTCTTTGCATGCATCCTCATTCCATCTCTATCCACAAAAGAATATCAAAACCTTGCATAGGTAGAACGCTCTTCTTCTCTGTCTTTCTCCTCCTAAACGAGTTGTCATGTCACATAGCAAAATGTCTTTTACTTCAGAATTAGAAAACACTTCATTTTCCAAAGTAGGGAACTATAACAGGCTATCAGCAAGCCCAGAAGGAACCAGCATTCTTATGTGTGTTACTGTGATCAATTAATACTTTTAACTAAAATCACTCACATTCTCCTGTGCCACTTTGCAGCTGTGGTGTTGCTTATCTGCTTGTCAATTCCTGTGATCTCAGAAAGGGTGGAATTTTCCCTCCTGTGCTGGGCACAAGACTATAGTGAGATGAAAGTAACCCTGTGCTGGGCACATGCAGAGGGTTACACATAATTCTGAAACAGTATGTAGACTCCTATTGAAGTCAGTCTCTCAAAAGCTTTTACTAATGCCAGTCCTGCCATCTGCCCTACCCATCTTCTTTTCCAAGTCATCTATTTCCCTAAAAGCCTTCATCTTGCATGCAGAGGTTCTTTGAAAACTTCCATTAGCTTTACTATAGTCTTGGGGGAGACCCAGCTGCTAGTGTCTGCTTCGAGAAGTAGACACAATGTAGACTTCACCAGCAGCAAGCATGCAGCTACTGGGACCATAATGATGGTATTCAGCATATTATTGTTTTTGTATGGTTTGCAGAGTTGTTTTTTCGTTGCTGTAGGTACTAAATTGATCAATGCTGAGGAAACACCTTTACTCTGGGAGGACTTGTATTTAGAAGAGTCCCCTGTAATTTACAATTTTGACCATTTTCTTGAATTAATGAAACTATTCATTTCTACATGTTTCAGTAGAAAAGCCCTTTCTGCCATTACAGGGTATGTGTAGAGAAAAGGAGGGGCATGTGCGCATGACATTTTACAGTGGATTAAATGCTTTTGCACCACTTTAATGGCGTTGGTGTTTGCATATGTCAGCAGCATATTGTGCCTTAATTCCACCTACTGTAGCACGTATAGCAGCGTAACGCATCTTAAATGACTTTGAGGCACAGCAAACTAAAACTCCTCAGAGGTGTTTTAGTTTGCTGCCCTACAACCACAGAGCAAAGCACAGGGCTTTGTGTGATTTAGGGACTATGCAGGCAGCCTGGCAGCAGCCTGGGAAGGCAGGCTCCACCAAAGCAAAAAAAAAAAAAAAAAAAGCATTGAGCCTGATCTCTCTCTTTTTTCCCCCTGGAGCCTGCCTGCATGAGCTGTCCAGGGACCTAGTCCTTCCCTCCACAGTTGCAGTCCCCCCTGGAATGGCACAAGCCAGGTGCCTGTGAGGAGGTGTTACCTGGGGAGGTGGCCCGTCAGTGCCATGGAGGGAAGCACCAGTCTGTGTGTCATTTCCCATCCCCGTGCCCAGGGACCACTCTGCCCACTGGCAGCTCACCCTCCCCTCCCTGCCACTGGTAAGGGAGGTAAGACACAGGTGTACACAACATGGGGGTTTACTTAGCCCTAAATAGAAGCAGTGTTTTTAAAAACCCACCGCTTCAGTTTAGGGCCCCTGTTTCATCTACTCAGGCCCAAAGAGACACTGACCAGTATGTAGAGGAACCCTGCTAATGATCATTTGCATTACAGGTGTGCCTAGAAGGCCTGGGTAAAAGATGGGAGAGAGGAAATACTATTATTCTTCTTTTATGCACAGATAGAGTGACATAGGAAGGTCAATAGAAAGGCTCTGGCAGACCCAGGAATAGAACTCATAAATGTAATGCTACTGTCCTAACCACAAAAACATTTTTCTTTTTTTGCTTTTTTAAGCTGTATTTTGTTGTAACATAAAATGTTTTCATTTTTGTTTTTAAAGGTGGGCATGAACCCTATATTGAAATATTTGAGCAACCCAGGCAGCGAGGCATGCGCTTCAGGTATAAATGTGAAGGACGATCCGCAGGTAGCATTCCAGGAGAACATAGTACTGACAACAATAAGACATTCCCTGCTATACAGGTAACATTATTAGCTGTCATTATTATCATATGCTTTTACATTAAACTGTAGGAATTTATGGGACTGTACACTTGATTCTCCAGTCTGTTAGCCTGCCACACCACACTGAAGCTGATGGAGTTACAACTCAGATGAAGGGAATGAGGTCCTCTGTTCCTAGACACTAAATGTTATGATCTAAACATTGATGAGAACAAGATGAGAGGCAAGGCTTTCTTGGAGTGATATTTTTTATTGCACCAAATGCTTAGTTAGCTAAACTCCTTTCTAGGTCTGAAGAATGACATCTTGCATTTGAAAGGTTGTCTGCCTCTGGACCAGCTGCAGAATTGGGATATTAAAAGATATACCCTAGGAAATCCTTGCCTCTCACATAATTCCTGGGCCATAACTTTAACACTACATTGCTCTAACTACAACAAGATAAGATGCAGACAAGGATAATAAGCTAAGATGATGGACAGAATAAGTACAGTTACTTGGCATAGGTTTCGCAGAATGGATCATGTTAGTTCTTCATTTGTTCTGAGTTCTCAAGTATGGTTTTTACTATTTTAAGTGAAGTTGTGTAGAGATTGATTATGGGTTCTGAGGAAGGTTGTGAAAAAGTTGTCTTTAGGTATAGGATTTGAAAAGGCTGTTCCAGGTGTAGGAGATATATATATATATATATAGCATGAGAGAAGCAGCATTGCCAACCCCACTGTGCCAATAATCATGAGAGAAACTCTTAAAAAAATCAAGAGATTGACATGTAAATCATGAGATGCTATTTTTGAAGTGTGTGTGTGGGGGGGGGGGTATTATTTGTGAAAGTGTTGGGGGCTGTGGGGGGGGGAGGCTTGGAGCCCAGAGAGGGGATCCCCAGACAGCCTAGCAGGATGTGGGGTATTGTGGGTCAGGAGTGAGAGGCAGCAGCAGGGCTGGGCACAGGAATGCAGTGGCAGTAAGCAGGAGTTCCTGCAGATGCCACTGGTGCTGACAGTGGCAGGGGGGTTAGCAAGTGCCAGCCAGGGGATGGTGACCACCCGCAGACAGTCGGCAGCAACCAGCAGGGATCGCTGACTGCCCACAGATGCCACTGGCATTGTTGGCAGTGGGGAGAGGGGCGAGTGGCTACCGCCTACAGACATGGCAGCGCCTTTTTGTAGGGGTGCACTGCCATGTTCAGGGGGTGTATGCACACCCATATGCACCCCCCACACATTACCCCTGGCTGGGCAGGCTGTGGTTTGGGAGTGAAGAGCAAACAGATACATAAAGACACTGACAGACACACAGACAGCACTCATCTGGTAAGTGGAGGGAAAGGAGAAGGAGGGAGAGGGAAGGAGTGTGGGAGGGCAGACTGAGGCCCCCACTGTGAGGGAGAGAGTGGGGCAGGGGCAGGGGCTGAGGTGGGTTGTCCAGAGGCATGGGGGAGGATCCCCACAGCAGTGTACACCCCTGGGGGGCATGGAGGTACATGGCTCCTCATGGGGCAGAGGCAGGCTGCCCCGGAAGCTCAGCCATGTGATGCCATTGCTGCGCACCAGGCAGGCAGGGGACGTAAGGCACACTGGCCACACAGCACATCCCCTGCCCGCCTGGCAGCAGGAGGTACACTAGGGTTGTGCAGCTGAGCTCCCAGGGCAAGGCAGTAGGGCACAGAGCCCCAGCCCACAGTATCCTGCCTCTGCACTCCCTCCCCACACCTCTGGACAACTGACCCTGGCCCCAGTGCCCCATTCACCTCAGCCCTGCTCCTGCCCCTCTCCCTTCCTCCCTCCCTGCAGGGGCTTTGATCTTCCCTCCACCCCTTTCCTCTTCCTCTGCCCCTTTTCCTCTACCCTTCTTCTCTACTTACCAGCTGGGAAAGTTGGGAGATCTGAGAGTTGGATCTGGAGATCATGAGTCAGTTATTTTGACTTTGAAATCCTGAGTCTTACCATGGTTTCCCAACAGTTGTCATACTGGAGAAGAAATTTAAGCACTTGGGCCATTTTCTAAGCCGTGGTAACTAATTTGCATGACACAGGTTGAATCAAATTTCAATTTGAATTAAGATTTATTAGACCATCATTGACAGCTCTTCAACAGACCCAATTAGCTGTGGTTGGAAGTGATTAGGAGGTGATAATAAGCCTGTTTAAACTCTGTTACATTGTTGCAGCTATCTACTGGTCTGTGCAATTGACTTGATGCTTAGTCCAGGTGGGTTGTTGTTGGCACATTTAATTTGGTAAAGGTTTGTGCCTGATAGGCTCTATTGTGTTGCAAAAATGCAATTGAGGAGATTGATATTTACAATGTTTATCTGCTTATATGAGTTCCTAAGGACTGTTTTTCCTAAAAGTAATGCTGTTATATATATGTTAATTAATACAGTTTAACTTGCCTAATTCAGACTGCCCTAGTCTGCATTAACTTTAATCCTCATTCAATAAGGATTAGTTAATTCGGACAGGAGCCAATTTTAATTTGGACTACAGATATCCACATGTATATAGTTACTGCTGTAGTCCAGATTAAACCTAGAAAAATGTAATGGCTATAAACATCCTTGTCATTGAAGGCAGCAGGTGGGAAGGTGGGTTATTGGGAAGTTGTATAAATGAGGGCAGTAACCAGGGCAGCAACTCCAGGCACTGCCTTTGAGCGGTCAGGAAAAAACGCTGAGACTGGTATTGGTAGCCAATTCATGTTGCTGTGATTGGCAGTTTGGCAGTCAACAATGCAGTGAGCATTGGTGGCTGCCCCAGGCATGGCACTGTCTGTCTGTTTCTCTGTTAAAGGGAATAGAGGGATCAGGTGCAACCAGTAATTTGGAGCAAGAGCTGTGTAGAGAATACCATAACAAGAATTCTGAAAGTGAGAGAAAGGCAATCAGAATCAGTAAAGGGTCTGGGAAAGCGAGGACAAAGTGGTCAAAGTGAAAGCTGAAGGAAGAAGATTTGAGTGGCTGTGTTATGGAGAGAGTGAATAGAAATAAGGTAAATATTGAGAAGTGCAGGATGAAGTAGGTCACAGTTGTCCAGATGCGAAATGATGAAGGCAAGATATGGACAGTAGAAATGGAGGGGAGTAGATCATTTGAACATGTGGTAGAGGGCATAGTGGCAAGATTTTGCAACAGCCTGCTTGATTGGGGCAAAGAAATATAAGCTTATGTGACTGATAAAATATTTTATTATGAAGAAATTTGGTAAGATAGGTAGTTGATGAGAGACCCATTTTGTAATATTGCATTGAAGTTGATGGTGGGAGACCCATGAAGGGTCATAAAGCTGACTTCCCTGTAAGAGCTGGAGGCAAATAATCTTGTGGACAGTGCTACTCCAAGGACTGGAGGAGGGTACTGATCACTATATCTCGAAAACTGAAGTTTCCTATCAGTACCATCCGATAGCTTTTGGATAGATTTGTCATCCACTTGAAGAGTGCCTCACTGACCTCTTCCTGATTAGCAGCAGTCCTGGTTTTCTGTGATGAAAAACTCACAAAATTCTCTGATTAAAAACCCCCAGATCTCTGACTAAAGTATGTGCCTGGAAGCTGTAAGTAGAGAAGAGGGGGTCAATGATGGAGGCTTTTGTGGCACCAGCAGAGAACAGCTTGAAAGATTGGAGGTGTTCCCTGTAAGAGCTGGAGGCAAATAATCATGTGGACAGCGATGCTGAGAGTAACAGCAGTGCTGTGAAACTTGGCCCTGCCCTAGAGCAGTGACTGACCAGGTGCTCAGCAAACAGGAAAAGGTACCTTTTCACCTTTGTAGAGCTTTGGTTGACCAGAGTTGGCAGGAAATTCCTTCTGACTTTGTGTCGCCACTTGTCTGATAATTGGAGAATGGTCTGTGCAGGCTGCTGGAGAGGCTGTAGGCCTGAGCTGTGGACTAGGAGACAGGGTCAGGGAGTAGCTGGAGCATATGACTCTTGTGAGCAAATGAGGAACAACCAGAATCCCAAGTGAAGGAGGCCTCTGGTCATGACTGAAGGTGTTTGTTGCTGATGAAGTTGATTGTTGCTGATAGTGGCACTGAAGTGATTTCTAAGTGAATTCCTGCTACTCCAAGGACTGGAGGAGGGTACTGGTCACTATAAGGGCGATTCCCCACCAGAGGTGGAAATATCAAAGAGGGGGAGGGGTGAAGAGTCCAAGGAGATGTCATAACTAAACTTAGCTAGAGTGGCATCAGTGGAGTTAATGGGGCGTAGGAGAGAAACAGGTTACAAGAGTAAAGGACAAACAAAGTTGGGAGGGAGTCAGAGCAAGATTACACTAGGGTGTGAGCTGTGAGGAAACAGGGAAGGCCTGAGAGAACCAGGTGGAGGTTAAAAGGAGATGGTTATATGTTTGAAGACTGATGAAAAGAATTCACATGAGAGTACAAGAATGAGGGAAGGGATGATGGACACCAGGAAAGTGTAGGGCAAGGTGAAAGGGCCAGTTAGGAAGAAAGGCATACAATGAATGCTTCAATCTTGGAATATGTGGAGAGGGAATGCAGAGCAGCTGTGGGGTAGAAAGTAGAGGAGGAGGGATTTAATCTGTACAAACATGCACCTAGAATGTGCCTCCGATTTGCTTTCCAAGCTTCAACCAGTATAGGCCAAATTTTGCTTTCAGATTCACCCACACAACCCCCACAGACTCTGATGGGCCCACCAACAAACAGGGAGAATTTGCTGCAGGTGTCTAAGGAGCACTAAGAAAAAAAGGCTTTCCAACTATCCCAAAGAATCTTTTGAGAGCCTCGTGTTGAGCTCTACACGTCATCCTGAACGTTTCACCAGAGCCGCAAAATAGAATGCTTCCCCCTTCTCCCCACTGCTCAAGTAAGGGCCTGAAGCTTTGACCCTACATCAAGAGACCCGTTCTACTCATGAAAGTTACCTTTTGCTTTTACTGATGGGATTCTCAGTTGTTTAAGGGATTCTAGATTTGAATCCTATCCAATTCTGAATGAAGTTGATGGAAAAAATCCTGCTTCCCCCTCCCCATCCCCAAGATACAGTTGCCCTTCAGTAGAAGATTCCTTGTGTTTCCAAGCAGAACTGTGCGTTTTTATAATAGCATCTAGATGCCGTAATAAATAAGCTTTCAACTCGCCTGTGTGCAGAGCACCTGGATGAAGAGTCAGCCCCTTTTCCAGCTCACTGAGCCTGATCCAAAGCCTGTCGCAGTCACTGGAAAGGCTTCCACTGATTTAGTGGAGCATTGGATCGGATCTTAGGAGAGCATTGTATGTGAAGCAAGGAGAAGACTTTCTTCTCATTTTTATGGCAACATAGATTAGAATTAAAATGTCAAAATGTTGATTTCTGCTTTAACAACCTAGGACATTTTTTTTCATTACAAAGTCCGTGGTAATTGTGCCAGAATAGCTGGTTAATGATGTGATTCTTTTTTACAAATAAAAGATGAATACTTTGTAGGCATTGTAGATATCTATAGTCTATCATCTGTAGCTGAAATATAAAGGAAAACACTGTTTAATTGTTCTGTCACTGGCTTTTAGTGTGAAATAAATGGTAATGTGGTGAAACAGTACTTCTGAATTTTCAGGAGAGCAGCGTTGGCTTTTAATTTTGTGTAATAGTAATTCATCTGAACATAATGTGAAATGCTCAGTTGACTTTGTTTTTTCTGTAACATACATAGGACAACATGTATTCCATGTTAGGCATGTATAGAGCACATAATAAATCTGTTCAAAACCTCTGTAGTCTTTTAAACAGAAAAGCAAACAAGTCTTTTACATTTTTCTCCATACAATTTTGCAGATTATTAACTTTTTTGGTAAAGTGAAAATAAGGATAACATTAGTAACAAAGAACGAGCCCTACAAGCCTCACCCTCACGACTTGGTTGGAAAGGACTGTAGGGATGGCTACTATGAAGCCGAATTCGGACCAGAGCGCAGAGTCATATCGTAAGTAGCGGCACTGAGTTCAGTTTTATGCTATTGAAATCTAGTTGCCAGACTAAAAGAACAATCGGGATAACTTCTGTGTAGGAGCTGACATTTGTGCCTTTCTGTGGGCTCCCCAGATCATTCCAAGAAAGGAAACTTACCCTGGGCTACCTTACAAAACTTCTGTGAAAGAGACTCTGTTTTGCCTTGGAAGTGTATTATTTGTTCAGTACTTTATTGTTACATTCAGCAGCCATCAATGGAAAGATAAATATTGAGCAGTAGATCCATAAATTTTTCTGCCCTCTGTTTCTCTTCATTTCTCAATCTCCCCTCCCCCCCATCTCTCTCACTTCCCTCCTTGTCTTTGTTTCTGTCTTTCACACGCACACACACACATTTGGCAGCTCTGAACACCTGTCTCTTGGCTCAACTCTCTTCCTTCCCCATTCTGTGCACTAAAGTGACCTGTTGCAAAAAATAGTCATTACATTTTATTTGTCGTAATTGGAGCTAGTACTTCAAGGAGATGAATGGGATTTAGGGGAACCCATACCTTTCAAGAAGTACTGTTGCAGTCTTTTTGTAGACCCTGGAAGACGGTGCCTCTTTGGGTTGATACACTGTTCACATTTGGTAAAGAAAGATAAAGGAAGGCCGGAATAGCACATCAGCTGCTCTATACTAACTGCGCCAGTGCAGTAATTGAAAAGCTAACTTGTGTCATCTCACCCTTCTATCATTGAGGACCAAGTTGCCCCAAGTTAGCTTTCATTTACCTTGAGGTGGAAAAGAATACATGCAAGCAGTTGTGGAAGAGATGATGTTCTATAAAGGCCCACATTCCTCATGTATGAGGAATGTAGATTCAGCAGAAACTAAGGACATGGTCACATAAACATATCACAATTGAGGCACATTCATGCATCAAGCAAGCTAGGTTTCAGCAAGATTATCTCAGCCTCATTCCAAAGAAGTGTTTGTCCTGTGTGGACATTAGGGTCACTAAAGGGTTTTTCAGGTTAGAGTATTGTAGTCACTTATGAATATCTTGCCTAAATGTGTTGAAAGATAGGTATGGTAGAGTATCATAAGTATGAACATGGTAGTTATGGTTAAAAGTATAAATAATAATCAGTACATAATAAAAATAGAGAAGACCAACCTTCTCAGTGGAGAAGGTTCTGCTGCTAGAGGCAAAGTTTGATCCAAAGCTAACTTGGTGTAAACAGGCATAACTCCCATTTAATACTTGCATTGCTGCTTAGGGTACCATGAGCATCTAAATTAGCAGTAGCATGCATGGAAGTTACTAATACATCCATCTCTGCCACAAAATATTTAAGGCAAGAACACAGAGAACTGTAGCAGGTGTGAACTTTGGTCATATCCCTAAAAGGGTTTACATCCGAGTGGCTTGTTTTCTCTATGTTGTGTAATGTTTGGATTATCACTTAGGAGAAGATAAACTATGCAGATGAGAAGCAGGTGGGAAAATAAGATTCATGTGTGAAGATTTATTGTTACACAGTCACGTGTGTGTCATTAAAATAGCTATCCAGACAGCTAAAATTCTCTTCAAACCCTTCTTTCCCTACATTGATAGCTTTAACCTCATTCTGCTTGGCCCCTTTACACACATGCTGCCTCTCTCCAAGCCATTTGAAAGACAGCTACCAAGATTTTGTCTCTACTTGTCCTTCTTATGATGTCATCCCTCTGCTGACTTTTTTTTTTTTCTCTCTCTCTTTTGTAAAGATCAAATTCAAGTTTCTTGTCCTGATGTTCAAGGAATCCCACAGTTCTGAGTCTCACTGTTTCTGAAGCTGTCTCTTACTGCCCTTCTGAAAACAAAGGGTCTGATTCTCCACAGCCTTGGACTTTGTGTAGCCCCTTATAACTGTGCTTATTGGTCATAAGCCACCAGCATTTTGATCTGATGGCATCCCCTTTTCCATTTGGTGTTTACGTCACACAGAAACTAAGATCTTAATGGGAGAAAGCTTCAAATAATTCTCCATGGATCTTTTCCAACATAGATAAAGACTTGTATTTAATGAGTGTGTGATCACTTTAAGAAGAATGAATCATGTTACATTTGCAGATCTGGAAGTTGAGTATTGTTCTTTCTTTCTGTGGTTTGGAAGGTGTTGGCAACAAGTGTTGTAACACTTCTCTGAGTCTGTACTGAGCAAAAGGCTTGTACCAACACTGTTCATGGAGCCCTGTGCTGCTGGAGATGCCCTCTTTTGGATGGGTGGCAAAACAGAGGGGCTTGTCGCTGAAAATCACACATTTTTTTGCAATAGTGGGGTAATTTGCCCCGATATTTTGGCTAAATTCTACTATGACAAATTCCTGTGTGTTTAGTCTCTCTGAAATGTCCTAGGTAGCTTCAGTGGGAGAAAGTATCTTCTGTTCCTCCTTTGTAAACTTCTTGCTTAATGACAATGCTGTATGTTGCTATATATTGCTATGTTCCATTCTGGAGATGTCTGCAATATCCACTATGTTTAAGGCCCCTGCGGCCAAAAGGGCAGGCCAGGATTTGTCTCAGACTGAATATATTAATAACTTGTGGCTATTTCTGTGTTGAAATGTTTTTTCCAAGTTCATATCTAGTCTTATTTGATGTGTGTTTTAATCTCTTGTTGTGTCTACTTTTCCCCCTAATGCTTTCCCTGCTTATTTTAAGTCAGCTGACACTTGAGCGATACCCCCCAGATTCTAGCCAGTCTTTTCTGTCCAAGGTCTCTGTTTAGACAGCAGATGATAACTTTCACAATAGCACCAGTATGTTTCAGGAAAGAGTTAAAACTTGAGGGGTCTGACATGCTTTTTATTTATTTTATTACTTTCAAAGATCAAGTCAACCCACAAAATGCCTGGTACTTGATATAACTAGGGACCTACTTAAATCATGGGTTTGCAGTTTTCACAGAAACTGCAAAACATGGTCATCCGTGTGATTGCTGCAAAAAATGGCATTGGCTGCAATTTCTCTGGAAATCAACCCCCCAAAAATACTTAATAAAAATAAAATGCTGGCTCCTTAATGCAAGCCAGTGGCGCTCACTGCCACGGGCAGGGTGGCACGAGTGCAACAGCCAAGATGGTCCCTGCCCCCCCATGCCTCTCCAGGAATCAGCACTGAGGGGCGGGGTGTCTGAAGGGCAGCCAGCAGTCGAGATGGTGGCTGTCCCCTCATCCTTTATCGCCCCAAGGCCTCTCCACCAGTCAGTGCCAATGGGAGAGGCCACTGTGAAATGACCACAAAATCAGCTCTTTGGGCCATGACCAAGCCATGAAATTGCTTTCCCTTGCCATGAGTTAGATAGGTCCCTATTGATAACATAATGTACTCTACAAGAATAAAATAATTGCTGTCAGTTTTTATACAGGTAAATGTTGTTTTGTACATGTCCATTCTCACATGTATCTTAATTTTACACATTCATATATGATTTATTATGGACTGATGCTATAATAGGCAGCACCTAGAAACATATGTGGCTATGCTGCTTTCTGGGAACCAATTCGACTTTTTCCAGTTCCCTGTCTAAACAACAAACCCAGTGTGGCTGTTCCCCTATTGTCTCCCCACCTCTACGCTGCCAGTGACCTGATACAACCATATGCAAATCAGCAGGCCTTGTAGCTCTTTGGAACTGTTCCATCACTTAAATGAGGGAAAAATTTACTTTAAAAGTAGCATAGTGTTGATGGGACCTAAATCATCTATCCATACTTTTGGAAACCTTGGACAATCAAATGATTTGTCAACATGATGAAGGTCCAGTTTGCACTACAAAATTGAACTATGCTTTAATTGTGTTGGATCCAGGCTTCTCTGAAAACAGTTTTAGTATAGACAAGATCTAAAAAAGTAGTGTGTGTAAAACAAAATAAGATTGAAATAGCACTTTTTCATATACAACAAATCCTGAATTCAGGAAACCAAAACAGAGCCAGAGTAATTTAATTAAACCAACACACTAAGGCTCCTTTTTTAAGAACACAGAATTGAGCTCAGCATGAGGTCTGTGTAGAGAATGAAAACTGGCTAAGTATTGAGCCGGCAGTATGGGAGAGAGATGGCTCTAGTAGTGTCAGGTTGCATCTCAGTCTTATAGGCATGTCTTAGGGTTTCGATGGGAGGGAATTGCCAGTCCTTCCGGAGAAGCAGCAGCAGAAATCGATGGCACAGGATGTCTCCTGTGTTCTACTAATGTTTCAGTGGCTTCAGACTCTTACTTCCTGCTTTATATCTCCTCAGCTTAATGATGTCATGGTTTTTCCATGTGGGAAAGAATCAGATTTTGGGACTCCCCCCACCTCTTCTGCTGCCAATGACCTCATATGCAAATGAGGAAGTGTGTTGCTCTTGAGAACTGTTCCATAACTGACATGAGATTTCATACTAATTTAAAAAAATTAAAATACTGTTGCATATTTGGATTTTCTGCTGCAATCCTCAGCTGAAGTAAATTAAGATATATCTCTGTTGATATCAAAGGAGTTCTACCAACTTATTCCAGCTGGGACTCTGATCAGATATGTTTTAAATTTGCTAATTTACCAAATCTAAAGCTTCAGTAATTTAACAACAAAAATAGAAAATGTTCCCTTTTGGCTTTTGTTAAGGGATTCCTGCTTTTGATCTGTATTCTTATCTTGGAAGGACTTAAAATCCTTGTTTTCAGATGTTTCATGCTCCTTCTTGTGTCATGATGGCTCTTTTTCCATCTTTTTTTTTATTTCCTACACAATCTTTTACCATATCTTTCTGACAAAGGATGTTCAATATGATTCCCCTGTCCCTGTAATTAAAATTCATGTGTTAGGAGTCTGATCAAGTGAAACAGATTTGGCTTTGTAGTACTAAGTCTTATATTATATTGTTCTAGCTTTCAGAATTTGGGTATTCAGTGTGTAAAGAAGAGAGAGCTGAAAGATTCCATTTCTTTAAGAATCACGAGAAAGATCAATCCCTTCAATGGTGAGTAACACTTAGTCATCAGTTTGATATGTTAAAGACCTTGGATACAAAGGTATTATTTAGCAAAAGCTTCTCTTGCTCTTTTGGTGGAGATATATATTTGAAATCGTGACTTGTATGCCGTGTCCACATGAGCGTGGATGTTTGGTTTGCCGGGGACAACTAGCAGTGGGACGTCTTGTGCTGCCGCTAGTTGTACCTGGGGACTGCTTGTACCATAAACTCTCTGGCACTCGGCAGATTACTCTGGGTGGGATAGGAGAGGCTGGGGCCAGCACTGGGATGGCCCCAGCAGCCTTACCTGAGGTCCTGGAGGCCTCCTGGGACTGCAGTAACGGTGATTCTCCTGGTCAGAGCTTGGCCAGCAGCCGGAGTATGGCTCTGGCCTGCCAGGCTCCGGTTTTAAGTGATGTGTACTACCCCCATGTGCGCCACTCTGCCTTTTTTTTTTTTTTTTTTTTTTTTGACCTCTCGATATCCAGGGGTCATTTTCCCCCCTTCTGTTCCCTTGCAGTGGTGAGAACATTTGAATATGCAGTATGTGGAACCACAGACACATCTTGCAGGGCCATATATCGCATGACTCTGCTCATCTATATGCTGCCTTAAATGCTGTCAGATCTTTTCCCCTCCTGCTTTTTTATTTCCTTCACTCTCTCATTCCTGACTGATCCTATTTATTGTGATGTGCTGCTCTGTCTTGCCAGGAGGAAAATCTTCCTTTCTCCTGAGTCATCTTTGCCAGTGACAGAGGCAAAGGTGTTGATTAAGGCAATAGAGAAACTTTCTGCTTGAATTTCTCAGTGTCTCAGAAGTGATGGGAAACCACCAGCCTTGAGAATCAAGGACTGTGGGCCAAGGTCTTATAGTTTTCTAACTGAACTATCCAGGGTTAATATGACAGGAGAGCTCATAAAATCTGTTGTTCATGACCTTTTGGAAACGCAACTCTCACTGTGTGGCTGACTTGTTCAAGAAAAAAAGTGTATTTAATACAAGAATCAGTTTCTTTAAAAACCTTCTGTACTGTTTGGAAGTTTGGAGTTTGACAGATTTCTTACACATGCAGTTACAGTTCCTACTGCTGATCCTACAGTGGCCATTATTTAGTGTTTGACATCAAAACTGACTGTAAACATTTGTGAAATCACAAACATGATTTCACTGCTGGATCAAATAGATAGTGAAGAAATAATTTTTAAGGGCCTTGGTCCTGCAAAACCTTATTCATGTGGGCAGTTCTTACCACAAGGTGTGCACTTATCAGCCCTATACTGTTTGAAACTGGGTGTTTAAATACATCTTTGAAAAAATAAAAATAATCAAATCAGATTTATTTTATTTATTTATGTTACTACTCCTTTACTTTCCTCCAATTTATAGTTTTAAATGGCCAGAGTGGATAGCCTATATTTGTTTTTAACCTGTGAAAAGGTTTTTTTGGTGTTTTATGGAAACTTTTTTTGTTGTTGCATTAATAAGTTTCGTACTTCAAATATATTAGAAAAAGGCATGTTCAGAACCTCTTCAGCTTCATCACTTAATATGTGTTATGTCATCAAGCACCATCTTCTAAACTTGCCCAAGCAAAGAAGGCTGAAATTCTCTCAAGAATCCATTCCCCCCCACAATAAACATTTTTAACATGATTTCCCTAGAAAATGACCTAAACATTTTGATATTTTTGAACCAAAACATTTTGTTTTGAGTCGGTTCTACATTAAGTTGCATCTGCTGTACAAGGCCACAATACTCCATTCCTTCATGGTTCTGCAAGGGTCAGGTTTTCCAGGCACATTACAATTAAGTGACTCCCATGAAGCAGAACATAAATTGTGTGGAGGGGAAACCATGATACATCATAGGAGGAGTTTAAGAAACTCTGACACTAGAAGAGGCTGAGGTCATGGAGAACCCTTATAAGGCACTAGGACACCTGAAGGCAGAATGATGTGACTGTTGAAATGGGGGTAAATGTATTTTGGTTTACTTCAACAGATAGAAGAAATATTTTAGATTTTGGTTAAATCAGCCCAAAATCAAATTTGGCAGACAACTTTTAACTTTTCAGGAACTGAAGTTTACAATGAAAAATGATTTTGACAGAATTTTTCTGGCCAGTTTGAATTTACCAGAGCTGACATCTTTAAATCACCTTGTCATTCAGCTCACGCATTTTGGCTAAAATTAAAATAGCACAGTTTCAGGCTAGTTTTACAATGCCTATGTCTCCCTAAAATTCACAACAAAAGTTATATATTTATATTATTTAAAAATATGTTATTTACTACTTATTTCTTTAAGACTCACAATCTTAAAGAAACTATTTTTTTTTTTATTTAACTCATTCTGCCAAGATTTCAAAGACAAAATAACAACTGTTCTGTTAAATGAAATGAAATACAGCCAGTTGGTTTTCTTTACAGCAGGAGAGTTTTACTCCATAAATAAATTCATTTTTTTCCTCTTGATGTTGTCAGTTTCCTTTATTGCATCATAAACCATTTTGTAGGTCATTCATAAAAGAAATACCAGAATCCTGACATTAATATTTAGTCACAATGGGAAGAGAATTATTTAATTGGTGTGTGTCTTGGTAAAATTTTGGCCCTGATCCTTTATCACAGTGAATTCTTCTTAGTGAAGGACCTGAAATGAATTCCTGGGACAGCTGGAGTCCAGTTGCAGCTGTGGCCTCATTTACAATATTTGCATGGCTGGTCACACTGTGCTGTGGCCACTTCCCCGGCACATCCTCTATGCTGACAGAAGGGCTTGGCCTGGTGCTAGCAATCCCTCCTTACCCTGTCTGCTAAGATTTCTTCGTACACAACACAGCCCCAGCTGCCAGTGTTGGAAGCTTTTTTTGTCCCCTTTGGATCATTGACAAAGGAGCCCAAATTTCAACACCAGATATGACTCTTTGCTTCTGTTAATTTCACACTTCAAGCTGTCACCACATTATAAGAACCTGTTGTTCCCCCACAGCATCTTTGTATCAAAAGTTCCTAATTGAACACGCTTAGTGTCATTAATGTCTGCACTGATGGCTCCACATATAAATTTAATTTAGTCACTAGTACTTATCCCTTTTGTCTGCTTATTGATAGCATTAAAGATTTTTTTTTTGCATTTTTATAGCCTTTTAAGGCCACAAGCGATCATTAAACCCCTAGTCTAACCTCTTGTATTACACAGACCTAGAATTTCATCCAGTTAATCCTGTATTGTTTCATAAAACATATTTTCTAGAGGGGCAGCTGGTCCTTTTGTGTGTTGCGAAGTACTGCAGAGGGAAGTGTATACCCACCTGAAAATGATCTTGTAGACATCAGTTGTTACAAAAAAATTCCTCGTATCTGGTAGAACACGTTATAGACATTGGGTTCTGAACATTTTCTGTCATTTTTAGTAATTTGTGCAAAAAATCTTTATTAAACATTTGAAATTGTTCCATGGTGTAATTTCTTAACAAAAAAACAAAACAAAACCCTACAATTGATCAATGGCTGAAGTGGATAACCAGCCCCCTATCCCCCAGGTAAAAATACACCATTAAACACACTGACAAATTCACAGTGTGGATGTTTAAAGTAACCACATTAGGCCAAATATTTCTGGGTTTGTGCCTTGGCAAGTTTAGATTTAGCTTGCTGTATCCATGAAGTCTGTTGAATTGACTTCATTCAAGACTGGGGCCATAATGTTGCAAGGCGAGCTCCCCTGAATGGCAACAGTTTCATTGTTCCATTGGAATGTGAGGTTGTGGTTGTGAAGGAGAAGCCGTCCCTCATGTAGGCTCTGTAACGGAAGGACATCAACACACGGCATGCTGGGAAGCGCTGAGAAGGGCAGCCACTAATTGGTAGTGTTGGGCCTGTAAAGTAAAGACAGATTTAAACTCACTTCCCCCTTCATCTCCTACCCCAGGCTCTGGGTGTGTATCCCCATGTTTCCTCATTTTTCAATAGAGGGGAAGAGAAGTCCTAAATATTCTATGTTTGGAGAAATCTCCCTGAACTCAGTCCTCCAGAAGTAAAGTAAATCTGTAAATCATTCCACCAAGGTTCCTGGTGAAAATGTACCCAATTACGCTGCTTCTGGCAAGTCAGTCCTTGCTGCTGGCTATCAGCATTTGGCTGTTATGGAATTCAGTACGTGGAGTTCACATCTACTATGCTGATGTTAATGATTTTGCTTCGCTACAGTAATAGTTATCTAACTCAAGTTACTTCCTAGAGTTGCTTAAGTTGGCTAGTCCCACTGAAAAATAAGGCCCAAGTTGTTGTTACTACACTGGTGTGGTACTTGCTTATATGTAGTGCTGAAAGGCTTCTGGGGAGCATATTCCTTGGTTTTTCAGTAAGATGAGCTATTCTGTGAATTCTTTCCCAGAACATTGTAGGAAAACCTTTCTGTCCTTTCTGACCACATGGGCTTGTAAATCCTTGTATGCCATAAGGTTCTGGTTGTTGTTTAGGGATCCCAAGTGCTATAATAATATGGATGATGCATAACAAGCCATGGAAGGAGCTAGACTCAGTGTCCACTCTGAGTAGTCAAGTTAGCAGCTGACTAGCCACTCTAACTTGAGCTTTAGCCTATATCCCCTGACAAACCAGCAAAATCAAGTTACAGGCACCAGCTATCTCCTGGTAAGGGCTTTGAGTATGGACAGAGCTTGAGTTAGAAGACAGGATCTAATTAGGACTTGAGATAACTTTCAGGAAAGGGAAGTCCTAAATATGCTAAGTTTGGGGAAATCTCCCTCAACACAGTCCTCCAGAAGGCTAGGCGCTCTTTGCTGAAGGGAATCTGACCTCCAGACCCCCAGCATAGCCCAGGGTGAGAGAGCTGGACTGTTCTACGCTTCTTGCTCCCAAGCAATCATGTCAGTAGGGCAGGGGTCGGCAATGTTTGTGGGCACAGTGCCAAAAACACCTGCACCCTCAACTTGTAAGATGTTGGCATGCCAGGGACAGATGGTGGGAGAGCCCTGAGGTGCCCAGTCCTTGTTGTGGCAGCATCTCTGGCATCTGCATGTTGGGGAAGGGGCCAAGCAAAATGTCTTTGCATGTCTCGGGCACATGTGCCAAGGGGCTGCCTGTCCCTGATGTATAGGCTTCCCCTGGAGGTGGCAAACTTGTCCTACTCAGGACATTGGTTTGGGCTAATAAGCAGTTAACTAGGTTTATTCCCCAATAACTAAATTCAGGTTCCTTCTCTGGATTTCTCCTTTGTTCTACCTCTCTTGCCACACTCTTAATTTCCTGTTCACTTATTTTCTTTCTCCACAGATAGATGACCCCTCATGCACTTTGCACTACTCATACTCTCCAAGACTCCCCCACACACCCACACCTCAGTCTTAGTATTTCACCCACACACGTCACAGTCAAGATCCCTCCCACGCACTACAGTCACACTCTCCACAACTTTCCTCATGAGCCTCCACACCAGCCACAGTCTTCAAGACCCTCTCACTTGACACTGTGCTCCACTGATCACATGCTTCAGACTCCCACATACCAAAGTCTCTTGCATTTATGCATATTCTATTATGCAATAAAATGCATATTTTATTGTCCAATTCACACGGTCACTTAAAAAATAAAATGAGTTTGCTTAAGCCAAGAGAGGACTTTAAGAGGGAAGTTTCAGAATAGTCTGTAAGGTAAAAAGCAGCAGAACTCTTTGTAGCAGATGTCTTGGATATTTAAAGGAACTCTTTTTCTTTTAGAGAAAAATATGCCTGAGATTATCAAACTGAAACTGTATAAAATTACTGAATTAAAAGCTACCAGCTGGGCAGGCTTCTCTACCCCTTAGAAGTGCTTCAAGGTGCTTGGGTGAGAGAGAAACATGTTTAATGAAGTTTGTTTTAATTTTTACTGGCTAGCTTATTGCTTACAATTCTGCACAAATCATAAAAGTTGTTTAATTTTTTCCCCCTATAAATTTGCTGTAGTCATAGTCTACATATTGCTTGTATCTGAGTGTAGCATATGACCCTATCCACAAAAGTCTTTGTTCTGCAGGCTCAGTTTTGACTCAGCCCTATGTAGTCCCACAGGGATGTAAGTCCCAACTTGCCATGTAGGCATACCTAGATACTAAGCCCAGGCAAATGGGAAAAGCAAAGGCTGCAAGCAGGATATTCCACCCTTGCCAGTGAGGGGCAGGGAGTAGGTGAGGCCATTGAGGTCTGGGTTTATAAAACCCATCTGAGAAGTTAGGTAAATGCTTTGGCATTTAGCATGCCCTGAGTTCAAGCTACTATGGCTATGCTGATAGCTGCTCCCATGCTAATGGGTTTTAAATTAGCTCAGTTGTGAGGGCTGCTCGTGCAGACTGTTACTGAGGTATCACAGGTACCTGTCACCCTTACAAAAGGCTACGAGTATAACCCTTACATTAACCCTATGTTAACAAGGGCTGGCTGCATAGCAATGTAGCACAGAAAGTTGGTCCATAGTCATTAGTTGGGAATATGTGGTTTTGTGAGTGAAGTGCTGTTTGCAGTCCTTAGCTAGTTGTACTTGCATGAGATCTGAATGTTTAGTGCTGATTGCTGATCTCTATGTGCAGCTGAAGACACGATATGTCCCTTGGTAAAGTTAGTATTCTTAACACAACTGGCTGGACATGCTGCAAAATTCACATGAGACCATTCAACAAGTTGACCCTTTTGCCTCAGGAATTTACATGCAAGTTCAGTTTCAGGATGGATCTCCTGTTGCTTCTAAAGCAGGTGGTTTCTACAGTCAAGCTAATTTCACTGTTGGGGAGTGGAGAGTAAGTCTCCTGCTTAATTACAAGCATGACATCAGTCAAAAAACTGCACCCCCTTCATCTGAGTTCTTCAAAGTTCAAACTAAGCTTTCACTTTTCCTATAACGTGTTATCATGAGTGAACGTCAAGAATCTTTTAAAACCTGAATAATTTCACCTAGTAGTGGCCTTTCTGGGTGCTCAGTGTATTGATAAAGAAAATGAAAGGCCTGATGCTACCAGTCAGTTCACTTTTGTGCCAGAAACTGGAATGACATAGTGGTGAATCAGGCCCAGAATATTTGTATTTTAAGATTACAGGAGCAAGTAAATTTAAGTTCTCCAAAGGTTCATAATTCAAACCCTGTTTTTAAGTCCATGCTCCCAGTGTGAGACTATTAGAGATTGCTTGTAATGTGTTCTTCATTTCTATCTGCCTCTATGACTCCCATCATAACATGTAGGTGAAGTACAGACATTCCACAACCCTGAGGCGTAAGTTGCACGGTTTTCTGCAAGTGACGTAGTTTAGATTGGTAGCAAACAGCATGCACACTCACCCTTTGGTAGAGGAGGGCAAGTCCTAGACCAGGTGATGCCACTTTTAAACCATCTACATGTGTGAAACTTTTGTTCTGCTACAGGTATAGTTTTACAGGTATAGACTGATATTATGTGCTGAACTTCTGTTCTTTTATGGGTATAGAACAGTTTCCGATCACTTCTACCGGTAAAAGTGTCATGTCTGTACCTTAGGGGGCCTCAAAAACACTGAAGACCCTCCTGATATAGCAAATTGTTTTCCTTTATTTGTAGTTAGGGGTCTGAGGCAGAGAGAGATGGAGACTTGGATTTTGAATGGAGCATAGAGAAAATCCTAGCCACACTGAACTGATTTACCAAAGATCACCTCAGAGACTCTTGAAATAGAGCCAAGGGTTAAATCCCTAGCCAGATTCTTTTGGCGTACATCTAGGTTAGGAGTGCTATACCAATGTAGAGATACTACACAAGCAAAATGTCTTTAATATGGATACAGCAAGGTCATATTCCATATGTCATGCTTTCTTTAGATGGCCAAGTGAAAAAAAGCAGTAGCTAGAACTTCTGCTTTACATTTATGGTTGGCAGAAAAGGTTGCAGATTCTCTCCCCTCAGGGGTAAACATTGCTATAGTGCAGGTTTTCTTAACATCTCAAGCTTTTTTGTCACAGAGTCGCTCATTTTTTAATTGGTAGTATCTATTTTTTCACAAATGTATTCATTATTTGAAATTAAAGTTTAATTTCTTTTTCCTTGGAGAATATTCAAAAAAGATCCTTCCGAGCACTTGAAATCTGAACAGTGTTCGTTGGTTTTGATTGTGTATTTACAGGTCATATGATACTTGATTATAGGAGTGACTCTTAAGATTAGGTTTTTGAGGCAAATAACTGCATTTTGTGTTTTCAATTTTGCTTTTCTTTTTACAGGCTTGTGGGCATACTGTTCAGTGTGTACTTTCACAGCCTTCACTGCCTATTTGCTAGAATATTCACATCACCTGAACTCCAGAGGGGTGTGAACCCAGCCAACATGAGAGCAAGTTTTTATTGGAAAGAATAGTCACAGGACATTTGTAATGTTCATTCAAGTCTAGTTTTAAAACTGTTTTGGTTAGATTCCTGTGATGACAGGAAGGTGTGGTGCCATTTTCAAATAGTGAGCAAGACAAGAGGAGGAAGTTGAACTGCAGCCAAGAACATGGCACTTCTTTCTTTTATTAATATCCCATTGTGCATAATCTTTTCTGACTGGATTTGTGCTCATTAAGCCCCATGTTGCAATCTATATTCTTCTTGGTTAGCAGTTCATGTGTATAGCTTCACTGACTTCAGTGGGAGTGCATGTCAGCTCTGTTGACTTCAGTGGAGACCATGTATGCACTTATTCTTTCTTCCACGTTCTGCTCCCAAAACTTTGTTAGCACTTTAGTATGTTAGCTCAGCTCTTTCAATGTTGAAGCAATATCAGACTCTTAATTACCAGTTAGTTCAGAAAATAGATTTATTTTACTTATGTGATCATCTTTGGTGCACGAATGCTGTACTTATTGACATTAATGAGAACTGTGTGTTTCTTTTTTTTTTTATAAGGATGAAATTTGGCCTTCAGACTTTTTTTTAAAATGTATCATCACAAGATGGAGTTACAGCAATAACAAAAAAAAGCATCATGGCTCAATTGTGTTCTGCTCATGTAGTAAGAAGTGAAATTTAAAAATAACCCAAGAGGAATCAGTCTTGAGTGAGCACTTCCTCTTTCAAACTGCAGATTTTTAAAGTATGTTAAACCATTATTAAGAACATGACAAATAATACCAGTGAAGTCTGGTGCAGCAAAAATAATTTCCCAAGTAGGTTTTGTATTTGATGATTTTTAGCCAAGTATACTTTTTCTGTACCATGAAGTAATGAAATCTTTGTAAAGTAGATTGATTTAAGAAACAGTGTAAGTGTGAAAGCTAATTTGGATCTTAAGAAGATATTATTTGAAGCCTAGCAATAACTTACATTTTCTCACGGTCTCATACATTTTTGTAGTTAAGAAGCCCTTTATGATCTGATCCCGCAACTTCTTGTTGCAAAGTGCCACACTTCTACAACCAGTGCCAGGCTAAAGGCTTAGTTTGTGACAAATACCTGCTCCACAGTCAAAAATCCAAGCTTTGAAAATGGTTCAGACTGAAACCAGATCCAGATGCCTTGCGCCTGAATCCAGGGTTGGTTCTCAGACTTATTTCACCAGCAGACTTATGGAATAGAAAGGAATGGAAATGCCCCCAAACTCTGTGTGGTCTTCTCCAAGGGCCGGGTCAGGACTGGGGAAGGAACATGGATAGAGGAACAAGCTTTCATTGTAGAACCCCTGGTATTTCCTTTCCATCCTGATCTCTGAGCTCTGCCACTTATGGGACCATGCCTTCTTTCTACTCCTGTCCAGGAATTTGCAGCATTTGGCGGGAATTCAACCAGGTAGATATCCAAATTTTCAAAGTACCCTAGCCCAATTTAGGCAAGAAAAGATTCTATGGGTAAATGTGATATTTTTTTATTAGACAAGCTAAGTGTCTTTACCATGGAAGGGACCCAATTCATCATTGATTCTTTGACCACATACACCAGCTAGCAATAATGAGAATGTTGGGCAACCCTAGATCCAGACCTGCTGACTTTGTCCATTGTGTATGACTGGTACAACAGCCACAGATGGTTATTCTGCAGTTGAACATGGGCACTTTGTGCAGATATGAAGGAGGAAGATTATTTAAATGTTATACGTATACCTCAGAGATTATACATTTGTACCAAGCCAATGAGGCCTTGAAGCCAGGGTGGAAATTAGATCTGCCTGGAGGACTGCTTCCAGTTAGGCATTGCTGGCCCTGTCTCTTCAATAGGGACAAGCTGCTTTCCTTTCATACTTCTCCTAGAATCCTGACCGTATTATTAGCAATGTTGTAAACCAGTGGGGCTCAACCTTTTGGCCCCACAGGCCAGATGGGTAGCATGGAGTTAGTCTGTGGGCTGTATCAGACCATGGGGCCCAACACCACCCTGTCTCTGCCCTACTCATTGGCCCTGGGGGGCTGGCATGTCTCCTTCCCACATCTTTGCACCAGGATTGCACCCAAGAGGGTTGGCATCACCCCTTCCAACTGTCTTGTGCTGGGCCAGGCAACTCCTGACCCTACAGATGGGGATCAGACAATGGATCCAGTTCGCAGAGCCTGGGCTCCCCATGGATCTGGAGATTTGGTGGTGAGGGAGCAATACCATCACTCTCCCATCACCACATTTTTGGATCCATGGGAAGCCTTGTGGGCTGGATGACATGGTGCTACAGGCTGGAAGTTGAGACCCCTGCTTTAAACAATCTGAAAATATATTTGGGCTCCATCCTACAGTACTTACAGCGACAAAACTCTTCTTAGAAGATCAGCCCATGAAAAGGTACCAGATTGGTACCTTTAAAATTTAAATTTAAAAACTGTTAAGGGTGGTTTTTAATCCTCAAATCCTGGTGAACTTTATGTATAAATGACCCTTTTGTATGCTAGGTTACAGTTGTCAAAATCAAAAAAGCAATTGGATGTACTTTACAAGACAAATCTAGACAGAGTAAGAGAATTGCATCATAATGGGAAATACAAAATGTAGAATAAATCCTTCTGAATTTGTTGCATTTATTATTTCACTCTACTGTAAAGTGAAAAAAATCACTAGAGAGTGGGCATTGTCACATCCTACATGGGGTGGGTGTGGAGAAAATCCTGTGACAGAAAGTGTTTAAATTGTGATACTTTGACCTTTATCACTACCATAGATCTTAGATGAGGCATATCTTATGCTTTTTTTCTTGATATCCTTGGTTCTAAGGTGGTTATGACATTTATAGAAGGAGGAACTGGAGGGATTGTTACGATCTGCTGATGCTGCAAACTTTTGATTTATGTCGTCACTCCAGATGTCTTAAGTGAGCCTGTTAACAGTCCTTTAATTGCTAGAGTGAACAGTTAGCAGCCCCAGGCATCATTTTTGCAGTGGGGGGTGGGGACCACAAAGACAGCTGCAGCCGTGATTGGCATGACAGCAGCCAACATTGCCCCGTGTGTGGTAGCTGCCTTGACAGAACTGTGCTGCTGTGCCCCTGTACAATATACTGGGAAAAAGAAATGGACACTTCCTGTAGCTACTTGTTTCTTGAATGTGTGTGTTGGATGCACACAGTGGGTGCATCCCTTCACTTCGCCCATCATGTTCCATCCAGGAGGCAGTTTGAGCAAAGGGCTCATTTGTCTTTCTGCACTGGGCCTTGTTACCAGAGGAGGAAGAGTTAAATATTGTTATTGCTCCATGTGCTAGAGATTTTTATACATGCAGCTCCTGGCATGTAGGGTCTGGTGTGGGGATGGGCATGCATGGTTTCCCCTGCCCCACCACTTGGCAGTGTCTTTGTTGCTACCAGCCAAAGTGCACTCTTTTTTTTTTTTTTTTTTTAGCTGTACTGCTGCTTCTGGGCAATAACCCTCTATCTGTCATCTCTTTCCGTCTTGCAGTGCCTGAAGAGCAGCTGCTCAATGTCGATGAGTATGACCTCAACGTGGTGAGACTCTGCTTTCAGGCTTTCCTCCTTGATGATCAGGGCAATTGCACGTTTGTACTTCCTCCTGTGATCTCCAACCCTATTTATGACAACAGTGAGTATCTGACTTGGACAATTGTGCTTTTGAGTGCTACCTCTCCTCTTGTATTGGAAATGACAGGTGCCAGGCCGCTTGTCTAGCTATTTGCCTCTCAGCCCTCTGGCTCTTGCTTTTTCTAATGCAAACCCAGGACTAGTTCTGGCCCCAAATTTAAGTGCTCGCAGCCAAAAGCTAGACTATAGATTGTACAGGTTGCAGTACATGCCTATCACAAGGTATTTGGGTCAAGAACACTGTCATAAAGTCACAAAGACATGAGCTGTAGGAGATACTTGGTAGCAAGAACACTGCATCTATTTTGGCCATACCTATTCGGACACTTTCATAACCCTTGATCACACACTGCTGTAGTTACCACAGCCTGTCCGGTATATTGTGTTATGAAATGGATCATTGCCACAAGGCCCCAGCCTGTATTTAGCTGCCATAAAAGTGGGTCTGTGTTCCAAGGACCAGTCCAAAACCTATTCAGATCAATGGGGAATCTAGCCATTGACTTCAGTGGTCTTCAGATCGGACAGACTTAGTGAGTGAAATTCACACAGGTGGAGAGCCAGCACAAAGACTGCATCATTTATACCCCAGTCAAGCCTTATTGTGAGGACCTTGATATAAATCTTGAGGTCAGTTAAGTCAGCATAGCTCTGCTGACTTCATTGTGACTCTCTTGGTTTATACTAGCTGAGGAACTACCCCCAAGTAGTATGCAGGCTCTGATCAGGAGAAATCTGCTTCGTGTTCATTTTTCAGAGGGTTAATATCTGTTTTGTGGAGGGTTACATTTTACTCTAAGGATTGAGGGTTACTTTACTTGACTGTAAGTGAACCTTTGGAAAATTAATGTAAAAATTAAATGTCAATTTTTCTCTCCCATCTATGCAGATATTTATTGAAGAATTGTACAGTAATTTTTGTCATCTTTCAGATAAAATCTGTTAGATTTTTCTGGGCAAGAGATTTATTATTTTAGCAAAACCCACTAATTATTAAAAAAAAAAAAAAGACAGCATAAAACTCTTTGTCTTATGTTTAAAACTTTATGCTTGCAGAACACCAGCTCTGATAGAGGTGAGATAATTACAGCTGAGAACTTGCATCAATATGCCTCAGCTGCCATTTACAAATATGCCAGATCATGATTTCAAGTATACTTTAATTGACGTCAGTCTTTGCTATGCTGCAGAAAGGACAGCTAGCTACGTGTTTGGGGGGAGCTCAGCTTTCTTTGGTTTTTAGCATGGGAGTGCGTGGGTGATTTTGTTTTGATGTACTGTAGGTGTCTGAAATCCTCTGTAGCTTAGCGGCAGTGTAAATAAAACACAATGCATAACTTCAACCACAAGTCAGTAGTACCGTGATCCTTCTGTGTCAGGGAGAAAAGTTTCAGAGCTGAGTTCCTCAAAAAAAAAAAAAAATTGACCTTTTAAAATCCTAATTCTGCACACAGAACTAAAAAGGTCAAGGTATGACCTTATATTAAAGATAACTATGTAGTCATGTATGTTCAGTCTCTCCTAAAATGAAATTGTAAAGAGAACGAAATAAGGACACAATTATTTAATTGAGTATCTCTAGTAATAATACTTCTCTT
Source organism: Caiman crocodilus (assembly GCA_030014935.1). Taxonomy (NCBI): domain Eukaryota; kingdom Metazoa; phylum Chordata; order Crocodylia; family Alligatoridae; genus Caiman; species Caiman crocodilus. The sequence goes on from JAGPOW010003648.1 coordinate 90,151,480, forward strand.
ACTCTATAGCCTCATGAGTTAGAAAAGATGAATTGTATTGCCATTCAATTTAGAAGACCTTATACAAATTTAAAGATTTTGCAGACGTGTGCCAAAAAACAAATTTAAAAAGCCTTCAGAAACTTCATAACTCTCTGTACACCATTATGTATTTCAGCCCATGTGCTTTCAAGCTAATAATATGTTTACTTTCTTGTAATGTCTAATCTCCATATACCTAATTAGTCTCATACCACATGCACCCCTCTCCCCAAAAATGAGACTTCCAGTTTGCAGGGGGAGAGGGAATTTTGAGCAAGGAAGCTTATTTTCATGCTGCAGTGCAGACACAGGGATCTGAAATGGCTGCCTGGGGCTGGTTCCTTGCATACAGGAGCAGCAGAGTCTACTCTTCAGCTGCACTCACCCTCTTGCTGCAGCTCTACAGCTAGATGTTTAGCCTTCTCACAGATATTGCATAGTGTAAGGAATGAAGCAGGAGACTATAAAGAGTTTCAAGGGTGGGCAGCTGAGCTGGATTCTATCCTTGCATCTGCTACAGAGTTCCCATGTGGTATTAGTCAAATTACTTAAACCAGAAATTGCACGTGTGGCCACTACATGATCCTCATGTCCAGAATACCCAACTACTGAGCTACCCGTGGGTCTGGCCTGCAGAAGTACCCAGCACTAGGGTTTTGCTGGGTGCAGTGCTGTGAATGTTCAGGCTGTTGTGTACTGCAAAGTACTGAGCAAATTCAGATATGAGACAACTCAGATAGGACACCTAAAAATGGAGGGAACATTTGATCATTCTGGCTTTAAGCTTTGCACCTCACCTACCCTTTTGTAAAATGGAGGTGAGGTAATGCCTTGCTGGTGGGGTGTTGTGAAGATGTTGTAAAGCACTAGGGACCAGTTCCTTAAAGATATGTATACTAAATAATTCAATATCCAATTATTCTATTCAATTCACCACTTAAACTGAGAAAGGGTACTGTGATAGCTAAATGTTTGTCTGAGTCTATTGTAACCCTGCAGTTGATCCAATAAAAGGTATCACCCGCAAAAATCCTTCCCATGAGAAAATTAATATTTTTTCTTCAGAGCAGAGTTTGAAGAATATGCAGTAAATAAGACATGTGATTGTATACTGAATCATGGTGAAAAAACAAAATGTTGATTTACCTGTTTCTTTTATGAGCCCTGTCCAACTTGTGCCCTGAATGAAGCAGGAGTTATGTAATTGCTAGATCATACTGCTAGCATACAAGGGGGCAAATTAATGTTTTACAGGTAGCCTTACTTCTGGTATCTTTTAACTTTTGATCATTTGCAACTTTTAATACACTTTTTAACTTTTTTTCCTGAGGATATGTTGTAATCTCTTATTTGATCACTCTTTGCTGAGATTACCTCTCAGATGCACATGATTTTATTATATTGTCTATGAAGAACAATAATATAAGAAAATATCCAATCTGCACTTATTCCTTTTTTTTTTTTTTTTTTTTTTTTTGGAAAATAATGTTGGTTATATTAGAATTCTAAACAAGGCAAGATAAAAAAAAATAACACTAGGTAGCAAAATCTCTAAAAATTGTAGGGGTCCAGTTTGGCCACATCAGCTGAGGCTTATTAGTTGCTTATTCTAGATGAATTGGTTTAATTTTGAATTGGACAGTCTCACTTTTTGGAAGATAATTTTGCAGAGGGCAATTCTGGATCCAGTATCTAGGTGAGTGCATGAAGCCTGTCAGTGACCTGTCATGTTAGCACCTTTTTAGCCAAATTCTGAATTTGGTGAAAGTTGCGCTGGGTGCTTTTTTGGGCAGAATCTGACACCTCAAGTAAAATCAGTTGCTATTATGTAATTTTACCAAAACTTGAGGTTCTTAAATCTATTTAAAGCACCAAAACATAGCTCTGGTTCTGCAACACTGTCAATAGATGTACACACAAATTTAAATGTGTTCAAATTACTTTCCTGGGACTGTTCATATGCTGAAGTGCTTTGCTGGACTAGGGCCTACATAGCCAGGCCTCAGAAGTACTCATTCCCCAGCAATTCCCATTGACCTCAGTGGAGCTGTTGGGCACTCAGCAATTTTTAACATACCTACATGCGGACATAGAACCTTAAATTTCCTATTCTTGAGCATTTCTAGCAGGCTGGGCTTCATGTTTAAAATAAGCTTTGTACCATTTTTACTATAAAATAGCACACTGTAGTAGTGCATGGGTGCAACTCATAAGTCACGAAACAAACCCTTACGTGTGAATTCTTCTGTGGGTCAGGCTTGCTCTTATGTTGAGTCACAGCTGGTAGCAATGATGAAATATTTGTAATAGCCATGTGAGCAAGCTGGTTGAGACCACATACACAACCTGAGTGACAAAGAAAAGCAGGGTTGGTATTTTGTGGCCATGAGAGAGGAAAAGGCCAAATGAGGTCTTGGTCATCTTTGCCTTCATCACCAGCTTGCTGATTCCACCACTGGGTCATAATAAAAGTGATTAGGAAGTGGGTTTTATGTTGGGGGATTTATAGCGCCAACCCCACACATTGTTTCTGGTTGTTAAGCCAGGCAAATGCAGACCTTTATTCCAGTTCTGTAAGAACCATGATTTCACCTATATGCTTTTGCTTTATGCCAGCCATTAGTGCTTTAACCAGTCTTGAATAGTGGAGGACATAGGAGGGATTACCCTCTTCAGCACAGACTTCATTGCCAAAATATGTGCATTGGACTTAGCCCTGCTGTTGCCGTCCTTCCATGTACTTCATTTCGCTGCTGTTATGCCAGCCCATCAGTCATCTCAAAGCACTTTCTTGCAGCTCTTTGTCTATTTTTAGCACGGGTTACTCTAAGTACCTACTGTCACTTTCCCATTTGCTTCTAGGAGCTCCCAACACTGCAGAGCTGAGAATCTGTCGTGTGAATAAGAACTGTGGAAGCGTAAAAGGGGGAGATGAAATATTTCTATTATGTGACAAGGTTCAAAAAGGTAAGCATAGTCATGCTCTCTCCCTCTTTCCAGAATATGTTTCCTTTTTTTGCTAGTGTAGAGCCTAATGTTTTCAGACTTGGGGGGGCCTAAGTCTGTATCAAGAGTCCTAAGTGGCCTGACTTTCAGAAATGCTGGACACCCTCAACTCCTATTGAATTTATAGGTGCTCAGCCCCTCTGTAATTGGGATGCTTCTGTAAGAGCCCAAGAATGGATTTATATGCCTTTGGTCCCCCAAGTTCTCTGTAGGCTTTAGCATTTCTCTGTATACTAACAGATACCTTCTGTTTCCAATGGACTAGATGACATAGAAGTGAGGTTTGTCTTGAACGAGTGGGAAGCCAAAGGTACCTTCTCGCAAGCTGATGTACATCGCCAAGTTGCTATCGTATTCAGGACACCATCATTTTACCAGGACATCTCTGAACCAGTTACAGTAAAGATGCAGCTGAGAAGACCTTCTGACCAGGAAGTCAGTGAACCTATGGACTTCAGATATCTACCAGATGAGAAAGGTAGAATTCCTGGTAGCAAAATTCTCAGAGTAGTTCATCAGTTTTATATTTTTACACAATATCTTTAATCAGCAAAAAACATATTTTGCAAGTAATATTTTTTCCACTAACAGTAATGGTAATACCTTCCTTTCTAAAAATACTAAAGATAGTGGATTGTGATTTTTGTATCACTTTAGATCCCGTATCTGTCTGAAATTTACTTAAGAAAGGTACTTCCCACTACAAGCAGAGACCAGGCATAACTTCTAGGAGCCTCATTCACAAAATATGTTGGGGAGCATCTTAATTAACACTGTTTTTTTTTCTCTTTCCTCATGTAGATCCTTATGGTAATAAAGCGAAAAGGCAAAGATCAACATTGGCTTTGCAAAAGCTCATGCAGGACTGTGGTAAGAAAAACATTTGGCCCTTGCTAGTTTGAGTGAATCTATGAAATTGTACTGCCTCTATTTTCTGATCTGTTTCTTTTTTTAAAAGAAGGGTCCTGTTCTTAAATGCCGTGATTAAGAACTGTTTCCTTTATAGGTTCAAATGTGTCTGAGAGGCCCAAAACATCTCCTTTCCGAATTATTGCTGGTGATGGGAGGATAATTAAGGAAGGTAGGTGTACAAGTCCAGTTACAGCCTGCCCTCTCATTTGCAGCATCCCAATCAGGAGAGACTGTGAGGGGGGGTCATGAGCTCTTACAGACCTTGGAAGGCTAAGCTTCAGTGGCTAGAGGCATTGGTGGGCTGACAGTTGAATGCATAGTTACGACAGGTAGATACGAAAAAACATCGAAAATCCTTTGCATGACTTTCATTCTTAGCAGAAAAGATATGAGGGAACTGGGTAGCTGCAGCCCTGCATGGATCTAGCCCAAAAAGACTGGGGAAATTTTGAGAGTTCCATTTCTTCTCAACATATAAGCACATACCTCTGTCAGCATAGAGCCGCTGGAGTCTAGCAGTAGAGGACCCTAATGATCTTTCACAGCAGCACAGACAGCAGAAAGGAGGGGCCTTGGTTACAAGGGAGAGAAGTTCTTCAGGAACTGTGGGACATGAGAGGACCAAGTGTAAGAAGCCTGTGATGGGTAGCCTGTGAATTCAGGCAGATCTCCCTAGTCCAGAAGTACTATTGGGCAGGAGAACCACCCATTGTACTACCCTCCAGTAATCAACAGGGAGGAATCCAGCACCCACTGCAGTTTTCAGTGAGAAGGGGAAGGCATTGATGCCAGGGAGGGTACATAGGTTAGCAGGAACTGGATTAGAGCTAGGGGTTTTTGGACAGACTCAAGACTGAACACCTTTCCAGAAGTGCCGTTTTTCAAAAGCGATTCTTAAGCTTCTGTTTCCAGGTTAAGGGGACTTAGACTCCTAAGTCAACACACATCCAGTGTTTTCTGAAGCGGTCTGGTTTCAGACCTTGTTCTTTTACTTCGTCTGTGTGCTCTTTTTTTTTTTTTTTTTTTGCTCTGTTTGTTTAAGAGTCTGCCTCCTTACTAAGCCCTGAGTGATAGTATTGACTATACCACTAGTGACCAGCCTTTTTTTTGGCAGGCATGCCACAAATTGAACTTCACCCCATCTGAGTGCCACTCTGATCCCCTTCCCTGCCGATCTGTTGCTCTGCTTTCTGATCTCTGCCTTCTGCACATTGCTGTATCTGCCCTGTGCTGCTTGCTCCCTCCCTGATCTGCTGTGTGCCACACAGAGGCTGCCTTACCACTAGTGGTGTGCATGTGGCAGGTGGGCCACCCTTAGACTATACAATTTCCAACCCATCAGGTTCTACAGCTGCCTGTCCTACTGGGAGGACTGGCCAGGCAGTCTTGCTATGGGAGAGACATTGAAGGCTCTTCCTGCAAGGTGCTGAGTGCTCTGGCTCAGTACAGCCAGGTATTAAATGCATATTCATATTCAGCATCATTGAAGTCAGAAGGATTGCTTGGGTACTCAGAGTTAATCCCAGGTGTCAGTGCTTTGCTGGATCAAGCCAACGTGCTCAACCAGTGGCAGACTTGACCCTTTTCCCCAGCTGCACCATTTTATTGCTTCTGACTGCTGTGCATTACTTAAGAACTGTGTTTCTCTTTTCATAGAACCAATCCCGTTTTCACAAACTTCATCGCTAATCTCAGCATCACGAGTTCCAGGAAGCGGCAGTCAAGTTCCGTCCTACTATCCCTCAGTCCAGCATCAACCTAGAAATGTGTCAGCAATGGGGCCAATTAAGCATGATGATGCTCTTTCCTCATGCTGGCATTCCCAATGCCCCTCCTCTTCCTCAGGAAACCCAATGAATATGCACCCACAGAACAGTTTTGGGACAGAGGCATTGCCTGCTAACTCACAAAACAGCAATTCTCTTTCAGTTCTGCAGGAGAACATTCCCAACTGGACAGATGAGAAGGAGCAAAACTTCTACAGCAGTTTCATCAACACAAACGGTATGGGAACATCATTCATGCCACAGCGTGACATACAGAATGTCTCCAGCAGTAGCAACCATCAGGCTCACCCTATAAATGTCACAGCACCCAGCATTGTTAACATGGAGACTGATGACATAAGATGCTCCAGCATAAACTTTGAAAAGGCTTCATTTAGTCAAGATTTGAATCTAAATGATCACAGGCGGCAGATCCATCAGGTGCCTCTTACGAATACGTCTGCAGTAGCTTCTTGCAGCACTTCTTTTAATTCTCCGTATAATTCATTTGATCCAACAGCTTACACGTTTATGGACCCTGGAGTTCTGAATGAAGTGAGATCATCCAGCAATGCTATTCAGAATAATCAGAATGGGATTCCAAGTAACCCGTACTACATTACAGATGGGGCGCAGGGAGATGATGTTTATAACTCCTCAGAAGTTAATTTTGATGCTCTACTGAAAAGCTTTGATCACTGCAGTCAGGTTGAAAATTAGCATCAAATTTCTCTTAACAACCAATCGCCAACAGAAGAAAAATGTTATCTGTAGTGGCATATTCACCCTCATACTTCCTGCTAACTTCCTGTTGGAACATTCATCTGCTCAACCTACTATGCAAGTTTAATATGCAGTTAGGGTTAGTGATGCCCCAGAAAAAGAAACACTTTGGAAATAGGGTTTTGTGCATCAAAAGTGCCTCATATCCATTTTCATGGTGTTGAAAAGGGGCTGCTAGTCCTAAAGGGTTCCTTCATTCATGTGGAACTTCATATGGAAGTATGTTTCTTCAGAGTGGTTGGCTTGTTCAGAAATAAATTTGGTTTTGTAAACTTTTAATGTACAACGAGAGAGATTAGCAAATCTTGAGCTTTTGAACTGAATAATCGTATTTATGTCCTTTTAGCACTTGAACTATTTAGATCATAGGTGTCAAACTTATCTAGCCCTGTGGGCCAGATGAAAGGCATGAGCCTAGTCTGATTGAACCCACAGCCCAGCCCCATGTCCTGGGGCCAGTGCACAGGGCTGGATCAGTGCAGGTAGCTCATGCATGCTGGTCCAGGGCTTTTTCATGGAGGCAGCGCAGGGAACAAAGTATCTATGCCAGACTGGTCCTGCACATTAGCTCTTGTGCATAGGTCCATTCTGTGGACTCAATACAGATTGGCTTCAGAGCCAGTATGCAGGGTTTGTCTGAGACCCCAGACCAGATCTAAGGACTCCATGGCCTGGATCCAGCCTGCAGACTGTAGCTTTGACAGCCTAGATTTTGCTGTCTTTTTTATGCATGCATTTGTTTCTAAAATTAGCTTCTGCACTGATTTCCTTTTTTTCACTTGCATTTGTTACATTGATTTCATTTGCTCTCAGGCAAATTTACTCATAGACATTGTAATGACTATGTCATTGTCAGGTATATTTAACACATTAGAAACTTCACCAAAATATAGAAGTCATATAGAGCTGGTGTGAAATGAATGATTGCACAAAGCAATGAGAGAACTCATTCCAGGTATACTTTGCACTGTTTTGTCTAAGTCTTACTCTATTTTTTTTTTAATCGGGTAAGCCAGGCTGGAGGCTTCATGAATGGCTGTATGTTGTTGTTCCTGCAAAACACTTTATCAGCACAGACTGCATGACTCTGAATAACAAAGACTATATTGGACCACCTTCCCCCACTGCTTGCAGCTTTGTGCTGCCCAAACAAGACAGGTGAAAGTGTGCTTGGGAGGCACTCTTGGGATGCATGAAGGTAGTGTAGCAGTTTCTGTTCTACTCCGCCACTTCCTCGTGGCAGAGATGGAATGGCCCCAGTGTACTTGTACTATGGCAGGGATGTTGACACTAGGGCGTTCAGAGCCCCATTGTTGGCCCTCAGTGCTGCCCATGGTTCCAGCCCTCAGTGCAGCATATATTGGCTCCAGCCTCTTGTGCTGCATGTAGCACATGGAACCCGTCTAGCATGGAATAAATATGGTACAGGGCCTGGAGCCAGCCTGCTAGACCAGTCTGAGGCATGTGCTGCATGTGGCACCCACCCTAGACAGGCCTTGCTTGCTAGACCTAGGGCCATTAAGGACTGGGCTCTCTGTAGTGGATCAAGGGCACAGAGCTGGTTTGGCACAGGTGCCCTGCATGTTGTACATAGGGCCAGGACTGGTGCATGCTGCATGCAAGTGTGCAAGGTTGGATCCAGGGTATTTTCTGCTAGCAGCATGCAGGGCCAGTCCAAGGAGCACACTTAACCTGGCGCCCATGCCAAATTGACCCTGCACACTGGATCTGGCACGCAGGCTGATCTGTGGGCCCACTTCAACCTGCAGACCAGCCCATGCCCCTCATCAGGCCCATATGGCTGGATGAGTTTGGCACCCCTGCACTATGGCAATTCAGGACCATCCCGATCACCACTAATTGAGACTCTGCACAAAGGGCTGAAACAGTGGCAGAAAGCACTCTTAACCCAGAACTCCAGAAATCTGTAAGCACAACTTGTTGGGGGTTGTTTCATAGTATTCTCAAAAGACACTTTTTTTTGTGTGTGGCGTTTTGTGTGGCGTTTGGGTTTTAGGATTTTTCTTTTTAAAACAATGAAAGGACCAAATATACCAATATATTTTTCTTAAGCTACAGAAAGAGCAACAAGGTTTACAGGCAGTCACAGAACTTGTACAAACTGGAGGAGCATTTACTTACAAATACCTTGCTCTATTCAGTCTTTAAAATGAGCAAGGTAAGAATGGAGGGCCACATACTTGGCCCTCCATTACATTACATTAGTGGAATAACTGTGTGAGTAACTATTGGAACAATTTGGCATTTATGTTAGTACAAAAAGGCAGAACGTGGCCTTAATCAAATCTAACCAGCAGACTGGAAAACAGGTCTCACTAACTCCTACTTTGAGGGATAGAAGCTGTTATGTACCACTTGCCTGCAATGGAAGCTTCCAATACAGATAACAGAAGTGGTGTAAATGTGTTTCTGGAGGTGTTTTAGATGATAGTGGATACACATTCCTCAGACTTACAGAATATTCAGGAAATCCTCTAATAGCCCCAGTGTGATGCTGCCTTTAGCTTGTCTAGAATATTTTTTATGAAAGGGATAAAGACATTGTTACTAGTTATAAGAACGAAGGAGTATAGAGAGCAGAATAAAGCTTAAGCACCACATCCATGTGTTAAAGTTCTCAGTTCACCTACAAGTTAGTCTATTAACATATTATTTTTATTTCAAAACTTCATAATGGTATGATTTATTTTGTTGTGTACAATTAAAAAAAACAAAGCCTGCTGAAAATATCTTTTTCTTTTTGTAAAATAAGCTGGTTGCATATGTAACACTTCTGTTCCTGTGATAATTAGAGCCTTGGAGATATAGGAGATGATCCTAACAAGCATTCAGCTCCTGTAACATTCCCAGAGGAAGGCTCTGACAGAGCTGGTTTGGGTTGGCCTGGTGTACAAAGAGAGATTTCTTTTCAAGCATTTTTTTGCTGTTCACAGTTATCCCTGTATTTAATTTCTTACTATTCAACATATACAGAATTAGTATTGATTTAACTAAATTTATATGAAAAACATTTGTAACTGCTGGTATTTATAAAAAGTGGGTTTACTGGGAGGGACCTACCTAAACTGTGGTGGAAGTTTGCGACCCAATAGCACCTTTAATCTTGTCCTTTTTGCCACACCGCCCTGCCGCTGAGGGCACTTGTATGCACAAAGGGGGTTTAGTCCTTCTGGTTGCATTCTATTCCCTCTAAATAGAACTTTTAAATTGAAACATCAGCATTTCAGTTTCCATCGCTGTATATGCATGGTGGTCCTTCTGAAGGCAGAAGCAGTGAGGGGCCCAATCCTTTTTTTTCCCAGTGGAGTCTGCCCACCTCTCCTGCAGCCTGGGGGCCGTTAATTCGTGTCATTAATCTTTCAGCTTGCCCCCCCACCAGCCACAGGGGAGGTGAGCAGACTCTGTGGGGAAAAAAAAGGATTGGGCCCCTTGCCACTTCTGCCTTCAGCAGGCTCCTGTGGCTGTCAGGACACCTGGGGCCTCCTAGAAACGGGCAGGCTTGCCCCTGGGGCAGCACAGGAAGATGGCAGGAGGGTGGCTGGGTGTGCTGGCGGCTGGAGAAGGTAGCAGGGATGATGCATAGGGCACTGGAAGCTCAGGTGGGCTGCTAGGTGGCTCCTGCTTGGAGGCATCCAATCCAACATTTCCCTGAGCCCACCCTGACTTCCAGCCCCCTGTGCACCACCCTGCCACCTTTTCTGGCCACCGGCAAACCCACCGCCTCCCCGCGCTACCCCAGGGGCAACCCAGCCCATTTCAGGGAGGCCCCCAGTGTCCTGCCAGCTGCAGGAGCCTGCTGAAGGCAACAGTGGCGAGGGGCCCAATCCCTTTTTTTTTCTGCAGAGCCTGCCTGCCTCTCCTGCAATCTCGCCCACAAAACTCAGGTACGTGTAACGTGTGATGCCATTAAGCCACACAAAGGGAATTTTTTTTTATGTGTACATCGTGACATTATCATGTGTACAAGTGCCCTAAGTTTCTGAGGGGCAAAAACAATGGCATTAATTGCCTCAGTCACTCAGTGGTGGGCAGGAAGCTGTATGGTGAAAAGAGCAAGATTAAAAGCACTGCTGCGCTGCAAACTTCTGCTGCGATTTAAGTAGGTCCCTATTTATTGGTAATGGCTTGTGTAGATACATTAACCAAAGCCAACTATAATCCCTTCCTATTATATTTACCAGTTTAGTTATCTTGGTATAAAATCTGTGTAGGCAGGTCTTGTGGGTTCAACTTTGAAAAATGCCATGATTTGTGGAGGTGGGGGAGTTAAGTCCTTGGGCACACAATTTGATGCTTGTTTGGAAAGCACTTTGAATGGGGAGAATTACCACACCCTGGTGGGGAGGTTCAGAGGCCACTTACTGCAGGGCAATGAGTAGGGATGGGTGAGTGTTTTCTTCCATACATCTCCTATAGGACATGCACCTTGTTTTTGGAAAGCAGAATGTAGAAACAAATATTTTCCAGTCATGGCTGACTGCATGCAGCAGCTTATCCACCCTCACCTAGTTCAAGGTCTCCTTTAGACACAAGCTAGAGCAGGAGCAGGCAAAATATGACCCGCAGGCCAGATGCAGCCCACCAGGTAATTTTAATTTAGCCTCCAGGCACCCAACAACTAATTGCACCCTCCCCTTCATGTACCGTGTTCTCACCCTTGTGTGCAAAAGGACCCAGCAGGCAACATGTAGGGAAGTGGTGGGAGTGGACGAAGGGGGAGCTGCAGCTGGCTGGAAGCACAGAGCCTGCACCAAGGGGGACAGCAGGAACGCAGAGCTCAGGTGGGCAGGGTTGGGGTATGTGAGGGGCAAGGGTGTCCCCACCACCCCTACCCTATCTCACATGCCACAACAATCGCATCCCCACACCCAGCCCCCACAAACCCCCCATATATACCTGCAACATATCCTATGCCCCCAACACACAGCCACACACCCCCAACCACACCCCACACACAATATGCAAGTAAAACTTTATTTTTTAGTTATTATTCAATCATCTCTACATATATTATGCAAACACAAATTGTGACAAAAATATCTTTAAATACAATTAAAATATAGTAGGTGCTTGACTTTTAGTATATGATTTGGGTATTTGCTGGTTCCAAGATGGCAACCCTCTGCTCCCAAAAGGAGTACTTCCAGGGGTGGGCAGAGGGACTTCTGGTGGCAAAGGTCAGGGGTTAGGGGCAGGATGTCAAGGGGCAGGGCACCTGTTAAGGGATAGGGTTACCTTTGTGGCACTTGACAGCTCACCAAAACTCATTAAGTGGCCCTCCAACCAAAATAATTGCCCGCCCCTGAGCTAGAGTGTTAACCCTCTCACAGCTGCTTAGTCAAAGCTACTTCCAGTTACTAATACTTAGTGGCTGAGAAGCTTAATTCTGACTCTCCCCTCCTGTTTGCTGGGCCAGTAAGCACAGAAAACTGGGAGCCATGTTGGCAGTCATTAGAGCACATGCTTCTATTCCAGTGAAGACAAGCCAGCTTCCTCTGCTAAAGGCATGCATCCTAATTTTGGAAGGCTGTAGATTCTTCTTCCATCTCAGAAAGTGTGTATTAAAACCCTCACTTTTGATTGTCATTTAATTTAAGAACTAGACTCATGGTCCATTTCCCTTTTAGTATCCTTGTTCTTTAAAGGGGACAGTTAAGCCCTTAGTTCAGCACCAAAAGACAAAAAAAAAAATTCTACCCAGTACTGATGCAGTGATGAAAGGCCATCTGTTTGTGTTAAGAAACTCATCTAGAAGAGCTTGGGGGAACTAACAGCTTTAATCAAAATATTTGTTAATGAGGAACAAGATATTGGTACAGTGCTTTGCCCTAAGGACAGAAGTTAGCACATACATGTAAGAACTTTTGTTCTTTTTTAAATGATCCCTTTCAGTATGTCCATTTCTTACCTGAAGAATCAGTTTCTAAAAGAGGTGAAGTTCTGTGTCTTTTTCTCAGACATGTCATCTTATGAATTCACTGAAAGGAGTCAAATACATGAGTGAAGTGAATAAAATGTATAAAAAACTAGAACTCTTTGTTCCAATATGATACCTTTTATTAGACCAACTGGAAATGGCAAGAAAACTGTCCTTTTCTGCAAGCTTTCGGGATCAAAGTCCTTTTGTCAGGCTCTGGGAAAAGTGTAGATGGTACAAGATGGTAAAAAGTCCCCATAGGTAGGAAAAAAAAAATTAAAAAACCCTTCCTTGTTGTTCTGCAATTAAGTTTAAAATCTGTAAGATTTTAAAGAAGATTGACTCCTATATAATTGTTAAAACAAGTTAATAATCCACTTCACTGTAATGTAACAATGCAACTTCAAACCTACCACCCAGCTCAGCTGTGTCTCTAGCTAGATCTTTGCTAATCTGTGAAAGTAAGGGTAAAATAATAGCTCAAGCTGGCATCAGCTCAGTTTATTTTGCATTATGAGCCCATGCACATCTGTACTGGAGAAAGTGTGTTTGAATTTAGGACCTCTGGGACATTGCACAGAGAGGAAATCAGACCCTGTAATTCTAGGAATAGCCTTTTCACTCTCCTTAGCTATCTGTACTCCACTTCTCAACTGCATCTTAATTGGTACCAGCATAGTATAGACCAGGTTTCCAAATGGTTCCACGGAGCTCTGTGGGTCCAAGATCATTCACAAGGAGCTCCGCAAAGACATTCAAGCTCATGGCAGAGCTGATGAGGTGGTGCGCCATTCCTGGGCCAGGTCACTTGGCTTCACACATCTTTAGGGCTAGGGGTTCTGCAGCAGAAGCAGTGATATATGAAAGGGTTTAGTAAGTTTAAAAGTCACTGGTATAGACTGGAGGTAACGGTGACCAGGGGTGTCTCTCTACAGTAAGACAGAGGGAGTCCTCTTCTCCGGCTGCTCATTTAACTCTGCCAAACAGACAGGAGGGGCCATCTCTGTGATTTCTGCCTTGTCAAGCTTTCAGCCTGGCTGTCTTTTTCCCTGTCCAAGTGGCGGCCTGCAAGGGGCTAACTTGCCGTCCCTGCAGGCTCCCAGCCAGCCACTATTCCCATCACTGCTATTACAGCTGAGGACTCCCACTCTCTTTGAGGTTCTCTTCCTTCCTCGCACCTGGGGGTGGGGTGGTGTAAGGGGAGGGTCTGTACTGCCTGCCCTTTGTACACCGCTGGGGGCAGGAGGGCCAAGCTGCATGTGCAACTAGAATTGGGCTTTGTGCATGACCAGGAGAAGAGCTGAGCTGCCTGTATGGCAAGAGCAGGGAGAGGCTCCCTGTGCAGCGGGGAGGACCCCAGGAGAGCTAGTCTCACATGGCCTGGGAATTTGCGACCGGCTGCTATCCACAAGTTGGACAGCCCTGTGGTAGCTAATAGAATTTAGCAATCTTCATTAACTCATGGCCACGGGTCCCTTAAAGAAATCGGGAGGTTATGAATCTGGGCTTCTCTTTTGCTTTGTTTTTGGGTTTTTTTCCTCCAAAGTTTGGTCTTAAGTTATGCATGATTGTCTTAAGTTATGCATGATTCACTTTGGCTCCTTTTTAGCATTTGCAGCCATCCAAACATGATTATCTAAGTTAAGTGCTGCTGAAATCTTTTGGCCATAGTACCTCTAGAATAGATTAAAACCAAAAACACTTTTCAGTCTGAATCATGCTCTGGTAGTGATTGTAGAAACAAAGAGGAACCTACTTTTGAGTAACTCCACCTATGGTTACAGGTCAGAAATAGGGGAGTGGAGGAGAGGGCAGCTGCTACAGCTCGGGTGAGACATACTTCTTAGCCTATGGATGAACAGACATTTCAACCACTTGAGAAGGGGAGGGAATGCTGCTGCTCAGGAAGACACAGCAGCTGCTACAATCTCACTGTATCAGCACAAGCCTTCAGTGATGCAGAGGTGCTCTAATTTTGTCTCTAATGAGCAGTGGTCCTGCTTTCTCTGTTTAAAAAGCCCAAATTCTCTGATTAACCCCTCAAATCTGCTTTTTTCTGTGGTTAAAATGAAACCCCACTACCACTATATATACACAGGTATCAGTTGAATGCAATGTTTTATTATTTTACTTTTTTTTAAGCAATTTGGAAACCTACCAGTGCCTCAATCACTATAATAAAACTAGCAACTTGTCTGTTAAGAATTATGGAGGGGGCTGGTGGGGCAGGAGCTCTGCACCCAGCCCCATGCCCCCCTCTCCTCTGGGTCCCACCCCCCAAACACTCTGGGTCCACTCTACCCACCTACCTGGTGCTCTAGGTGCAGCCCCTCTACCCACCCGGCCTCCTCCGCCCTGCCCTGCATCCAAGTGGCCCACCTCTGCCAGCTGTTCTGGGGGGCACGGGGGCACCACCACTGTGAGTTCCCCCCATTTGCCCTGCTGCTTGGGTGGCCAGGAAGTGTTCACCACTGCCACAAACTTTGCTGGCAGCAGCACAAACTTGGGCCCATGCAGCTAATCACTAGCCACCCTCTCAGTGGTGCATGTACAGTTGCTCAAAAGCATTATGGACAGACAGACAAAGCCTTTTATTATATATTAATAAATTGTAAATATCCATATATTTTGGCATTTGATTTTTATACCATTAAAAATCAGAGCTCCTCTGCCCCCTTCACTCACCAGGATGCAGGTCCAGCTGTGGCTGTCCCCCCCACTGCTTTGTGGTGCTGAGCAGCCCTGATATGCTGGTGCCCTGCCCCTGGCCACACCGTTGCCCATCACTCCCAAACCAGCCCTGCTGGTGCCCCTCACCCCCCAGCTCTGCTGGTACTCCTCACTCACAACCTGCAGCCCCCTGCCTTGCCAGTGGGGCTGCCCAGCTGCCCCTCACCCCACCTAGCCCCATGTGAACTCACAGGACGGTGGTCTGCAACAACAAGGCAGAGATGGTGTGAATAATTTAAGGGCTGAGAGCCGGCAGCCAGCAGGTGCTTGATGAAGGCAGACATTTTAGAGTCCAGCTGTGAGGGAGAAGCGGGGTCTGGCAGGACTGTCTGTGGCAGGACAGCCCCCAAGGCATACCAGACCAGTTACCCACCATCTGGTAGGTGAGTGTGGAGAGCAGTAGGGACCAGGTCTACTAATAAAGAGGCATCTGAGCCCAGCAGGGGTGACAGACCCTGGAGCCTCAGAGGAGGTAGTTTTGTTGAGGCCCCATGCAGAGTAGGGTGCAGAAGGGCACTTGAAGGAGTGTGCATGGGAGGTGCAGAGTAGGGATGCTGCAGCCACCCTAAAGGGCTGCACCAGAGTGTACTGAGTAGTACAAGGGCAGCTTGAAACACAGTACCTGGGTCAACCCCAAAAGTGAGACTAGGAACAAGTTACCTGGTGAGGGGCTTGGGGCAGAAGCAGCCCAGGATTCAGCAGAAGGAAATGCCACATAGAGCAGGTGAGCTTGAGCAACCCAAAGTTGCTTTGTGTGTAATGCTAGTGTGAGTAGAGAAGCCTGAAGGCCCAAAGGGATTGCTCAAGGGGAGCAAGAGCAGTAGAGAATGGCCCAGTAATGAGTGGGATGCTAGAGGCCCCTGTGAGAGGGGGTGGAGTGAGTATGGAAGAGGCCAATAATGATTTGAGTTTGCTCTGGCCAGAAACCAGGGAGCAACAGTAATCTGGATCCCATCTGTGAGGCATGGGCCATGGTGTAGAGAAGGGACAGAGCCATGAATAGCGCACCCGAGCATTGGGGCAGTGAATGGGCATACCCCCCCTTCCCCACAAGCTTCCAGACAGTCCCACATCCCCTCCATACTCCCCATCTCCCTTCCTTCCAGACAGTCCCCAACCCCTAACCCTTCAATCCTGCCCCCACCTATAGACTAACCTGTATCCAGCTGTTGGGGCTGCTTCCACCATGCTGCCTAGCTGTATTGCCAGCTGTGTCACACATGTGTATGTGGCGCCCTTGCCTCTGATTGTCTCTCCTGTTCCTCCCAGCCCCAAATAGCTACTTGCCAGCTGAAACTTTGCCAGCCTGCAAGGGGAAACCCACTGTTTCCTGCTTCACAGGGGAAAATCTGCATTTTTCTCCTGTAACGGGGGAAATCAGTGTTTTTCTGCGGGAAACGGAAACCCCAGAGCCCCGCTAATGAGAAACAGGGTTCAAGTGGCAACAGTTCTGCTACACTTGTATCACAGTGTAAATCTGCATCCTTTGATATCCATGCAACTGTTACAGCTATCTATACCCTTAAACACAGCTTTGACCACCAATCCAGGGCAGAGTGAAAGATCTGCTCCAAATAGCAAAGTAGCATTTCAGAGCCCTACTCAAGTTATAGTTAGCCTACTATACAGCAGCTGAGGACTGGCCCTCCATTTGCAATGGAGCTGCTTCATCGTGAAATCCTGACATTTAAAGCCCAGTATAAAAATGACCTTTATTTTTATCCCAACACTGCACTGTTCTTCCCTGCTCCAGATAAAGCGCAACGTGTTTTGCCCAACACCTGACACACTTCTCAAAAGCCTCTTTTAATTATTCCAAATAAATTCCCTTAATTCCTCCCAACTGAAATCAGCATTCCTCAGTGCTTCATATAAGAAACAAATCCGTAAAGCATTTGCCCATCACTAAAATAAACAGACTGGCCAATTATTTATTCATAATTTTATCAAGGCCACATGTAATTTAATTTTCTATTTGGTTTGCAACATGAAAGGACATTTTGATGCCTACATCTGAAAGGAAGGAGGGAGAGTAGAGTCCTAGTCAAGTTATGTGGAGAATTCTGCGTATGCGTCTACATACTGTAGGTACAGCAAAAGTAGATCTAAATTCATCTCTTGCTGTTCCCCCACCGGTAACATCCACCAAGTCTGCAGCACTGAAAGGATTCGAGGACTACATTCACAAGACTGTAGACACCTAAAAGTCTCTCGAGTTTCTGCCAGTGACACCCCCTTTGTTACCAAGTTTGTGCTGCTGGGTTGATGCAGAATTACCTAAATCTTGACAGTAGTCAGCACGCTCAGCACTCTCAGGTTGAAGCCTCAGGATTCACAAATGCCACTTTTGTCAGGCAAGGCTGTGTGAGGACAGGCACACTCTGAGCCCAAACACAAAAAAAGATGGTGGTAACTAGCTCTGTTATCCCAAAGCCTCATGGGTAGGACACTGGGCTGGAGTATGGCAGACCCAAGCTCGACTCCATCTGCTGCCAGGGAGCATCTGAACTCAAATCTTCCAGCTTCCTGGAGAGGGCCTTATGCGCTCACTTAGGAGAATGAGGAATGGGCCTTCCCTCTTTCCTGCTGATGCCATTTCACTTTGTGGGAAACAAAACAAAAACATTTAAGAGTACACTGGACCTGAAAAAGTCTCCTCATGACAGCTGGGAACCCTAACCAGTGGAGCTAGAGAACCATGCCCCCACTCCACAGCCAGGAATTCCCCCGTGCTACAATTGGAAACAAAGCAGAAATACTCAATTTTAAAAACAGTTTTTTTCTCTCTTCACTGAAAAATCAACATTCTTCCTTGGGGAAAAATGACACCAGTTCTAATAAAGACACTGATTGAAACATATGCAGACAGATTTCATTGCTCCTTGTATATATTGAACAATACCTTAATTTCAGGAGCAGACAGACTGATTTCACAAGCTCTCCCTTATTAACAATGGATTTCTCAGGGTCCAATCCTGAAAAAGTGAATAGCCTTTAAAAAATGTTGATAACTGGGCTTATAGACAGTTGATCTGACTCTGATAAAGATACCTAGAAAGATGATAGCATCCAATATAAAAAATATGTTTATTTTTCTTTCGAGTTTCAGGAAGAGTACTACTTTTATTTTTCAACCAACTGGTTTTAAACAGTATTCAGAAATTTGTATTTGGTATACCTTGCAAAGTACATCATTGGTACATGTATTCTATGACATGCACGTCTAAGTAAAATCTTTAAAAACCAAAAAACATATTCACTTGTATCTATACAGCATCTTGTAAAGAAACATGCTAAAAGTTATTGGATCAACATGATCCAATTGTTCAAAAAAATACTCTGCAATGGATAAGCAAATTACTGTCCTGTACACAATTCAGGCTATAACAAGTTCCTCTTGCTCTTCTCAACTTGAAAGACTCTTAATTATCCAGGGCTGGAGGCCAGTCAACATCAACAGACTAAAAGAGAAGAAAATAAAAGTCACAAGATTAGGAGAGCCCAGGCAGGAAGGGGGAGTGTGTCCTACAGACATGTCACTAGAACTTCCTGAATGCTAATCAAGGACAACACCAATGTAACAAGATAGAAACATTCCTGAAGACACCTAGCAAAACAACAAAGCACATGAAGGCAGGGGACCAGACAGTGGTAGGACTCAGCCACTTTTCTCTGGTGGCCTCTCAAGTTTCTGAAGAGCAAAAACTTTAGGTTTTAAAATCAAAATCCAATTTTAAATTCTAGCGTTTATACTAGCTCTTCCATATCTTGATGCACTGACATTGACCTGCTGACAGCCCCATACTACAGCTGAGATGTGATCCGGCTCCACTCACCACAATGAGGAGTTAATTCTGTAGATGAAGCGTGGTGATTTAAGTGTGACTTGGTATTATTAGTGCTTCTCAGCACTGCAGAAACAATGGGCTCTTATGGGATTGTGGACAGGGCAGGAATAGAGATCAATCACTCCTCTCTCCAAATCTGACTTCTGAATAAGGCATTCAAAAAATAAGATGGCAAATATTATGCATTTGCTACTATGTACGTCAGATAATTAACAGTCCTCCTCACTTCTGGTCAAAATGCACAGCGTATATTTGACATATACTTTATTAGCAGTGAGTCTAATAATTAATGGAACATGGATTATCTTTCTCCCCTAGCCTCACTGAGGCCACATCTCCAATTCCCTGTAGGTGTAAAATTGTTGTCAACTCTGTTCCATAGGCAGCACATCCTACACTAATGAAGTATGAGACATTTGTCAAAGCAGGGGTCACAATGCAGCACATCAAACACCTTGGCTTCAAGGCTGCCTAAATTAATCATACCTACTCCTTACCTAATCTACATCTTCATCAAAGGATTAGGTTCTTATGTGAAGCTAAATGCATTATTAGCAAAATGACTAATTATTTCCAGGTCCCTGGACATCTTTCATAGTTATGTCCAATAATTGCACTGACATCTATCAGCATGAGAACGATGCTTATCAGCTGCAGCCTGGTATAAGTGGATTGTATTTTCAGCAGTATCTGCAGGTTGCCTTTGCAGCCTCTTTTCCTTACCCTGTTCCCCTCAGCAAGAGGAATATGAAGAAAAGAGACAACATTTTATCTTGTTACAGAAAATCTCACACAAGCATGGGCTAACATTACAGGGTTACATATCAGCAAGGTAGAAACTCTCAATACTTGTTGTTTGACATTAAAAATATCTGATTTTAACATTAAACATTTAACATTACTTAAATATGAAATCCAAACTTGAATAATTACTTCAGAGTTAAAGAGGTAAGAAATTTGATGTAATTCAGACTTTAGGGACAGCTGAGACTTTCCACAGACTCAATCATTTTTCACAATTAAGGCTTAAAAATTTTACCTGAAATTCTACACAATGAAAAGACACTTTAATTCCCAACTTTTTAAAACAAAATACCCAAGATCAAAAATACAAGACAGTCCACTTAGGACACTGTTTTTAATAATATATTTTAAGGATTTTTTTTTTTTTTTTTAAGATTCCTGTAAAATGGCTGCAATTCCCCAAATACAAATGTTGATATGCTGGCCCCACTGAATGAGAGGCTCCGAAGGGCTCCCACTGCTTTTCCGCAGTTAACTGTTCTCAAATAACTACTCTGTGAGTTTCATTTGTGGCAGAGGTTCAGGAATTTATGATCAGGTAATTAAAAACGGGGCAAAAAACCAACTTTCCAACATGCATTTTATGATGATTCCTTGTTTCCAGTATTGGCAAAATCTTCTCAGCAGCCAAAGAAACTTCAGCAGAAGCCTTCCTTTTCACAGTGTCACCTATGTAAGTAACTCCTGATTTGATGAGGCTACCTTTGGTGTAAGAAAAACTGAATCTCCATGTCCATCTGGTTATTAACCATTAAGGATATTGACACAGTTCTGTGGATAACAGGTCTACCAGAAAATTTCTCTGATAAGCCTCTGATAAGCTGCAAAAGCCTCCAGGAAGGCAGAACCCTGCAGCTGTGCCAAACACTTGTGACTTCAGCTTTGGACCTGTATGACATCATGGAAATAGCTGGCCTCCAGTATGGCTGAACTTTCTCCATTATTTTGTAGTAACATCCTCCTTTGCACTAATTGTCAGAAATGTTAATTAGGCCAGAGCAAGAAAGCTTATACAGCTGTATAAATGCAACTGTGCCGCTGCCCCCCAGAGAAGATCCATAATGAGCAGCTTACTTCCACATCCAGCTCCAGAATGTCAGCAGTTGTGTTCAGCAGGGATCCAATGTTGGGCTTTGTTCTTCCAAAATCTCCGTGCACAAACTCTTTAATGTAGCTAGACCTTGGTTAAGGGAAAGTCGATGTTGGCATAATGTAACTGGCATGGTTCATCTACAGAGGCAAAAAGGATATGGCTAGAAACATCTAAGCAGAGACATCAATGCCTGTTTCTGTTCTTGATCCTTCAAGATGCACAGGTTATGTCTTATAAATTTGATTTGGGAACTGTTACCTGGAAGTGCAATAGCTGTCTTTAAAAAGCACCTTACCCTGGAACCCAACTACAATGCTGAAAGCTACATATTTTTTTGCTCCTTTTAAAACTGGGCAGTGGTTTTTTACAAAACTGCTAACCTATTAACATATAATAGCAACAACCCACACTCCATCCCAATGTGTATTCATTAGGGTGGAAAAACTAGGGCTTGTTCCTTGTTTTATGCAGCCATTGGTCAGATAAATGACAGTCATGCTGCTGAATTTCCTTTCAAGAAATGTCAGAACCTAAGAGCTGGAAAAACAGCAAATCATAAAAAATAAATAACTTTAAGGCTTTAACAAAAGCCACCTATTCTTAACTATGCTTTATCTTTGTAGCACATTTGAAGTCCTATGTTATATTTATCAATGCCAACAGCAGTATGTCCACTGATGGCAATGAGCTGGATCAAACCCTTGGCCATGTACATTATCACAACGTTTCAAGGTCCACATAAGACCTAGAAACAAAAGGATACATTAAAAGAGCATTTTTCAAGCACAAGTGAGATTTTTTTCCCCTATGCATTCAGGACAGTGTGTATTTCATTATGCTATACACATACCATGAACAGTGCTACTGGGTCATATCTTCAAAATGAAGATTTTCTTTAAAAACTTGCTAAAAAGGTGGGCACACACCAGTCAAATGCTGCCCAAAATTCAGTGCAAAATGCAGGCAGAGCCAAAAGCTAGAACTATACATTTTAGTTGCTATCTTCCAAACCTACAATAGGGCCCAAGGCTTGAATTTCGGCATTCTTAAACAACAATTCTAGGGAAAGCTGAATTGCATATATAGCTGTGCAAGTCAGCTGCTAACATCTACCTTGAAACTGATTTTTTAAAGCAACAATTGTGTTTTGTTTTGTTTGTATATCCAAGTTTGCATTTCTGGGCTAAAAACATGCATGATTCACCTGAGGCCAAACCACCGAAACACGGGAGTTTGTAATGGAAACAATTCACTCCAATGGTACCAAGAAGCAGGATTTATTCAAGCAAATGTTTTACTGAAGCAGTTGTCTGGACAGGAGAGGTGTCTGACAAACCTTTGGGGATGAAATGGCTTTCCCCAAGGGCACCACTAGAAGATAACACTGACTGAATTACTACTTCAACACAGATTTATTTTTTAAAGTAATCATACAGGAAGTCTAAAACAATGTTTTCTGTGGGTTGCGTCCCAAAAGTGGGCTGCTAGAATATATGAAAGGGTCGTGAACAAACTTTTAAAAAATGGATCAGTAAAATTAAAAAATGGGTTCTCTTTTAAAGGAGAAAACCATGGGAAAACGCAGGTTTCCCCTTTCGGGCTGGCAGAGTTCCTTTCGGGCTGGCTGTGTGCACGCACATGCACGTGGCAATCAAACAGCATGGAGAGCAGTTCCTGCAGCTCTCCGCAGGTGAGTCCTGCCCACGCTGGTCCAGCCAGGCTGTAGCTCCATGCCCACTGTGAGTGCACAAAATCTGAGAGGGGAGGAAGGGGTGGGGGGCAGTGGGTCGGGAATGAGGGGCACCAGCAGGGCTGAGGGGGTGGGGGGGGCTGTAGGTTGGGAATGAGAGGCACCGACAAAGCCAGGAGGCTGTTTTCTATTTGAACTATTTACTGGGTTGGGATTGGCCATCAATGTTTACAAATGGGTCCTGGTACAAAAAAAGGTTGAGAACTACTGGTCTAAAGGATACGTCCCAGCTTGTGTTTTCAGATTCAGACGAAAATGATGTTCATCTATGTACTCTGATGTCATGGTGTGAATGACACGAGTTCTTACAGCTAGAGGCCTTCTGTGAAGAACTCGCAGAGGGGTTTTTTGGTCAAGTTTTAATTCCTATTGAAAGATTTAACAAACAGAATAAACTAATAGTTCAAACATCAAGCATGCACATATGAATACTCCCCTCCCACACACACACAGACAAACATGAGCACATATACATGCACACTCGCACAGACATACACATAAGCATTTAGCTTTCTCTCTTACTGTAAGACACCTTTGGAAGAATACATTTTGAGAGTTGAAGGCTCTTCTATAATTTTCCCTCCAAATATATTAGGGGAAGACGGGGGGAGGATGTGGGAGGCAGACTGTGTCTTAAAAGCGTACTGAGACAGCCTCATGTGAATGCAAGCTAGGAAAACCAGAAATGCAGAAGAATAACCTTGAAATCTCCATAGTCTCTTGCTGGAATAACTCCAGGATTTACACACTCAATGAGAGCCTCAGGGCACTTTCAAAAAAATTAAAAAAAAAAATCAAAGGCTTTTGTCTAAAATACATCCAACCCTCCACACATAAGAAATGGAAAGCAGAGCTGAGATGAGTAAAGATCTCATCTCATTCTTTTCAACAACTTTCCCCTTACAAAGAGAGGCATTGATTTTGGAAGCATTTTTTTCTTTTGTGATAAAAAACAATTGTTTTGCAATAGTTGGCCTTGTCCATTTTAATGCTTCATGCCAAAATATACATAACTTTTGGAATAAACACTAAATAAAAGTAGTTTCTACTCCAAAATACTCTGCCTGACAGAAGACTCTTCCTTTGGCACTGCTGCAATATGGCAAAATCTGAACCTGGAAGTAGTCATCTTGCCATCTCATGTGCCTCCCTGAATGACACTTGGACCAATTCCCATGAAATCATAACATTTTCTTTACTCCAAGTACTTGGCTAAGGCTTTCTGTTTGTAGTATTTTGCAGAAACACTGCTTTGTTCTTACTGGCCCAAAAGCAGCTTTAGCAGGGGCTGGACAAGAGACTTAAGTTTTGCTTTAGTCTTCTCCTTATTCTGCTTGTCGCTCCTTTACGTTACTAAAGTAACGTGGAGGGCACAGAGTGAAATTTCTGCCTCTAAATGCATTTCCTGTCAACTGATATTTAGTATAAGATCTACCTTCCTTTAGGCCAATAATATTTGTCAGCCTGGCTGAAGGAGAAGCAAAACAATAGTGACTGTACATTAGCGAAATATGGACTTAGCAGTGCAAAAGGTACAGCAAAGGGGAGATGGGATAGGACAGTCTGTATACTAAAAGGATCAAAGGAACCCATAATCAACATAACACAAACACAGAAAAACAGACATGGAAAGAAAGCCTACCCTGGCTTAGGACAGGCACTCTCTAAAACTAAAAAGGAAACCTAGATACCTTTACATCATCTAGAAATTCAATATCTTCCTTTTGTATTGACTTGTCTGTCCAAAGTAAGGCACTGTAGGTCTTTGTCTTTTCCTGCTCACCTTTCTTCATATGCCCAATTGCCTCTCTAAACAAAAAAAAAATCAATTGCACACAGAACATGTCAGAGAATAGCATAAGTGAGAATGTTTGCCGGCCCCTCCCCACCTCCAGCTTCAATTTTTATTTTTTTTTTAATAAATCCATTCCCAGTGATTACAAACACTGACCTGGTGACCAGCTGCAAATCTCGAACCTGTATTTTGTCTGATGAGCTATTAATCTTCTGTTAAAAAAAAATAACGGGTTAAGAAGACTGCCCTGTTCCAGAAAATGCACATTTTCTGACTTCCTTGACATGTGAACAACATACCTGCTGAAGTCCCTTCATTTCCTCGGCAGTAAACTGTACTCTATGAGGATTCACCAGCTCAATTGTGAAGGGCCTTCCTGGCAACATGCACAATGATAAAACATAGAAACATGCTGTTCTAAATTACTGTTTGGATTTGTGCATTAAGGCTGGGAAGTGTGAAAAAAATGTCCCTCCTGCTATGCAAACATGACTAGGGCTTATGGGTTACAGGGACAGAGGCATCAGATGGCAGGAAAGAAACAAGGGACATTTTTGGCTACTAAACCTAAGCATCAGCAATCAGTGCAAATTATGGCTTCCCAGAAGGCATCTTGTACAAGTCTCTGCTAATTAAAAAATAAAATAAGAAAAAAGTTAATTAGCTTATTTTCCATCACCTACACCAATGCCCAGGTGAAAGACTATGTTAAATCCCGTTCCCTCAACTAAACATCTGTTTTAATGACTGCACTTTCTGTACTTGGAGCCAGAGACAATCCCAGGATATGAGAAGCCTGGAATCAAACCACAGATCAGACAGTGTCTGGAATAGCTCTGAGTTTTTTAAGGGTTTTTTAAATTGTTTTTCACTAAAGTAGCTTCTGCAAAGCTGAAAGCCAGTGGCCTCTAGAAGTTCTATCAGAACTGATTAAGTAAAATAACTTAGCCCAGAAAGTAGAACAGGCATTTTTCCTAAATACAACAGTACAAATCAGAATTACACAACAGAAAACAGTGTAGGAATTAGTAAGACAATCATTTCAAATTTGGAAATACAAAGGAAAACATTTACAAACTATTGATTTCTAAACGTTTCTATTTGTGCTGCCAGGAAAATTGTGGAAAGGTCTTATTTTCATGAAAGAGCATCAGTTTCTGTTAAAGGCATACATACCACTAAAGTTAGCAACATACAATTTTAAAGTAAAGCTGATGTCACCAAACAGCAATTTGTTTGGGTAGCTTTGGGGCACCAATTTTTGGGGGGGCTTTTCCAACCTTACCTTTGCCTAATGTTCTCACATCCACGTCTTCTCTTCCAGAGGATGAAAAATTAAAACCTTTCAAAACAGAAGTGAACATGGAATGTGATTCTAAAATTGAAAACACTGTATACCTTTTAAAAGGTGGACTGCCTTCTTTCTAAATCAATTTGTAAGACTTCCAGAAAAATAATTTTAGGAAACAGAGCCTGCCATATATTTCAACAAAGCTGGAGACTGTGCCTCTGGTTTCTTGAAGAGACCTTCCTTCTGCCTGAAGGAGATGCATCACAGCTTTGACAAATAGTCTGAAAGATCAATTCAGTCCTGAAAGGGATGCTCCTCCCTAGTAACCCCAGTCCCTGACCCCAGTCAAGGAGCCTGCAAAGGATCAGAGGAATTCCTGACCCCTAAAGATGTCTGCTTGTTAGCTATACACTTGGCCAAGAGGAACTTCAAGTCCATTCTTAACCCCTGTATATCGTCTTTTCCAAGACATGGATTTGATTAGCTTGATATTTAATTTACTTCCTCAGATCCTTTCTCCAGTTAACCTTGGCCCAGACAGTAACACCTCCATCCTTGCTAGAAAGAACATTGAAAAAAAAAAAAAAATCACTCTTTGGCTATGACAATAGCTTGGGGAATCTCTCTGCAGAGAACCCTGAAAGCTAGATAGGCTAATAATTTCTTTCCAGCCTGTCTGGGGGAGCCAGGAGGAGACCTATGGCTTCCTCAGTTTTAAGTGCCAGGTTTGTGGGGACCAGCATCAGTAAAAATCAGAAGGTATTTTCTTATTGACACTGTGTCCAGTAAAAGGAGAAACATCTTTTTTCAACATTAACATCCAGGGCTTTGTACTCTACCCCGGGGGTTCAGCATGCTGTAAAATGAACTATTCTTTAGGCCTTGTCTAGACTCACCCTGCTCTGCCCACAAACTGCTGACAGACAGCAGCCACAGTCACTGATCTGCCAGAAACTGGGTAGACCCAATGGCTTCCCACAGTTCTGCTGCAGGGGCTGTGCCACAGATCACAAAGTGCACAAAGTGAAGGCATGAGCTGTGATAAGGAATGCAGCAGTGGGAAAAGGCATGGGGGTAGCTACATGTCAGCTACCAGCTGCCAAACAGCAGCAGAAACCTCACCCCACTTGTCAGTGATCGAATAACTCTGCTGACTAAAAGGAGGACTCTGTTGCTGCAGAGGAGTGTTGGGTGTCAATGCATTCAAAGTGCTGCTTGGCAGAAATAGAGTTTAAAACCAAAATGGGTGCCCAAGAAAATATTCAGGAGTGCCTGAGACAGAGACAAAGCACCAGTGTTTCTGGATGGCAGGGAAACTCCATTTCTCATTTGACAAGTATGCTCATGCTTAACTCACTCTGGATAGCGCAATGGGAAAGTAGGGGTGCACCAATAGAGATTTTGGGTGCCAATACTGATAGCCAAATTTAAGGAGGCATATTGGCCAATACTGATCCGATTTCCGATACAACTGCGTGCAGTTGCTAAGTCTGTTGTGGTGGAAGAGGAGAGGGAAGGAAAGGGGTGGGAGGGCTGGGGGGGGACAGACGACAGATCAAGGACCTTATGGTGAGGGACGGAGTGGAGCTGGGGCAAGCGCTGTCCAGCCAGGGGGGAGGCAGGATGTGGGATGGAGCCGTGGCTCATCTAGGGGACACAGGGCAGCTCCCACTGCTGTGCACACCCCAGAAAGGCAAGGGGTGGGTATACCCCCAGATCTGTACAGGGCAAGACAGGGTGGGTTGCAGCTGTGGACTGGGCTGGGAAGTAGTCAGGATGGGCGGCGGCACTAGGAGGGAGCAATGGGGGGCTGCAGTTACCCCAAATTTTGCCATAGCCTCTCCTCCCAGCGCCGCCACCACCACCTACCCCAAGCACAGCCATGGACCACCCTCCCCGCAACGTGCCAAAAAGAGCCAGGTGCAGCCCTGGCCCCAGCCTGCAGTTGCAGCCCAGCCTGCACAGATCCAGGTTCCCCCCTCCAAGTGCCCTCCTGGGGTGCATGCAGGAGCAGGAGCTACCCCCTCCCCATGCCCCCCAGATAAGCCACGGCTCTGTCCCATGCTCTACCCCGGCTGGGCAGCACCTGCCCCAGCGCTTGCCCCATTCCCTCCCTTACTGCGGGGAGCACTGATCTGCCTCCTCACACCTGTTCCCTCCCCTTCCATCACAACAGACTTACCAGCTGCATACAGCTTTCCAGGCTGCCATGCCATACTCCTCAACACCTATGTGTGGTACAGCGGCTGTGCATATGCACAGGCATTTATTGCGAAATTATCAGCCACGTCAGGCCGATTTCCAATATAATCAATTTTCTTTATACTGGTGCTGATTCAATATTGGACCCATGTATCGGTGCACCTCTATGGAAAAGGATACATTTTGAGACCAATGCAGGTGGGTTAATATTTTCACCATTAACTGAATTCATTTTTTGTAAAAAAAAAGCTTTCATTTATAAATTAAGTGTCCCATGGCCTGCAATAAACTATACACACTAGATCCATTTGAACCTACGGGATCAGTTGAAGACCTGTTTTAAAAAAGGGGCAATAATGCCATTCAAAATAAAGATTGCATCCAATTATATACAACTCAGGAAACGTGGATGCCAAGGAAGGATAGGCCTTTCTGTAGTGACTGCTACCAAAGGGAGCAGCTGTGGTAGTTGGTTCACCAACTAAGAAAAATACGTAATCAGATAAAATCTTTTGACACTCACTGTCTGCTTTAAATTCTGCCATTAGGTGCTCTGAAATCAGCTCTTCTACTGAAGATTCCAGCTTTCGCTTTCCATCAATAATCCATGGAGTCTGTGGTAAATTCCTTGAATACTTGTTGTATCGTCCTGTCAGAAAACAAGTAGTTTTCCATGTATGAACTGAAATAACGAACGGGGGTTTCTGAATCCAAGTATTTCATACTATGATCATCTAATCACATGGGGCTTTTGTGAAAATAACATAATCAATGTTTATTATTTAAAACATAGACCAGGGCAGGCAATTATATTGGGTGGAGGGCTGCTTGCCCAGTTTCGGCAGGCTGTCGAGAGCCGCATGGGTAGCCCCGCCCCTTGACACCATCTTGGGACCAATGTCCTAGGGCCAGCACCACAGAGTGGCACAGGCTGGCAGGGGTCTGTGGAGCTGGGCTGGGCTGCACCAGCAGGGAGAGGGGGGAGCTGGTCCAGCTCCAGAGTCTCTGGTGGCTGGGACTCTGCACTCCTGCCACCATGCTCTGTGCCCCGCTGGCACTGGTCCTGGGACACTGGTGCAGACCCTGTGCTCCTGCTGGCTCCCCATCCACTTACTCCCAGTGCCCCCCAGCTCTGTGGTACAGTTCTGACCCCCTGCTTGTCGGCAGGGAAGAAGCTGGTGCTGAGTGTGGGGAAAAGCAGCCCCTCG
This sequence comes from Caiman crocodilus, assembly GCA_030014935.1. Lineage (NCBI taxonomy): Eukaryota > Metazoa > Chordata > Crocodylia > Alligatoridae > Caiman > Caiman crocodilus. The sequence continues at coordinate 90,180,627 of JAGPOW010003648.1, forward strand.
CCCACCCCATGGCCGGTGCTCCCTGCTGCAGCTGCTCGCAGCCCACACAGGGCTGTCTGGAGCTGGCACAGGCAGCCCCACATGGGCTGCAAGAGGCTGCAGCACAGGGCACCGGGCAGGTGAGGGGCCACTTTTCTCCTCACTCAGCACCAACTTGTAACCCAGCCCTGGTGCCAGCCTGGGCCCTATGCTGGCTGCAGGCTCACCTGTCATACTGTACAGGGCAGCAGCAGCTGCAGCCCCACTGCTTGCCGTGCTGCACAGTGTTGGCTGCTGCTGCCTGCCCCGAGCTCACGTGCTGGGCAGCCCAGAGGCAGCGGTGGCAAACACTGCCTGGAACAGCAAGCGAGAGAGCCACAACTGCTGTTGCCATATGCAGCCCTGATGGGTGAGCCCAGAGCCAGCACAGGGCCAAGGCTGGCAGCAGATTACAAGGTAGTACTGAGCATGGGTGGGAAAAGCAGCAGGGAAGGAGCCTGGGGAAATGTGGCCCGGGGAAAAGCTGGGGTGGGGTAGGCGGGGTGGTGGTCCCTAGCCCACCCAATGGCCAGAGCCCCGTGCTGCAGTGGCCTGCAGCCCACATGGGACTGCCTGTGCCTGCAAGCCTAGGCACAGCCCCACACAGGCTGCAAGCAGCTGGAGCAGGGAGTACCAGCCATGGGGCAGGGAAGGGTTGCTTTCCTCCATGCCAGCAAGGAGCAGGGAAGGAGTCCAGGGAAAAGCTGAGCACGGGCTGGCCCCTCCCCAACCCCGTGATCGACTCGCAACCCGTGTGGGGCTGTCTGGAGCAGGCACAGGCTGCCTCAGGCGGGCTATGAACAGCTGCAGCAGGGTGCACCAGCCTCAGGGCAGGGAAAGGCTACTTTCCTACATGCCAGGAAGGATCAGAGAAGGAACCCAGGGAAAAGCTGAGAAATGGGGGGAGGCAGGGGACCAGGCAGCTCGCTGCTGCAGCCACTCGCAGCTCACGCAGGGCTGTCCGGAGAAGGCACAGTCAGCCCCAGGCAGGCTGCAAGTGGCTGCAGCACAGGGTGCTGGCCACAAGGTGGGTGAAGGGCCACTTCCCCCTCCCCGGACTCAGCTTTTCCCCAGGCCACATTTCTCCAGGCTCCTTCCCTGCCCGGGGTGTCCCCCCCACTTCCCCTTTACCTGTGGTTCCTGCATGGGGCAGCCACATGGTCCCAGGCCAGAAGACCCTGCTGGGGCTTCCAGCCAGAGGGGGCGGGCCCTGCTGTTGTGGGAGCCCACCGGGCTCCTCCTGGGTCCTACTGTCCTTGGTTCCTGTCATTTTTTACAGAAACCAAGGGCAGAGAAATATTAATTTTCTAAATTTTTTAGGGGCCCCACAAGGTCTGATAGAATGGCCTCGCGGGCCAGATCCGGGCCGTGGGCCATATTTTGCCAACCCTTGATGTAGATATTTGGAATAGGGCACTATCGAAGCACCTAGGAGGAACACAACACTATGGTATTCAGTGCAGGTTTGGGATATTGTGTGCTAGATGGAGTCTGGGAACACATCCTGAATGAAGAGGACAAAAAAATATATTGTACGAGGATTCGTCATGAATGAAACAGAAACCTTTTAAAAAACAGTATATTTTCCTGTGACTAAAGACTATGTCAGAATGCATACACATAAGGGATCTGACTATTCAACCATTAGGTTCTTTAAACAGATGTTTGGATGTCATTAGCAATATTTGTTAGTGTAGTCTGCCACATTTTCTTCTTTAAAAAAATAGTAATCAACTGGAAAATATAATGCATCAATGCAGCTGAGGTCTTACACTGAGAGACAGGAAATTCAAACTTAAGGTTTCCACAGCAATTGTAACTCAGCAATACAACATACATGAGAAATTTTTAGAACTAGCACCAGGTACTCAAACGCTACATAGGCATAAGGAGTCTCCAGTTACAGTTGCCATGGGGACCACAATTTTGATTTCTAATCCCTACACATTTATATACTAATATAGAAGTAGGAAAATGTGGCACCCTTCTCAATTTTGACGATAGGCATGAGTGTTGACAGCAAGAGATGTCACACTCAGAGTTGTCACAGTATCATTTCATCAAAGCAAAAACATTTCCCTGAGATGTGTCAAGTTCACTGAAGTTTCAGGGTATGTCCACACTGAAAGCAAGCAGTGACTGCAGCTGCTACAGGCCAGTTACTGATAACAGCACAGCAGCATGGAACTCAGCATGGGCTGCAAACCCCACTTGAGAAACTGAGTAAAAACTATAGCAGTTATCCAGCACTGAGCTCCACGCTGCCCTGCTTACAGTGTTATCAGCACCTGAACTACCCAACTGAGAGAGACCTCATGGATGTCTATACCTTTGCAGCCACATCTTTGACACAGACACGCAGCTTGCAAGCTAAGACGCTGGCCTAGGGTGCAGGCGACCCAGGTTCAAGTGTCTGATCTTGGATTAATCTGGGATGAAAAGCTCCTCTCAATATGAGAGAAAGCAGGTACTTGAACCTGGGTCTCCCACATCCCAGACCACCCATCCATACACTCCTGCTTCCTTGACTCAAAAAGCTCATATTTCTATTTTAAAATGGTCATTGTGACAGTTCAAATACCTAAACAAAAACAAAGAAATGTGTGATGTTCCAATGGAGAATGAAAACCTAAATTCAAGATCCTGAAAGTTGCTATAAATCAAAGTTGCCAGCTTCCAAATCGGAGTCTTGTATCTGGTGTTAACAGACCATAAGGAGGACTCAATCAGAGAACAGAGATTTGGCAGGGAGAAGGACCAGATTATTTGAGAAAGATAAATTTCTACCTCCAATTTTAATGTGAAAGATAAACATGAGCAATGGCAAGAACTGATTTATTAAAAAAAATAATCCAAAATATAAAACTTCCACATCAGTGTAAAGTTAAAGAGACTTCTTCAGTTTGAAATCTCAATTAAAAATACTTCAAAGCAGTTACAGGTATCCTACCTGCCTCTCTATTCCCTGCCAATTTTTTGTGGGTTTAAGATCACATTTTCCTATTTTCACCTCCCCCAAATTATGCTCTATAAAAGAAAAAAAACCCCACACAAACAAATGGGGAAACTGACTAATGCTGTTTCTGTCACACAAATAATGAAATGACTATGTGCATTTGACAGTGTTTTTGCTCAAAAAAAATGAGAGTGAGAGAGAGAGGGAGAGAGAAAAATAGTATTTTGCTCTTGTCTCCTTCAGTTCAAATAATCTCCAGTGATACTTGTGACAACCGTGGCTTTAAAAAAACATCAGAAGTGTGATATTTCCATTTAACACTGTAAATTTAAAAGAATCAGGAAATGCAAAATTTAAAAGTCCTCAGAAGTGAGGACCAAAACTGGTCTCATTTATACTGCTGTCACACCAGACTAAGTCCACTGTAGTCAGTGGACTTACTCAACTAGGGATTTATGCCAGCACAAATTGAGACTAGAACCCCCTGTCACTGACACTTCTGTATAAAAGTAATTGAGGGGGGACGAGGGGGACCTATCCCATGGTGAGAGGTGGGCCTGCCATGGATCACAAAAACAAAGCAAGCTCTCCTTCACAACACTAAACCCTCCACCCATCTGATCCCTCTTCTAGGCCCACCTTGGCAGCAGCCTATGTGAATAGACTGGTCTTGCAAAGGGCCTCAACGACCAACTGACTTAAGTTATTTTGGATCTATTAAAGCACTCTTTTGGCAGATTATAAGCATCAGTGGTCTAAGATGACTTGTCAAGATAAGTGACTTTTTTATATTCTTGTTTTATACTCTTTTTTCCTTTTAATTTGCCTTTAAGCATTCCATCTGCATACAGCAATAATACACAGTCTTTTTCCATTAAGTTCCTCCCAAAAGGCAAGCTCATCTATGTAGGAAGAGAATGATGGACTCTTGAGAGCATGCAGTGTATAAGCACAAACAACTGTAGAGGCCAGATTCAAAAACCTCAAATATACTCTTCATCTATGCTATAAAGGGATTTGGGTCATCAAGCTTGGTTTTATAACTCAGCCCAACATTTGTGTTGAGAACCAAGGCAAAAATCACGGGCTTTGCCTAACATGAATGTTATTCATACCAATCAACAAATATTGTTACATTCACACTGAATTGTGAACATCGCAATCAAATAAAAAATTCATTACGTAAGAACATTTTACAATTGTGGGATCTTCACAGGATGAAGTCCCTCCCATGGTAAAGGTGGCTTCAAACTCAGTGCCAAAGCTCTTAACCTTCCAAGCTGCCTCCAGCTGAGCCTCTTTAATTACTTGGTGTACAAAGGAAGTGCATGCTTCTTTACAACAGCTTCTCCCTGTCTGCTTTACTGGAACAAAAGAGCAGCAAAGCAGGAGGGGAAAGCCTCGAGGTCACCTTATACTGGAAATAAGCGCTAGTTCCTTGCAGCAAACAGTCCCTCTCCTGAACTTAAGGAGGAGACAGAGACAATCCTGACTCAGCTTGCATGCATTACAAGGTTGAGGCACAGTAGCCTAGCTTGCATGCATTACAAGGTTGAGGCACACTGGACCTAGTGCCAAACAAGCTGGTACTAGGTCCAATGAGAGGATGTGGGTACTGCCACAGCATTTAACCATCTCTGAATTTTAATTCACAGAATGTGAATGAGCGAGAGGTTTTGGTTTTAACAGAAAGTGACTTGCAGTGTATAGTATTCATCAACATCTTCAGTGAAGTAACCTCTTTTCCTCTCATGAGACATTCAACAGTTTCACTTTTGCAAATAAGGTGTTTATTTTCCTTTTACTTATTCTTGGTGACAAAGGAGGAATCCAACTGATTTGGCAGTAGGGACTACAAGGCACATAAGTAAAAAGAGCAAAATAAGAAAGTTTACCAGCCACAAAAATTGCACTGTTAGTGCACTGAATTTCCACAACAGTGCAGAAGTTCTTTGGTGCATTTGGGGGACATGGAAAATGCCTGCATAAAGAAAAACAGCAGAAAACAAGCTATTTCAAAACATGATAAGGAATCATTGTAGGAAAAAGTTATTCAGAGCAACTGTTTACAAACTTACAAAGCTCAATGATATAAAACTTCATTAATCCAAATGAATGACTGGCAAATCCCTTTCAGATAAGTGAGTGAATAAGCATGAAACAAAACTGAAGCTAGTGCACTACAACATATAGCTTGATAATTTATTTTGCCAACTGAGATTGTAATTTTACAACCTAAGTACAGTAGGAAAATCTATTGTAGTATAATATAGAAATCATTAACCTTTTAATATTATTTGAAAAATAGCCACAGAATCTGCTAATAAATCTTTTGTTTGAAAAAAAGGTGGGGAAAAGACCAGTGATTTTTTTGTGAAATTCAGCCAAGTGAATATCAAATCATTTCTACTACCTTGTGACTCATGATTTTATCACTAGTCTCAATGTTGGTGATGTTTTTTGTAAAGCCCTGGCTTCTGAAGTCAGGGACTAAGAAGGAAAAAAAATCTTCATTTTTGAAGAAGTTAGGGTTTGAATTTGAGGCTAGAAAAAAAATAGAAAGCTATAAACTTCAGGTTCAAACGCAAGAAGACAGACAAAAAAACCCCCCAAATGTATTTAACTCATTATATACAAGATGCTTATCACTTTGAGGAACTTGACTCATGATTTTTGAACGTTTGGGACAGGCAATACTGCTATCGTATTGTATTTTTCTTTCGAAGCATTCTAAATTTTATGGCAGCAGTGCACATAGTAATTTGCTGCTGATGCAACAAGGAACAGTGATAACTTGTACCCCTTTGACCTATACACCCCCCCCCCCCGAGATGCTCATTGGACAAAACAGCAGTAAATCACCCTAACACTATGGATCATAATCTAGCTTTCAATTTGCAATATGCCAATCATAGAATAACCTTGGCAAGAGAGAAGCAGTCTCCATTTCCAGCATGCTCATTTCCCAGATCATTATGATCCAAGTCTAACACTGAAAGACGTTTTTAAAAAGACAATGACCACACTCTGTCACCATCCAAATTCAAGTCTAGGCAACGTTTTCTAACCAATACATGCACACCTCAGTAGATTTTTAACAAGTAACAATCCTGGTATATCTCTCTCTAATATTTTCCTCCCCATCTTAATTCTTCATAGAAGCAGCCTAATACTAAGAACTACAGTTTCAACTTATACTTACTTACGGAAATCCTCTTCTTTTATCTTCTCCAAGGCCTTTATAACTGCCATTCTAGTGAAAACAGACTGCAGGGTGAAATGAAAAATAACTTTTATTAATGGGTCCAGGAAATAAGAACAGACTGAAGAGAGGATGTGGGTAGGGTAATTACATCGTTTGCCTAAAGAAATAAAGACAACATACTTAAACAATAAAGATAATTTATACACATGAAGATTGAGTTTCATGTTTTCCTAAGTCAAAAATGTCTCCACCATCAATCTGCACTAACATTCTAGTCAATCTTTGTTCTTTTTTTTTTTTACCAGCATGGGCTGCTCAACAGTGTAGCTCCTGTATAATAAAGGAACATGCATAAAGCTACACAACAGGGGCATTTGCAAGAGCAGAGTCTAAGTAACTTTTAATTACATGTTCAAGGAATTATTGGAACAGAGCAGTGGGACTTGGGCTCTTTTGAACTTCCTGTGCTCAGTGTCCTGTTGGTGCAAAACACCAGCACAAATCATTTCCAGCAGCCACTGATCATTCACAGCACAGAAAGCACCTAATTCTCAATGACTTTCAATGGGACTTGAGCTCTTCAGATCACTTGCGTGCTTTTAAGACTTCTACTTCAGACCCTCAGAAGGTTCCCCTTGGAGGGTTCCACCCCCTATCACCTGAGGGTAAATCTCCACTAGCTGATTCACTCCCAAAGATATGAAAACATCAGTTTTCATGGGTGTAACAGGAAAAACAGAGCTTGATAAGAGTTACAGGGTTCAGGCCAAAATCTAAAAAGGAGGTGCTGAAAGTGAGATTCCTACACCTTTATTTAAGTTCTATGCCTCTCTGTCTCAGTTCCTTATGTATAAAATGAGAAACAAAGCACCCCCATGTCAAAAGGGTGAAGATGAACATATTAAAAATCAGCAGGTGCTCAGATATTGCAGTGACGAGGCCCACATGAATACCTGAAGCAACTGTACTTCATAAATGTAAAAGCTTATCATGTAAAGCCTAAGACCTCCAAATTTAAGTCTCACATAAATATGGGATAAATTTCCCTCTTTCTGGCTGCAAAGAATCAGTCTGTTTATGCACCAATGTGCATACTCCATAGTAAGTATCTAGCTCTCTGTTGGCACATAAAACAGTGATGATACCTAGCTCTTAAGCTGTACTTGTCAAAGCACTGGAATAAGGCGGTAAGTATCATTATTGCTCTATTACAGAGAAAGAAACAGAGGCACAAAGTAGGGGTGTGAGAGACTTTCCCAACATTACTCAGCAGACAAGGGAATAGACAGAGCAGGGACAGAAGGCAACTGTCCTGAGTCCCAATTTAATGCTCTGTCTACTAGGCTGTGCTGGCACCCAAAGCATCCAACTAAAAGTTAACCTTTGCCCTTAATTTTTAGGCTTTGCCTGTGTCATGCTGTCAAATCCACTGTGATGACCATAATGCACCACTGTGGACTGTCCCAACTACTGTGGAAATCCTACAGAATAGAACAGGTGGCTTGCCTATAGGAAACACTGATAAATATGTTTTCACTAGATAGACAGTTTTTTACTTGATTTCCAACCCCAAAACAGGCTCTTAAGCAAGCTTTAAATGGCATTTAAAAGCTATAGGTCACAGGGAATTATGTCTTTTGCATTTTACTACACAAATACAATTATTATGAGAATGGATTCTTTATCCTGTGAAGGATTTTGACTAGTCCTTTTCTTTTTTGTCAGTTTTCCTTAGGAATTTTCATGTTTCAGTTGAAAAAAAGTTTTGGTTGCCAATAGCCTTAATTTTTCAGCAAAGACAAAGCTTTTTTCACAAAAGATTCTATTTCATGTGCAATGCTCTTTACCATCAAAGTCTTGAAAGACAATTTTTGACAAGCTGAAAAAAAACTGACTTCAAGCACTACGAACTGGTCAGTTCTCTGCAAAGGAGGGATGTCCACAAAGGCTTTGGAAAGGAGCACCTAGACTTATGTCAATTTCTGCATTTCCTAAATGCTGAGCTGAAACCTAGTCACAGGAGACTAAAAAGCAACTCCTGCTTCTAGTAGGTACAGACCTCCATAAACTCAGTGGAATCTGTGCAGTTTCGCTGTATGATAAAGTAGAAGTGGAAGATAACTTGTAAATACAAGTACTATCATGCAGTGAAATAAAAAACTAGTCTTGTAGGGGTGCATGTGTGGACACTGAGATGTTTACTGGACAGCTAATTAGTCTACTGCTCAGTAAACATCATGTGTAGACGCGCCCACAGAGTGCTTTATGCCATATATGTATACAGCCTGAATCCTGGCTAGACCCAAACCCATTTGTCTATATCTCAACTGCAGTGATTCTCAACCAGGGTGTCTTGAGAGCCTTTCAAGGGTACCACATAATGTTAACACTGTTAGGTTAGCATTATTATGGGTGCAAACATGATTGACGAGATAAACCCAGAGATGCCAAATAGGAATCCACAGTGCCAAAATCATTCAGACCTGTTGTGGTCTTTCTGTGTTCTTAGTAACAGAAGAATTATTCTAATATTTTTTCTCTAGCCAAAAATTGAGTGAAAACTCAGGGCTGGCATCTTTTGAGGGGTGCTCTGAGTCTTTTGAGGGGTGCCTCAAATCTAAAAATGTTGAGAACTACTATTATAATGCAATATAAATAAATAAACAGAGCAAAAGTAATTAGGAGAAGTTGACACTGCTAAGTACCACTCCCCTCTTAATGATCTAGTATGGTATAAGGAGGAACACTTTGCATGGCAAAAATACCATTTTATCACATAACTTAATTAAATGGAATAAAGTAATTGTGGATGCCTCCATTGTGTGAATCAGCCAGGAGTTAACTACTTCTCAGAGAATTAAGGAATAAGCTAGTCCCTGAAAGGCTCCAGACCTGAGGAGACAACCAGACAGCTTTAGCTCATTAAGCTACTAAGAGGTAAATAAATCTAAGAGGTGTGCCTCTTAAATGGGAGAAACAATAGAAAGAAAGCAGAAGCACTCATATATGGTCTTATCCTAAACCAACAGGACTGTATCAGAATTCAGGGAAAGCTTTCTTTCTGGAGGTCTGGGGAACAGATGAACTCAGGAAAACATACAACTTTTCAGAACAGAAGTAAAGTTGTACCAATAAAAACAGAGGAAAACAAATGGAGTGAAGGTATTTTTGGAGAAAAGTAAGCAGACATTAAGGCAGTCCCCAAAAGTGGGTTTTTCTTGCTACTGACATTAGAATTATGCACCCTGGAGAGAAAGGATAACCACAGAACTCCTACCTGTTTCTTCTTTGCTGGCTTGAAACAATCTGGATGTGCTGTGGCTCTAAATTCAAAAATGAAAATTAACCAAAATACTTAAGTAAAATACTATTATAATAAAAACAGTAAGGACTAGACTTAACCTTTAGCAGAAATGCTCCACATATTTTACTTTATCACCCTACAGCCTCGGGCAGGCATTGTTTTATTTTGCAGTCTTGTTTTAAACTGATGGCAAGAGGTGGCAGCGTTTTCAACTTTCTGACTGAACTTCTCTTTTTATCCAAAGAACAAGTGCAATATGGACAGCACAGGAACAACTACTCCTGGGACAAACAAATCAGCTGTTCCTAAGCCTCTATTGATCGAATTAAACAACAATTATTTCTTGTTACAATATAGTTTTCATTTATTGTTGATGGTCTGCTGGTTAAAGGGGCAATAACACCTCTACAATTTCCTCCAGTTAAAAAAGAACAGGTAGTAACTGCAGACCTATACTTTCTAAACAGAGAAGCTGAGACAAGCAAGGTTGTTTGTGATAGACTGTGTCTCTTTTTCCAGAATATAAATCTCACTCTTATTTTAAGCTAAATCTCCAAACATAAATTAACAAGAATAGGTTTAATGTTCCACCTGAAACCAAACATCACTTTTCACACATCCTCTGCAGAAGTAATGTGAGAGGCGACAGACTATTGTTGCCACACATGAAACTAGGATGGCAACTTCCATGCCCAAGAAGACAGCTCAAGAAAACAATTCTTTTACTAGTTCCTCTCCTCCCCACCCAAATAAATGAAACCCACCCACAGGTGCTGTTTAGGTGAAAGCATTATGTGCCAAATACTGCACTTTCCTACCACAAAAGTCACCATCAGTTTTCAAACCCTGATTATCAGGATATCAGTTTTAACAGTCATACAGAAATAACTTAAAATGCACCAGAAGGTATGCACAGCCATTCATAGTGCAGAACCCTTTAATGCCTGGAGAATTATGTAAGAAAGTTCCATGAGTTATTGGAAACTGTGCACAACAATGTAGTAACTAACGCTTTCCCAATGTTCTCTACCATAAGTGCAACCAAAAAGCAAGTGCTACAGGGTTCCACTTCCTGTACTCAGACCCCTCTCTGCTGCAAAAAGGAAGGTAGGAGTAAAGAAACAAAGAGCTTCTGTACTACCTTCTCCTCCGCCACCCCCTCAATAGCAGTGTAATGCTAAGCATGCTAACTTGCCCTGTAGTAACATTTTCAAAAGAAGGCCACGGTGGGGAGGAAGGGGGGACTGGAACCAATGATCTCACAAGGTCCCTTACAGCCCTAAACTTCTGTGAATCTGTGTGAAGCAAGAAGTGAGAGCAAGCACAGAATCAGAACAAAGGGGTGGGAGAAGCCCTATGGTGGTCCCCATATGGTTCAAATTTTTGGCTCAACTCCAGCTGCCAAAATCTAGAATTACACACTATCCTTGTCCTCCCCAGGTTTGAGGAACTTGAGTAGCAAGGGCAATAAAGGATCTGATTCCATCTTGAATGCCCCCCCTTCCCCACCCAGGTCGCCAAACATCAAGTCCTGTCAGTTGTATGAGAGACTTGCGAGGGACTTGTGGCAGCCAGGCAGCAATGGGTATGTGAAGTGGGCATTCGAGCAGACAAAATAAGAACCAAAGGAAAGAAAGAGGAATGACGGGAAGACTAGAGAAGTATGCTCCAGTGTCTTGTGGGGACAACATGCTGCCTCCCAATGTCCTGATCAGAAAACCATATGAGGAGGCTTCTTTCCACTCAGATTTGACATCCATCAGTATCAGTATCAGTATAACTATTAGCACATACAGTGAAATCAGAAGAAGGACTTTAAAATCTGAGGTAAGTTTTACTATTTAAACTTGATTCAAACTTTCTCTCTTCAGTGGTTCAAATCAAATTTCTAGAATCACGCAACCCTTAATAGTAAAGGTCACCATCTAAATCCACACCATGCAAAATGTTGGGGTATTTGGTGCTCAGATTTAGCTTCTTAGAAATACCGTAAATTTCAGCTTTGCAGCTCATCCAGGATCTGAGGTCTGCATTCAGACTCAAGATCTCATCTCTAGTCTACAAATACCATATATACTGTAGTCAGTGTATATTAGCAAATGAAAACCAAAAAAGTCGCACAATAGTAAGATAAAGATCTTGTTGTTTACATTGCAACTTACAGGAAATGGCAATCCTCATCTGTTTCTGGGTGAGCAAAGACCACACTTACATCGAACAAGCTCTAAGTCAAAAGAAAGATAATTTGTCAGCCAAATCTGCAGCAACTTCTTTCACAAAAACTTACTGAAATATAAGGAAACAGCAGGAAGGAAGGAGAGGAAGAATATGATGCACCTGAAATGGGAAACTGTGAAATGGGTCACTGAGAAGCTATTTCAGCCCTACATCATGACAACATTTTATATGTCTATAGGACCTAAAGACCTTATGAGTACTTTACAGGCATCGCTGACTGGAGTCTCACAACAGGCATCAGTCCCATTTTGCACACAGGAGAACCAAGTCAGAGACAGTAACTACCCAAAGCCTATTATGGTCACTAAGCCTAACAAATCATGGAAAAATTCCATCCCAGTCATTTTTATGAAAAGTTTATTCAGGGATTTAGTTTGCAGTGACTGGAGGCCTTTGAGGCAATGGCGCTGCAGCCTAGCAGGCAGACAGCAGTGCCAGGAACTCCAGAGTAATCACAATTCCACCCCCAATTCCCTCTTTGCCCTTGAGCAAATATGGCTCATTACCTCTGTTATTTAGCTACCACCATACCTCAAGAGGGCTGTTGAGAAGATTGGCTAATATTTAAGTGCTCTGGAAATAAAAAAGTTAGGCTACAATACTTCTTTGAGTAGTTTAGTGTCTGCAGACTGTAATGCTTTTGCTGTCTTATATTTTAAGAAATGTGTTTCTTTAAGTTTCCTTCAGTAGAACAGAGAGGTTCTCCATCCATGAAAGAAAAGAGAAGTAGTCTGCCCCTATTTAGGCCTGTAGTTTCATGTGAATTACCAGTTCCAGTTAAAGAGCGTGTGTGGGGGAGATGAGATTGGTGGTAAGTGAGGGGGTGTAAGGAGAAGCTGTGTAGAAACTATACATTGTTTGGTTTTCCTGGGGATTTGTATGCCCACCTGTGATGCTCATATACTCAACTTGATGGCATTACTGTGTTCATCTATATGGACAAAGCAATTTGTAAATGTTGCATCTGATTGGTTCACTTCAGAGAATATTCTTGGGATCAGTGACTATACTCTTCTGATTCTGGGAGAAACAGAGGATATGTGGAGCTCCTGATGTCCGCTTAGCAAAACCACAGCTGAAAGACTGTCTGCAGATCAAACAACTGGTTGCTGGCACTCATTACCCTGCCCCACAGCATATTAACAATGCTTATGCTCCCAACAAAATTTAATGTGTTGACACCTGAAATTACTTCTTTCTCCACCCAAAAACTGGAACCCTTGGCATGCGGGAAAATGGGGATTACTTCCAAGACAGACTGATAGCTGCTGTATGGAGGACCCCGTAAACAGAAACAGCAGGAAGGGTGGCACCCAGCCAGCTTTTGGAGTATAATAGAGGAGTTCAAGGAACCCAATATACCCAACAAACTTTGCCTACAGAAGTTATGAGGTATGTGATCCTATAGTACTTAGATTTGGCTAACCCCAAGCACCTTATTCCTAGTGAAGATAAGACCAGTGAGACTTCTCCATCTCTAACCAGACTCCATCCACATTAGGAGCAGACGTTACACAAACCAAGGAAAACAATACTACTGAATTACTCATACTTTACCTTTCCATCAGCAGGAACACCCAGCTCCTCAGAGAACAGGGGATGAATAATCCATTTGTATGCTTCTTTCAGCTGAACAATGTCATCTTTTGCCAGTGAAAGTCCCTGTTTTCTGAATCACAAACAAACAAAATAACTTGCATAGGAATCAGTTAGAAACAAGTGGACTTGTAACACTTCAGGCTAAGGACAAATAACTAATTACTAGCACAAAACCTGGGTAATAAAAAGGACAAAACCATTAACCATACCAAAGAAAGTGTGAAGGACATGGGGCTGCAGTGTAATTTATTAATACTGTTGCAAAAGATGTTTATATCGGGTTAAATTAACAGAGGTGTTAGGGAAATAGGAAGGCAAAACAATGCCAAAAACAAAAAGCTTCTGAGTAAACCCTTCAAAGTGCTCAACCTATTAACTTAATATCCTACTCTCTTGAGTTTAACCAAGGTTAACTGCTTATTTTGGCCCAATTTGACAACACTTTTTTCACCAAAACCAGGACTATCTTCCCTCCAGAGGGCAGAATGAATGTGAAGGGGATGTTCAGGAGAACAGACTCTCATATCAACAGGCCCATGCTGATGAAATTAAGATGTTGCCTTTTCCCACGCTGCAGTTCTTCTCCACAGCCCCATCTCACTAGGGAGATGGCCCTAGGTAGGTTGTGGACACATTTGTAGACATTTTGCTCTAAATTTCCCCCCTGTGGTAGCAGAATGAGGTTTGAGCTCAGGATCCATTGCTCTAAGATTCTCTCTTTACCTTTATTCTGTCTTCACAATTCACCAATGATCTGAAACACAAAGTAATTTAACCCAGGGCCTAGTCTAACAATGGAAGAATCCTATGGCTCTACCTAAGGGTATGCATGCAGAGACAAAGGTGCAGCTAATCCCCCAATGGAAACATATGGCATCTACTTAAACTGAGTTACTGTAGTATGGGTGGTACCCCAAATACTGAAGGGCAGAAGCATACCTAACTAGGGGTGACAAAGTATTTTTTAAATGCAGTAAACCCTTTCCAGTGCATTTATCTGGAAGTGAGAGTCAAAAACTGCTTCCCCACCACTATAAGTGACACTTTAAATAACAAGTCCACCATCAGCCATTGGCCATACTGCTAAGGACTGATGTATTTCATAGGAGCTCACTGTGAGAAGGTCTACCACTAATTTAATAATAAATTTGCTCTTGTAACCACACTGCTTTTTTGTTGGTACCAAACAAATTTCTTTCCTTAAATTAGGAAAAGAATTGGTTTACTACCTCTAACTCTAAGTTCTCATACTACTAATATCTCACATGATTCTTGACTGAGGTGACCTCCATAAAAAGTTAGTCCAACGACTTCACCAGACTTTGAGGCAAACTGATCCCCATCAGAGAAGCCCCACACAGGATACAAGAATCTCTATAACAACCCCTTTGTAACAACTGCACAAGGAAGATAATAGGCTGGAGTGAGCAGGAGGTTTGGCTTTTGGAGCCTCCTAATTGTGTGGAAGCTTGCTAGGGAACAGGGACATGTATCAGGGTCCTAAACCACTACCATTGCCTCCCAGCCCTCTATGGCTCTCTCCTACTCCCAAACTCTACAAACCCAAACCACACAGACCTCTTGGCAGATTCTTCTTTTGTTTCTGGAAGGCAAACTATGTTCCCAGTTTTCTGGAATACTCTTGAGTAGTCTGGAACAAGGAGATGGTCCTCTGAGGGCTGCACTTTCCCCTTATATGCAGAGTGCTACTTCAAATCATTAACATAAACAAAACTTTCCCAGAATACCTCCCCACTCACTGCATTAACACCTTTCCATCTATATATTATCAAATCTTACATTGCTATTCATATAGTCTATGCTCACTTAACAATAGCTTTCCTGGAAAATGGAAGCTGGAGAAAGCACAATATTAAGTTTATTCACAATTACTATGATTGTAATCAGATTTCAAGGCTTCATTCAAAGTTGTACTGAAGGCACATTATATAGCCGCTATTACAAATTATCCATAGCCCTATACACTAAATCACTGAGTTGTAGATTATTTAAAACGCTCTCACAAAGCCTAAACATATAAATCAGTTGTATCCAAGTTCAAAGAAGCAATTTTGCTTCTCTGAACCTTGTATATATTAATTATATTATTTCACCCTAACAAGAAGCCTCCAATGAATCAAATACTTGTGGAAGGTAAATTTATAAGTTTCGACAATACTACAGAAACACACAATTCAAAGATAATACGTTGACATAAAGCACTCAAAAGCCACACATTAAATATAACCTGTACTGTTATGACAGTAACCAAGGACGTTTCTGAAGTAATTATGGATAATTGTTTCCCTTCAAAGTGGGAGTGCACAAACTTCAATATTTCGTGTGCCTAGGAAAGGATTCAGAGATTTCTTAAAGTATATGAAACCCATAAAGTAGATGACCATCGGTACCCTGCACTACAAGTTCAGAAGCACTGCCTTGGAGATGCTGCAGTGTCAGTGACGTGCTACATGAGAAAACCTTTTTTCTCATGAAAACAGTTCAAAAACTCTCTAGTTCAAAAAGCTAGGTTGTGAACAAGCCACAGCTACAATTAGTAGCAGGATGGATACGAAATTTTTACAGGCAACTACTTGCCAGTCCTGTGCAAGGTGGATGGATATTGAAAAGGGTTTGTTAGGAAGGTGACAAAAGCATATGAAATGCAGGTTAAAATATAGCACATCCTAATTCCAAGTCACCTTGTTTACTGGGTCTGATAACTTACTCCAGGTTTTTTTTTTACTTTAAAGGCAATCAGAAAATCAGGGTTGGAAGGGACCTGAGGAGGTCATCTGGTCCAAACCCCTGGTCCAAAGCAGGACCATCCCCAACTAGCTCCAGCTTCCTTAGCCTGACAAAGGGTTTTGAACCCGAAAGCTTGTTTAATAATTATTCTCCAACCATTTGTACTGGTCTAATAAAAGATATCAAATTCACCCAAGGAACCTTGTCTGCCTAGCTCCAGCCAAGGCTTTGTCTAGCCGGGGTCTTTAAAAACCTCCAAGGATGGAGATTCCACCACTTGTTCCAGTGTTTTACTTTCCTCCTAGTGAGAAAGTTTTTCCTAATATCTAAACAAAACTTCCCTTGCTGCAACTTGAGATTATTGCTCCTTGGTGCAATCAGCTTGGTATCCCAAGAACAGTCCCAGAAAGATTGCTAGCAGGGACACTTTCCTTTTCAAAGCACCTAGGTATGTAGGTGATTCACTGGACTTAGACAAAATTTAGTCATAAATTTCTCTAAATAGCTATGCATCAGTATCTCATTGCCTTGGCTGTTTTCTGCACCAAAAAAAACCTTTTCTTTCATGATCTGTAGTAGAAAATAGTATAAGAAGTTCCCTATAAAAGTTACTCACCCCATTTCCTGTTTTACCAGCAACCAGGCAGCATGCTACAGGCCATCAGCCACATCCAGGAAGGAGAGAGAGAAAAAATGCAATGAAATCAAGGACTCGGTAACATTCAAATTATCTGACAGCACTGTTGGTACATGCCTATGCTGACAATCCTGCCAGTATTGTTCTGAAGGAAAAACTAATATTCACAAGGCACAGGAAACAACTGGAAGTGTTTCCAAGATAACTACTTTTGTTTTGTGTTTTTACTTTAAAGAGACCAACCCATTTCTTAAAAAAGCATCCCCTCTACTTGTAAAGAGAAGCTGTTGCTCTCTTTACAAGTGAGCAGTCCCAAAACACAACAAATGAGAATCCTCATCTCCCCACAGACACACATTCAGAAGCTGAGGTACAGTTTTAGTTGGATCACTTTTTCACTGTGACTACTGGAAATCCGTGAGGGGAATTTTAATAAGTTGTCCTGAGCTTTTATAAAGTTCTCAACTTGCAGAGATTTCTCAAATGTTTCACTCAAAATATTTTCTTCAAAAAAGAAACCACACTACTATTTTCATCAAAGAAATGCATGATCTTATGGCATCTTCAACCATTATAGCTTAAATCACAGTGATACTCTATACCAATGGTGCTTGACTTCCAGTCCACAGGCCGGATCTGGTCTGCAGAGCCATATTATTTGGTCTGTTTGTCTCCCTGTAGGTCCGGAAATTTGGCAGCAGGGAAGCGGTGTTAACTAATGCTGGCTCCGCTCTGCTGACGCCAAATTTCCAAGCCCTGGGAGCTAAATGTCATAGGGCATGGAACCAGCATGCGACTAGCATACAGAGCCCAGTCCAGCATGCAGGGACACAACCACCTGCTGGACTGGCCTCACGTGCCAGACTGGGCCTACAGATCAGATCCTGCATTAGGACAGACCCCACACCAGTAATCCAGCCAAAAGGTTAGGCATCACTGCTCTGTCCCAATTAATTGTGTAGAATACCACACACCAGCGCAAGACAATCTGGCAACTGGAAAAGTGAAAAAAAGCAAAATCTAACCAGCTGAAAGAACTAGTAGTCAAGGAAGAAATGGGAGAAAAATACACAAACTTTCCAAAGTGTAACTACGATTTTCTTGCTTCCCTAATACTGTGCTATCCCCATCACTTTTTTTTTTTATGGCTTTGACTGTGAACCAGTTATTGTAAATTGTATGCAAGGCCTACCCTTCCATCCTCATCTAAACCCAACCTGAAAATAGGCTTCTCATCCAACAGGTTCTATACAGAAGTCTACTTTCAATCTTTACCATTTTAGATCCATCCAACAAGATTATAGTGTGTGCACCGAAGTGTACGTCTCAAACTGAGTTTTGCACATTCTTCCTGTCATTCCACCCATCCCTTCTACTTTTGTCACTCTTACCTGCTTTTACCCATGACATTTCGATAACACCTTCTGTGAAAGAGCTAGCACCCCTCACCATGTTCCGAACTAGCAAAATGCAGGACAAAAAAATTATCTTCGGATTTAAGACACTTCTATGGAGAATAAATTTAAACAAGCATGCAGAATTTGTTTCAAGAGGGACCTTATTCGTGGCCCTAATTCTAGGCCATGTTTTCCCTTCTTATAATACCATCCCTGACCCCCTTAACTTGGCTGTGCTCCTAAGTTTGTCTCTCCTTCAATTTTTAAATATCCATTTTATGTTTTTATATCAGAATACCCACTTCTGTAATTGGGCCACCCTGAGCATCACTCTCTCTTATTCTAGATTACACTTAAAGAACAGGTTGAGAACTGCTTTATGGAAGGTATCAGACAAGTCTGAAATTAGGAATTGTATTAGCGTAGCCCTAAGGACAGCCAGATTAACAAAATCCCCAAAAGTTAAACCTTAGCAAAGTGACCAGGGTATGTGTGTGTGTGGGGGGGGATATGTTCCAATCAAGTCTAGGTAAATAAAGAGGCAATGCTTTCAATTTTAATTAAACAAACAAGTATGCTTATGTGTTCCTTGGCCATGATGCTCCTGGATAAATATCATGCACAAGAGCCTATACAAGTAAATTGAATTTAATTTCATTTGACTAGAGACCAATTATAGATGGTTCTATGTCCTTGCACAGCACTTACCATTGATGGGGGCAGGAACTTGGGAGGAGGAAACAAAAATAAATAGGAGTTGTTCACATCAATTTTTGGCTCATCTTAACTAAAAATTAGCCTTGCTTGCATGAATTTATGAATGGTTTTACCCCACCCTCTCAATCAAGGAAAAGTGAATGGGCTTCTCATTATGCCCGACATAAAATAAAGACAAGGGAGTTGACTGAAGAGAAAATAAATTATCATTATTTAGCAATCTAAAAAAAATTCTATCCAATAACAGGCTGAAAATGACATAAAAGAAACAAGGGAACCACTGAAAATACATCCCTTGGAAACATCAAGTTGGAAAGCCACAATTGCATAAGCTTTAATTCTTGTTACTGACAGTGTTAATTAGACACATATCTGGACCATCTAGATCAAATGCAAACAACAATTAACATACAGTAAGTCAGATAAATATATCTAAAGATTTATTTATTGATGGAACAAATCTAATTCTTCACACACAAATCATTTAAAAAAAATCAAATTCTGATAACTGTTAATGGATTGATGTTAGCTTGACAACGGATCCCAAGCAAGTTCTACTGGGGTCTGGTCTGGAACCAATGTTGTTTAATGTTTTTATTCAATGGCCCACGTGCCAGAACATACAGTATACTAATCAAACTTGCAGAAGTCACTCTTAGGTTTGCATCTACACATATAAAACAAATCACACTTTTAGCCTGACACCAGCCCCTACCTCCTCTGTTAAATCGCTTCCACTTTTAGCTGAATCCACAGGTAAGAGAAACGTGACAACAGCTGAGGAATGGAGGGAGTGATGTTACTTACAAGCAAGAGGTGCCTTTATAAACTATGCTGGGTTCACTAGCTACTGCTCCTCTCAGGATCACTGGTTGCCATCATGTCTTCAGCTGCTCGAAGCAGCTCTTCCATGGATCACAGATTCTGCTGTTGCACCTCCTCCCGCTGGGGTAGGGGAAGGAGGTTTTAGTAGTAGTGTACAACTAAAACAGGCCACTTCATCTCATCTCTATGCTACTGATACTTCTGACCCACAGACTGTCATGTTCCTCCTCTAGCCTCACATACATTGACAAGCTCACACAACATAACTCATCTGTTCCCTGGATAAGAGGGGGAGGAGATCATCTTTTCAGAGATGATCCCAAAGCATCCCCTGGGGTTCTCCTGCCAAGAAAAAATCCCAAACCATTCAAGTGTGAATCATCTGACTAAAAACAGAGTCAACATGAGCTCTCAGTACAAAAGGACAGCAAAAGATATGAAAAAATCAGCAGGAGCACTTGACCACTTTCCATCCTTAAGAAAAGATGATCATCCACTAGTGACATCAGTGTAGTTTGTTTCCAATACTCATGCCAAAACCCAATCGGGTGAAAAATAAGAAGCAAAGAACCCAAGGCTTCCCAAGAAGAGTAAAGCTGCTTGTACCACCTTAAACTTCCAAAGGCACACCGTCCCTTAGCTTCAGTACAAGCTAATTATTCTTAGAGATGCAAACATTTTAATCACTTTCTGTGAACTACTGGACCACAGTAAACCTTAGATCTTGCATTTGCACCCAATAAAGTGAATCTTGTTACTGTGCAGCAAGTAATCTGTCATTTCACTGTTGGATTGATCCAAAAGTCCACTGAAGTTAACTGGAATTTTTTCACTGACTTCAGTGGGCTTTTGTATTAGAAGAAATGGTAGATTCCAAAAAAGGATCTCATGAAGACTGAGTTCAATTGACCAGCTTTATAAAGGAAGTCAATTATTCAACCTCAAAGTTGTATTTTCAAACTCAAAGGTTTGAGCAAGCAATGTGTCAAAAGAAGGGATAATATAGTGTCCACCTTTAATGAGAGAAAAAAGGAGAATCAGAGAAACAGACTAGTCAGTTGAATTTCAATACCTGAGAAGTTACAACACAATTAATAAAACACTGAATGTACAGATATGTGGTGAATAAAGGAGCAATCGCTATAATTCAACATGAATTTGTGATGAATATATCATGTCTAATCAACTGCATTACCTTCCTTGAGAGGGTCACTCATGTCCATAATATATCTCAATTTTAGTAACTCCCACCTGCTAGTCTTGTAAGACAGGACAGCGTGGGTACATAACATTAGCTGGATACATAATTGGTTGGATAAGCAAAGTGAGTAACAGTGAAAGGATTAGTGTTAGACTGGCAAGGGATCCCAAATGGGGTCCCACTAGGGTCTGGTGTGGGATCAATGCTGTTAATGTTTTTTATTAAATGACCTAAATGCCAAAATGAAAAGTGTACTACTAAAATTTGCAGAAGACACAAAACTGGGAGGCACTCCAAGCATTCTGGAGGATAGTTTTAAAATTTAAAGGGATTTTAATAAATTGGAGAACTGGGCTCTAGGCAACAAAATGAAATTCAACAAAGACATGCAAAGGCTGCTACGTGTGAAGAAAAAGTAAATGTATTAAATAGAATGAGGATAAGTGGCCTAGCACTAGCACTGCTGAAAAGGATCTGGGGGTGATGACATCACAAACTAAACATAAGTTAATAGTTCGAAGCTGTCACAAAGACAACAAATGCAATTTTGGGCTAAACTGATAGAAGGTATAAAGTTAAAATACCCTTTCTTCCTTTTTCTCACCATCAAACACTGTGTGACTGATCAAGTTTAAACAGCTGTCAGTCTTGCAGTACATACTTGTATCAATACAAACTCTGGAGAGCCAATCTCATGATGTTTTAGTCTGTAAAACTGCCACTAAACTTGATAATATTGCTGAGGATGAAAAAAAGTCAGTTCCTAAGCAGTTTAATTCCCTTTGTTCTCCTTAAGCCTTATATCTTGAAATCATTATGTTTTATTTGGCTTTAAAGGGTTAAAGTAACCAGTCCTAAATCCAGCTAAACCAACAAACCAAGTCCAACTTAACCACTCATAAGAAAAACCTGAAATCAAGCATTCTGTAAATTGAATATTTGATAAAGATCGCATCAAGGATCTCTCTCTCTCTCTCTCTCTCTCAGTAATATAAGCAATAATTTCATTAGTAGCTATTACATGAACTAAATAATCTAGTAGGTCTTTTACATCTCTTACTATGTCCTCCTGTTCCATCTAAAAGAATAAACATAGAGCTCATCTTGCCATGAAAAAAACAGATGTTTAAACTAGAGCTAGAAATATTGGACAGGAGGAGAAGAGGGAATAAAAATTCATAAAACTTTGTTAGACACGCGATATACTAACCAATGCACCCACTATATCATTATTAGAAAAGAAAAATGTAGTTGTACTGATGGAATATTGTTTACTCGAACTCACTATGCCTGATTCATTATACTGTACATGTAGAGTACATGATTAAGAGTGCCTCACAAGATACATGAAGTATATCTTAATCTTGTTTGCTTAATAACCCAGGTTAAATCATAAATAAAGAGTCTCCTATTGAAATGCCCAGAAAACATATCTGAACCGGAGATATGTTGACTACAGAACACAGTTGTAGACTGCGGCACTTGTCAGTATCATATTTACACATACTTGCCCATATTCCTCGATTTAAACAGCAGGTAGCTTCTGTATTTATATTGTATAATTATAACTATCTCCAAACCAGAAAAAAGAAAACCATGCCTAGTTTCTAAGAAACTTTCCCCAGAGAGTTAATTATATTAAATGAGACCATGAGTCAAATTTCATCTCCCACTTCCTTGTAATTTCAAAAGTGAAAAAAGAAAAATTAGAGTTGCACAGAATTAGCAGATATCAATTTCAACATTGATGGCCTGGCCTGGCTCACTCTTCCCCTTCAAGGGTGGATGGGTGTGTCTAGTGGTCTAAGCGTAGGGGTGAGAGTCAACATTTCCTGAATACTAATTACAGTTCACTGACTTCCTCTCTAAACTTGGTCAAATTCTTTACATTGATATCTTCGTTCACTCACTCTTTCTTTCTTCCCTCACATCCCTCCATTTTAGGAATATTGTGGAAACAAGTCACGTTTGCAAAGCAGTTAGAAAAAGGCTCATTACAGAACTCGGACCTGCAAGGAAGTGTCTAGGAGACAACACATTTCTGGAGTGCGTCAACAGAGTCACTGCATTGATTATAAGTTGCAGGTTATTATTTTACTGATGTGAGGGATCATGGAAGCCATATTTAAAGTACTTGGTACAGTCCCAGCAAATTTATTAGAAAAGAAATGAGGAGGGGGAAGTCCATGAGGTAGAAAGATCTGTAGGGAGTAATGACTGCAGATGATACAAGGCTACTTGCATGAATGTCCGGTACTCAGATAACAATCTCTCTCAAGGAGGACCAAACACAAAAGTGATTTTAGTAGACTTCTTTATGTAAGAAACAGTTAATACTTTCCTTCACCAAGACCATGACTTATCCCACATACAAATGGATTCTACATCAATAGTTCCCAACCTTGTTAGACTCAAAGCATCCCTCAGGAAATGCTAGATCTTCATTTCATCTAGAACAGAGCTGTCCAGCTGGCAGCCTGAGAGAAATTAACATGCAGCCCCTGGGCTCCCACCAAGCTGCTGCTGCCCTTTTCACTCAAGCTGCAGCAGAGGTATCAGGGCTTCCCCTCCCTCCTGTGGCTTCTGCTGCATGCCCCCATCCCAGGGGCTGCGGTGGGACAGCCTACACCCCAAAGCACCTGTGTAGCAGCTGCAGCAGGAACCCCATGGATAGGCAGCCAAACGTAAGGCAGACACTGTGCCTAGGACTGGGGGGCAGGGTGGGAAGGTGGGCATCCACCTGCACACATGTGCAGTGCAGCTGGGAGGAGCATCTGCATACACACATGGCATGCAGCCTGGGGGGCAGGCCTGTAGCCCCCACAGCATGCAGTCACCAGGGGTGCAGCCAAGAAGTTGGACAGCCCTCACTTAACACATTATCTAAAGACTGTATCTGAAACCTTTCTTAACAGCAGTCAACTTTTCCACTGTAACAGGATGAAACTTCTGTCACACAAATGGTCAGTGAAAAGGAGGCCAGCTTTGAGGTGTCTTTCTACCCTTCAACTGCATGTGTTTTTCTGCAATATGGTATGAAAGAATTAAGAGAAAGTTAACAAAAGGTGCATCTGTACAGCACAATTTTTTCAACTATGGATAACTTACCTAATGTTCTCCAGAATAAGGTATGTTAATGCCATATAAATAAATAAAACTTGTTCAAATACAAAACATTTAATAGAACTGTGACTTGCACAGTAATATTAAAATATTCAGAAGAAAAATATTGGTTGCTGAATTCTTAATTTTCTTAGTCTTCCCAAGTCATATTTACAGACTGAAAGACATATAACACAGACTCTGTGCATCTGGGGACTTGAAAGAATTCAGCAAAAGAAAATCATGCAAGTACAACTATGTTCCTTTTCCATTTGTGGTCAATATTCTTTCTATATTTTAACAATAGTAACTCTACTTGCTTCGCCTAAAGTAAAAGTGCAACCAATTCAGATTTGCAATGCAATAATGCCCTCTACTGAGTCATTCCGGAAAGACAGTATTTCCTTGCATTCATATATTTTGGACTGTGAAGCCACAAAAGCAGACTTGAGACGATACGACAAACTCAAACATAAGAGTGATGTTGTAGCCATGATGGTCCAGAAATTTTATGTCAGACAAGGGTTTCTTAGAGTGGTATCTTTTATTGGACCAAGGGAGAATGTCTTGTATTCAAAAGTTTATTTAACTCTATCCCAACTACATAGCTGGTCTAATAAAAGGTATCAGCCAAATAAATCCTTTACAGGTGCACAGATACATCAGTCCGATATCGGATTGGTACCAATATAAAAAACCCTGGCTGTATCAGATATCAGTTCAATGGGGCCAATAATATGGCCAATAAATGCCCGTGCTGTGTGCAGCTGTAGTGCAGCACTCAGGCAGCAAGCAGCACAGCCGGCAGTGTGGAGAGCTGCCTCCAGCTGGTAAGTCCATTGTGGTGGACTTACAATTACATGTAACTTACATGTTACAATTAGTGGGGGAGAGGGAAGGTGCGTGAGGGGGCAGATCAATGTCCCCTGCAGTGAGGGATAGGGCAGCTCCAAGCCCAGACCCCTCCCAAGAAGAGTCCCACACAGGCCCAACTGCAGCCCACCCCACACAGATATGGAGGCATGTGCCTCCCCCACCCTCCATGCCCTCCTGGTGTGCAAGGAGCAGCAGGAGCAGCATCCCCCTGCTATGAGCCACAACTCTGCCCCACCTCTCTTCCTCCCCTACCTGGGCAGCGCCTGCCCCTGCCCTCTCTCTCACTGCGTGGGGCATTGATTTGCCCCTCCCATGCCCCTTCCTCTGTCCTCCCCTTCCACCACACCGGATTTACCAGCTGGAGGCATCTGTATTGGAAATCAGATTGGTATCAGCCAATATGCCTCCTTAAATATCAGCTATAGGCCCCAAAAATCTGTATAGGTGCACTCCTAAAATCCTTGTTTCTCACAAATGCAAACTATAGCAGAAAAGTCCTGTCTCCCTGAAAAATATTTCTGGTGGATGATGGAAGTAAAATTAAGAACCTGATGACACATGTTACAATTAGGACTCTAGCAACAATTCAACCCATTTCTTTGGGCCTCATGATACTAAGACAATTACCAGACTGAAGGAAGGACCCAGAAGTAGGGAGAGGAAGAAAGTAGACTGAGGTAAGGATAGGGAATGGGAGGCAGCGTGTGGGGACAGAGCACAAGACAGCATGAGAGAGAGCAAGAGCTGAATCAGTGGAAGGTGCTCAATATACCCAACTCTTACAGTTCAGGCCCCTTATCTGAGGTTCTAAATATAGTTTTAGGAGGCTCAGTGCAGGCATTCATTCTTTGGAAATCTTAGCTAACATGTAGACATCCAAGGGCATTGGCACCTGAACTAGATGCTAGAAGGTAAAAGAGGACAAGGCACTACAGCACATAGTCAACCCCCTAGTAATGAACTGCCACTGTGCTACAAATCAAATGAAAGCCACCCCATACCAGTTTAGCCCTCTTTCATTGAGAAACGTGGTATTACATGTTAGCTGTCACTTTTTGTGGAGTAAGAGTATGCACATGGGAACTTATCAGGAAACTGCTGTCCTCCTTTGCCTTCCAGTAACCGTTTCACGTCCTATGCCCCTAGAGAATCTACTGGATGTATATACAAATGCCCACATTCTCATTCACCTTGTAATGTAACTGCTTCTGGATATAATTCATTCTTGGATGGCAACAGAACTAAGGGGGGAGGAGTCACAAGAGAAAACCAAGCCAAAAAGAAAAAGACATAACCAACTATTTTTTGTACTGACCTACCAGATACAGTAGTTGCTGAACAGAATAGATCAACTCCACTCAATGTGACTTGAAGACAAATCCCACAACCCATGTGAACTGCAGAAGCAGTTTAAGTAATCAGAAGGTAATTCTGCCACTACAATTTTCTTAAATACCAAAGCTTCCACCCCTAAAGGGATGGAAACAAACTCTACAGAGTTAAGGGGGTGGAGATAACAGAAGAAATTCCCAGATATCAGCTGCTCTACAGCAAGTTGTGCCTGACTGATCCTATCCCCTAGTAAAATGAAAGGTAAACTGGTACAGTTTATCCCTGCTCTAATCATTCAGTGGTAAGCTGTTCTGGTTTATCTTCTACTTACTGCAGGGCAGGAGCAGACACACAAAACAGCTACAGATGATCAGCTAAAGTGTAAACAATCCTGTTCTCTCTTTCTCCTCTCATTCTTTGACTGTAATATTTTTGTTTATCCATAACCTCAGTAAAATTGCAAAGTGTCTGAGATGTTAGTTTTAATAACATCCATAATCTAAAAAGACATCCTCTTCATTTCATTATGCTTACTGAATAATTGTACTACATCTTATATAGAATTTATAAGTATCCCTAAGCATTTATGGGTTGCCAGTCACAGAAAGCAGATGGACACTAATACACCTAATAAAGCATGTTTTAGCTTACAGTATATTGCATATTCCGCTGATTCTCTTGTAAATTATTCGGCTTTCACATGACCAAACAGTTCAAGTTTGATAAAAAAAAAATTCCACTAAATGTAGTGCTTCACATCTGCATTCATCTAAATTTCCAACAATGCCAACATTAGGTAACTAGGAAGACTATTAAAATAAAATATGTAGTTTTACATCATCTACAATGCTGTAGAGCTAGAGGGTTCATCTTCACATTCCTTCATTTGTATTCTGCACTACCAATTACCATCTATTTCAGGAAAGGTACCAGCTGTGCAGTTCCTTCCCCAAGACAGAGCTGGTGTCTACACCAAAGGGAACTATACACCAAGGTTTTAAAGAAACTCCTTTTAGGTTTCCATATTTAAAGAAGCTCCAATGTCCACTGAAAAAAACAAGCAAGAAACCTACACTCCCTCAGATCACCCCTGAGGAAGATTACATGGTAAAAAAACAAACAAAAAAACCCCATTGCCTACATTTTCCTTTTTTAGCAAGTATTTAAAACAAGGCTTTATTTTGAAGCAAAAGCAATTCAATTCATGCCTTCTGTGGTTTTCATGTTTCCCAAGCCACTTTATTTATTCTTACATGCTTAAATTAAGATGATGAACAAAGGTGTCTGTAAACACTTACCTCCCTTACAGACAGCTGTGGTGGAAGGGACACAGAAAATACAAAGCTGGTAAACTCATACTCTGCGGAATTAACATTTTGGCACACCTGCAAAAGAGAGATTTTAACAGGACTCTACAGAAAAGGAGATGAGCAGATAATCTTTTAAGATATCCTTCAGTCTAGTGTAATCACTGTAAACCTTCTATAAAAGCACTTTTTGGTACACATTAAACATGCAAAATGACCGTAAAACCACTAAACTCTATTCAGTTAATGAAAGCACCAATACAGGTTCCTTTAGAGACTAATTTACAAGCAGATTTTATTGTCATCACAATATATCCTCATTGCTCTGGCATTATAAAAAAAACCCAGCTCAGTATTTTATGTTGAAACAAATTGTTTAAAAAAAAAAAGTCAGCAAAGGGAATAATCCCACAGTGACAGATGGATGAAACAAATGACCTAGAGTCTTTTCCATTGCTCATTGAAGCAATTTCTGCAATAATGCAAATGTAGAAGTCCCTAAGACAGGACAAAAATAACCAAGTTACAACAGTAGTTTTTTGAAGAATGTGCCTGTGAATTAACAGAGATGGAATATTTTATTTTTTTTAAGAGCAAATGTCTATGGTTTCTCAGGATTAGTGTATAATTCTTATAAGAAAAGAAGCATCTGAGCCCTGACTTCTATTGCTTTGAATATAAAATAATACTTTTGTCCAAAATAAATAAAATAAAATAGCCCAGTGTTGCTCATCAACAACCCAGCCTGAGAAATGACCCAAAAAGTAATTACTGCGGCTGCACCTCTTCTTCCTCTATACTCTCCCTACCTCTCCCCCCTCCCTGCAAAAAATCCTGTTCCTAACCCTTCAAATTAATTATTGCTGCAACCAAGTAAATAGAAGTTCTGAGTCTGTTCCCACAAATCACGATACTAGCCAAAAATTAATGCATTTCAGACATGTTTTCCAGTTCTTCTGGTGCTGGGGCCATGGGGTTCCCATTTTCATGCTTTTTTCCCAGCAGCTAAAAGGTGTTACTATTTTTTTTTCTTTGTAATGAGTTGAGATGCTCAGGTTTTACATGACTTCAGAATTTGAAGCAAGAAGCAGAAAGCTTTCAACAATTACCCCATTTGGCAAAACAATGCCACTGCCCTCCCCCAACATCCTCTCTCCCACAGCCTATCAATACAAATGTCCTTCAGGAACCTGATTATAGTGCTGCAACAGCAGGTCCCAACAAGGATGGAATCAGGCATGTCTCAGCCACCCAAGATTACAAGTATGGTCCAGCTGGAAATTTGTCAGCAAGTCTGAATTTGTCAGAAATTTGTCATCCCCGGACCCTGCTCTTTGCTAGAGCTGTCTTACATGCATGCTTTCGGGTCTGGAGCACGTCAACAGACTCAGATGGGTGAGGCATGCTCAGTGTCATTCATAGATGCTAGGGTCCGAAGGGACCTCAATAGATCATCGAGTCCGACCCCCTACCTAGGCATGAAAGAGTGCTGGGTTCAGATGACCCCAGCTAGATGCCTAGCTAACCTCCTCTTGAAGACCCCCAAGGTAGGGGAGAGCACCACCTCCCTTGGGAGCCCATTCCAGACCTTGGCCACTCTAACTGTGAAGAAGTTCTTCC
>JAGPOW010003648.1:90209808-90295482 GCA_030014935.1 Caiman crocodilus
CTTGGCCACTCTAACTGTGAAGAAGTTCTTCCTAATGTCCAGTCTAAATCTGCTCTCTGCTAGCTTGTGGCCATTATTTCTTGTAACCCCTGGGGGTGCTTTGGTGAATATAACCTCACCAATTCCCTTCTGTGCCCCTGAACTTATAGGCAGCCACAAGGTTGCCTGTCAACCTTCTCTTGCGGAGGCTCAAGAGGCCCAGGTGCCCCAGTCTCTCCTCATAGGGCTTGGCCTGCAAGCCCTTAACCATACAAGTGGCCCTTCTCTGGACCCTCTCCAGGTTATCCACATCCTTCTTGATGTGCGGCGCCCAAAACTGCATGCAGTATTCCAACTGCAGTCTGACCAGAGCCCGATAGAGAGGAAGTATCACCTCCTTGGATCTGTTCGGCATGCATCTGTTGATGCATGATAAAGTGCCATTAGCTTTTCTGATGGCTTCGTCACACTGCCGACTCATGTTCATCTTGGAGTCCGCTAGGACTCCAAGATCCCTTTCCGCTTCCATTCCACCAAGCAGGTCATTCCCTAGGCAGTAGGTATGCTGGACATTTTTCCTCCCTAGGAGAAGCACTTTGACTTCAACATTTCTCCTTGTTGAATTGCATTCTGTTGTTTTCTGCCCATATGTCCAACCTGTCCAGGTCTGCTTGTAGTTGTTCTCTCCCACAGTTTTGTGTCACCTGCAAACTTGGACAGAGTACACTTCACTCCCTCCTCCAAGTCGCTGATGAAGATATTGAAGAGTATCGGTCCAAGGACCGAGCCCTGCAGGAACCTGCTGCCCACGCCCTTCCAGGTCGAAACCAACCCATCCACCACGACTCTCTGGGTGCGACCCCCTAGCCAATTTGCCACCCACCGGACCATGCAGTCATCCAAGTCACGGCCTCTTAACTTGTTTACCAGTATGGTGTGGGATACTGTATCAAAGGCCTTCCTGAAGTCTAAATATACGACATCAACCCCTACTCCTGCACCCAGGTGTTTTGTAACCTGGTCGTAAAAAAAGACTAGATTAGTCAGGCATGATCTACCTGCTATGGACCCGTGCTGGTTTCCCCTCAGCATAATTTGTCCTGCTGGGCTCTTGCAAATGTAAGACTTGATAATTTTTTCAAAGACTTTGCCTAGGATGGAAGTGAGACTGACCGGCCTACAGTTGCCCAGGTCCTCCTTCCTCCCCTTCTTGAAAATGGGGACCACACTGGCCCTTTTCCAGTCCTCCAGGATCTGGCCCGTGCACCACAAGTGCTCAAATATTACCTCCCCAGTGGCTTTGCAATGACGTCAGCCAGTGCCTTCAGTACCCTCAGATGGAGTTCACCAGTGAGAGCCTTGTCCTGCCCCTCGCTTAGGAACACTGAGGCAAAGAACTCATTGAGGAGTTCAGCCTTGTCCCCCCTGTCTGTCACCAATTGCTTCTGCTCATTTAGTAGGGGTCCTAATTCCACCCTGGGCCTTTCTTTTGCTCCCTATATATCTAAAAAACAATTTTTTGTTATCCTTTACTTGGGATGCCATCCTCAGCTCCACGGCAGCTTTGGGCCATCTAACTGCCCCCCTACAAGTGCGAGCAGACGAGGTATACTCCTCTTTGGTAATCTCTCCATTTCCACTTTTTATACGCTCCCCTTTTAGTCCGCAGACTGCCCTGGATTTCTCTGGTCATCCAAGGAAACCTCCTGGCCCCTTTCCCTCTATTTCCTCACATCTGGATCGTCTCCCTCTGTGCCTGAAGGATCATTTCCTTAAGGTATAGCCACCCTTCCTGGATTCCCATCTCTTCAAAACTCCTACTCTGCAGCGCATCCTTTTCCCACTGAGACAAACCACCAAAGCGGTATAGACAAACCCTTGGTGTCCAGAACAGCAGCACAACCCAGGAGAACTGTAGAGAAAGCACTAGTTATTTTTAAGGACAATGGACAACCACAAACCCTTCCAAGCTGCAGACTGGCACGGCTATGCAACTGTTAGCAAGCACAGCACACAGCCAAGTACCGGTTACAAAGGGGAGCTGCTCCACTCCTACACAAGTGAAAGGGAGAGGATGAGTGGTGGACATGATGGCATGATGAACATGGTGACTTGGAAAGAAGGAAGAGAAAATCTCATTTGTGAAGAGGGAAAGAGCAAATACATGTCCAGATGGCTGGCAGGAGACAGAGTAAAGGGGAACGAATGGGAGTTGGGAGACACTGCTCAGAGGTTTTTAACTGGAGCTCAAGGGAATATTGCATGTGTTTCTATTTAAGCAGACTGTTATGACTCACCACCATGCATTATCCACTGTCCACTGGAGTGCAGCAGCCAACCTTCAAAAGCCTCATTGGTTTAACAGATTCTGTCACTACCAGGAAGATTCCAGGTTGGATATTCCCTGTCTACGAAACCAGAACCTGTCAAGCAGTAGGAATTTTGAAGGGGACTCATTCTCATTTTCTTGCCTTTTCTTCTAAGAAAATGCATGTAAATGGATACTGCAGGCAAGAAGCTGAAAACTGTCAAATAACTTTTGTCTTCAGCTCTCCACCTCACTCTCCCACCCCAGCCAGATGTTATTTTCTGTATGAACCTTAGGATGTTAGCATACCTAACCAGATCTACCTATACTGTGGGAAAAACAGGTTAGCTTACCGACTTAACAGCAGACATAATTTATCATACGAATATCCTGGCTCAATTTTATTTTTCAAATTTAACAGTGCAATAAAAACCAACTTGTTAGTGCAGAATCCTGTTATCAAACTGGAAAGCTTAACCTGTTCCTTATGGCATACACAATAATGGACCATCAGGGAAATCCATTATTTTGGTGCTGAAGAATCTTTCCATAACTTAACAACTTTGAGAAAACTGGCATCTCTTAGTCAAATGCAAAGCATCTTATTGCAACTTAATTAGCTCCTGTTAAACTCTTTAAAGTGGGCTGACTAGAGTGGTTGGCTGTAAAACTTCTGCTGTGGGTCCATATTTGGAGCAATATCCCAAAATCCATATATTTTCAAACATGTTAAAAAACACTCTGATATTCCAATTAAAAACAGCATCAGCCATATTTTTAAGACAACAATTTTCCCTTTAAAAAGTTCTGTCTTTCTAAATGGATTACAGTCTGACTGGCCATTGCCACCTAGTGGCATAAACATAAAAATAACTAAAAATCTGACTCTATTCATCCCCCTTTCCTTCCCACCCAGCCTGTCTCTCACCCACTGACTCCTCAATTTACATCTTCACTGACTGCCTATCTTGCATGCACACCAGCCTCTGACTTCTTTACTATTCATTCCACCCAGGGAGAGCACACACCAACTGCAGATGCTTCCTCAGCCTGACGAAGGGTTTTTAAACCCAAAAGCTTGCTAACAATTTTTTTTCCAAAGTATTTAAGTTAGGGTCTAATAAAAGATATCAGATTCACCCAAAGAACCTTGTCTGGCTCTATTAAGACACTCTGCATACCTCATGCCCCCAAATAAGACATAAAACTTGTTTTGAGAAAGATGAATAAATGCTAAATGCTAAACAAGCTAAATGCTAGCTGGATGCAGGAGGGGAAGAATGTACCTCCCCACTTGCTGCTCAGCCAAAAACTACTGTTAGTTTGGCAGAGGCTAAGAAAAGGTTAAATATATCTAGCTTTTGGCTGAGCAGCAAGGGCAAACAGGCTCTGAGCCCTCCTCTTTGTGACAAGGGAGGAAACAGTCCCCAGCAGTCATTCCACTAGCCCCCATGCCTCCATTTCAATGCAAAAATCAGCTTCCACAGGACACTCCCACCCCCATTTTGGATGGCTAATTTGGAAAGGGGGCAGGGAATATGTAAGTAAACATGGGCATTTTGCCAGAAAAAAAAACACTGTTACAGCATGAGATAATTACATATAACTTTTATAACTCTCTTGTATTGTTGTCTCACTTTAGTCCCAGATTCTTATCTATGCCAGCAGCTCTCAAATTTTTTTAGGTTCCATGCCCCTTATTGATTTTGAGAGTCATCTAAAAACATAACAGTCTGTCACTACAACCACACTGCAAGCTTTCCAAAAACCTAAAAGTTGTTCTTTAATTTTTTCTTCCTTTTCCCTCATTTATATTTGCCATTTGCCTCCTTTTGCTCCCCCGTCCTTCCTCTCATACAACCTCCCAAATTTCTCTATACATCCCCAGTAAAACATACGTTTCCCAGTCTAAGAAACATTGGGCTACACTAAACCCAGGGCTCATGGTATTAAATTAACCAGTCCTGTGTGTCAGCTTTAAAAGAAACACTCCCATTCAATCTCACTTCCACATTTCAGTTTGTTACACAAGCAATTTTACTGTACACACATGATGCTTGCCATGCTCTTCACACCATATCTCTTTCCTTAATTCATCAACACGTTTCACCTGATCATTTGTTGGCTCAGTCTTTCATACCATGCAATGCCTTAGCACTTTTTCCTTAGCCTGTGGTTTTAAATATTTAGTTGATCTAATAAAAGATATCACATTGACCCAAAGAACCCCGTCTTTTTAAACATGAAACATTTAACAGGTATTCATACTGCTTTTACATCTCTGTCCCTTAAAAATAGCCAGTTACATTAAATGCTGAATAGCACAGCCTTATCAAGTGTACTTTATGCCTCATTCATTCATTGGTCACAAAGAGAGAGAGAGAAGGGCCCACCGTGTACAGCCATAATATTTTGTGGTCCATTTTTGAAGGTCCAGTGGAGTTGCTGACAGAGCATTAGGAGAAGGTTTCAAAGAAAAAGGACAGAAATGTTTCACTATCTGCACTTCAGAAGGTTCAAGCTTCACCTATCTACCCAGACCCATCAGTTACATTAGAGCAAGGCCAGAGTAGAATGATCTTTGAGTTGCCCATGAATAATTCCAACTTGTTGACTATATATGAGGTGTCCAGATACCATGCCAAACAGTGTTAGCAAATGAATGATTCCATCTACACTGAAAATATTTTATGCAACTTCAGTCAACAGCAGATCAGGTCACACTTCAGTTTGCTTCACCATGTCTTGCATTTTTTTAATATCTACTTCTATATGCAACTCATCCTTATTAATGACAATTAAAAAGCCAAATAGAAAAAGCCAGACAACATAGTTTGCACTGCAGGTGCTGGCCAAACACATGCTTAATAGTGCAGGTACTGATCCTTTACCTTTTTAACAAAATCAGCCTCGCAAAATTCCTGAAGAACTCCCAAACACACATTGCAAACAGTCAGGGTCAAGTTTTCTGGAGCAGCATTCTCTTCATTCACCACCAGGGCATGCTGGAGGGCTCCATTCTGATTCAGGTCCTCTGTCCCTTCTGTATTCTCAAGTCTGATTCTCTTAGATGGTGGGTCCACTGCTTCACTACAACATAGTATGTCCTCTTTATCCTTGCTGTTTTTCAGGAAATCATGCAACTCCCTAAGCAAGTCCTAAGTACAGAAAAGAAGGGTAAAATAAGTGGATTTTCTTCTCAGCTCTCACTGATTAGTAGGCCTGTGCAAATAGGGAGCATTTGATTAGGATTTGGCCAATTCAGAGGAATTTGGCCAAAACAGTAATTTGATCTGGTGATTCAAATCACTGTCCCCATTCAGTTTGGTGCTGATTCAGCTATTTAGATTGGCTGGAGAGAGGCAGGCACAGCTGGGCAGCTGGAAGTTCTCCCGCGGCTCCTTCAGCTGTGCTTCCCTCTTTGGGGGGAGGGAGGTGGGGGGAGCCGTGAGAGAAGTCCCCCTGGCTGCCCTACCTGGCCCACCCCGACCTGGCCCCAGCCTGATGGTACTTTAAAAAAAAAAAATAAATGAAAAAACAAAAGCCCCGCACTCACCAGCTGCAGCAGCAGGGATCAGGGCCCCTGGAAGCTTGTGGCAGAGCCCTCCGGCACAGTGCTGGGCAGCAAGAATTGCCCCGCCTGCCCCTGCTTGGCAGCCACGCAGCAGCTGGCACACTGCACGGGTGCAGTGCAACTTGGCAGGGTGCTGCACACTGTTTGGGAGCTGGGGCGGCGCCAGCAGTCAGATGAAGCTTGGCACCGCTCAGCCCCAGCTCCCATACAGCACACAGCGCCCTGCTGAGCTGCACTGCACCCATGCCATGGGGCAGCTGTTGCACGGGTGCCAGGCGGCGGTGGGGGAGAGCTGAGGCGATCGCCACTGCCCTATGCTGCAAGTGGGGGATCTGCCACAAGCTCCCAGAATCCTTGATCCCCACTGCTGCAGCTGGTAAATGTAAGCTGAGGCCGGGCAGGGGATGGGGATGGGGATGGGGATGGGCAGGGCAGCCACGGGGGCTTCTCCTGCAGATCCCTCTGCCCGGGGAGAGGCAGGAACAGCTGTGGGAGAACCTGTAGCTGCCCGGCTGTGCCTGCCTCTCCCTGGCCGATCCGAATCTCCAAATCTCTCCAAACTCTCTGAATCGATTTGGAGAATTCAGATTCAATTCAGACCTTTTAATGGATCTCCCAATTCAATTTGGATTGGGAGATTCGGCCACTGAATCTCCTCTGAATTAAATCGGCAACCAAAGCTTTGCACAGCCCTACTGATTAGTATTTCCTGGTACAGGAATTGTTATGACAAGCTTTATTAAATGCCATTCTGAAAGGTGATATTAACTGTTCTAATGTAACTTTAAATAATGTACTTATTACTCTTCTTTCATAATCTCTATTGAAAATCTAGTTGAAGGATTCAAAACATTCCAGTTGAAACGTTAACAAGTACAATACAAGCAAATTACATTTTTCTGAACAAAACAGATTAGAACACAGAACCACCATTTACTGGATCAGACCACAGGTCCCATCTTGCCTAGTATGCTGTGTCAGAGCAGCAGAGAGTGGATGCTGAAAGGGAGAGTGAAAAGGGGAGCGTGACCACTGTTTTTTTCCCCACTGTTTGTTTTGCACTTGCAGCCTCCAGCTTTTAAGATTAAGGAAATCCTGATTCAGACACTTTACCCCTAACTCCTTCAGGTCAATAGCTACTGATGCATCTTTCTTCCAAAAAATTATCCAATCACTTTAGGAATCTAATTAAAACATTCAGGGGGGAGGGAGGAAAGAGGAAGGGAGAAAGGGTATGCAAGTGATTTCCACAACATCTTGTGGCAACGAGTTCCACAATATAATTATACACTGTGTGTAAAGATTGAGAATTGCTGACAAAGTGGCAAAAATACTTTGTTGTGGCCCTGTTTTTAGGAAATGTTGTTCCTCTGTAACTTCAGCTAATATCAATGGAAATAGGTGCTCATGATTTTTGAAAACCACGTTCTACTCATCTTTGATTACATTGTCATGTAACTCCCACAATCAGTTGCCCACTGATTACACTAGAGCTTCATTAATTCTCATTTCCTCATAATGCCATCCAGAAAAAGTGAACAAATGTATGCAACTTCTCAGTAAAGTTTAATAATATGAGCTGAAATGAGATGCTATACCACTAACACTTCAAAATTTTACAGCTTACACATAAGTAAATAATTTTTATAGTAAAGCTCAGTTTTACAATACAGTGTAATTGCACTAAAATCACAAGCATTTGGCACACTTGCTTTTTCCTAAGGTGCAGTTACCTATTTTGGGCAGGAATTAGCAAGTTTTTCTGTACCTTTTGTGAAAAGGTAATGAAACCATATGTAGGAGCTAGAGCCTGGGATTCAGAGTTAGAAGTTCTGGATCCTAATGCCAGCTCAGCTTGCTCTGTCACCTTGGACAAACCACCTAACCTCCTCTTCATCCAAGTCTCTCCATTTTCATTGAGTACAATGCAATACATGCCTACATCAAGTGGAGGTTCAAAATGTTTAAGCACATGGAAATCCTTGCCTGAATAATGCTACATATTTATCTGGTATACCTGTCGTTACATTTTTTTTAAATACATGTTTGATCCAGACTCTTTATTTCTCTAGCACTCAGAACTTTGTCAAGGATGTTGAGAATATAGAGTCCACAATGTTTCCTTGGAACATTTAAAAAAAAAACAACTAGTGACTTAAAATTTTCATAGATTTCATAGATATTTAGGGTCGGAAGGGACCTAAGTAAATCATCAAGTCCATCCCCCTACCCTGGGCAAGAATGAGTGCTGGGGTCAGATGACCCTAGCTAGGTGCTTGCCTAGTCTCCTCTTAAAGACCTCCTAGGTAGGAGACAGCACCACCTCCCTTGGAAGCCCATTTCAGATTTTGGCAACCCTCACCATAAAGAAATTTTTCCTAATGCCTAACCTAAATCTGCTCTCCGTCAATTTATGGCCATTGTTCCTAGAAACCCCAAAGGACGCCCCGATAAACAGAGTATCCCCTATTCCTTGCTGCCCACCCCCACACCCCCTGCCACCCCCGATGAATTAGTAGACAGCTACAAGATCCCCTCTCAGCCTTCTTTTGTGGATGCTGAAGAGAGTAAGGTCCTTCAGTATGTCCTCATAGGATCTTATATGTAGGCCTATAACCATACAAGTACCACTCCTCTGAACTCTCTCAAGGTTATCCACATCTCTCTAGAAGTGCAGTGCCCAGAACTGGATGCAGTACTCCAGCTGTGGTCTTACCAATAGAGGAGAAGTACCACCTCCTTAGACCTGCTCATGATGCACCTTCTAATGCATGAAAGAGTGCAGTTGGCTTTACTTATCACTTCATCACACTGACAACTCATGTTAATTTTGGAGTAACCTATGACTCCAAGATCCCTTTCTGCTGCTGTGATGCTTAGAAAGTCACCTTCCAGCCTGTACGTGTGTTAGTGATTAGATGTAGCATTTTGTACTTATCCTTGTTAAACTGCATCCTATTCTGTTCTGCCCACATTCTCAATCTGTCCAAATCTGCCTGAATCCGCTCTCTGCCCTCCAGCATATTTACTTTGCCCCATAATTTAGTGTTGTCAGCAAATCTGGACAGAGTGCTTTCCATGCCCACATCCAAGTCACTGATGAAGATATTGAACAGCACTGGTTCAAGGACTGAACTCTAAGGAACTCCACTGCCCACATTTTTCCAGGTTGAAAATGACCCATCCACCACCATCCTCTGTGTGCACCCCATAAGCCAATTCTCTACCGTTTTCCCTTTTAAGAGCAATGACTTTTTCTTAAAGCAATTTAACTTATGGTTATTCTTTAATAACATCCATCTATCACAAGTTATTATTGGTAGTGACAAGCACCTATATAGCTCTAGAAACTTAAATGGCAGTTCAAGAAGGAACAGGTTCCTTGCCCCTAAAAATATATAGGCCTAGATTCCCAAAGGTATTTAAGCACCTCCCTCCCTCTGAAATCAATGAATATAGGGTGGCTAAATATTTGTGTGGATTTGATCCTTACTATCTAATAGCATGCAGGCACAGCAATTCCCCATAAGGAGTATACCCAGTGGACAGAGCAATGTACTAGATACCTGTTCCTAGATATGCTGTTAATCTTCACTTTACTTCTCCCCGTCTCA
The DNA here is from genome assembly GCA_030014935.1 of Caiman crocodilus. NCBI lineage: Eukaryota > Metazoa > Chordata > Crocodylia > Alligatoridae > Caiman > Caiman crocodilus. The sequence goes on from JAGPOW010003648.1 coordinate 90,219,284, forward strand.
ATTTTCCCATCTGTAAAATGGAGATGAGAACAATGACATCCTCTGTGCACTACATTGATAGTTAAAGATGTGAAGAGTTGGTACTGTCATGACATCAGGTCAGTGACAGAATAGACTTATCAGATATGAGGAATGGTATCATTGGTAAAGCAGAAATGATAAAGAAGGATTCGAGGACAAAGTGGGTTTTCAGAATAAATCTCAGAGTAAGGAAACAGACAGGACCATAGGCTGAAAAGGTGTGCAGAAGGACAGCATACCAGAGCCTGGGAGCAGAAAGCCACAGTGTAGTAAAGAAAGATGACAGTGAGGACAGTTAGCAAAAAAAAGAAAGAAGAGAGGACTGAGATGTAGATGAGGCTATATCAAATAAGACCTTTCAGAGGTGGAAAAAGAGCTTGCATGTGATGTGGCAAGAAAAAGCAAGTCAGTGGAGGGATTCCCAGGCATGGTGAAGAATGGATCAGAGCTACAAAGCTGGAAAGTTTCCAGAGACTGTGGATGCCAGGAGGATACAAGAGCAAGTAGGAAAAAGGGGCAAAGGTTTGTTAACAAGAAAGCTAATGTTTGGACCAGGTTTTAGGAACAGGCAGGAAATAGTGTTAAATCTTAGGGGGAGACTAATTCCACACAGTTTCCCTAACCAAAGATGGCATGACACTGAACTCAGGAGCCTCTTACCTCAAGGTAAGAACCTGGAGTTGTCAAAGCAGACCAAGAAGGGAGATGGTGATAGTGGAGTAGAAGCAAAAATAAGCAAGTTTAGTTCTGAAGAGCCTGAATTTGAAATGCTGGTGAGACAACCCTGGATAGAAGGGGAGTATGTGAGGAGGGAAGAATTGTTTTTAAAGTTATTTGCACAACGGAGGCACCAAGAAAATAGTGAATCCAGACAAACAGTATAGAATGGGAAGGAAGGAAATCAAAGGGACAAAGACAGAACCTGAGAGATACCAACAAAGAGGAAGACAGACAAGGGTGAAGAGATATAAAAGGCTCAGGATATACTCAGCAAAAAACAAAACAAAACAGAAAAGCCAACATTACACCAAGGAAGATCATTCAGAACAGAGGTGTCCAATACTATTTTAAGAATGCATATTTGCTGACAAATTGAATTTTTTTGCCTTGATCCATAGCCTGTGGTTTTTAAACCAAAGTGCTTGAATTACCCTGATCATTACAAGGAAAGCAAAAAGGTGACAACCTCCCACTGCTTCCACTTCTAACATTATCTAGGAGTGTTCAGTACACAAAAGCCCCTTCTCTGATGCAGCTGCTCAAAAGTACTGCCCCCTGCACTGCACACGTTTGTAAAGAGGCCCAAAGGAAAGGAAGACAGGAATCCGGTTGGCTATGCATTTCTGAAAGGGCCTAATAACAAACGACTTCTCTGCCCTACAGTACACCTGAAGGCAGCTCAAAAGAAGGAGCAGAAAAGAAGATTAGTTATCCAGGTGACTAATGCCTGGGCAAAGTTTTCAGTAACAAAGACAAAAGAGCAGCGTGTGAAATGACGTACCGGGACCAGAGGAATGAGATGGAAAAGAATCACTGATTAGTTATAATTCCATGATCCTCTGTCCCAGCACCTGTCAGAACTGTTTAATACCTACTCTAATTTGTCCTGCTGTCTCTGGTCCACAAGAAATCTAACAAAAGTGCAGAAAAGGAGACAGAAGAGCCCAAAAGAGCAGCATGTCTACCAGAGAACTGCAGGTAGTTTCTGCTCACTTAATGCTGCCTAACTGGGACAGATTCTCTGGACTACCCCACTCTCTTTGTGTCAGAGTACTGAATACAGTTCCCTGATCATTTTTGAAATAAAATGTCTGGTCCTCAAACTCAGAAGGCTGTACACTGCTGATTTTAAGTCTGATGCATCATGCTGAAAATCAACAGATCCAGAAGTCCTTTAATTCTTCAGACTTTGATAAACTGTGATCCCAAATAGCAATTTGTATGGAACTTCTAGTCTTTATAGACAACAGAGATACCATAATGCTTTTTATAATGATAAAAGTTTGCTGTACGGTTCTTAATCAACTCCTCGCAAGTAACAACTATGCAGAATGATCTATGCTGGTTAGTGTTTACAGTCTACCATAAAGATGGCTGCATTTCAGTGGAGTGGATATGTGCAGAGTTGTACCACTGTAAATGTCATTGTAAGATATTATTAATGCTATTTTCATTTAAGAACTTGGGCCAGAAAATGACATTTCCAGTGTGATACTTTCAGACTTCAAGGACGGTAAGTTTAAATTTAAAATATATGCACAAAGAGAAATCTTTATGCTTAGGATATACTTCCAAAGGAGATCATTTGATGCCAGATAAATGTCTAAAAACATTGTTTAAGTTATGCGCAATTTAACAGTCTTTCTTGTTTAGTAATGAAGAAATCATATTACAGATGTCTTGAGATGTGACCTCTCAGGTTTGTGTCCAGGAAGCATATTGTATTAACATTTAGTATAAAATGGCATTACAAAATGGGTACAGATAAATGCAGAGATGGTTACTCTGTATTTATCACAGAGAAGAAAACATTCACATCCTTCTTTCAGATTCAATAATCACACTCCACTGACTGAAATGGTGGCATTCTTCCAATGCATCTATCAGTAAAGCTACATTGTAGAAGATAAGAAGCAATGATTTTACCTTAACTTAGTCTGCTAAACCTCTTCCTCTCAGGCCTGCAGATCCAAGTACTGACACCACCAATAACTGACTGGCGTTCATAAAGTTGCATACTGGAGCAACTAGGTTAAGTCCAAGAGAAGTGTAAAAAAGCCCCACACTTTCATGTTCTTATATTTTAATTAAAAAACAAAACAGGAAACCTTGTGTGGACGCCTGTAAGATTCCTGTGATCCCACACAGCAGAATCTGAAAACACATCGTGGGCAAGTGCCAGTATTCAGTAACAGCTGAGCAACAGGTCTGTCCTTTTCTGTCAATGACGACATGCTGAATACCCCTAAAAAAAAAAAAAAAGCCAAATATGGATAGTAAGTGATTTTAATATTTACCTCCTAAATATAAACTTTCATAGAATAGAAGCTATTTTAAAACCAACCTCCTCTAAAATAAACTTCATCCATTGCAAACCCCCCCCCCCCCCCCCCCCCGCCCCCCCCCCCCCCCCCCCCCCCCCCCCCCCCCCCCCCCCCAGGTGGAAATGACCCAGCTTGGGTCTGAGGCAAGTCAGTACTAGGACTTAGCTACCTCTGCTGCTTCTCCCTGCTGCAAGTCTGCAACAGTGGTTCAGGGAGGCCTCCCCTTTTATCAAAGCCCTGACTGCAGTGTAATGCAGGGAAAGCTCCCTGCTGAAGCCAGGGCTCCACAAGCCAGATCCACTCCATGAGCTGTAGGTTGCAGACCTCTGTTCCAGACCTTCAGAGTAGTATGATTGGTTAGCTAGTCTATCTATTCCACTAAATAATATATTATCTATAATTATACACATTATAATAATTGTGTATAATATGTAGGCACAGAACTACTGACCCAAGAGGAAACAGCTCTGCTTGCTGCAGGCTAGCAACTGACACAGGTAGGCAGACTTGCTCCAGAGCTATGATTCTTCAATCTGGGTGCATCTACACAAGACATTTACTGCAGAGTTGCCTAATATGCTCTACAGTAAAAGTCTTGACATCCACACATGTAGCTCTATTAGGCCTCAGGAAACTGAAAAACTCTGCAGCAAGGTAGTACCTGTAAATACAAGTACTTTCCTGATGTGGAGTTTTTTCATGTGCAGCAGCATTGTTTATAAAGGGAGTTTTAGAACATCCAAACCTAACAAGGACCACCTAAAAATAAGTCACTTGCTTAAAACTAGAATTCTCCTACAATGACTTTTCTCCTGAAATGATTCTTTCATATGTGGGCATCTGAATTTAAGGAGATTTCAAGAATTTGGAATATCTAAAAAAGGGAGCACTTGGATTTCCAGTGATGACACAAATAAGGCATTTGCTTAACCACAGCCTGACTGACTCCAGCTCAGCCACTTGTTTTGAGCTACCAAAGTAGCCTCCATCCCCAAAAGGAAGAATCAAGAGAAGGGAGAGACAGACAGAAGAGCCCAAGCCTGTTTTCCCATCATCTGTAGGAGGACATTACCTCTCACAACTAGCCTGAGAAAGAAAGGAGGCATTAAAGAAGCAAAGGAGATTCTTTGAGTAAAGATATAAAAGTGAATTATGTTTCAGAGTGTTCCTAAATTACACTTTATGAGGCTTCCCAATTATATTTATTATGCAGTTATATTAATGGTACCCAGGTGTCTCAATCAAGGTTAAGTCCCCACAACGTTAGCTGCTATAGACAGCTGGAGAGAGAGAGAGAAGCACTGTCCAAAGACGTGCATGATCTAAAAGAAAACTAAAACTATACCCCTTAAATTTCATGCTTTGTGTGTACATGTGCAAAGAATGTCTTCCATTCAAAAGCTTGTCTAACTTTATTTAAACTGCATAGATGATGCAATAAAAACAGCAGCCTAAGAAATTCTTGCCTCTTGTAAAAAGAAAAAAAAAAACCACACTTATGCTGTATAAACTCAAACTATACATCTTATCATTAGGGGGCACCAATATACAGTGGAACCTCGGTACTCATCCTTAATTGGTTCCGGGAGGCGCGACGAGTACCAAAAACAACGAGTACCAAACAAACAGCCCTCCCCACGCCAGGGGAGGGCAAGAGGAGCACGGGGCCGGGCAGCGACGGTGGTGCCTTGCCAGAGCAGAGCAGAGCAGAGCAGAGTGAGCAGTGAACTTCAGGAGGGAGCAGGTGCCGCTGCCGCCGCCGCCTCCTCCGGCAAGTACCAAGCAAACGACGAGTACAGGGACAAAGATTTCCAGTCAAGATGCGTCGAGTACCAAATTCAACAAGTTGCAAGGCAGTCGAGTACCGAGGTTCCACTGTACTGGTTGGCTAGCGGATCGGCACTGATAAAAAGAGAAATAACATCAACTATTGGCTTTTCTTGGTTGCTGAAGCCAATAACTATGGCTGCGTGCCCAGAGCACCCTGGTGAGCACAATCCAGTCCCTATGTCCCACCGCCGGCCCAAGCCCACAGCATACTACAGGTCCCAAAGAGCAGTGGGAGGGGGTGCTGGCGAGCGGTCACAGGGCACCAAGCTCAGCAACAAAGGGACTGTTACTGGCTCCTGCTCCTACTGCCATTGTCATGGCAATGCTGCTCATGCAGCAGAAACCGAAGCACTAGGGCTCTTCCATGGAGACGTTGGGCTGTGCACAAGCAGGGTAAGGCACTGCATGAGGAATATTCCGCTCTGCCAGGCACCAGGCACCTTTGCAAAAATGGCTTCTCTCTGGCAGCTGCAGGAGCTTGGCTTTGCGGGGCCCAGTGGTGCTGAGGTAGATTGCTCCGCAGTCCCCAATGTATCCAGCACTACTGTCTGCACAAGGGTCTGCCCTGCCCATCTAGGACTGCAGCTCAGGGAGCAGGCCTGCAGATAGAAGCTGTGGGCGAAGGGGTGATGCGTGTGGGCATAAGGTGGTCACCGCCTTCCTCATCAAGGGCCAAAGCAGGCAGGTGTGCATGCATGCGTGAAATGCAAAACAAACAAAAGAGTTCATTTATGTCAGTAGCTTAAAATCCTTGCATTATTACTAAATATTGGTTATGGGATCAGCATCGGCCAATGTGCATGCTTAATCATTGGCTGTTGGTATCAGCCAAGAAAATCTTTATCGGTGCACCCCTAGCTATTATTTATACATATTCGGTATTATAAGGCACCTGTTTCCTGAGACAATATGTCTAAGCTGAGTGAGGCATCCACTCATCGAACATCTTTGAATGTGGCCATAGAGCTGAGCTCTTGAGCAGCAGTCCCTTCTGCATTTATCACATGAGAAACTTAAGGAACTGTCACCCAAGAATTGTGACAGCTGTTTAGCAAGCTGATGCCTCACTCAGTACAAGTCTGTGGTGTTGGGAGACAGACAGATGTCCTATAATGCCTAGAATGTATAGTTTTAGTACACACACACACACACACACACACACACACACACACACACACAGCCTTAGGGGAGGGTAAACCAGGTGACCGCACTTTAGGGGCTCCCAAACTTTTACAACAAATGTCCAACATGCTTACAGGTCATCAAAATTAAGCCTCAAAAAGGCCCCAAATGACGCTCTTGCCCAGGGCCCCCAACAACCCTAAGGCCATCACTGTATACACACACACATAATTTATACATATATACATTAACTACGTCATAGTTGATACATAAACTAAATCTATACATCTTAAATGGAATTTTGTTTTGATATTTTCATATATACACACACATACATATAAGGATAACCTCGTGTGGTGTAGGTGCAGAAGAAACGATCACTCAAGATATACTCCGTGTGTGCATACGTGTCACTCAAGATGCTCCACGTAAGTGTCAAGCCACAAACACACATGTACATACGTAGGCACGCACACCAGTACATGCGTATGCGCGACCCTACACACAGGTACACACCTATGGAGGCGGGGGCACGTCTGCGCGCGCGCTCTCGGATTATTTAACACGCTTCCAGCTGGGCCTCACCCGCCTTCGCGGAACTGCAAGCTTCAGCCCTAAGCCCCACAGGCCATGTGGCAGCGAAGCCGCGGTAGCGCGGGGACGGCGAGGTACGAAAGTCACGCCGCGGCGGCCGCGAACACGCGCCAGGCCGGGGGCGCCGCCTACCTCTAGGTGCTGCAAGAGCCACCGCTGCCGGGAAACCACGCAGCGCTCGCGCTTGGGTGCGCGCGCATGCGCCTCGCCTCACCCCGCCCTCCGGAAGCAGGCGCCGGGCAGACCAGAGCAGAGGCAGCCGGAGCTCGGGATCGAGAGGCGCGGTACTGCCCACAAGTGCCTGCGGCAGTGACTAGCTCGACATTCCCCCCGTCAGGCCTGGCTGGGCCGCGAACTCTGCAGCCGCAGGGCAGCTGCGCTCGGCTTCGCTCGGCTCAGGGCAAGACATGGCGTCACAGCCGCCCCCCCCGAAGCCCTGGGAGAGCCGGCGCCTCGCGGGTACTGCCGTCCCGGCTTTCCAGTGAGTGTGGCCTGCCTCTCTCCTCCCCCCTATCCCGGCGCGGCGGGGTGGACTGGCTCATGCCGCTCCTGAAGAGAGTCCTCCCCGCGAATGGTCTCGTCCAGGACAAGGGCCCCTGCGCTGCGCCACGGGTGGAGGCCGACCCCTCTCCGCGAGGGTTCCACTGCCCCTCCCCCCGCGGGCGTAGGTTCCAGGACGGTTGGTGGGACGGCTGGGGGCATGACCAACCAACGGGCGGTCCCTCGCCCCCGCCTCCCTTGGGAGGCGGGATCCCCCGTGTAGGGGTCTCCCTATCTCTCTCAGGTGGGCGGAACCGGTGGCTGTGGGCGCTTCGAGGAGGTGGAGAAGGGCTCTAGCCACACGCTCCAGTCCAAACTGTAGTCTAAACCCTGCGTAAGAGGACCGCCAGCCCTGCTGCAAGAACATGCCCGAGTGCGATGCCACCCCCACAGGTGCCAAGATGCCGTAGCAAATGGTTTCTTGGTGGTCCCTCTATTCGGGGTCAGACCGATTGCCAATGTTGGAGGTTAGGGAGGAGTTTTACCTCATGGTCAGATTCCTAGGAATCCTAGAAATGAAGGGCTAGAAGGGACTCTGAAGATCATTGAGGCCACCCCACCCTGCTCTGGGAAGATTGGTCAGACTGGCAAGGTTTTTGCTTTGCTCTGCAGCAGGGGGTGTGGGCCTCTATCTAGGACCTCTTGAGCATATGTTGACAATGTTTCAAACAAGCAGGACACCAGCTGCCAGTTCCCTTGCTTTACCTGTGGCAAGTTAGGTGTTAGGGCTATGTTGCATAAGGGTTGGCAGTGATCTTATGTAGAGCTTAGGTTATGGCTTCGTGGGGCAAGTTGGATCAGGATGATCCTGCCTCAGGGACAAAGAGTTTTTTGGCCTTTTTTTTTTTTCCCCCCCCTCTGCTACTAAAACTGTTTTAGTTGTCTTTTTGGAAGTATGTTTATGTAGTGGCTTTCCATGCCCCTGAATTCTGTGGTTGCCCTTGGCAAAGTTTATGGGATAATCTCCTGGGCAGAGGGATTGAGTTAGTCTCAAAACATCAGGTTTGATAGGATAGATCTAGACCATCAGTGCCCAATTTTCACGGGCTGGAGGAGTGACACAAACCAGACCACAGGCTAGATTCTGCACAGTGTCAGTGCATAGGGTTGGTGCGTAGGTACAAGCCTGCATTCCTGGTTCCAGCCACAGACTACGCTCACATAGTGGGGCAGAGCCACATTATCCAGCCCACAGCTGGATAGTGGAAGCTTAGCTGTCACCACTCCCCCTACCACAAGGATGGGCATTTATTTGGGCCTGAGCGCCACATAAGGAGTTTTGATGAGCTGCTGTAGGTTGGGTCAACATCTTTCTCCACCTCCTGATACAGCAATTTACCAAAACTCCCTCTGAGGCTTTGGGTGGGTGGGGAGCAGTGTTCAGGAGCAAGAGGCCTGGCACGAATGTGCATGAGGGGGTGGAGAAGGCTACATGGGATCTAGCTGGGAGTGAGGGGAGGTGGAAGGAACCATGCAGCAGAGCTCACCCAGTCAGTGGCTGTCCCCACAGCACTCCAGATGGGGCCGAGTCCTGCCTGGGGCAGCCTGTGCCATGATCCCACCTGCACCCACCGGCCTGCACCCAGCCTGGACCTGGGTCAGTGCACAGCTTCTAGTGAGGCTATTTCCAGTGCGGCTGCAAGCAGACAGGCTTGCAGGCTTGTCACTGGGAGGCGAAGGGAGTACAACAGCACCCAGCCAGTTCCAACTGCACTAGGAACAGACTCACTGGAAGCTGCATGCTGACTGGAGCCCAGGCCAGCAGGAGTATTGCACAGGCTACCCTGGCTGGAGTGGATGAGACTTGGCCCCATGTGGGGGCAGCCACAGGCCGGATCTGGCCCATGGGTTGTATTTTGCGCACCCCTGCCCTAGCAGCAAATTTTTAGCCCTTTGGGGAGCCTTGTGGGCTGGAAGACAAGGCCTCACAGGGTGGATTGTGAGGCCTGCAGGTGTCACATGACCTCATGGGCTGCTGATTGAGCACTATCGGTCTAGACCAAACTGGAGGTCTGGACTCAGTACTTCATGCTATGTAGATTAGTACATGACCATTTCCTTGCAGTGCATGGGTTTCAGATGACATGATGGGTCCTGTCTGTTCCGATCATATGTTAAAACAATCCCACAATGCTTTTTTCATAAAAAAGCACAGCCCAAACTCTTAATTTCCCTACCATTGTTCAACATCTGTGCTGTTTGGCTGCCAACTCCAATGTGTTTCAGTGGTGCTAGTTGTGTATGTAGTCAATAAGGTAATGCAAATGTACTGATCTTGGATCTCTGAATTTATTTAGGTCTGCTGACTTGAGTGCTGGCTTGCCAATCAGGCCTGGACAGCCTGCACTTACACGAGTAGCGCCACCTATTTTGCCAAGACCGTCACAGCAAACAGGAAACCACAGCCTGAACACTTTTAGGCCTGCATACAGTAGCTCTTTTTCTCCAAGCTATGGCACATATGGAAACTCCTTTTACGGAAGCTACAGTCCTTACAGTTATGGATATGGTGGTTTGGGCTATAATCGGTTTCGTGTAGATGATATACCTCCCAGCAGGTTTGTTCAGCAAGCCGAAGAAAGCAGCAGAGGTGCATTTCAGTCTATTGAAAGCATTGTACATGCATTTGCCTCTGTCAGCATGATGATGGATGCTACTTTTTCAGCTGTTTATAACAGTTTCAGGGCTGTTTTGGATGTAGCCAATCACTTCTCCCGACTGAAAATACACTTCACCAAGGTGTTCTCAGCTTTTGCATTAGTGAGAACTATAAGATACTTCTATAGGCAACTACAGAGGCTTTTGGGTCTGCGGAAGAGCTCTGAGAATGAGGATCTGTGGGCTGAAAGCAAAGGAACAGTGGCTTGCATTACCTCTGAAGACAGGGCAGCCAGCTCAGCAAAATCCTGGCCCATTTTTCTTTTCTTTGCTGTTATTCTTGGAGGTCCCTATCTCATCTGGAAGCTACTGTCTACATACAGCGATGAAGAAACAGGTAAAGGAGATTGTCAGAGCAAAGGGATTAGAGATGACAGAATGTTCTTATAAGAAACCAGTTATGAAGTGGTAGGAAAAATGGCGGATTAAACCAAGACACACAATTCCATTATGAAGAAAGTTTACTGTTGACTGAGGATTTGTGCCATGTTTGCTCCATGTTGTTCTTTGTCCAAAAATTCTATTTAGGAGGATAAAAATATAAAGCTGGCTTGACCACTGCTCCATGCACATAGCTGCAGAATCAGGTTTTTGTGTGAAACTCCTCTGTAGCACTGAGGCCCAACTAGTTATTACAACAGAGCACTGTACAAATGAAGTGTGGTTTAGTGAATGTGGGGGGAAAACACTTGGGTAGGATTTTCATCTAGAAATTGGGATGACAGTTCAGTTCTGCTGAAACAAAATAGTTTACAGTTACACTTCTAAATCCACATTTGGGGACCCAATTTAAAGCACCCACAATTTTAAAATGTTGGTCACTTGTATAGTGCCATAAGTATACAGCACTGCAATAATGTTTATACATTATTTTTAAGTTGGTAGGTATTACACAAATGCCAAGGGGTTTGCCATATTTAGGATAGATATACTCTGGGGGAGGTAAACTGTTCCTATGTAAGAAGTAGTTAAAAATCCAGATTATACGGCCTTTTAATGCTTATTGTGTAAAACAGTGTCTAGTAACTGGGCAAGTGGAGAAGATGATCACGTAGTAGGAAGAGCAGAATACGACTTCAGCACAGTTTCAGAAGAAGAAATTTCTTTCCATGCTGGTGACATGCTAAAATTAGCCCCCAAAGGTAAAGTTTTGATTTGTTGGGGATTTATTTTCTAATGATGTTGTAAATAAGGTCACATTGACAGCTCTAAAAATGAGCAAGACTTGGCTTGTATCAGCTGACGTGAGACGGCATTCCGGTGATTGTCCAGAACACTAGTTAAGCAGTACACTCAGTCTTATGGAGATGGTTTTGGCCATTGTGGCCACTCATTTTGGGGAATGTTCTAACATTACTTATACAGTGCCCTTTCACCAATTTTTCTACTCTTAATAAAATCTTAGCAGCCGTGTTGCATTACTAGCACCCCTGCCCAAATGGATTTTTGCCTTTTGCGGCACTTGCATTTTCAGAGCATTTTAGAAACATTTTATCCAAAGACTCTTAATATAATTGCATATTCCCTATGTGACAAGCTGATGTGTATTCTATATTCTAATGTCCGTTTGATTCCTCCTGACTTCAGAGGAATCTGCATGCGTACATCTGAGAGCAGAGTTTGAGTACTTTGACACAGTAATCACTGAGAGAACTATGCCACCTGAAGGAAGATACTTGTTGCATAAATATGCCACACTGAATCCAGTAAATAAATACAAATACAGGCAACTCCTGTGTAGCACTCTTAATTGGTTCCTGAAAAACCAAGCATTAAACAGAATAGCATTAAGTGAAAGCTGCTGCCAGCTGTATGATGCCTGTGGGCATTATAATGAAACTGACTGAGCACTAGGTGGAGTTGGGTGTCAATGTAAAACAAGTGTTATAGCAAAATAGCTCTAAGTGAAATAGCATTAAGCGGGGGTAGTACCAGTACCATATTTTCTCATGTACCTCACATCCCTGAACCTAACATGCACCTTATTTTTGAAAAGCAGAATAAAGAAAAAAAGATTTTTCTAGAGTTCTGGCTGCAAGGACAGGGCCTAATCTTTAGCTAACTCATCCTTCCTTTTCTGCTTAACTGAATCTCAAACCCTAGCTGCTGCTGACTCACCTGTGTGTGAGTCTATGATTCTGGAAAGAAAGATGAAGAAAAGAGCATAGAAACAGCTGTGAAATATGAGGAGAAAGACCAGGAGCAGCTAGCAGACAGCAAAATTGCCCTAACAAGGGTTAGCTTGACTAGTTGAATATTAAAACCATTAAAAAGATGAGACTGTTGTTAACATGTCAGGAGCAGTCTGAACAATAATACACTGTGGAACAGGAATCAAAGCTGGGTGCTTCTACTGTCTCAGAAGCTGCCAGGCTTAATATTTGTCCCTGCTCCCCTACCCCCAACCAATCTTGGAGGGAGAGTTGCATATTGTATGTAGAAAAAATACAGTACTCCAATTTATTTTCCTGTACATTTAGGCCATAAAACCTGTGATTTGTTTTGGGTATTGCATGTAGTTGTTTACAAAACAGAATGATATTTAAAAATCCTAACAAAATAGCTTTTTATCCTGTGCAGACAATACCTTTTATAGGAAAAGCATGTTCCTAATTTAAATTCTGAACTGTAGCGTAATAACACATCCTAACGTGTAAGTTTACACATCCTCAAACATCAGTAATAGGTGTACAATTTTAATAAATAAACTTCTACTCTATATTTAAATATCACTTTTAATTTTAACTGTTCGTATAATGTTTAATCAACTAGTTGCATGAAAAATAACCGCATCTGTCATGTATTCCATATTTCTATAGACTAACCTATGAATCACATAGTCAGATATCCAATATTGTATGTCTGCTGAGATTTCTAATTGTTTCTGTCTTAACTGTTTAACTATAGTGTATCTCAAATTTGTAATCATGAGTTGTATTTTTTTATCAGATCAACAGCCTAAAATACGTGGCTGGCTTTTGGCTAGTCTTGATGGTCAGACCACAGGACTTGTACCAGCTAATTACATCAAAATATTGGGTAAAAGAAGAGGTAGAAAAACAGCAGAAGTGGAAAGAATGACAGAACAACAGCCAGCTTTTACCAACACATCATCTGTTAGAGGAGCCACTGCTACTGACACGTTAGAGGAACAGGAAGCTGCCTTCGAATCTGTTTTTGTTGGAACTGACAAAATACTTGTCAGCTCTGACTCCACTGTGATTGTTGGAGAGAAACAGGAACTCTGATAAGTGTAATTCAATCACTGAGTTTATTGATGATAATTTTGATATGTTGAAAACCATATTGTAGCAGAACACTTGTGGGACTATACCAGTCATCATTGCTAATGTCTGGTGAAGGGATAGCAAAATAATTTGCCCAAACTGTAATAGCATGCTTGGTTCATTTAAAGTTATTCATTTGTGGCCCTGCGCAACAATCTAGTGGCAGTGTTAACATCTTGGGCCACGGGGAGTTTAGAACTTTATAGAAGAAATGGTAAAATAATGCTTTGCATCTCAGAGGATATGCTGATGAATTCTGAAGGTCGCTGCATCTGGTCCTCGCAGGAGAAAGAGTTGGCTTGATAGGAAGCCTTTGCAGAGGTAGGCAAAGGATTGTTTTTGGTTATGTTAGTGCTTCCACTATGGCAGAGAAAATTAAGACTTCATCCCTTTGTTATAAAATGGTGACTGTCTTAAAAGAAGACAAGTATTATGAAAGGAAAAATATTCATTTCTATTCTAAGCAGACATATGCTGCTAGGACTTTTCCTCTGTTGTAATGTTCTTAAAAAAGAGAGAGGTGTCAGGAATAAAACAAAAGATTTAATTTGTAATCACCACACTCTAGTCCCTACTTTGTGAATTGCTTGGCTGGAAGATAGATACATTCAGGGCACAGTCCCTTATCAGTACTCCCTCTGTAATTCTTCCAGCCTGGTATTATACCCTGTCAGATTCTAGCAACCTTTACACCAAAAAGGTAAAAGTAATTTTAACCTTTATACCCAAACCACTGTGTCTGTTTGCTGTTTTCTTTCTGAATTTTGTAAGAAAATCCAACTTGCTATTTTAATATAGCAGAGATCCTTCTCTCTTGATAATCCCAGAGAATAGTAAACATGAATTAAAGCTGTTTGTTAGTTTGGCTCATCATGAAGGAACTTGAGTTTTCTGTTAAGTTAATTTTTCCTGCTGTAGTTCCAGCTTTAAATCTGGTATTTGCCCCATGATATATGAGCTCCTAGTATATCACAAGTCACAGTGGCATCAAAACAGTGTACATAATACTTTATTCACAGCTACTTTTGCGAGCTCTGTATCTGAAGTAGTATGAATATTTACTTCTCTGGGAAACAAAGGGCTCATCTACACATGCCCCTATGGTGCTGTTGTTACAGCACCATCATTTAGTACTTCCTTTAGGAAGTACTAAGTCTTTTAGTAAAGGAAGTATTAAAGGAAGTACTAAATGACAGCACAGTAATGGTTGTTACTGCACCGTGCCAACAGCGTACAGTTATTTTTAGCCTGTATGTCGCTGTAGCAGCACGCTATAGCAAGGGAGCATGTCACTGTGGTGGCATAGCTGCGGCATCACTGTTTCTGCCTGCTGACACTACGTTGCCGTAGCATCTTATGTACATGTGCCCAAAGCGAGGTAAAGCTTCAGGTTCTTCTGTAAGGATTCATTCACATTAATATTTGGCTCCGTCAGTGGAGCATCATTTTGAGTTCAGGTCATATTAAGTACCCTCCTTTTTAAAAAGGCATCCTAAAATACTAGGTAATAAAGTCAGTATACATGTATTACCATAAAGAGTTATGATACTTTTAGTGTATGTGTTCCTATAGGGATCTTCAGGACCAGCTGCATTGTGACTTTCATTAATGCATATATACTTTAAGCACATTTGCTGGGTTTGTTGTTGGGGAATTTGTGGTGACTATAACTGCTAAGTCATTTAGAGCAAGTCATGTTTAACTCCAGGTTGGCTGAATGACAGTAAACAGCTAATATATTGGAGCTTTTGATCCTCTGGTAACTTCAGGACTCCTGCTGTTTTAAATTGGTAGGGGCTAAGAGTGTAAGTGGTGGTGCTCAGTTTCCTGGGGAATAGGGTAGATAATCATTTGTGTTCTTGGTTGTTTTCTGAGAGTAGGGATGTGATGGGGCAGGAAAAGGAAAAAGCCAAGCTCTAAGCGGAAGAATATGTGAAAAAGTCTTTGAGATGCACTTGATTCAGAACAGATTCCTGAGACTTTCTCATCATGTCAGCGCAGCAGAAAAGAACTGCAACTACACTTGGATGGAACTCCCTCTGCTCTGCAGAAATGAACAGAAACTGAAGAGTAGAATGTGTACAAAAACATACTTAAATTTTTATATCAATGTGTACAGTTCCTACCCACAGTTCATATTCAGGATGGAATTAATTTACTATTGTTATGTTTGGTTTTTACTAGTGAAACATCAGCCTCTTGTAGCAGCAAAGGATTTTAATTGGAATAGCAGTCATTTTTAAAACAGGTTTTTAAAGTGTCAATTGAAATAAGCTTCTACTTTCTGATCAAAACTAGACAAGAAAACAATTTAAAGAGAATGATTATTAGGATCTTGAAATCTCATTAATTTTTAAAGTCATAGGCTTAACTTACACTTAACACAGTTTTAGATCATACTCTTTTAAAAGTATGCTCTGGTTGAAAAAAAAGGATAGCTTATACATCATTTTTCATTAGTTGACTTGTCTTATTTGTAGTAAATTGATTTAATCTTTCAAATCATTGTAAGTGTCATCACAGTACTTACTGTTTCTTGAATTTTGGCCCTTTCAATCTTGTACTTGCTTTAATGGAAAGAGGGGGCTGAGAGAAGATGGTGAACTAAGTTATTTTATTAAAAATTATTGTGAAATTATATTATGTATTAAAAATAATTTGAAATGGGCTGTGTAACACAGGCTATTTCCTTAAGAAAAAAACAATGCTAGTTTGGTGTTTAAAAAAACATTAGGGTACATTTTGCAGTAATGTCTAGGTGACTCCAATTTATGGACACTTAATCTCTTAATTCCCAAAGATTTTTGTTGTTTTGAAACTAGGGAAAAAAATCTAATTTAAATTGATGTTTTAATGCCAAGCAATTGGTTAGCTGTGTTAGTGATATATAAAAAGTTCTCCCATATTTCACACACACCTTTGTTAAGAAATCAGAATTGTTCAACATATCCTTAATCAATACTTTTATACCTTTTATCAGAATTAGTGAGGACCTGTTGAATTAATATGTGCTATTCATCATCCAAAGTCATTTGTGAAATGTAAGGGATATTTTTATATGACAGTTGTCATTAACTGAATCTACAAACTATAGGAGCACTGAAATATTAGGTGAATAACTGAATCATCTCTTAATTCCCATATTTAATTTAAATGTTTTTTTTAAATGGTGATTTATATTGAATTTAAATGGTTATGTTGGGTAGCTTGCTTAATGCAGCAATACTCAGGTAAAGTGCTGAGCAAAGATCCTGGCTTTCTCTGTTTAAAAACTGCACATTCTTTGATAAAAACCTTAAACTCTCTGATTAAAACCCCTGAAATCTGCATTTTTCCATGATTAAAATAAAATGCCCCTATATGTATAAGTATAAATTTAACACTGTTTTATTGCTATATTTGCAATTTTAAAGCCTACCAGTGCCTCAGTCATTATAATAAAATAGATCCTAAATACCTGTACATTTTGGCAGGGGGGGGTTGTTTGTTTGTTTTTAATCAAGGAAAATCAGAACTCCCCCGTCCCCTTTGTTCACTAGGATGTAGGTCCAGGTGCAACTGTCCCATCCCGTATGTTCCCCCCCACCCTGTCCTTGCCCCCCTACTGCTTTGTAGAGCTTGACAACCGTGATATGCTGGTGCCCTGCTCATGCCCTTGCCCCTCACTTCCAGCGCACAGCCCCCTCCCAGACTTGCTAATGCTCATTCCCAACCTACAGCTGCCTAGTCTTACCAGTGCCCCATACTCCCAACCCACAATCCCCTGCCTCTTCCAGTGCCTTCACTTCCAAGTTACATCTTCCCCAGTCCTGCCAGTGCTCCTCACTACCAACCCACTGCCCTCTTCCCCATCCAGCCCTGCCAGAGGGGACTCCCAGGTGTCCCCATATTGACCAGGCCAGAGCATGGTAGCTGCGGCAGCTCTGACTCTGCCAGAGTCTGTCATTTAGAAGCATTCTAAATACAATGGACTGAGGGACCTGAACCTGTTCAGCCTTGGCAAGAGGAGACTGAGGGGGGACTGGTGGCTGCCTACAAACTCATCGGGAG
This sequence comes from Caiman crocodilus, assembly GCA_030014935.1. Classification (NCBI taxonomy): domain Eukaryota; kingdom Metazoa; phylum Chordata; order Crocodylia; family Alligatoridae; genus Caiman; species Caiman crocodilus. Next base: position 90,236,430 of record JAGPOW010003648.1, read on the forward strand.
AGATCATGAGCGAATAGGAAAAGCCCTATTCTCCCTAGCACCACCTGGGGTGACGAGGAACAATGGTAATAAGCTGATGGAGAATAGGTTTAGGTTAGAGATTAGGAGGCAATATTTTACAGTTAGGGTGGCCAGAATCTGGAACCAACTTCCCAGAGAAGTGGTCCTCACCCCTACCTTGGGTAAATTCAAAAAGAAGTTAAATGATCACCTGTCTGGGGTCTTGTGAACCCAGCATTCATTCCTGCCTGTGGCAGGGGGATCAAGCTAGATGATCTGTTCAGGTCCCTCCTGACCTAGCTACTATGAAACAATGTGGTATGCTCCTGCATAGCAAAGGTTTAGGAGTAATACTGCTTTCAAAGAAGATGCCCTTGTTCTTGTTATAACTGCACACAAAAATATGCTTGAAGAATGCTAAGGTTGCCAAGGCAAGAACTCCGTTAGGAAAAGTCAGTAGTAGTCCTTATACATAAATTATGCTGCAGTATTTAATTATATTTGACCAGGCACTGTTTTGACCACTGCTTCAGTCAGCATTCTGGTTGACCAATAAGATCTCTGAATAAGCATTCATTTAATATTTTTGGTTTATTCACATTATTCAGGTTGTGGCCACATGCCTTATTTACTGACACTCTTCAAAGGTAGCTCTAAATAAATAATTATTTCTTTCTTCATTAACTTTCCTATGGCCCTTCTCACTACAGTATCTGAATGTTTTAAAAGCCATCATTTTATCTTCACAATACTCATATGAGATGAAAGTGTAGGCATTATTAAACCCATTGTAAAGATGAGACACTAAGGAATAGAAAAATTAAATTCAGAAACGTGGATGTCCAATGTAACATCCAAATCCTAATTTTCAAAATATTTAGCATTGTATCACATCATTATATTCATGATTAGGAACAGTGGCAGAGGCCAGAATCAAATCCAGTTCCCCAAGGGAACATTCAAATGCCTTCAGTCAAAGATTATTATTTTCTTCCTGCAGTTCCCTAAATCTGTTATACCTCTTCTGATTTCTACAAGAAAGGAAGCAGAGGTTTCATAGTGTTGAACAATACAGAACAGAATCCTGATTCATGGCCAAAGCATAGTACATATTGTGCACTGAATGAGGCAGGAACCAATGGAAAAAAAACCGTTGTGCTCATGTAATTAAGGCTGTATCCTAATCCATGCACACAAGGAGGAACAAATCAAGGTTGCAAAGGCAGTCTTAGTTCTTGCATAGTCCAAACTCTCAGGTTGTCTTTGTAACCTTGGTGTTCTTTGTGTGCATGTGATGATTTCATAGGACTTAGTGCAAACTGAAAAAAAATTCAGAAATTCTTATATATGTCATGATACGTACACCCAAATACATCATCGACATGGCTGGAGCCATTCGATCCATAACACAAATCATTCCCACTTGAACTAAAAGAATAATACAGCAACAGTAGGTTGCCTTGTAGACCAGTCACTGGAGACAGATGAGATAGATACGTTGCCAGTGAACTTTACAGAAGAAAGCTAAGATTCAGGAATCTTGAATTCCACTTTAGGTGCTAGAAAGGAACATTCTCTAGTGGTCATAGACTCTTCATTTCCCATTCTCCCTAGTCTGTTTTCCTAGTTCTGTCCTCTTCCGCAACTCTCTGGCTTCTTATCCCAGGCCAAATTTTCACACTCAAACTCCAAATCCAAATCTCAACTTTCTCTCCACCCCAGCTTCTAGCCCCAGGTTTCCTTCCTAGGTCCCTTGCCCAGTTAGTCCCAGTATTCCCTACATTCCTATCAGTGCTTTATCTGACTTCTGACTTTCATCGGCTCTTAAATGCAATCTTTACCTCTATTTCCCTTCTTGACTCCCATTTTCAATCTCTTTGCACTGACAGTGCCAGTGTTCCTTTCTCCAAACTCTTCTCCCTTATCACCTTATCCCAATCTTCCTTTCCAGGCTTTCTGTTTTTCCCATTTCTCCACAGTCCCCATCTTTTCAGTTTGGTTCCTGCCCCCTTGCTTTGCAATCAAATGGTTTCCTTCACCAGACTGCCAAGCTACCAGCAAGGGGGGCACTGACGGGACAAGAAAAGCCTCTGTCTTCTGATACTCCAGTGGAATCAGGAAGCAAGAGCAAATACCAGACAAGGTCTGTTTAGCCGGTGCTGCTCTAGGCTGAGGCACGTCCAACATAAACAAAGCCTTTCATGAATTTAGCTGACAATTCCTAACAAGTCTCTGTTGAACACATAAGAAGTTAATGTTTTTCAAAGGCTAATAAATTGGTCAAATGTCAGCAAATTTTCAGTGATGGCAAATGCCAAATCCCTGACCCAAAAGCAACCCCCTTTGACAAATGTCAAGCCTCTGCAGTGTTTTAATTTCTCAATGAAACAGTTGTTAAAATGTTTTTTAAAACATTACAAGATATGTGTCTGTAATCATACTATTGGAAATACTTGTTTTCCCCTGAAAACTCCCCAAAAATACAGCTTGAGGAAAACAGGCAACAAGTGAAATCTTAGCTCTACTGGATAAAAGTTTAACAAAAGTATAAGCATCTGAAAACAGGTTCTCATAGTGAAAAGCATTGGACAACTTTTTAAGAGGTGGATTAAAATCTGTTTGCAGTATCTAGCAACAGAGGTAAAACAAATTACTGCTAGGTGTATATAAACAGATCTTAATTCAGAGACCCATCATAGGAATTTCTGGTTTTGCAATGAAAATACGCTTTCTTCTAAAAACTGAAAGAGCTATTGGAATGTCATGTGTGTATTTTAAACAATTATCTTTATCACTAGCAAACTGCCCATCAAGAATGATGGTGGGGATGGAGGCAGGGAGCGAGGCCAGCACCGCACTGCCATTACCCCATGCTGCCGCCTCCTCCTCGAAGCAGGGCCAGGCAGGGGTGAGGCTAGTGGTGCTGGCCTTGCCCCCTGCTCCATCCCCTTTGTCCCCGCCATCATTTCCCACCCTGCTCCATGTTCGGCCCCAGACCCTAACCCCTTCCCCCCTGCCCCCACCATCATGGCAGCGCTTTGTCCCCACTGCCATTCTTGATGGGCAATTTGCTCCACACGCAGCACTGGCTGGAGCTACACCACACTGAGAGCTATGCCCCCCAAGAATGTTACGGACAGACAGAAAGACACACAGATAGGCACACAGATGGACTAAGCCCTTTACATATGTAGAATTATAGGCAAAATTGGAAGAATACTTGCTTAATTAATAATGGATCAATTATTATTGTATTTTTTAGTTTCATTTAGAAATAAAAATGATCACCTTTTTTAGTTCCAATAATAGGACAATCTTTTTTTGTAATCCTCTGTAAGAAAACTCCCATAATATTAGAATTCATCATACAAGTTACTGTTCATGTCACCAAGAAACAAATTGGCACTTGATGAACCCGGGAGCCCTGGGAATTGTGGCTACCTTGATTCTGAGAGCCTGGAAGCTTCATGCACCTCTGAGGCTAAAAGATAATGGCTGCCATGATTCCCCAGCTCTGGTACCTCATGGGGAACCCTGGCTCCTGGGAGCCCCTCAAATGAAGTGGCTCCCAGCTGTGGGAGTTTGGTTAGTGTCAGTGCAGGGGGAGCCCAGGATCAGGTTCCCACTGCACTGGCAGTAAGGCACAATGGGATCTAACCCACTATCCCATCACACCTTTACTTGCAAGTGTAGAGGAGACCTGAGGTTTTAACATACAAAAGAGAATCAGAGTAGAGGCTGGGACCACAATCACATAGTTATTGGAAACATTGTCTTTTCACTTGGACTATGCAGGTACTGAGACAGACTCTGGGGGGTGGGTACCAGCGGCGGATTGGAAGTTCCAGCAACAAAACTGAAAGTGCTGCCAGAGTTTTTTCTCAGCGCCCCCATTCCTTGGCCAGCGCCAATCTCAGGGGGACACGTGCCTCCCCCCATGCATTGCTTATGGAGACAGAAACTTCATGGGCTTTTGGAACAGCAAACGTACTACTACAAAGGTCACAGCAGTCAAAAACCATGTTTTGTACCACACAAGTGGCCCACACACAGCATTCACAGGTCCCTATTGTGACCCACAGGTGTCCTCAGCTTGAATCCCTTTCCTTGTTGAATGAAATGGCTAAGAATTTCCCTGTTAGAGTGTCAAAAGAGTCCTCAAATGGCACAAACAGGCCCTGGGAGGCAGGGACAGATTAAAGTATGGGCCCACGGGGCCTGGGCCCAGGGGCCCCTGCCAATCAGGGGTCCCCTGGGGCACCAGGGGCAGCACAGTCCAGGTAGGCAACCTGGCTGTGGGCATCCAAGCCGGCAGCACGTGCCTCCTCCCATCTGGCTGGGGCAGGGTCAGGGCCAGGGCTAGGAGCTGGAGGCAGGCATGGGGCTCCCAGCAGGCAATGGCAGCTTCCCTGGGCGGTCTGCTGCCAAGAGGCCTCGTGGGCAGCTCTGCTTCTGCTCCCTATTGTCTGTGGGCAGTTGTTGGCACCAGTGCTGTTGGGACAGGATGGGACAGCCCTGTCCCACCCAGCCAAGGGCCAGCAGGCGGGTGGTAGGCAGCTGGAGGTGGACCCCATGCTCCTTCCAAGCTGGCCCCAGCCCTAGCATCTCCTGCAGCACTGGGGGATTACAGCCTCAGCTGCATGACACCCACTGCATGGAGGGGCCGGGCTGGGGCGGCGGCTGCCATCACCTCAGTAACACTCATGCCCCCCGGCTTGGTGTGGATGTGCTGAGGAGGCCAGGCAGGGCTGGCTGCAGCCCCCTGGCAGACACAGAGGGGATCTGCCCTTACCCAGTGTGGGTCTCCAATTTTCTGTTTGCCAAGGGCTGCAGTAAATGTTAATACACCTCTGCTGGGTGGACTGCTGAAGTGGCATGGCACAAGCAGTGTAGGGACGTGCCGGGTAAGAGGGCTGGCTTGTGGGCAGAGAGAGCCAGGTTACATCATGCCAAGAGGTGAAGGGACTTAGCCTCACGCCGTGGAGGTGGATGCAGTGACCTCAGGCGGAGCGCTGCTGGTGATGTCGTGGGGCTGACAACCCTGCGGGTGGGGTGGGGCAGGGACCCGAGACGTCACACCGGGGTTCAGGTGGGCTGCAAGGGGTAGCGTCATGATGAGTCGTGGTTGTGGGGCAACCTGATGACGCAACGTTAAGTGGGGCAAGTGATGAGCTCGTTCAGTTTGGTTTGGCGGGGCGACGTCACGGGGAGGCGGTTGACGGGCGACAACACCCCGGGGCACAGGGTGACGTCACCCCGGGGCACAGGGTGGCGTCTCGGGGCGGGTGACGGACTCCGGTCCCTCCCCTGCCTCCCGCCCCGACATGGCGCCTCCTCAGCGCTCGTTGCTAGGAGCCGGTACGCCGCGGGGCCCGTGGCCCAGGAGCTGCGGCTGCACTGCGACAAGGCGGGAGGGGCGAGAACCGGCGTTGCACCCCTCCCATTTGGCCCCGCCGCATTGGCTCTCCTCTACCAGAGGAGGCGGGGCCTGCTGCAAGGCGGCACGCTGATTGGCTAACGGTCTCCCCTCCCTCCCACCCTCCCTGGCTCCGCGTGCTGCCCCCCCCTCCCGGCGGGGTGGCGCGAGGCTGCTGCTTGGTGCCGGCGCGCGCTGCACAGCAGGTGGGGGGAGGGGCCGCGGCTCCCTGCGGCGGGGAGGAGGCGGGCGCCGGCGCGGCGTGGCGGGCGGGGGTCTAGCGCGCTGCAGCCGCCACTCTGTACCCGCACCCGCACCTCGTTCCCGCCGCCGCCCGCTCGCAGGTAACCGCCGCCGGAGACCCCGCCGCAGCGGTGGCTCGGCTCCCCTGGGCGGGCAGGTGCCACCGGCTGTGTTGGGAGCCCTGAGGCGGGGCATAGCGAGCCCCCCTGCCCTGCCCTGCCCAGCCGGGGTGCTGTAGGGGACGGGGGGTCCAGCAGAAGGCAGCGCCCATGCAAACTTAGGTGCCCCTCCCTTGCGCCCCGCTTGGGGTTTCTCTCTGGGTAAATTTAAAAGCAAAGCTTTAGGGCGGGGTGGCCGACACGCCCACCTTTTCCCTTGTTTCATTAGATTGAATTGTCGGAAATAATCCAGAATACAAACAAAATAAATAAATAAAAGGGAGGGGGGAGGTTTGAATCTGGGATCTTGCCCCTTTATCTGGGGATGCTTGCATGCCACATCCCTCTTTCTCTGCCTGCTGGTTGCACCTCATGGCTTATTAATCTATTATTATTGATGTTATTGTTATTATTATTGTTGGCGTTATTGTTATTCCTTTGAATTGTTGCACCCTGCTGGCATTATCTCAGGGGCAGGCTTTGTTTGCTTTAATTTTCTTTTCAATCGGCCAGTCGGTGGAGTGGGCAGAGCTGAACGTGCAGTGTCATGGTTAGAAAGGCATCGTGCTCATTATAGTCCTGGTCCATCTCTCAACTCTTGCATTGGATCCTGGCGCTTGCCAAGGGAGTAGCCCTGGATGCAGCTTGTGCTGTGGTTTTTGTGGGATTTGTTGAAGGGTGGCACAACAGCATGGGTTGTCCTGTCCAAAGCTGCCGCACAATGGTGACCACGTTGCCACTCCTAGTATAGGAAGTAAAGAATGAGATTTCTTATGATCCTGCCTACATATGATATGCAAGCTTCCTCGTTTGTCTCCTGGGAATGATACTGGGCTGCATTTATATGGAAACAATGAGGCTTTAGTTCAGACAGTAGTATGCGCTTGTATTTGATAACTGCATTTATATTTAAGTAGGTGTATTTATTTGGTTGTGTGATGATGTGTTTTCTTTGGGGCCCGGTAGGTCAGTGTCATATGACAGAGAAGGAAGGATGTGAGAGGCTGGTCTAATCCAGGGGTGCTCAGCGTCTGCCCCAGGGGCCTTATGCAGCCTGCAGAGCCACAGCATCTGGCCCACAGCGCTCCTCACAGGTTGGGAAATTTGGTGGCTGGGAAGCAATGGCAAGTCACACTGCCCCCCCCCCCCAACACCAACCGCTCAAAGCAACCGCTTTCTGAACTGCCCCCTCTGCCCATGGTTGGATTAGGCCTCACATCACCAGCCAGATCTGGCCCGCAGACAGACTGAGCACTGTCCATCTGACCTGAGGTGGGGAAAAAGGTGGGGCCTTATTGATCTAATTTGTTCTGTCATCCCCATACTGACATCCACTCTGTCATTGCTTATGCTATTTAATTTGTGTGTGGATAAGGCTCTAGTCTCTAGGTATTTTGTAGTGAAGAAACCTGTATAATATGCATCAGCAGCCAGATCAAGGCTCCAGTCAATACTAAAATAGGAAAGTACGGATTTGAGAGACAAAGGCTTCATGACTCTCTGGAAATGTCACTGCATTTTAGAGTACCAGTCATCTTTGTGCTGCTGAGTTGTTTCACAATCTGATTTGTACGTTTGTTAACTAGTACAATATTTAAGACCATTGTAGTTTCAGTGCCTTTAAATTACATGATTCCTATAAATGGAAAATAACTACTTGCCCTCTACTTCTGTATTTGAGTATATAGTATAGTTATACCATAGAAATAACTTTTGTGGGGATGTTATAGTAATAGTGAATATATTTTCATTAAGCTTATGGTATAAAACACATTTTGCCTGGGTTTTTTTCTTTTTTCTTTTAGAGGATAAATCTATTAATTCACACTCATTTATGCCACTGCCCTTCAAACACCGGCAAAGGACAGAGTAGAATTAGCCTAAAATGCAGGCTCCACCTTTTTCATTGGTTCAGATCTGGTCTTGTTATCCCTTTCATAACTACCATTTGACTGCTGAACATTTATCACATATAATTTAATATTGGTTTCCATCCCTTTGCTAATGAAGAAATATCTTTGTCACAGAGGTGCCGTCACAACTGGCATTCACTGTCAATTTGGCAGTTTTTGGTTTTGGTTTTGGTTTTGGCTATTGCTTTAATTTAGAGAGTATCATTAAAGCATCACATTAATCCATCTAAGCTCCTGCCTTTCGAAATAAAGCATCTACTGAACCTAAAATATAATCTTCCCTCTAAATGGTTTTCTTCTGATGGCTACTCCAAGTTTAACATTTATTCTAATTTGGTTCTGTTTAAGTACATACTCTCAGTGAGCTCCTTTCCCCACAACCTAAACTCGCCTTCAGTTATGTTGTTCATATTTTAACCAGTAAAAACTTCTAAAAAATGTAATGCTTGATGACATATCTGAAACAAAATCAATGGAGTACATAGTTGTTACTGCACAGTTGGGCATACATGTAGATGCACCCCTGTGTACCAGCTGTTATCATGACACACTGTTTGGTTGAGGGTATCTATTATAATTGGTAGAGTAAGTACATGAAACCCCAAGTCCTGCCTTTTCCTATTTACTACCTATTCAGAAAAATAAACGTCTTGCTAATTCTAAGTAGAAAAAGGGCCTAGTTTGTGTGTCTGTCCGCAACACTCTTTGTCAACTGTGCCTGCACCGCCAAGAGGGCAGCGATTGGCTGTGCTGCCGTGGGCCCAGATGGGCACGGGGCAGGGGGAGGCAAACAGCAGAGCTCACAGTGGCAGCGCCCTCTGCTGCCTGGCCCCGACACCCCCCCTGTGCCTGGCAGGGCAGCATGCCTGATGCTTGCATACCTGCCCCAGTGTGCTCCCCCCAGTGCTTGGCAGTGCACACATGCACCCCACAACTTTTATTACCAACAGCCAGGAGGGAGGGTGCGAAAGGAGCAGGGAAGGGAGGTATGGCGGTGGGGGAAGCCCTGCTGCTCAGGGGAGGAGGTAGGAGGGGGAGGGAGCCCCCACGCTGGAGGAGGAGGCGGGAGTGGAGGGAATCTTTACATGGCCAGCTCCCAAGCATGAGTGGGGAGCGAGGGGGGGCCATGTAAACACTCCTTTGAAATCCGTCATTCTTGATGAGCAGTTGGCTAGTAATATTCATATTGTTGCTTTTTATTTTGCAGAGGAATCAACTGCATTTCTTTAAATCTGGATTTTAGAATTAAGGGTGCCTGCCATCTTGCTGTTTTTTCTGACAAGCATTGATTCATACTTCAGGGGAAGGAAAATGATTAAGCAACACTTTAGGTTGGATCTCTACTAAGGAATAATTTTGTCTTGCTAGACTGAGATGCCAGACTGCACTGACTCATTGGAATATGCTCAGAATAACTTCGTGTTATCTGCTTATTTTTTAGATTCCTTAACACTTCTAAAATCTCAGTTCTAAAGTAGAGCTATAATTTAATGTGGTGTTTAAAAAAATCTTAAACCAAGCTAGATTTTTGTTGTTGTTTTATGATGACTAATTTAATAATGAGAGGTCAGACTAAAAATCTTTACTGAGACGCTTCATTTTGAAGTGTCCTTTCGATGGCACCTAGGGACAAAAATGTTAAAACTTCAGATTTATCAAGTAGTAGTATAATGCTTGATTTCAATACTGTAGCAGTCATTTTCATAGTACATTCTGATAGCACTGGAATTAATATATATTGAACTGTAACTAATTATGCAATTTTTGCTATGAAGTATGAGCATTTAAAGCGCACATTAAATATTTATATTTTCTCTCCTAGGTTTTAGTGGCAAAAAATGAGTCGCGGATATTCAGAAAACAATAATTTTCCATATGATAATAATAAAATGGTTTTGGACATGATCCTTTATTCCTTAATTGGGGTACCTCAGCCTATCAACTGGGACAGTGTGGCAAGGCTAGTTCCAGGAATTACATCCAAAGAGGTAACTTTTTTTTTTTTTGACCTAGTCTGTCTGTTTAAAAGATGCTTTATCAAGAGAAGTGCATTTTATTAGGTTAAGGAAGAGACAACAGGAGTATAGTTTAATAAAGCTACGTGAACTTAAAAAATGGTTTAATGATGACTTCATTTTAAACTGATAGCTTATGTGTACCTATTTTTTTAAAACAACAAAACAAAACAATTTTTGAGGCAAGAAAAAATTTGATTTCTATGCTGCCATCTCCAAAAGGCTCAGGGTAGTTTATGAAAACAAAGCTCATATAAGTAGGTAAAATAATAAAACAATAATAAAACTGTTCTCCAAAGAATAACCACAGCTTCACCTTGCCTGCTAAAAGCCTGCTTTAATAAAAAGGTCTTACATTGTATCTTACACTTGTGTTTCTGTGAACACAGAACAGTAGTTGGGAAAAAAAAGCAAACAGACTTCATTTTTTTTTTTATTAACTCCTTAATCAAATGTGGTGGCTCTCAAATGTAGCATAGCTAATAGATATCGCTATAAAATCATGGACACGGATACAAGACAAAATAACCAGAGAGTAATTTACCCTGGATTTTTCTCCATAGTAGAGAACAGATGTACAACCAGCTTTCCCAGTGGCCTTATAGCAGTTGGCCACTAGGTGGCAAGGGAGCCAGTCTGTAGTCTATAAATCTTACTTGGGGATGAAACTGACTAGTAGAGCTGACACTCAACTGGTATACAAGTGTGTAGATAGTTACTCCGTATTTTTTGAGCCTTAACTTTGCTGCAGAGTGGGATGACTTATACCACTGTAAGGTTATGTCTACCCAGGGTTGCAAGCTGTCAGTAAATTTACTGAGTGTCAGTAAAAAAAAAAAAAAAAAAATCAGACTAAAAATGGCTATCAGTAAAGTCCATAAAAAAATTTAGCCACCAGTAAAAACACTAAGCAGCCAAAGCTTGACCGAAGCTCTGACAGACAGTGCACAGCAGTGCCACCTGGTGTCTAAGTAGGAGTGCAGCTCCCTCCTTGCAGCAAGCATTCTCTTAGTCATGTGGAGCACTTGTACATGTGATGGGGATTTAGTCCTTGGGATTTTATTCTATGCCCCCTTAATTGAAATAGTAGGTTCTCATTTGAAACCCACTGTTTCAGTTTTTCCATCACGTTATATACCAAGGGGCCCAATTTTATGTATTTATTTATTTATTTTTGAGCCAGAGCCTGCTCACAACTCGAGGGTTGAGCAGCCAGTGGGCCAAGCAGTTCCTGAGCTGCAGGGGGAAGGGTGGGGGGTGCAGTTTTTCCCTCCTCAGTGGCCGTGCTCTCTGGGACCATCTGGGCAGGCTGCTAGTGGGCCAGGTGCTGTCCCAGCTCAGAGGCAGCACCCAGCCTGATCCAAGTGTTTCCTCAGCCTGCCCAGGAAGCAGTGCCTGGTGGGCTTCCAGTGGGTGAGCTTCTGGAACAGTTTGATCGGGCCAGGTGCTGCCTCTGAGCTGGGGCAGCACCCAGCCTGCTAGCAGTCTGCTCGAGTAGCCCTAAGGGTACCACCATCTCAGAGGAAAGCACTGCGGCCCACTGGCAGTTCACCCCCACTCCGTCTCCCTCAGCTGTGGGAGAGGTGGGGCAGGCTCTTGTTGCTTTGAAGTGGAGAAGCCCAATCCTTTTTTCTCTGTGAAACCTGCCTGCTAGGCATGTCTGAAATAGGCTAAATCTGAATCAAATATGGCCCGAACTGGGGACAGTGATTTGATTCGGCAGTTTGGATCACTGTCCCGATTTGATTCAGCCGAATCTGAATCTGAAGATTCTGTGCAGATTCTCAATCGGCGATTCAGCCACGGAGACAGCTTAAAACGTTTTTTCTACATGCTTCAATGTACCAGGCGCAGCTTGTGAATGCTGTGACAGTGGGGCAGATAGAACATACTTAGTGGCAGTTCCCCTGTGCTCCCCCAGCTCGGCAATCTGCTGCAGGGCGACCCTGGGTGCCCCCCCCAGGCCCAGGAGGCACCAGTCACTGAGCGGGGGGGTGGGGTGAGAGGGTCCCCCGCACGCTCCACAGCAGACCTGGAAGTGGACTGGAATTGCTTCTGATCCACTTCCGGGTCCACCGCTAGCACACTGGGGACCCCCCTGCTCTCCTGTGGGATGCTCCATCTGTCTCAGCATCTCAGTGTTGACGAGCCACCTGGTACCTTAAGGTATACAGAAAAAACATTTAAAGCTGTGTCTATGGCCGAATCATTGAATCTCTCTGAATTGATTTGAAGGGTTCTGATTTGATTCAGAGAGATCAAAGTGTATCCTGATTCACTTCAGATTTGGAGATATGGCCACCAAATTGGGTCAAATCTCCACTGAATTGACTCAGTGACCAAAGCTTCACACAGCCCTACTGCCTGTCTCGGCCAGGGGGGGATGAACTGACAGCTGCATTGTTGCAATTTGCAATGGTGCAAACTAAATTACATCTGAATATTGTTTAGTTTGGAAAAATGCAAACTCATCTAAACTCCCCAAACTGGTACATGTATAATGTGTGATTCCATTAAGCCACACAAATGACATTTTTTTGTCACGTATATAGTGACAACAGTCATGTGTACAAGCACCTGTGCTGCTGGTGCTGCTATGTCCCAGGCTGGCTGTAATACTGCTGGGTTGCAGGTAAGCTTCTTTGTGGGGGTCCATGCCAGAATGGGATGGAGGTAAAGCTGGGCCAAACAGTCAGGTGTAGTTGGGAGCATGAGGGTGTAGGAGTAAGTATGGGGTCCCTGGTGGGGGTGGGGGAGAAGCTGAGTGTAAAACCATCACTGCAGTCAAGCAGGTTTGCCAACCCAAGAAACTTTTTGTTTGTTTTTACTGCAAACTTATTACTAGCAGTCAAACTTTTTTTACTATGATTGATATTAACCCTGTACATATGAACCCAGTCCTTCTAACTGGGGCCTGACAGCAGGGCAAGACCTGGCAGAAATTACATTTTACTGATATGTTTTATATCATATTAAATATATCAATAAAAACATTTGGCTGTCAGTAAAAAGTTTACAAATTGTCAGTTAAAAAAAATAAAACAATTCTTGGGTTGGCAACCCTCTTTCCACTCTACCTTTACTATGGAGTAAAGCCAGTGTATAGTAAAGAATGGTACATTTCCATATCTTTATGCAGAGCACAAAATGATTGGGAGTTCAAGCCTAGTTGGAACTTTTGCCCAGCAAAAGCCTATCCCAATCAGAAGTCTGATTACTGTGTGTTACACCAAAACATCTCTGATGCATAGAATTGTTGCCAGGATGGATTTGTCTGTATGACCTCATGTGACTAGTGAATTCATTAAGCTTTGGCAGAGCTCTTGTACCATCTTCCAAAATTTGTGTGTGAATTTGAGAGTTGTTGTTAGGTTGTTGAACTCATCAAGACAACCCATGTACATAAAGTTAATCCTGTGTAAATGTTTGTAGGAACAAGGCCCTTACCAATGTTGAAATCTGTGTCTGATAGGTTAGATACAAATTTGAGGTCATTCATATAAAAAAATTAAAATTGTGCTGTATTAAAACAAAATGAATAAAACCCAAGTAAAAACTTCCAGTTTGCTTTCATCATTTAATTTGAGTGGTGTTTTATTTGGGAAATAAAACATCAGTCTTTCAGATATTAGATGATGCATTTTTAAGTAATAGAAACTTACTAATAATATCTGCCTCATTTTCTCATCATTTTATCCTTTGACAGTGTGCAAAGAGGTTTGATGAACTAAAAAGCAGTGGAAGTTCACCTGTTGACAACCAGTACATGGCTACTGGGGGGAGTCCTGTTGAAACCCTAGCTACATACATCAAATCCTCACTGCTTGACCTGCAGGGAGATTTCCAAGAGCCTCCCATTGGGAAAAATTCGATTTCTATTACTGGTATGTTTTTTAGTAAGTCCTATGATGCTGACTCTAATGTTATGTGTATCACTGTATATTTTTTGTAATTTTTCAGCATTAGTAGGTAGCAAGCTTCAAAAGGGCAAAGATGAACATAAATACTCCTGTATAAATTAGACCACTTTATTTAAAATAGAGTCAATGCCTTTAATGATTCATATGCAATTCGTTTTATAATTTGTGTTTTTAAAACGACACAATATATTCAGATTTATGTAAAATATTTCTATAATGTCAAAACATCTTTTTACAGTTTTGTAGCTTAAAATATTTTAATGTCAAAGCTGACAAACATTGCAACAATTTCAAGCTGTGGTCCTAGGACATGTAGGTATTCTGGAAAGAAAATCTCTGAAGTAAAAGCAAATGGCAGGAACTTAGTTTGATTTCTTAAATCACAAATTTCTCTCCCAATTAAAGGCCAAATCCACCTGCTATTTGTAGCTGATGGAAAGAATGCTTGCACTCACATAGAAGCAATTGGACCATGCCCCTAGTATTTAGCTTAGCATCAGAGGTGTTCTTTCTGATGATATATCACAACGGTTTTGATCAACTGTACGTCTTAAAGGGTGCTACATTTTTCCAAAATGTCAATATTAGCTGTAGTGTCATGATCCAAATTTAACGTTGGTAATTACATTCTTGCCTCCAGGTTTTTCAGTTAACTATTACTGGGGTGTCTAATTGGCAGCTCATGAACCACATGAGGGGTTAAATTTTTGCCATCACTCTTTCAGGCTGCTGCTCTGTTGCTGCTTCTGACATTGCTTTGGCTGCAACAGTGGCTGGACTTTTTGGGCTCTTTCTGCCTCTTCACCCTGCTTTCTGCTTCCAGCAGCAGCTGGGCATGGCAGCATAGTCGGGTGAGGGTGAGCAGCAAAGCAAATCTCAGGTACACAGTTTAGTGCAGGGATTATATGGGGAGTGAGTGCACAATGCAGCACAGGATTTGGGGTATGCAGTGCAGGAGTGGGGAGGGGTCACTGGAAGGTAGTACATGGTGGGGGGTCATGAATATATGACGCGGTGGAGGGCCATCTCTGGGGTGTGCAGCCCAGGGGACCATGGCTCACTCTGATGCAGCTAACGTGGCATACAGCCCTGGTTGTGTCCCATAAGGTGTGCAGCCCCTGGCTGCTTCCAAGTTGGACAGCCCTGAGTGATCATGTACTGCTTAACCTCTTGTCCTTAATAATCAAATATTTTTGTTTTACCTTATGAAACTTGACAGTTGTATTACTCTAGAGGGTTGCAGTTCTTCAGTAGTGAAAACGAGATTCATACATTACCATTTTAGATGCTAGTAGCAAATGTTTAATTTTGCAAAACTTTTCCACTATGACCTGTCTTTCAATGACTTTCATCCGTTTGAAACATTTTCCATTTGAGTTGAAAATAGCTTTTCTGTCTTTGTCCAAAAGCTGCTACAGTGGAAACAACTGAAGTCTAAAACCTGAAACAGATATCCTGAATACACATTCTATTAATTTTAAAATGTTTTTACAAACTTGGCCAAAATGTAACTGTTTGAAGATTGCTTACTGAGTATCTACAGTGAAAATGCTCCTTTAAGTTTAGAGCTATGTGTGTAAGTTCTGTATGTACACTTAATTGAATACACACTTGAAGCTAAAAAAATAACAGGATCAGTTATTCTATACGCTGTTCTGACTCTGCTTATGGAAATCCTCTTTTTTTTTTTTTTTCTTTCTCAGTAATTTAGGAAGCTGTGTTCTAGTCTCAGCTTGCAATGGACTTCCCTTGCGACCTTGGGCAAGTCACTTGACCACTGTGCCTTTTCAGGCAACAATTACACATGTAAAGTGAATTAATATTTGAGAGGTGCTTGGAAGTTACAGAAATAAGACTAACTGAAAAGTCACTCCATCAGTATGTAGTCTTTAATTCAGCAGCTTTATATCCTAATGTATTAATTTTCATTTGTTTTAGTTTAGACATAGTAGTAAAAAAATATATCAGATTTTAAAATAGTACTCACCTCCACACAGACAGTTCATTGTGAGCTGGATTCTTTTTTGGATTATGTATGATGAGCAGTCTTATTAACTAAATTTTGAATGTTAAGGCAAACTTAATCCCTTGGAACACTCAAGTAGCAGCAGGGGAACATAATTTTGCCCAGTATCTTCACTGTAAGCTAGAGAAAACACACTTGCATTTTAGGTACTAGGATGTGTCTGCAGTTGTGGGAAGCTTTTGATTTCCTCTGTGAACTTAGTGGCTTAGATGTAGATATCTTTGAGCAAAAGCATGTAACACAATAGCACCTTATTTTTAATTGCTTTTAAGAGTAGAATTAATTTATTGGGTCTCAAAGACTGAAAGAAATGTGAAAAATTGAGTTCCAGTTAATCTAGCTGGTTTGCATATTCGTGTCAAAACAATTCCTGTCTCCTCTTAGGAGTTCTAATACTAATTCAAGTCCAGTATGTCATCCATAAAATAATGGGATTGACTGAGATTTTTCTGCCAAGTTGAGAGTTCAGCCATTTTCCCACAGTAGCAAATCTTTCATCAGCTCTGAAAGTACCAGTACCAACCATGGAGTACTTGATACATAGAGCTAAAAAAAGGTTGCTCTTGAAACTTTTAAGTTTTGATGTAAAATTAATAATGCATTAATGCAGATTTACTTCTTTTTCTCCTGTAATTAGATACAATTGTTTGGAAAAAAAGCTTTGGGATATACCTGAAAGTATAGAAAACTATAGTTCAGCATATGCTCTTCTTAGTACCAGTAACATTTTGTCTTTTCAAAGACATCAAAGCTAGATTTATAGAAGTTTTGTATCTGAAATGTTCAGCCATCCCTTTTGGGATGCATGGGGTGCCTCATGCTCATTTGTCTAGGAAATTGCCAATTAGCAGTATTAGTGTAAAATTCTGACCTCCATGTGTAACTGGGAAGCCTTTATGAGAATGTTTCAGCTGGCATCCTCTAACTTTTGGAGCAACAGGCCTCTTGAAGGGAGCTAGTTCTGAAGACAAGCCATGCCTTCTGACCCAGCCTTGGGCACTACCACTGCTTCCTCTGCTGCCACTGCTCTTCCTGCCCTTCCCTACATGCCCCACAGTCACATTCTGGCGTCCTACAGAAGCTCTGCTGACATCTCCCATCACTGAATAATCACAGCTGACCTAGCTTCGTGGACTGGTTCCAATCTGTTGGCCATAGGTCATCAATCCCTGTGCTATATTCTTCTGGAAAACCCTTCTATTAACTATTTAAATAAAACTGTGATCTCTAAATTCTACATAACAATGCTACAGATTTGTTTTCTTTTCAAGAGGCCTTTCCAAATAACGGATAGATCATTCCGTCACTATGAAAAATATAAGGTAGATAACATTCAAAGCCCAACAGAATTTTTAAAAAGATTCTTACTGATTACATTGTGTTTTGTATCCAAACCCTACTACAGGTTCCCCTTGATTTATGCTGTACGTGCGTTCTTAGAGAACGTCGCATAAATCAAATGTCCATAAAGCAAACCCACTTTACAGTGTAACAGATAGGGATAGGCTCCCATGGTGGTGAGGTAGGGAGGGAATGAGCCTGGGACTAGAGGAGGGGGGGATGCCGCTATCGGGGCTGCATAAGGCAGCAAAGCAGAGAGAACAGAGCAGCACTTACTCCAGCCCCAGTTGCAGTGGCCCTGGGAGCAGCTGGCGCCAGCTGCCTACAGCCACTAGGCTACACCATGCTCCATCTGTTCCTGCTTGCCTCTGCTCTTGGGCTGCACCGTGCCCTGGTGTAGGCAGCTGATGTTGGCTGCTCCCGAGGCCACTGCAGCCAGGGTCGGGGGTGAGTGGGGCCACAGCCCTTTCCTCTCCCCCACAGACTTACCTGCTTGGTCAGGGAGGCATCTATGCTGATCACATAAGCATGAATTTACCTCACATATAATGAATTATGTGTCTAAATGTGCTCATTGCATAAGAGCAAATTCACATATAAAGAAACTGCATAAATCAAGGGAAACTTGTAAATGCAATGCATTTGTGAAGAAAGCCTGTCAAAGGTAAAGGCCAGTTATCCTTGACTTTAGCAAAAGCTATACACTGACTCTTGTGTCTAAAAGGATTTGATTCTCTTGTTTTTTCCAGTGTAATTGCACCCAGATTGCTGCTTTGCAAAAATTGTAAAATTTTCTGTAAAATTGTAAAAATTGCAAAATTTTCTGTTTGACCAGATTATGAAGTCAGTAACTTGTGACAGCTTCCCCACTTCAGGAAGGAGCAGTGCATTTTTAGTGCTAGAAATGGTGAATGGGAGTCTGAATTTATACTCAAATTCTAATGCATTTTTTCTTGTTTATCAGGAAGGTCCAGCGTAGCTTCCGCAAGAAACTGTTCGTCAGAAGCTGAGAAAGATCCTGCACATAAAGACGGAGAAAACACTGAAGAAACTCAAGGGTAGGAAGACTGTTTGCTGTCTGGAAAGCTAAAATCAATGCTACTATCCTCTACTTATACAGAAACGCTTCTGCAAAGTTGTTGACATAACATTTTCAGCAGTTTTCCCACCATTTGTCATCTGTGCAGCTCCATTAGTGCTGCCAGTGGTAGAAATGCTAGTGAAAATCAGTTAGGGGTTTCTATGTCTTCTGTACCTGCTCCTGGTCTCTACCAGCACTTCTACCACTGCCAGTATTTGTGATAATGATAGTCCTGGTACAAAACCACTGGTAAGAAAATTACTGAAAAAAATTCCAGGATGGCCTATTTGTGAATTAGTTTTAAAATAACCAAATAGTGAGACATTTTATTAACACTAATTGGCCTCTGTTCAGCCTAAGGTTTTATGCAAGCATTAACCCAATATAAGTTTTGTCAATAAATGTGTTTGGAGGCAGTCTGAACAATGTAAATCAATATACTTCTATGAAAAAATAGGGCTGGGAACTTCCTACTTCACCTTTAGTGCTTCAGTAACTGCAAAAACATTGTTCCTTGTGCCAGATTATGAACACTTTACAGAAATAAGTACATTCTCATGGTTCCTATTAGAATACACAGTTATTTCACATTGCATTGGAAAGACAACTCATGTTCTAATTAATTAAATAATTTTAGTGTTTAGTAATAGTTAGTAATTGTTTAGTAAGTGTTTAGTAATTGTTAAAATTACTTCATTTAAAATTAAAATACTTTAAAATAAATTATAAATTGATAAAGTGAGGTTGTGAAATTTGGCAACCGAACATTATATTCTGTAAACGTAAGGTTTTCCTATTAGTGTTAAAAAGTAAGAAAAAGAAAGAAAGACGTGAAATCATAGCCTAACGAACAAGCAAGCCACTTATCTGATGCATTTACATGCATTTAAATAGCTGTTGTGCTATGCCAGTGCATTTAATTTTCAAATAAATTATTACAGACACCTGTCACGGTATATATCTCAAACTTGTGACTCATGCTAGTATCTCTTTCCTTGAAGAAAGGTTTTTGCTATTGCTCAGCTTGAACTTGCTATTAAGAAGCAGATAATTTAAATAATATTGGTAAATCATAAAACATTAAATTCATCATATGGAAGATGCTATAGCATTATATAAATTAATTACATTTCTCAACACCTCTTTAGCCGAGTGTATCCACTTATTTTCCTCTATTTAATTTGAAAAAGAATGAACAGAATTTAAGTAAGTTTTTTTGTTTTTTGTTTTTTTTTTATGCATCTCCTTCTGATCCAGAGGCAAAACTGGGGCTAGAATTCAAAAGCCATTAATTCCAATACCTCTGTTTAACCATTAAACTACACTTCCTGCTATGACTGAAGTTTTGGTCATACATCCCAGAACATGAACTTGGCTTGTATTTAGAAAATGCAAGGCACTACAAGTCTCAAACTAAGTTTTAATTTTTAAAGTATATATTTCAAGAACTTGGGTATACAGGATCTTTAAATGACTTAAATGAGGAAGATTACAGTTTTGACAAATTACTCAGATTTTGGGTGGGAGTCTCTATGGATTATTTTTTTACATTCATATTGGTTCCCAATCCTAATCTTGCTTTTTGTGTGTCTTGTGTGTGTGGCATTTTTTCCCATATGTATGGTTTCATTTTGTTGGTTTGTTTGTTTTTAAATCAAGGCCAAATATGGTGATCCACGTATGTGATGAAGCAAAAAACCTGAAAGAAGATTTTATTTGTCCTCGAGACCTTTTGATTTCGGAAATGAAGTACTTTGCTGAATATCTGTCAGTGGATGCGCAGCGCTGGGAAGAGGTGGACATTTCAGTTCACTGTGATGTTCACATCTTTGACTGGTTGATAAGATATGTTAAAAGGAACACTAAGGAATATGAGGTGTATGAAATGCCCATTTTAGGTAAAAGCAAACCTACTGTTCATTTGCCGCAGGTTCATTATCTGCAGTGTCTGATCTGTGCTTCAGACTAAAAGTTTATGTACTGTCTGGAAGGTAATAACACTTCCTAATTCAGCTCCAGTCTCTTAAGACAAGTATACCACGGTCAGAAACACTAGCTTGCTGAAAAGGTGACAAAACAATGTCCATTCTGGCCATTCTAGAATGTGCTCTCAGCTTTGTGAATCCTGGATAAACAGTGGAAATACTAATGTGGTCTGGCAGCTGCTGTTTTGTACAAGTTCATTTAGCTCTCCTCTGTACCAGTTTAGACAATGGTGGATTTAAAATGCAAGTGACTGATCTACATTAGGGATCTCACTGTTACTGCATCAACAGTGGGAGACTTAAAAAAGAGTCTGTGCAAATGTAACAAAGTCAGGCAGTCCTACAGTCATTGTCTTGATAGCTGCGGACAAGATTTTGAAAAGTATGTATGCGGTAGGCATCTAAATCCTGCTTTCTATACCATGGCAGCAGTATGTTCTGGGGTGCATGGGACTGAGCATATCTGGCCCATGCAAATCCACTGGGGTGCACCATAGTCAGAAGTTCTCCGGTGGGACCACATTGGGCATATCCCCAGTGTCTGCTTTAAGTCATCAGTTGCAGCAGGTTTTAGAGGAGTCAGTGGGAAACTTGGAGTAGCCTCACTGCTCAAGTTCCAGCTCTGGAGTGAGTGATGGGTAGGGCAAAATCAGCCACATTCTCCTCAGTACCAGGTGCTGCAGCTATATAAGCCCTAAGTCTCATAGGAGCTTTTGGAAAATTGTATTTACAGGGTTGAATTGGAATTCAGACGCTATTCGCATTGCAGTCAGTGAGGGGAACTTAATGGACTTAAATGAGATCTTCAAATGATGAAAGATAAGATCTAAAGCTTCTTGAACACATTTGAAAAGTTCATTTTGAAGCACTGAATCGTGCACTGTTGCAGCAAAATAATGTCCCTGCTTGGCTCTTGCATGCATCATCCCAGTGAAGAATTATTTGCCCACTTAAAGTTTAGCATGTGCTTTTAGTGCTTTGCTGGAGTGGGGCCAGTGGTACAGTCTGCAGCAGTAGCCTTTCCATTTTGCCTGGGTAATCATGTTTAAACACCATTTCATCCAGCACACATTGACATGCCAATCTTAGATGATGCACTGCTTTGTTAGAGCCATTCTTTTTTTTTTTTTTAAACATGTTAACATGAAGACTTTTAGTTTGACCAGGCTAGTTCCCTTACCAGTTACTTCCTATCATTTCTCTTTTGAGCCCTTTTTATGATTCTTTGATCTCAAAAATAGTTTTGTTTTCTTCAAAATCAAACAGATATTTCCAATGTTTTACTGTGTCCCATACTGAACAACACCTTTATAGCAGCTGTTTTGAGAATCATTATTGCCATTGCATCATTGGTATAGTGTTACAAAATCCCTATCTTATTCCTTGTCAGGCACAGTTTTTAATCAAGGTTTAACATGGTTTGGTTTTATCTGTGCCCACCACCCAGACTGTTAGCAAGTGGTTTAGCTGGAACAGTAATTTACGCTGTTAAAATTCTTCTGTTAAACTGTATTAAGGAATGTAAGAATAGGGTGCATGCAAATAATACAAGATGACTGCATGTGGGAATATAACTGTTTAGTCTTATCTAAATAGGTGGGATAAAATGTTACTTCTCAAGTTTGTGAGCGGTGCATTTTGGAAAATGAAATAATAAGTACTGGTTTGGTACATTATACTCTCTTTCAAAGAGCCTTTTGGTGTCTTCCGTTATCAATTCAAGGGAATAAGTTTTAATCTAAACCTTGTTCTAATATTTCTCCTCCCTTTTAGAACCTGGGAATGTTATTTCAATTCTCATTTCTTCTGAATTTTTGAAGATGGATTCATTAGTGAGTATTTGAAAGAGAATAAAAATTCAGTGACATAGGAACACTATTTACCAGCAAATGCTTGGCAGAAATCTTTTGCCTATCATTCAAAGTATATGTACTGCAGCTTAAATACAGAGAAGTTTATATTACAAGGTCCCAAAGAATTTGAAATCCCATTGCTCTGTCACCTTGCCCTTATGAAGTACTAATTTACTATTTGCATAGTTTTATCAATTTCAGTGTGACTGTTTTAAAGCAAGGTACTAGTAAGGGTAAGGGGCACAAATCCTAAAATTTGGCTCCAAACAGTTAAATAATCTCACTGTCTGTAAGGCAAAGACTGCATTACAGAAACGATACATTTCCTTTTGTGTTTCTGTGTGTCATTCACAAATAATGTTTCTGTCCTCTAGGATGCAATTATCTAAGTTCATATAATTGCCATTCACTTTGCTTGGAGATATGCATAGGAAAAAAAGAAAAGAAATAACTCTGTGTTGATGCAGTTCCCCCTCCCCCACTTCTGCAGTTTCACTTCATTTCACTTTGGGTTTTAAAAGCACAAGCTATTAAGCTACTACACATATTCAGATTGTTCTGTTACTTGATCATTATGGCTCACTGCTACATAGCAGTAACCGCAAATGAAAAAAAAATAAAATAGAGATAAAGAGCACGTAAACAATTTAAAGAAGGTATTCAGAACTCAATGTGCAACATCCTCATGTTTCAACTGTCATTGCAACTAAATAATTAGGTTTGCTGGTAGAGATACATTGGGTGCATGCACATCATTTTAACAACAGAAATAGCCTGTGTAGTTCTTGGTTATCATCAATATATGGGTAGAGCTTCCTGTAGATAGTGCTATCAGAAGATATATTTCAGGCTATAAAACTTTCAAGATTGACAGCACAAATTAGATCAAGTTGCATTTGGGGTATGTGGACCAACTGTAACTTGCTTTCTGAGCCATTACGTTGTATTTTTAGACATGAGTTAAACCAGTCTTGCAAAGTAACTCTAACATTAAAAATTACCTAAATCCTATTATTAATTTCTAATATTAACATGAAGGTGTCAGATACAAGTTTATGTATCACTGTTTTAATTGTCACTTTATCCTTTCTGTTCTTCCCAGGTAGAAAAATGTATTCTTTATTGCCACAAGAATATGAATGCTATTGTAGCAACTCCATGCAACATGAACTGTATCAATGCTAACCTCGTTACACGTATTGCTGATTTCTTTACACACAATGAAATAGAGGAGTTGAAGGACAAAAGAGATAAATTTAAAAGGTAAATTATTGTTCTACTGCTCAGTATTAAAACTCACTTACCACTTGCTGTAATATGTACTCTTTAAGATATTTTCTCAGACCTGTTACAGAATCATTGGGGTGTAATCAATTTATATACCTTTAAATAGCATCTTTACATAATTGCTTGAAAATACTTGAACTTTAAGGTAAAATTTTAAGGTAATGAAGGTGTTCTAGAGAAGTGAAAAAAGTGAAGATTCATAAGGAAGCCAGGGTTAGGAAAAATTGAGTGGGTGGGGTAGCTAGTGGGTATGAAAGAGGCAGTCTACACCTCACCAGATGTTGATGTGGTGATGCATTACGTCACCATATGGCATGCTGTGGATAGTGATCACATGTATCTACATATGATTGCCAGTTATGTTGCTGTAGTGGCAAGCTCTGCAGGTATAGCATGCTGTTATAGCAACAAAATGGCAAAATTTACCCATGCACTTTGTGTGTGGTACTGCACCATTCTTTAACACTTCCAAATGGAAGTGCAGGTTTCCCTCGATTTTATGCAAGTTCTTTATACGTGAATTTGCTCTTATGCGATGAGCATATTTAGACCCATAATTCGTTATATGCGAGGTAAATTTGCTCTTATGCAATCAGCATAGGGCCCCCCCAGCCACCCAAGCAGGTGAGTCTGTGGGGAGGGGAAAGGGCTGCAGGCCCACTCACCCTAGCCCTGGCTGCAGTGGCCCTAGGAGCAGCTGGCACCAACTGCCTGCAGTTACTGGGCTGCACTGTTCTTCGCCTGTCCCCCTGTGCCTGGTCTCACTTCAGCTCCTGGGCTGTGCCATGTCATGGTGCAGGCAGCTGGTGCTGGTTGCTCCTGGGGCTGCCCCAGTACAGACTGGCGTGAGTGCAGACAGACAGAGCCCTGGGCAGCGTGAGGCATGGCATTCAAGCCAGCCCCAGCTGCAGCGGCCCTGGGAGCGGCCAGAGCCTGCTGCCCACAGCCACTGGGCTGCACTGTGTTCTGCCTGTCCCCATTCACCTCTGCTCCTGGGTTGTGTCATGCCGTGGTGCAGGCAGCTGGCATCAGTCACTCGCGGGACTGCTGCAGCAGCAGCTTGGGTGAATGGGGACAGGCAAAGCCCCGGGGGATTCGGAGCACGGTGCAGCCCAGTGGCTACAGGCAACTAGTGTTGCCCAGTGGCTGCAGGCCACTGGTGCTGGCTGCTTCCGGGGCCACAGCAGCCGGGGCTGGGGTGAATGCTGCTCTCTTCCCTCTGCTTTGCTGCCTTGTGCAATCCCGGGAGCAGCACCCCTCCCCCTGCCCCTTCCCTAGTTCCAGCATGGAACTACCGTGGGAACCAATCCTTATTTGTTACATTGTAAAGTGGGTTTGCATTATACAAATTGGATTTACGCACCGTTCTCCAGGAACTCATGTACCACATAAATCAAGGGAAACCTGTACTGAAGCACGGCACTGTAGCAGTGTCGCTGTACAGCAATATATAGATATGCCCTGTATCTCAAAAACAGATATTTTGGCTTAGGTAGCTTGGGAGCCACAGAAGCTGGTAGTGAATGTGGTCTTAGTTCCCTGAGACTGTGGTATTCTGTAGTGTTCTTGATTCTCTTACATTTTAGACCTAGAACTCAGGAAGGGGAGCCAAGTAGTTGCAAATACAGTTAAAAGCATGAACAGGAACTTTAGCTGAGCCAAAACCAAGATAAGGTCATAATTGCCAGATTTGCAAATGAGGTTGGAAAGTACTTTCAGAATTACAAGATAACTGTCTTCAGGATTAAAGTTAAGGAGAGAAGTAATGGGGGAGAAGAGGATACTACATGATTTTTTTAAGAATTTGGTAATAAATTTCATAATAGAGATTAGAAGCAGGTAATGAGGAAGATTTACGTGCTGATTATAAGGTAATCTTGGTTTTATGTGGTCTTAAATGTGTTCTAAGGGGCAACAATGTAAGAAGCCTGATAGCTGATAGAAAAGTATAAAGTTGACTTATCATCTATGTAGAAATGGTATCTAGGATTCTGCCTATGTAACTTCTGCTACCAGAAGGAGAAACTAAAGGAAAAGATGACCAAGGACAGAGCTGTGAGCCACATCAAACCCAAATATAAGACTGCCACATATAGGAAAGGATTTGTGAGTGGGTTGGATTCCAAACAATGAAAGAACAGATTCTTGCACACAGCACCTACATAACATAGAATAATTATATCAACAGCCATATTTTAAATCAAAAGAAGATTGAAGGATCTGCCACTTGAAAGAAGATCCAGAGAATCCACTGGATCCACATCCACTGGAAAAATGAAGCTTACGAGATTTAGTTTCCTATGTGATTGTGAAATCAGTGTAACTAGGGCACTGTCTTGAAATGGATTGTGTCCTGAGTGAAACCCTAGAGGTAGTTTTGGGAGCAGAAGAGGGTTAAGAGAAAGGGATTTAATTTCACAGCTTGCAAAGTTTTTATTTTGATTATGAAGTGATAGCAGCAGTCCTGAGAGAGAGGTAATTAGCTGTGTTAGTCTAAACTCAGGTGGAAGGCAGAATGGATTTGCACCTTATAGAGTAACTAAATCAGAGATGCATTGCATAAGCTTTCATAAGTAATGGGCTTACTTTATCACATACTGTGAGTAAGCCTGCTATTTACGAAAGCTTATGCAATGCATCTCTGATTTAGTTTATAAGATACAAACCTACTCAACAATTCTAAGAACATTGGAGAAATGTTCCCTGGTGGTAATGTGATGAGTCAATATGTGTTCAGTAGGTTTCGTGGATTTCCCAGAATGTTGAAAGTGTGGAAGAAATTATAGTAACACGCTAGCCATTCATTTTAATGTTGCTGAGGTTTTGTACTGGAATACCTAGAGCTTCATAGATTTCATAGATGTTATAGACATTAGGGCTAGAAGGGACCTCGCAAGTTCATCAGGTTCAGCCTCCTGCCCAAGAAGTCAGCTGGGGTCAGATCACCTCAGCAAGATAAGCATCCAAGCGTTTCTTAAAGGTATCCAGAGTAGGTGCTTGCACCACTTCTGGGAGGAGTCTATTCCAGACTCAGGAGACTCAGATGGTAAAGAAGTTTTTCCTTATGTCCCATCTAAAATGGTCTTCCAGCAGTTTGTAAATGTTAGACCTTGTCTTCCCTTGGGGTGCCCTGATGAACAGACGTTCTTCCAGTTCCTGATGCGCACTCCTTGTACATTATAGGCTGCCACCAAGTAACCCAGAGCCTTCTCTTCTTCAGACTGAAAAGTCCCATGCTTCTCAGTCTCTCCTCGTAAGTCCTGTTTTGTTGCCCTCTAATCATGTGCGTGGCTCTCCTCTGGACTCTGTCAAGCTTCTCCATATCCTTTCTAAAGTGTGGAGCCCAGAATTAGATGTGGTATTCCAGCTGCAGCCTCACCAAGGCCAAATAAAGTGGGAGGATGACTTCTTGGGTCTTGGTTGAGATGCAAGATGCATTGGTAGATGCAAATCAGAGTTTTATTTGCTTTGCTGGCTGCGGCATTGCATTGGTGGCTTGTGTTCATCTTGTGGGTCAATCATGACCCCCAAGTCTCTTTCAGTCATGGTGCTAGTGAGTGTAGCACTGCCGAGTTTGTAAGTATGATGTGGGTATTTTCTTCTGAGGTGGAGCACCTTGCATTTCTCCACGTTGAATGTTATCAGGTTTTGATCCTCCCACCTTGCAAGCCTGTCCAGGTCAGCCTGAATTACCTGCCTGTTCATTTATGAATATTGCCTATTCATTTATGAATATATTGAAGAGTACTAAGCCCTGGGGATGCCACTGGTCACCATGTACCATGTTGACTTCAACTCTCTATCAACTATCACTCTCTGAGTCTGACCATGGAGCCAGTTCCCCAGCCATTGGACCATAAGGTTGTTGAGGCCAGAGGTCCCCAATTTTTACCATGAAGACATTGTGGGAAACCAAATCAACCATTTTTTTGAAAACTAAATATATGAATCAGCTGCCTCTCCTTTGTCCAGCTGATACATCATCTAGTCAAAAAGGGAATGAAGTTGGTCAGGCGAGCCCTACCTGCAACAAAGCCTTATGTTGGCTATCTTTCAGAATGTTGCCTTCCGTTAGCCTGTTGATGGTTTCTTTGATGATTTTTTCCAAGATCCTTCTAGGGATTGAGGTCAACCTGATTGGCCTGTAGCTCCCTGGGTCTTTGTTCCTTCTTTTCTTGAAGATAGGCACCACGTTGACCCTCTTCCAATCTTCAGGAACCTCTCTTGAGCACCACAAGTTCTCAAATATCCTCGCCATTGGTTGTGGCATGATGTTGGCCAACTCTTTTAGCACTCTTGGGTGCATTCCGTCTAGGCCAGCTGACTTGTGGATGTCCAGCCTCTGAAGCTGTTCCCTCACAAGATCTTCACCAATTATAGGTGTATGATCATCCTTACTACACTACTTACTACATTTGTGGTAGTAAAACAAAATACTCTGAAAATAGGTAGGGTAAGATGTAGAAAGGAAACTTGTAAGGGAGTCTAGTGAGTAGGTAATTCTTTTTGTCATCGTTGATGTGACCTTTCAGATGTCATCCACAGATGTAGAAATGAGGCTGGTGAAGAATCTGGTGTTGTTTCCTCTATCAGTGGAGCAAGATGACAATATTTTGAAAAGAAAGAACTACTTTTTAAAGTGACCAGTGGAAGAAGTGGAAGGACTAAGTTCTAGTAGAAAATTTGGGATTTAAAATAGTCCAGGATAGGTACCCAAATACGCATTCCTTACTGAACTAGTAAGGTTTTATATGTTTATCAAAACAAGAGTTCTGCAGTTGACTCAGTAGCTCTAGAATTGTGCCCTTACTGGCAATTAACAAAACCTGTGAGTAAAGAAGAGCTAATTTGGTGCATAGATGGAAGATAATCATATGCAAAGCTAAGTTTTCTCAACCTGTGTATCTTACAGGAAAGTCGTATACAAAAGTCAGATTTCAATACTAACTCTTAACTTTTTATGTAACTTAGAAGAATGTAATTATCAACTAACTGCAAATGAATCAAAGCAACTTTTAGTTAAACTAATGAGCAAAATATTGGTTTCTTGTCGCCAACAGTAAACTTTTCTGCAAGAAGATCGAGAGATTGTTTGATCCAGAATACCAAAATCCAGATTCTCGGGGAAACGCAACAACACTGTATAGGTGCAGTAAAGTTTGTTTTTTAATGTCAGGTACAAAAACACCCCGATTTACAAAGCATTAATTTTACTGTTGCATTTCATCTTTTTTTTTTTTTTGTAGGTGCTGTTTATGTAAGAAGCTCTTGACTAAAGAAACAGAAAGAAGAATTGCTTGTGTTCCAGGAAAAATTAACATCGATCAACATGGAAATATTATCTATGTTCATATAAGGTGCTGCATGCATGGAAGATGTAACTTTTTCTATATACATGTATCTTAATAAGTATGTTTACAGAATACTCTGTATGTATAATGTTAGCAAATATTGACGTTACATTTTCTGCTTTATAATTCATGGGCAACATGATGCATTAAAATCATTTTAGTTAATCCTGTTGCTTTGCCTTGCCTGTTGCCTTGTTAGGGTTCTAATGTTGCATTTAATAAAAGTGCTGAATTAATTTCTTCAACCTTGATTGAATCTAATAAGATTTCAGTTGAAAACAGAAGGATCCCTGTGCTGCTTTGAGCCCTTTTAAAATAGAAAATAGAGCTAAGCTTTCGATCATCTTAATGACTTTGCTATATGTTTAACTGAAGGAAAATAGAATGTAAAGGATGGACAAACATCTCTCTTAGCCATATTAAAAGGGAAGGGGAAACTGTTGCTCCTGAGCATGTATCAGCTGTTAGGCTCTAATTGTTACCTCTGCATCAGCTTGTAGCAGTGCAAGTTAGCTAACTTTGACCCTGAGTGAAGTGGGGTTAATGTTATAGTGGCTTTCCTATACTTGTTTCACTACAGAATCATGAAAATGTAAGGGTTGTATCAAGAACCAGCTTTATACTTTTGATATTAGTATAATTGATATATCAGTCTATACCCCAATAGACACATTTTCATAATAGCTGTTATAAAATAAGAGTCCAATGAGTGGACAAAGAAGCGCTTAAGAATATGGTCAGGATTTATTGTCTTCCTGATCTGATGCTCTCAAATCTAACGCCATTTTTTGTTTGTATCAAATCTTCTGTCTTGCACTCTTGAAGGGGAGCTGAAGCCAGGACCCTGCTCTTACATTTTAGCAATGTTGTTAAATGGTCCTTAATACCTTAGGTCAGAGGTTGGCAATGTTTCAGAAGTGGAGGGCCAAAATAAACCAACTTGGTTTGAGGCTGGCTTGTCCTCTAAACCACTGGTGCTTCTCCTTGCCTCTCAGATGAAGCATTTCATTGATTACATTCTGCAGAAGTGACTGCTTTGTGGGCCGGATTAGAATTACTCTTCTGTGGACTTTCTGCCTCAGATTCTTATCTGTGTAGGCTGTTGCATAAGTCCTTCTACAAGCAGGTACACTAGGATTAATTTGACTTAAATTGAAAAAGTGACCAGAGTGTATATAACTGCATTTGGTCACTCTGGCAGGCAAGGTTCTTTGAGTAGATGTGATATCTTTTATTAGACCGAGCTGTTGAAAAAAAGTTCTTAGCAAGCTTTTGGGTGCAGTTACCCTTATTCAGGCCTGGGGCGTCTCTGCTGTTCTGAGACTCCAAGAAATGAGAGAAGCTAAAAGTGTGGCAGATGTCAGTAAATAGGTAGGAATTAGAAAGACAGAAGGTAAAGCAGAAAGGGGAGGGGGAAGAGCAGGGGGGAAAGGCTAAAGGGAGACATTACAGTGATAGAAAACAGGGTGGCAGAGAGGCTGTCAGTTAAAACAATATTTGGAGATCAGGAAAACAGGAATGAGAAGAACTCAAAGTGTGAGAGGATGTAGTGAAAATATAAGGTAGACAAAAGAAACAAAAGGTAAAGCAGAGGAGGGAGGGGGGAAAAAGGCCAATGGGAAACATTACAGAGGTAAATACACAGGGTAAGAAAGAGGCTTCTTTCAATGAAGGAAATAGGAGGAAACCAAGGAGACAAAGGGCAGAAAAGTAGGGGGAGGGAGGGGGGAAAAGAAGAATGTAAGAGGTCAGGTCAGGCAGGTACCTGCTGAACCAGATGTCAGGCAGGTTGTTACATGTCATAAAACCAATGTCTATATTGAGTCCATGATTTTTTATATCCAGTAGATTTATGAAGTGAAGTTCATAGGCTCATTTGTGGAAGGTGTTTTGTAAGGTGTTCCCTTTGAGGATTAGAACAGAGCCGGAGAAGGAGTGATTGTCTTGTGAGAAGTGTACCCATGCAGGTAGTTGAGTATTCTTGTCTTTGATGGATTTTGGATGTGCGTTCAGTCTGGTGCGCAGTTGTTTGGTTCTCCAACATATTTTCCATCAGGGCATTTGGTGTACTGGATGAGATGTATAACGCTTCTGGGGGTGCAGCTGTATGATCCAGGAATGATGATGGTTCTGGTTCGTTGTGGGGTGTAGTAATTGTGGGAGTGGTGGAGATGCGTTGGCAGGTTTTGCATTTCTTGTCCTAGCATGGTCTGTATCCATTTGGTGTTATTTGGGTCCTAGGGAGTTTGCTTCTGGTGATGAGGTTAATGAAGTTTGGTGCTTGTTTGAAGGCTAGAATGGGTGGTTTTGGGAAGGTATTTTTAAGAGAGGGATCTTCTAGTATAGGTTGCAATTGTTTGAGGATTTTCCATTTAGGTTTCAGGGAAGGGCGATAGGATTGTATGTCATAACTAATGGTGTGAGGTTTGTGGGGATTTTCTTTTTGTACTGTAACATGTCTTCATGTGGTGTCTAGGTGGCTCTTTCAAAAGTGCAATCTGTCTCTCTGGAGTAGTGTCCTTGTTGGCTGAAGGCCCTTTTGAGATTTGTGAGGTGGTGGTCTCACTGCAAATTCAGTGGTATTGGAGAGCTTAGCAGTATATTACAGCTTTCTTGGTGCATTTAGGGTGATTGCTGGTTCCGTGTCTAGATATGTATGTTGGTCCATGGATTTCTTATATATGGTGGTTTGAATTTTACCATCTTGGATATTGATCATGATGTCCAAAAAACAAATGCTGGTGTTAGAGTATTAAAGCAATAGTCTGATAGAGGGGTGATGATTGTTGAATTTTTGGTGGAATTCAAGCAGAGACGGTAGGATTTCGATCCAAATGATGAAGCTGTTGTCTATGCATCTCAGATATAGTAAAGGTTTGATGGTGCAGTTCTTGAGGCAGTCTTCTTCTATGTGGGTCATAAAAAGGTTGGCATATTGTGGGGCCATTTTGGTGCCCATAACTGTGCCCTCAGTCTGGAGGAAGTGTTGGTTGTTGAACCTGAAGTTGTTGTGTGTGTGAAGTGTATGAGTTCAGTAATATCCTGAGGTCTGTACTCTGAGTTGTAATCTTGTTGTTCTAGATATTTGAGGCAGGCTTGAATAGCATCCTGGTGTAGGATGTGGGTGTATAGGCTAGTGACATCCATGGTGTCTAGGGGGGTATTGCAGGGAAGGTGGTCTATGTTTCTGAGTTTCCTCAGGAAGTCAGTTGTACACTCTAACACTAGCATGTCCTTAGCAACATGATTATTCAAACATAGGTTTATATTTGTAGGCTTAGTTCTCAGTTATCTTAGGAAATGTGGAGTAAACTAGAGTTCCTGCCCTTAGGATCTTACAGCTTTCTTGGTGCATTTAGGGTGATTGCCTTATTAAGCATAAGGTGAGGTCATTGGATGTAACAAATAGAAGGGAAAGTGAAGGAAATGGTAACTTAACTCTCACAGATAAAATCTGTATCCGTGCCAGACACTGTATCTCTTTTGGGTTTTAAAAGAAAGATTCTCACTTTTCAGTAAGAATAAATTAAGTCTAGAGCAATTTGTCCCTGCTCTAAAAACCCTGAAACGTACATGTTCATAAAGAGGTTAATTGCTGCTACACACCTAGTATGGAGAACTACGCATCTCCGGGCCTGTCTTGAGAGCTAGTTATGGTGCCTTTTTGAAGTATAAGATCTGAAAATAAAACAGTTACTTAAAATGAGAGTTGTTCCCTCAGCACAGTGTAGTGGCAAAGAATTGAGCTATCTCTGAGCTATCTTTATACAGATGTGTTTGGTTTTGTTTGGTTTCTTTTTAATTTCTTCCATTCCTTCTGTCATCCAGATATTTGAAAATTACAGTTCCTCCTCTGCTACCTAGTGCCGAGGAAATAATCTCTGCGATGCCTTTGGTTTTCATTACCCTAGGGAGAAAAAGACCACTTGTCTGTCCCTCTTTTTCTGCTACTAAGCTTTCAATTTTTGACTTCTCTACTAACTCAATCAGGTTTTCCTTTATTTCTGTTTCTTCCAGTTCCCATATGGATTTAACTCTAACTCACAACTTAGTGACTACAGCACTACTCCACAATATGGGATGCACTATAGCATCTGAATTAATTGTTGCTTGTCATATAATGCATTTTCCACAAGGTTCTCAACAATGATGTCTGCTCTTCTGTCAACCTGCAGTCTTCATTAATACAAATATAGGACTATAACATCTTTATAGTCCAATGTAAACCTGATTGTATGCCTTTTTGTTTCAGAGATAAAACTTGGGAAGTCCATGAGTACTTGGTTGGCCTTCATGAAGAATTAAAATCTTGGCGGGATGTGTATTGGCGCCTGTGGGGGACTCTCAATTGGCTGACTTGTTCACGTTGTAATCAGGTATATATTATTGTGTTTTCATGCTCCGCTGTTTATTTTTAATGGCAGCATGAAAACAAATCTTATTTCATGCTGTGTGCAAGAAAATCTTCTTAGGCTTTAAAATGTGTAATTCGGGAACCTTTTTCCAAATGACTCTGTAGATTACTAGTACAAAAATATCTACCTCCTTGCTAGACGTACCAGTTTTTAAGATCATTAAGACTTGCTATGGAATTTAGAGCAGAAGCCATGATGAGACTTGTAATAGAAATTGTGCAGTAGACCTTTACTGCTATATCTGGATTTTGAATGAGAATGTCTGTGACTAAATTGTAAGGAAGATTCTTACTAGTTTTAACCTGTTTATCATGGTTTTCTGTGGGAGTGATTTAAAATTGCTGTACATTTTGGGCACTGAAATATTCTGACTTTCACAGGCAATATAGCCCTGGACAGAATATTTCCATCATCTCTCTCTCTCCTCAATATAGTCTTTCCTATGTACTGAATTTTCGCACTGCCAGTACCACTCTCAGCCAGTTCTCTATCCTGGTGTGGCAAGTTCCCTGGGCTCAACTGGGACTGGAATATATCCCTGCTGTAACCAAAAAGTTCTTCGATTTGATCCCACTCCACTTCCAAAGGTACTTTTCCAGTGTTATGCTTTTAACCATGACTCCAGTCTCGGGGCTGGGTTGTGATAAAAAGGGAGAGAGTGATTCCTGGACTCAGTCTCCCACCTGTTCTTAGTGGGGTCAGAGGGATGTAAAGGTAGTGTACCACGTGTTCCCCGACAAGTGTGTCAGTATACAGCTAAGCCACTTTCCCCATCTGCAACAGACCAGAGCCAGCTTCCCTTCCTGCTCTGCTGTGTGTAATGACCATCATTTAATGCAAAGGAGAAAATAAGCACTTTATGCCATTTACTACTTTGGCCATGACGGATATCGGATCGTTTGGGTCTTAGTGATGAAACAGAAGATGAACATATTCTTGTTAAAGGAAGTCCTGTAGACACTAACATTATCATCCTAACCTTGTGGCCCCAGTCCCACTTCCCTGCAACGTTCTTTGTAAAAATTCCACTAACTTCAATGGGAGTAGGATCAGGCCCATCACTTAAGTATAGCCAGTTATCAAGACCAAGTTCCTTGGTGCTAGAGACCTGTGAAAGTTCCAGGAACGTGGAACTTACTGGTAGAGTAAGATGTGGCTTTTCTTTCCCCCCCACTCATCCCCAGTAAGCCACTATATCTAACATAGAGCTCTTTCTTTTATCTGACAGGGCTGTAAAGTGAGGGACCATGTGGTTGGCTTACCTGCTGGAGGTGAAGGTGGGGATGCTTTGCCATATCAGACTACTAAAATATTGAATGATCTACTTCACCATAGAGATGTTATTGTTGTACCTTTTACTAAAGATCAGAATAGGTGAGAACGTTGTATTCAAACTGCTGAACTTCCTTTCCCTTCAACACTAATATTTTAATAAATTAGCACAGGATTTCTTTATTTTCCTTTCTAAACAGGCAATCAAGTGGTAGTTTCAGAACTTAACTGTAACTTATTTCTGATGTTTTAATTAAAAATAGGGATAAGAAAAACAAATGTTGCTACCAACCACATTTCAAGCAGTCACTTAAATGGTTCAATCTTCCATACAGTTCAGTCTTGCAGTTATTCATTCATATTCAAATATAGTCTTCCCGTGTAGGTGTTCTGTAGACTGTCTAGAGCACATTGAGGGAAGAAAAATTGTTCAAAAAAGCTCAGAGAAAAAAAACCCCCGCTGTTTCATATTTCTTTAATTTCTTCTTTTAAGTGATTCTGGGATTGGGCTGTGTGATGAGAAGGGGATTGAATGTGATGTGCTGTTAGAACCAAATACACCTTGGGGCTCCAAGACGGGAGAAATCAATGCTGTGAGTAACTGCTTTTTTGTTTTCCCTTTCCTTGATAATGACTGATAGTGACTTCATAACATACTTTATTTCATAAAATATAATTGCTGTCTTTTGTATTAACACCATGGGGACTTCAGAATTTGAAGCTGTCTAAGAAACCAGTGGCCCTATTAATTATGGGTTGTGTGTAACCTGCAAAACCCTAATTTTCTGAAGACCTGCCTACCTTTAGAGGTTGTCATGTACTGCTGAATTTGAGATCAGCAGAGCCATTGTGGATGCAGCCATCTATCAATTTTTATAAACTTTTAGGCCATGCTTAGCACAGTAGTAAGAGTGTATGACCACATTTGTCCTCCCCTCCTTTTCTTCCCCATGCCCTGCTCTTGGGGAGAAGTACTTGCAATGGGACATCTTGTTTTGGTAGTATTCTTGGTTTGTTCTTTATTATATGTTGCTATATATTTGCTATAGAAGGTTCTCACTGCAATGGTTCTTGATTCATAGGGGAATATATTCCACCAGCCCTCGAGGAAATGACTGATCTCCCATACACGCAGGCTCTGCCCTTGTTGCAGAGCTCTCTTGCGGCAATAGTTCACCACAGCCTCCTAATTAATTCAAGCCCAAGGCATGAAACTCCTTGAAAATACCTTGAATAAAAGGTATAAAAACCTTGAATTCAGTAAGAAGTAAGAATGGAATTTCACAGTAGGCCTGTGGCAGTTTTCTAAATTAGGTAGAATTGGAGTTTCCTATAAGTACTTCAGGCTTTGAGTCCCATTCTGTCACACTGTTGACAACCAGCCCAGAAGCAACAAAGGTATGAGTAAGAGGGAGCCTTCCTGGGGCCCTTCAGAAGTTGACCCATGCACCTGCTTCTGGGCTAATGGCCCTCCTCTCTCTCCTGCCATGCCTTGTTGTTTAATAATTGGTGTCTTAGTTAGATGGGAGGCTACCCTTTGGTGGCCCTGTTCTCCTGGATCTATGTCTGCATCCCAAGCCTTGCAGAGGAGGGAGGGAGAGAGAGAGAGAGAGAGAGAGAGAGAGAGACCCCCCTTACACCACGACTGGTGCCCCCAGATCTCACAGGGACTCACTCCCTCCCTGAAGCACTAGGGCATTGTGTTTTCCCTTGCTGTAAATTTTGACTCATACTCAGCCTCCTTGTGGTGGAGGACTTACCAGGGTCAGGACTCAGCCCAACTTTCTGATTGAGCCCCTCTGTATGGCCTCAGGCCCAACTATGGCCTTAGGCTTCCAAAAACATACCTTGGCCTACCTACTGTATGTAGGGCCCTTACACCCAGCCCTTAAAGTGGCAGGCACTCAAGGTACACTGCCACAGTATGAATATCAAAAAAACAGATGAACCAAGTGGGTATAGGAGCATTGGATCATGGATGGTGCTATGTGACAGCTTTAGCATCACTGAGAAATCCCAGAGTATTCCAGACTATGGACTAAACTGACCAATTGTAAGTATTACTTTCTATCAGAAGTGATTTCACTGTGTCTGCAAACTCTTCAAAATGCTTTTCCCCACCCACCAACATCACTGCCATCTTATATGGTTCTGTTAAACTTGCTGTTTTCATCCATCAGCTAATCTGTAAGCACAGAGTCCATTTCCTGATAGCAGTATATAGTCAGTTATACTGGGTGAAAGCTAAGTAGAGCTGGTTGTCATCTGCATACTGCTAGCACTAAGTTAATTGGCTATCCTGACAGGACATTCTTTATGGCTCTTCATCTTTAGAGTAGCTTTCGCTACTTTAGGCTGCTCATATTTTTGGCGGGTTTTTTTCTGTTTATTAATAGAAATAACTTTTGTTGAATAGCAAGAAAGATTTTTTTTTAAAGAGCCATGTAATGTTAAACATTTCATTTAAAATGGTTTAATAAAAGACAGATGCCACTTCAATCACCTCCTTTTCCCTCCTTGGCGTGCATCAGCCTGACTTCTGTGCAAGCTGCTGAGCATTTCTAGTGCCCATGGTAGCAATTAAAGCTCTATATTTCCCTAAAAGTCCCAGAGGAGCACATTTTATTTTGTAAGCAGTCTTTCAAGGAAAACAGAAATCAAATGCACTAATCTCTTATTTTCATGGGGCAATAAATTATTTCCTCCAGTAACAAATAGCACAGTTATCTGTTGCTAAGTCCGTTCCAACGGATGATATATTCTGACTTGACTTAGGCATCACAAGTAGTCATGCTAACTTTGGCATAAAGAGAACTTCTGCGTATTTATTGTGCACAAATACTTAAAAAACACTCCATTCCATAACTTTTTTAAATAACTTAGACAGTTTGCACAAACCTGCTAGTACACCGTCTCTCAAAAACATTGCCTAGAATAGACTAAAACACTGTCCTGAAACAAATGTTTATTTTATAATTCTGCAATTAACTTAGCTTGTTGCTATAATAATATAAATGCTTGTTCATAAAAACTGTTACCCATAATACTTAAGGTACGGAAACGTATTCCAAAGTGATTTACCTAAGACTTTGAATTTACATCTCTACATTTAATTAAATAGTAATTCAGTTTTCAAGAGGGCTACTAACATGCATCAGGTTAATTCTGTACACAAATCCTTCCAAGCTCTGAGATGTAGTTTCAGGGGTGTGCACGCACACTCAGTTTACACTCATTTGTAAATCCATTTGAATGTCTTATTTTTCTGCTAAGCTTACATAGCTTGTTCTCCAGTGTATATTAATTGGTCCATTTCTCTACCTTTTACCATTACAGTTTCTTTCTCTGAAAAACTGGACTTTACAGCTGGTTAGTAAAATAACTTGTTCATCCATACTTTTTAAGTTGGATATATTCAAAATGTGTTTTTGCTTCTGTATGTTGACAAATAATTAACTTTTGATTTCAGTGCCATTTTTCCTTAATTTATATAAAATAAAGTTGAGATGGTATAGTGCTTTATAAGAGCAGCAGTATAAATTGGAAATTAAGCGTAAAGTTAATCAGTCCTCTTAAAAAAAAAAAAAAAAATTATTGCAAGATGTAGACTCCTGAAGACCTGTATACTCTTTCTCCCTACTCGCAGTTATTGCTGAATCTCCTTTGTTGCTTATTATCCTAGAGAAAGGGTGTCAAAATATAGCCTGTACGGTAGAAGCGGTCCACAGAACTATTTAACCCAGTCCATGGACCTCCTGGAGCTATTGATTCTCTTAAACAAGGGCTTTATTACTTGAATCATGCTACAAGAACCAATGCCATTTGGTCAAAATTAGTCATTCTTCTTGGGAATGTCAGTCATTGGAATCAGTCTTGCATGGCTGCCAACCTAGCAAGTAAGAATTTCACAATCACACCCTGAGACAAGCTTCAGCACGGAGGATGTAAAGGGAGTGGCATAGCGTTGCATATACCAGGAAAAAGACTTGGAAGTGGTTAATTTAGCTTTATACCCTCATCAGTTTACTTGAAAACTGAGGATGCATCCGACTCCATAGAGAAATACAGTTGGGTGCCTGATTACAGATAAGTACTTGCCCATGTATCGCATGCATACACAAAAATTAATGAAGGTGATACTACACCTCAGTTACCAGTGATGATTTGTATTTCAGTAGCACTTGAAGGCTATGTTTAGAGCTGAGTGGACACACAGTATAGTAAGACCATCTTTGCTGCAAAGAATTTATTACAATGTATGAAGTTAAAATACAATCTAACATAATGGAGAGGACCAGGTTGCACCATTCCTTTTTAAGTATGTTCCTCTTGAATCACTTCTTTTGGTACAAGTACATGAAATAAGTAGCATGCAAGTATGTTTATGCACCTCCCTGCTTCAATTGCATCACTGCGGTTTTCAACAGAACCCAGTAAACCCCTCAGAAAAGGAAACCAATGAAACGCAACAAGATGCTGTTACGCGTGTCTTGGATGCTTAAATTTTTCTTGGGATTTTTTTTGTTTGTTTGTTTTTGTTCATTTAGTTGGTTAGGCTTATCAAATATGGCTTTGCATAGGTAATCAGTCTTTTATCTGCAACAAAAAAGCTAGTGATCTAGAAAGCATGTAGATTTTGAACAGGAAAAGTAAATGTATGCGGTACTTGTGTTCCTGTTAATTAGAAACAACAGTCGTTGTTATCGGAAGAAGAGGAATATACTACTGGCTCAGAGGTCACTGAGGATGAAGTAGGGGATGAAGAGGAAGTATGCAGGAAACCAGGTATAATTATCTCTGTTTTCACAAGGCTTCTCTGAAAATTTGGAATTGGAATACAATCCTTAATTTCTTAGTCACTTGAAATCTTCATAGTAAATCCTATCATAAACTACCTGCTTTGAATTATATTATTGTCTGTCTCGGAGACAATTGCCTGTGGTAGCTATGTTCTTCTGGAAATCATACCAGCAAAAAACAAACAAAAGGACAGGCAGAGGGTGTTTGATTTAAAGGCATATTTATTGGAAGGGCTCCTGTCAGATCTGCTTATCCTTTCCTCACCTAGATTAATGTGGGAGGAGAAGTAAGGGGTCAGATTACTAGTCTTGTGGTTGCATCCTCTACAACAGTATTTCTGGGCCTTTGCCTTTGAACACACTGGTTCCTTATTGCAGATTGGCAAGGGCTAGATGGAACAAGCACTTGTCTCAATTTTCCTAGGATTCCAGTGAGCCTTCCTCTCTTCTTCCATCATGCTCACTATCTCCCACACACATGCATGGTTTTGAGTAGGTGAGATGTATCAGGAAGTATGAAGCAGAATGCTACTCATTGTCAGCTATCCTGATAGGTAAGTTATGAAGAATGTCCATGCATTAGAGTTGTGTGGGTGAAAGAGTGCAAGGTTTGGGAAAAGAACGGAGGTCACAGGAAAAGAAAGCAATAGATGGAGATAAATGCCTGCTGTTACCTTACATTTCAGAGTTCAGGAAGATGATTTTTACAAACCATAAAGTAGGGGGAGTCAAACTTATCTGTGCCCCAAGGCCAGATCCAGACCACAGGGTTCCTAATGGGCTGCATCTGGACCACAAGAAGTCTTGGGCCTGATTCAGACTCAGTAGCGGTGACAGAGTGACTGGCAGTTGTGTAAGAGTTACCTCCTGCCACCAACTTGTATGCCCATAAGAGCACTCAGATTTTGACAGCTGGTCTTACCCCAGCTTACTTGCCTCCAAATTCCTGGCTCCTCTACCAACCCCACACTCCATATTTGACGTGCTTGCCAATACAGCATTTGCTAGTAAATAGTGAAGTGTTAGAACTGAACTTTATGTTAAAATAAATTCAACCCCAAACTGTTGTGAGTTGCTGTCCTTCAGCATTGTTCTCTTATTACTGGACTGATGCACAGAATTATTTTAATGGATCTGTGCTGTGCAAATCAGTGAGATGGATAATGTTCATTCAGCAGCACTATGGGCCAAATGAAAATAGTGTCTCAATGCATTAAGCACTGTACAAATAAAAGGCAGTCTTTACTCTGAATTGCTTGCTGGCCAAATGACCAGGACAGAAAAAGAAGGTGGAAAAAGGGTATAGTGTACAGTGTGATGGCTGGCCAGTGGCATGATAGCATCAAGAATGTGTTCTCTTTTTTCAGTTTTTTGGTAATTATGGTAGAAGGGGCTAGCTGCACAGCAAGATGAAGGGAAAGGGTGGGAGCAAATGACCATTGGACATTCTCTCCTCTGTCAAAAGTGAAGACTATATGATGTCTTCAAGGCCTTTGGTCCCTGATTAAATTTAATGGGGTATCACTTTAAGCACCGAGAAATAGCATGTAAAGCTATATAGAGATTGTACAAGTACACTCAAACTTTTCACTGTAGATGTTGTCATTAATCTATAAATACAGCTTGCTGATTACTACTTACATAGGAATGGCAGTTACTGTGCAGCTAGTGTGATGACTGATGGCTGTGTTTGTTACTAGATAGTGCTTTAATTAGCAGGGAGAAAAGAGAAGCTAAAGAAGTTTATCAAACATCCAAAGAAACAAGTGTCTTCACCCAGTGTCCAAAAAAGGGAGAAACCATCTGAGAAGGTAAATCTGACTTGTGCAGCAGACTGTTCATTCTAGTCAGTCTTCTAAGAGAAAATGTGCTTAGGAACATACTTTCTGTTTCCTTTGGCAGTCAAATTCTCAAGATGCGTCTCCATTCATGTAAGTAGTTCTCCCCAGTCCTTGGCAACATCCAGTGAGAAATTCCACTTAGTAGTGTGCTATTGACAACACTCTTGTATGTGTTTATATTTTTAACCAGTGTGAGTATGCAGCAGAACAAGTGGGATGCCTCCAGATCACTGAGGTTCAACCAAGATGCTCAGAGAGAAGATGGTCAGTTTTTCAATTATGAATAGAAATTTGCTATCATTCTGTAAATGGTATGTTACAGTAAAATGGTCAGCTTAGGAACTTTGAGGCTGGATATAATCTCAGAATGGCTGCATATGGGTCTGCAGTTAAACCTGACTGACTTGTGTAAAGGGAGATCTGGGCCCATAACATCCCTAAAAAGTGGAGAAGTAGGTCTTATTAACTATCTGTGCCAACATAGCCATACTGCTTTCAGTTCCAGAATTTGCACATGCAGACCTGTGCACTGAGCTGCTTTGCACCATTCAGAAGTACCTAGTGATTCTCTTCTCTCCCTCTTGCCCTACAGACAGGTGTGAATTCACATAGCTCCACTTATTTCAGTGGGCTTCTATTGATCTCATACCAACAGAGCTTCTTGCCCCAGCAGCTAACATGTGCTGCCTTTTTTGTTGGATGAGGTATTTTAGATTTGCTTCTATTCCATGTGAGAGAACTGCTATAGATGACTTCTCTCAGTTGGATCGTAGATTGTATATAAATATTTGGGCATAGTATACATTTAATTCTGACATTAAAAAATTGTGATAAGTGCCAGAATATAGAAGCAGCCCAGCTTTATTATGCCACACAATACTTACGAAGTCTTCCTGAACATACAGAAAGGCTGAGCTCTAGGAAATGGTGCATTAGGATTAAATTAGCATTTGTAATTAAGTTCTCACTTGTCTCCCACCCCTGTTCAACCCAATTAAAAACCCTCTACAGTGAGAAATAAAGGGAAAAAATTCAGATAGCATCCTACCAGAAGATTGGGGATTAGGTACTGTGAATAAGCAGTGTTGGTGCCCTCACTAGGATAATTTGGAGAGGAAATCTGAAGGGAGAGAGAGGGAAAGTTCCCTTTCCAGTAGCGGTTATTTTGATTCTTAAGTGGTGGTTATATAACATATCAACACAAGTCATGAAGAAAAATTATGAGGTAGATGTGATCACAAAGGTGTGATAGCTTTGTAAGTTTTTTTGTCTCATGCCTTCATAATTTATCACTTGAGACTATATTGTCTCAAGTAAGCATATTTGATTGTGGCTGTTCCCTAATCTTTTTTGGGAAAAATCAGGGTTGTACCTTAGGTGCTTCCATGTCATCACAGCAGCTTTAGATGCTGTGGACTTGGAGTTTTACATTCAGCAGCTCCATTTAACTAGGATCTAAAGTGATAAGCTCTCTTTTTAAGGGTAGGCACCTAAAGTGGAAGTGGGGGATAGTGCCTACCTTCTACATAACAGCCTACCAGTTACCCAGAACGTGTGAGGACTGAGTTCTAGTCTGTTCTGAGCTTGATGAGATTCATGCCTTCATCTCCCATGTCTCAGGAGAAAGCTGTCTCCTTGGGGCTATAAACTAGACTAAGAGAGGAGGCACCCCTCCCTATGGAGCTAGGCAACTGTCCAGAAAGAGATTCAAGAAGCCTGGGGCTAGAAAGAAAAGCAAGCAAGCAAGAGCCAGATTGACAGCATACTTTTTGGGGCACTTAGCTGGAATGGGGGAGACCAGGATTCTGGTTACTGCTCCCTGAACTGCTTAATATGTTTTACATGAGACAATCATTGGTTAATGACCAAGAAATAATTCTGAGAGCAGGAGTTGGACTGAGGTCTGCCCCATTCTGAATACATGTCACAACCATCAGGTTACAA
Source organism: Caiman crocodilus (assembly GCA_030014935.1). Classification (NCBI taxonomy): domain Eukaryota; kingdom Metazoa; phylum Chordata; order Crocodylia; family Alligatoridae; genus Caiman; species Caiman crocodilus. The sequence continues at coordinate 90,279,290 of JAGPOW010003648.1, forward strand.
TATGATGTTCCCTTTTACTATGCAGCTATGAACAGCAAGTGGCTCAGCTTTAGCAGGTGGGTTGGAGGGTATTCTGTACCTGGTTGGGGCAGTCTCTGAGCACACCCAATAGAGAAAGATCCTCAGGTAACTTAGGCACCATTCCACCTCCCATCTGGATCACAGTGAAGGCAAGTTTGACGTTTAACTGCTCAGACAGGGTCAATTCCAAGTATGAATTGAAACCCGAGATGAGGCACGTTAGGGATCTCTGTGATTCAAAATATAGGCACCTAACAGTGCTGCAGCTGCTTGAGTTGAGAGTGTCTTCTGGATCATGTTTTTGCAGCTTAGCTAGATACACTCATAAGTCCCATTTAGACACTTGACTTTCCAATCTGGATATTGCTGTTTTCCCTATAATTAAGGCCTCAAAGATTTAGTTGCAATAAATGGAGTTTCCGGCTTCTTTTGGAAAACTCAAAGCCATTTCTCTAGGCATTGATCTGAGTGTGCAGTGATTGTAGGTGGAGCTTTATATTTGCATAGGCCAATGGATGTTATTTCAATTCATTATCCAGACCTCCTTGCACTTTCTACATGAGCCAAGACCAAGCCTTTTTTTTCTGTATATGCTAGAGCCAGGGTGGCCAGCCTTCAGCCTACCAATGGCATGGGCAGCCTTTGTGGGTGGCATGTGGCAGATCTGAGAGAAGACAGAGACGCATGGGAGCAGATCAAGCAAGAAAATGAAAGCAGAGTAACAGATTGGATAGGAGAAGGGGATCAGAGTGACATTTAGAAGATGTGGGGCTTAATTTGTTTTTTAAAATCAAGTGTGGGGCTTAAACAAACAAACAAAAAGGTTAGCCCGCTCTACATTAGAGCATCCATATCACCTTCCCTTCTTCATCTTGTGGCAAGAAATATCTCTGCCTTAAATATTCTCTTTTATTACTTGCAGATCAGCGAAGGATGTCTGAGATCACAGGGCATCTAATAAAAATGAGATTGGGAGACCTAGACCGGGTCAAGTCAAAGGACAGTAAAGAAGTAAGAATTTCTAATGTGGCAACATTAATGTGAGAGTTTGTTCAGATCTCTTGAGGTCAAGTATTTATAAAACACAAGAGTGGAATCCTTACACTTCCTGATGAATGTGAGCAGATTATAATCTGTTCTCAAAACTGCATTTGATTAATTTTGCAAAACGCTGAAGATTTCTAAATTGTCAGCACTTTAGAAATCCTTGGCTTGGGATGTGGACAGACATCAACTTTGAAGCAGTTCATATGCTTCTGAAGCGCACTAAAACTGGACAAAGTGCTCCCAAAACGATGCTGTTAGAGTAAGGTACTATTTAGAAGTGCTGCTTGTTATAAATGGATATTCTACAAAGTACAATACAGGAGCCCTCCAGCATCCCACAGTGTTCTGCTTCCCCCTGACTGTTGATGATCACTGTTCTGTGTGCTCTGCTTCTGCTCTCTTGAAGAACTCTTCTTGTTCTGGGAGATGTCAGAACCAGGAAACTGGAAACCCTGAAGTCTCTTGCTCCTTGACAAAGCCAGGAGAAGCCAGAGCTGTGAGACTGGAGACCCTGCATCTCTCAGAGTCAGGATTCCTGCTCTCCAGACCACAGCCTGCATATACCTCTCCGCATCTGGTCTCCAAGACTTACCCCGCTGGAACCAGGAGACTAGACAGCATATTATGTCCCTGCTGGAACTGGGTCTCCGGTCTCTTGGTTCCAGGATGGTGGGGAGGAAGAAAAAGAGTGGGGAGTGGGACGAGACAATCTAGGACAAGGGTGGTCAACCTGAGGCACAAGTAGCACGGGAAACTCTGTGTTGGCAGATCAGGGAGGGGACAGACAGCACAGCAGAAGATGGGGCAGGAAGCAGAAAGCAAACCAGCAAATTGGGCACAGGAATGCAATCAGAGTAGTTCTCAGGGCTAGTTTGTAGCACACCTGCCAAAAAGGTTGCTCCCCCTTGGTCTAGGAGACCAGAGGCAGAGTGAACAAGAGCGCTTGCTGATATCATGGAAGAGAGAGGTGGAATTACAGCCCTCAAGAGACGGGGGTTTCAGAGCTGCACTGACAATCTACTCTACTCCCCTAGACCTGTACGGCCCTGTGTCATGGCCCTGAATGCAGCCATGAAAGTTTTGAAGCACTCTAGCCAGGGGGTGTGATGGGGCTGGAAGGCTCAGCAACTGCAATGCTCCTTTTTTAATGTCTCAAACCTTGTTAGGCTTAGAAATGTTTCATTTATGTCCACTTGCACCCTCAGTACATGGGATGGGTTTGGAGAGTCCTAGTATAAGGTGCTGTGCAGTGTCTGCAGTCTCGTGAGCCTGTATGATGGGAGTAGTACGTTACCTCTGCAAATGAGAGTCAGTTATTTGAAAATTAGTAACTTCAGGCAGTTGCAAGTTAAGCAGAAATATCGTTATGATTTGATTCCTCTGGATTTCAGCACGCAGGTGGTATTTATTCTAGACTTGAAGCTCAAATAAAGGCCTCAGCACAAGTCAGCGCTCGGCAAAACAACGTGGAGAAAAACACAAGGTAAGAAGATACTGTTAAAATAGCAGGAGAAGCTGGGGCACTCTTTTGTGGGACTTTAAAAAGTGCAGCTCAGTTCAAACACTTCTTTTACATCTGCATTCTTTCCTCCCTCATACTCTCACACCCCTACATGCAATAGACAAGAGTTTATATTTTGAGCTAGAATCTTTATTTTGAGTTATTATGCAATCACCTCTATATACAGTATGCAAACACACAAAGCAGGACAAAAATATTTTTTGAAATAAAATTAAAATATGTTGCAAAAGTCAGCAGTTAGAGGGTGGAGCTTCCCCCATCTAGGACAGGGGTGGTCAACCTGAGGCACAAGTAGCACGGGCAAACTCTGTGGCAGATCAGGGAGGGGACAGACAGCACAGCAGAAGATAGGGCAGGAAGCAGAAAGCAAACCAGCAAATTGAGCAGAAGAACGCAATCAGTAGCACTCAGAGGGGGCTAGTTTGCGGCACACCTGCCAAAAAGGTCATGGCAATCAGAGCAGAGTACCTGTCAAGGGGCAGGGCTACCCCTTCAGCCCTTGACAGCTTACCAAAAGTCCTTGAACAGCCCTCCAGCTGAAATAATTGCCCCAAACTAGACCATGGGCAGAGTACAGCACAGCATGGACATTGCTTACCCATCAGGAGTGAGGACAGTTGGCTTGTGCAGAGCAGCTAGTATTCATTTTGGATTCAGCTAATTCGGGGGGCAATGATTCGATTTGGTGATTCAAATCACTGTCCCAAATCGATTTTGGCCAAATCTGATTTGGAGATTCGGCCACCACCAAATCGGCCAAATCTCTGAATTGAACAGGCCTCATCCCCCACCTGCTCTTCTAGCCCTGTCAATGGATGCCCCAGCATCCCAGCAATTAAAAAAAACCCAAAACCCTGCACTCCCAGCTCTTGCCAAGCGGGGGGTGGTGATCCCCACTGCTCCCCAGTGCCCTGCAGTGCATGGGTGGGGGGCCGGGGGACTCTGCCACAAGCTCCCAGTGGCCCTGACAGCTGCTGCAGCAACCGGTGAGTGCAGGGCTTTAAAAAAAAAAAAAAAATTGCTGGGATGTTGGGGACGGGTGGGGCATCCATTGACAGGGCTGGGAGAGTGGGCAAGAGTTGGGGGGCATTCTTCTCTTTACTGCCACCCTGAAAAGGAGTACTGAAGGAGGTCTCTGGGTAATGCACAACCTGTGGTGTGATGGTGTGAGACTCCATTGGGAGTTTAAAGTCAAACCCACGCTGGGTAAAGGGAGCATAGAATTGTGTGTTCCCTGCTTTCTGGAAAACCGCCTTAACCATGCAGCTGTTATGGTTAAAACTTAAGAGGACAGTTTTCCTTCTCCCATCTTTTGATTGTGGGCTTTTGGCCAGGTAGGTTTTTATGACTTATTGCAGTGGTTACATATACAGAGCTCTTTACATAGCCAGCCTGGGTATAACCTACTGCACTCACTCAGTCTATGAACACACTTATGAGTACACAGGACAGGGTGGAAAAACTACCCTTTAGGTGCACAGAGGGAAATGGAACTGCATCTATAATGTACTGTTCTTCCTTTTCTCCTAGTGCCCTGGGGTGTTTTAGTGTTAGGCTTTTGGCAACCTTTGTATCATAAAGAAGCAGATTTAGACAAGCAATTGAAGTAGCAAACTGACACAATTGCCATGAGTAGCTTATTTGGATGCCAGTAATATTGTGCCTAAAGGGCTTCCTGACACAGAGCTACTGTTTGTTTTAAATCCAGATCTAAATCTCGGTTTGGTCAAAGCCGTCCAACTTAAGGAACCTTATGAAGAAACCATAGCCAGAATGGATTGCTGCTTCCTGGAACTGTACTGTACTCCAGACACGGGGGACTCATTCTCTGAAAGCTTTTAAGTGACTTATTTATTTTTTACTGTAAGCCATGTAAATTATTCTGCTATAATGAATGAATGCAAATCCAATAAGGTCTTGTAATTATTTTAATTGTAAATATACAGTTTCTTAGATTTAATCTAATTGCTTTTTTAGGTTATTGTGTTAAGCTACATAGAAAACATTTTATACATCTGCAAAATGAAAATATTAGAAAATCCTTATTTATTTATTGAGGGGTGGGGGTCTTTTCCCTGCTAAACATTTAAAAACAATACTACTGAACTATGAGTGTGATTAGCAGTGTTAACATGCATCATCTAGTACTTCTACTTTTAGTTATACATGCTGGGCTGATGTAACCCACTTAAAAGTCAAGGGAATTCCCTGTGAGTTGCCCGAAGTGAAGTGAAATCAGCCTTTTTCACACACAGCTCCCATTCATGCTAAGGTGAGCATAAAGAAGATGTTGAATCCCAGAGTTCTTGTTACATTTGACTTGCTCGTAACTTTGCATCTCATGCATGAGGCATTAATCTTTTCAGCTTTACTGCATGGAAGACAAAATGTTCATTCTCATTTCATACCTGATTTTTCTCTTGCATCTACTGTCTTTTGGTTCCCTTTTGCTTGGTTGCTAGAGAGAGTTGGGTAAGGAAGTTTCTTCCGTTATTGATACCAGTGTCATTATAAATATGCTAGCACAGATGTTGCTAGCGTTGCACCTTTGAAATGAAAGAAAATCATTTTGAGGCATATTGCATATAGACTTCGGGGCCTAGAAATACCTTTCTAAACCTGCCTGAAAAACCCTGGTTTGCAGCAGAGTGCACTGAAATGTTCTTGTCTGTAGCAACAGAATCCAGGTTTGTCTTAGTGCACAGTCCAGTGTTACCAAAATGGAACAACTTGCATGGAACAAAATCACATTTAAGCAAAGGAAATGGCAATAAATCCGTATTTTGAAAACCATGTTCTAAGTTTTCTAAGCAGGCAAAAGGAGTGCTCAGGGAAAATGCATTCCAGATCATAATCATCCTACAAATGATGGGTTTAGAAATAAGTTGGCAAGATCGTTTGAAGAAAAATCAAAAAAGCTTCCTTTTAAGATGCGCTGTCTCAATTTTCAGGCCTTTATTTGCCTTGTTTCTAGAGTTTTTTTCATATAATTTAAATGGGAAAGAAGGTAGATACTTGAGAGAGCATAGAGAGTTTCAGTAAAAATACTAATTTGAAGGTTAGCTCTGTTGACATGTGTCCTCCAATGTAACATCTAATTCATAGCCCACTGAAGGCAAAGGAAGATTCCCACTGACTCGCAGTGGTTTGTTGCTTGGGGCAGGGTAGGAAAGTTTAATGCAAAGCTTTATCTTCCATTCAGACAGGAAGGGTTTTGTCAAAGCCTCAGGCCTGCTGAGAAAAAATAATGCTGTTTTGTAATTTAAAAGTTAAGAATATTTGTTAAATACTTGAAAAAATGATCATCAGTTTCTTAAATTCAAAATGTATTAGAAACAGGGTTTGGCTTGGGTTTGAGATCGCTTCTCAGCCTCTTGAAGGCTAAGATCAAGTGTGTGTCCAAAACTGCACCTGTAAATTTTGCTAAGAAAGTTGTAAATTTTGCAGTTGTGTGAAGATGTGTTTTAGTTTCCTTAGAACTACTAACTTTGAAAAGGGGGAAGAAACCTCTTCTCTTCAGGAAGAGGAAAACCTAATAAATTTGTTTTATGTGAAGGTGCCACTTTTACATGCCAATATCCTATATAATATTCTATTCAAAACCTACATTTCTTTTTATAAACATGTCTGCAATATATGTAGTGGAAGCGCAGTTCATATTTTATTAAGTATTGATGCTTATTTCCCTTGCCAACTACCCTGAATTTTTATCCTGTATTAACTTTCAAGTCATGTTTCAGTTTAACTAAAATAAATGTTAGACTGATTTAGCAAATGCTTTGTTTTTGTGTGGACTTGCAAGAACCAAATAACTCATCCAGTACTAACAGTTCCAGATCATAATAATTCTTCAGAAGTAGAGGCAGACTATATACTTATCTTCCAATGTGTTTGTAACCTTTCTTAAAGCATTAAGGTATAGGTCAGTGGCCGCATCTACATGTTTATTGCTGTGCATTAATATGCACTTCAGTTGCAGAGTTCATTGCTCCTGGTCCTGTGTTTATACACCTGGGACTGCAGCACAATGAGCCCTGTGGGAGCAGCCTCAGCTGGTAGCGGAGGAGGGGTCAGCCAGCCTGGGACTGCTCTGACCTGGCTCAATGCACTGCAGAGGGGATGGCTGCAGCATAAAGGTGTTCCAGTGCAGAGCTAGGTGGCAGGAAGCCCTCACACTAAAGTATTCTTGTGCACCAGTCAGCCAGGTCAGCATCTACACATGTGTTGCTGTGTATAAAAAAAAAAAACAAAAAAAAAACAAACCAAAACCCAAAAACTGCAGCAGGATAGTACTTGTATTTGCAAGTACTAACCTGCTGCAGAATTTATTAGTTTCTTCCATCCTACCAGGGCTGCATTTGTAGACCTAGGCATTTACTGCAGAGCTAATTAGGCAACTGCACAGTAAACATCTCATGTAGATCTGCCTAGTGCTTCTCAACCCATAGATTGTAATGGGCCAAGGGCTCTTTTTTGTAGTTTCACAAGGCTCATTTCTGTCCAACATCCTACCAAACAAGTGAAATGCCAAAAGGAGCCTGGAACATCAAGTCTAATAATATCTTAGTTAGGCAATAAGTTAAAGGTTTCCATCTAGTTTTTAGCCACTTCTCCGGTTCAACATGAACACTTGGGTGAACAGAAGTTGGCTTAAATCAAAGCCAGGAAAGATGGAGAGGATGGTGATGGGAAGGGTAAAACCCTTTCTGAAGATTACACCAAACTTAATATTGCACTTAGACAGGAGAGTCCATGCTTATGTCATCAAGGGGTTTTTTCATCCTCCTACAGCCAAAGTGCCATATGCCATCTACTGTGGGCCAAGAGTCTGCCCCTCCCTGTTAGGTACAGACTTGGCCACTTGCAGGCTCAACAACTCCAATACACTGTACCTGCACATGAGCATAATTTCTGCAAATAAATGTCATGCTGTACAGCAGCAGCCAGCTGTCTCGGAAGCACAGAGTGATAAGTACCTATCGCCCAGCTCTCCTGTTTGCTGTACTGGTAGGTCCAAACCCAGATCTTGTTCTCAATAAGCTAGGCTCCAGATTTAGGGACTAATTTTACATTATTGTGGCTTTCCATAGATGCTGCATTCATAGAGGTGTTGAAGCAGCCTATGTTTTGGATGAAGCTTATCAGCACTAGGGGTATGATTTTCTTAGTGGGTTATGTAAATTCTAAAAGTCTATTTAAATGCATAAAAAAAAAGAAAAGTTTGTATAGTCTGAAATCAGGGTCTTGTTACTGAATCAGGGTTTGCATCCCTAAATTGACAGCTTTGCCAGAACCACGGACACCTTTATGGGTACAGTGAATTGTTTGATTTGCATTGATCCCACCATGCATAGACTGAGGCCAAAATTCGGCATGTTGAATTACCTGAGTGGAACTAAGCGTGTGTTTGAAAGATGGAGAGAGTTCTGCCATGCACCTGTCCACTGTATCTTGCAGAATTAAGTTACAATTATGGTTGGTCCAATAAAAGCTATCACCAAAAACCTTTGTGTCTTGCATATTTACTGTCTTTACCACTCAAATATTTACTGGAGCATCATAGCCACAGTATCACTACAATCCTTTACACTAGGAGGTGTCAAACTCATCTTGTGCCCCAGGCCAGATCTACACCATAGTGTCCTTGCTGGCTATTTCCAGCCTGGGGCACAAAGCAGCAGCAACTGCAGCTCTGACATGGAGCATGTGGCGGCAGCAGCAGCAAGTGAAGCTCGGGTCCAGTTCATGCGTTGGCAAGTCCAGCCCTTCCCCATGTCCCATGCTGGAGCTGGAACTGACAGTGGCAATAGATGAAGCAGCCAAAAAGTGATGGGCTGTGTCAACCCTCACTTGTCCTCCTACAGCTGATTGCCATGTAAATGAGGGCCCAGATTGTGCAACAGCTGACGCTTCCCCTCCCCAGCCATGCCCTGCAAATCTTGTGGCCTGTTGGTAGTCGAGCAGGCCAGGTAAGAGTGGCTCCATGAGCAGGATCTGGTTTGCGGGCGAGATGTTTGACACCCATGTTCTACAGCATTGTGTGCGTGTTGTTGCCATGTATCTTCAGTTCCTTCCACCAGATGGCAACCTATAAAAAATGCTTCTTCTAAAGTGCATGTTATAAGAGGAAATGTGTGTCTATTATTATATAGGCAAGGTTCTTTGAGTAGATGTGATATCTTTTATTAGAGCAGCTGAGTAATTGGAAAAAAGTTCTTGGCAAGCTTTCAGATGCAGTTATCATTCAGGCACAGGGAGTCTCAGCTGGCCTATTATTATATATATTTTGGCAGTGTCTTGAGACACTCAATCAGGTACAAATGCAATGACCATAAAACTATCCCTGCCTTGCCAACCTGACAAGTATTAAGCAGGTTAGAAAAACTGAACATTGAAATTCCTAATTTTCAAAGTCAGGCATATGTAAATCATCTCCACAGACAATTGTTTCTTCCATATAAAAATACCTTTCAGCATGAACAACTGGTGCCTCCTGCACCTGGCAGGGCACCATAGCAGCGACTGAGGACTGCCTGCAGTCGTTGCTGGCGGTGTCAGCAGCTTGGGGGGTGAGGTGGTGAGTGGGGACCACTTGCAGCTGCTGCCAGCCACATCAGCGGTGAAGGGAGGGTGGGTGCAGGTGGCAACCGCCCACTGAAGCCAGCAACACTTTTGGTGGCATCCAATCTCAGGGGGGCACATGCCCCTCTCTGCCCGCCCTATGCATCACCTGTACCTTTCGGTGTATGTGCTCTTCAAGCTGCTGTTAGGGTTCCAGGTTCTCTGTAATGGTACAAACAATAGTGACTTGGCAAAAACAAGTTGCATTCTCCAACGATGAAGAAAGCTAATATTCCCAGTTCAACCTTATATGTTCCTCACTACTCCTATTTATTACACTGAGAGAAGCTGACACTGAGAGCATCTACACATGCACTTTACTGTAGAGTAGCCTAATTAGCTCCACAATAAAGCATCACAGTCTACATGTGCTGGTATTAGGGTGCAGTAAACAAATTAACTCTGCCATGGGATAATAGTGTCAGTATTATCTTACAGCAGAGTCATTAAGTGTAATCAAACACATGTAGATGGTGACTGCAGAGCATAAATTGTGCCCAGTCAGACCACTGAGCTGGGAGCCAGACCTTCAGCTCCTGCCAGCTCCTCTGCCACCCTATGCTACTACGCAGAGCCTGGGGCTGCTCCACCTGGGCTAAAATTGCTGCCAGGGCACACCAGTAGATACTGTGCTTGGGAGCATGAACTGTTTTGGGGTTTATTGCCTTGCATTAATTACTCATGTCGATGCATCCGCTGAGATAAAAAATGAGTGTTTAGCCTGTAGGAAGAGCCTCGCTGTTCACACATTCATAGATTCCCACAGAGTCATCTTGTTGGATTAGGATTATAAACAAATAGGATTGTTTTCAAATAAACAGTAGCAATAAACAGTAACAGGGCCTGTTAGGAATAACTCAAAGCCTAGTAAAGACAATGCAAGCCTTCCAATTGCTTGGGTGGCTTGCCTGCCGCTGGCTGCTATAGTGCAGAATCTACCCCTATTAGCAGAACAGTCTGTGGAGCAGACATCATTATGACATGTGCAATGGCCTTCGTTCAAAAGGTATCTCCCTGAGTTTGATCTTTTTTTTTTTAATATGGCTGCTAGCCCTGTGGCTCCTTAATGCTTAAGTGGATTCCACATTGTTGCAGTTGTGCAAGGGTAGAAGGACTCACTTTTATATTCATCATGCATGTCAACATGTTACAGTGACACAAATTGAATGCAATGCACTTGTTCCCATGGTGCCCAAATGCAAACACTTCCAAGAGTAGTAGCTAATTCTGTGTGATTAGAAGTCTCTGACTTGAGTTAAAGGTAGTGTGACTTCCCCACCCCACTCCCCATTTTCAGATGTCCCTAAGCTACCAAAATAAACACGTTACACCAAGCATCAAGTGAAAGAACTGTGCTTTTGTTTGGGGGGTGGGGGGGGAGAGAGAGAGCTAGAGCAAGCTATTTCTAGCATATGGTTGCTGTACCACACTGGGGAGAGTTCAGCTGTGTTTCAGATTCCTAGAACCCCAATTATAATTACTGAATTCCCTGCCCATCTGCCTAGCTGCAAAAAAACAGATGATTCTGCACCATTATTAAATTAAACATGCCCTCCATTGGGCAAGCCTGACCCTAGTTTTTCATCCCTTTACCAGAGGGTGACTAGGTCTTTTTCATACTGGTGAGACACCACAAAGGAACTCGATTTGCCTATATATTTATGCATTAATGCCTGTGTCAAACATTAAACTAAATTAAGGCATCGAGTCAGCTATCTATCCTACAATAGAGCAGCAAGGTATTTCCTGGTCAATTTAATTTTACTGTCCTGAGGGACTTCAGTATTGCCAACCCAACCATGTCAAAAATTGTGAAACAAGCTCTTAAAAATCAAGCGATTTGGAATGTAAATCATAAGATGCTATTTTTGGTGGGGGTGTGTGTGGAGGGGTTGTTTGAAGGTGTCGGGGTCTGTGGGTATGTGTGGGGTTTCAAGCCCAGGGAGGGGGTCCCGACACACTCTGGCAGGATGTGGGGTACAGTGGGTGAGGAGTGCGGGGCAGCAGCAGGGCTGGGGGTATTGTGGCTTGGGAGTCAGGGGTAGACAGGCAGATGGCAATCCACTGCACCACTGCATGACTCACCCTGGCCCTGGGGGCTCATTCATCCCAGCCTCTGCCTCGCTCCCTCCCTCACTGTGAAGGCCTTGATCTCTCCCTCACCTTCCCTTTCCGTCTGCCCCTGCCCCGTACCCTCCACAGACTTACCAGCTTGGTGCTCTCTATACGCACCAGAAAAAATCCAGAGATTTGATCTCTCTATCAGGAGATCATGAGTCAGAGTTAATTTAACTTGGAAATCAGGAATCTCATGATTTTTTCATGAGAGTTGGCATTACTGAGTCTTTGATCTCACAGTTTGAGACTGATAAACAAAGTTGATAAAAACAAGTATACTTTCTTGCCATGGGTGACTGGTGCCTCCCGAGTCAGTGACCGGGGGGGTGGTCCCCCAGCAGGCAATTGTGCTGACTTGGGGGGAGTCCCCCTGCTGGTCACGCACGCCAACCCAGAAGTGCCAGCGGTGTGTCCAGAAAGGCCAGGGATGCGCTAGGAAGTGCCAGCAGTGCTTCACCTTTCCCCTGGTGCCCCCCACTCCCTGGCTGGTGCTCTCAGGGTAGGCACCAGCATTCCCACCTGCCCCCTCTACCCATCACCTAAGCGGGGAATGCAGCTGGTCAGGCAGTGCACCAGCACTCCCAGGGGGGTTCCCATGCACCCCTGTGCACTCCCTATGCATTGCCACTGCTTTTTTGCCTCTCGATGACATCGCAAGGCTCTTGTTTTGTCCTGTTCTCACTGGAGAATCCTGCAAGCTCCTTTTAATGGAGTACTGACACAGGAAAAATCAATGCTTCTGCACCACAGCCCTACAGGAGACATCAGCATCCATTCTTTCCTTCAGTTATACTATTGCAAGGGAATTCTATGGCTCTCTCCATTTTGTCCTGCTCAGCTGGGTTTTGCTCCTCTGTCTTGAAGCACACTGTAATTGATTTGGTTTCTACAAAACTTTGAAAGCCTACTGTTATTGTCACTGAAAGAGAATAAAAATGTGCAGTTGCCTTTACTAAATTCATGTAAGTCAGATAATCTAACAGAGTCTAAAAAATATATTCAGCCAAGTATAAAAAAATGTCAATGACATCTTAAGATTTGTCAGACAAACCACTGAGTTGTCTCACACCCTTGTCAAGAACCAGCACTTAATTCTCTGGCGTGTAGAGCAAGTTTTTACAGATGCTCTTGTACATTTTAAGCATTGTTATCTACAGCAGATACTGGTCCATTAAACAAGATATCCAGACAAAAGTGGAGCACAAGAACAATTTAAAACGATGTAGAGCTGGGATCTGCTACAAACTTTGCAGTCCCTATTACCGTTTTTCTGTTTGATTGCACTGGGTAGTTACTGTGTTTGTATCTGCTATACAGTGGGGTATCAGGCTTATTCCATGCCTGGGGAGAGAGGGGGAAATTTGTTGACCACTGTAGCAGGGGAAGGAGGAGGAACATCTTACCCAGTCTCTGCATGCTGAAGATGGCTGCGTCTCCTGCTGGTGTAGCGGTCATGGCTCCAGTGGCAGCAGTGCCATGATGTAGGCTCCCTGGTGCCCCATTTGCTCCCCACCTGTCTTAAATATGATATTGAGTATAAGGCTGTGCCTCCTTTGGCAAAGCTTCCTTTGGATGGGGAGTGGAGCACTGTTCTGGCCACCCCCTGCACCCTCATAACTGCAGCCCAGGGCAGGTGCTCCACTTGCTCCTTCCAGTTATGCTACTGCTACTTAATGTTGTACCAGAGGCCTGACTGTATGAGAGCTACTTTCTAACACACTGCGGTAAAAAGGAAGCAAGAAGAGTGTTGCTTATCAGTGTTCCTCTGCTCTCTAGCTAGAACAGTGGGGGCTGGCTTGCTGCCCACCCCCCCAAGGCAAACCCCGGCTGGAGTCTTGGGCCAGACAGGGAGGTTGACCACCCCTTTCCCTGAGTTCGGAGCTGCCTTGTGGGGTTACTTACTGCTGGCTGCGACTGTGGACTACAAATCCCAGAGGCATCTGGAAGCAGAAAGCGGAAGTGACCCTGAGAGTCCTGCTCTTGTGGTAGTGGACTGCAAATTCCAGAGACCTCAGGGCCAGCAGGAAGAGTAAGTGAATACATAGCTCAGGCTGTTTCAGTTTAGAGTTTTTCAGAGAAAGAATTATTCTTGTTCAAGCTTTTATGAATTCGATGCTACTACCTTCCTCCCCCTCTCCCGCCTGCCCAGGCAGAGCACAGACTGAGGCCCCCTCCACTCCAACAGGGAGGGGGCTAAAGGGACTTTCTCTATTCCCTCTCCTTTGGCAGGGGCTGGCAGGAGTACTCTAGCAACCCCCCCACCCTGCTTCTGGCTTGAGCCACCGCAGGCATTACCTGAGTCAAAAGTGAATGTGTGCTTATGTGCTAATTGGTTCAATCTCTGCAGTTTAGACTAACTGGCAAAGACTGAATTGATTCAGCCTCAGGCTTTTTGACTGTCTGTACTTAGCCTAGAAGGGAATAGCAGGCTGCTGCCTCTTTTACTAACTACCCACCTGAATGTGCAGAGTCTGGCAGTTGGGAGAGATGCAGACCCATCAGCTCCATGTGGGCAAGCCCACAGAAGACAATGAAGTCGTGTGGGTAAAATCCAAATCTGCTGCTCAGAACCTATGACCACCTCCCCAGTGGGCATGGTGTTCTACCGTTTCACATCATTTCTGTGTCACTGTTTAGAACAGCTCTGTATTATTACTATTTATGGTAAGATGCCATTTATGGTAAGAGGCCCTGAGCCCAGGGTGCCACTGTGCTAAGCAATATACATGCACATAGTAGAAGACATCCCCCAAGTCAAAGAGCTTGTAATCTAAATAGGCAAAGCTGACAAAGCAGAGGGGAAGAAACAGATACACATATTGGTGAAGTGACTTAATAAAAATGGCACAGCAAGTCAGAGGCACAGCATCAGGACTAGCATTCAAGTCTCTGACTTCCAGGCCCAGGACCCACGAACTAGAACATTGCTTTACTAGTGATGACTGATGGTGAGAACGTGCAGGATTCTGTCCCGTTAGACAACGAGTTCCCTTCAGAGCCTCAGACACAAAAGACTCCACCAAGCAAACCTCTGGAGCAAACCTCTTGGCTTCCCAGTCAGCCAGCTTCCATAGGCTAGAGAAAGAGTGTTCCTGAACCCTGCCCCAGCCATGGCTTTGTGGTTTATTGCAGCAAAGTGTAAGAAGTTGAAGTCAGGAAGTATTTTTAATTACCTCCTGGCTGGATTTTGTGCTTATCCACAGATGTAATTGATAGTACCAGGGGTTGTCAACTGGGGGTTCATGTACCCCCAGGGGTACTTGGAAACATGCTAGGGGGTACATGTGGGTGGGCAGGGATGGAGTGCTGTCACCCACCACCCCACATTGCCACCTCCCAGGAGCAGGGCCAGGGGGGTGAGGGCAGTGGCTCCCCTCTGCGGTCGGGGAGAGCTCACTGCCACCATCCACCACTTGCAACACTGCTGCCACATGCAAGCCCTCCCCTGCTCCGCATGTGCATTCACCCTCCTCCCCCCCTCTGCATTCTGCATCTGGTCGCTGCCACTTGCACCCTCCCACTCCATCAGAAGTGTACCCAAAAAGGTACTCCTTAGAAAAGGTTGAAAACCCCTATACTAAGACATTGAGATCAATGACTACATTCTCCTTGTTATTTTATTTGTATCTAAAAGCCTGCCAAGCACTTCCCAGTGCAAGTGAAAGACTCAGGGAGACTGGGAGGCTTACAGGATAAGGCATTGAACCTGCAAGCCAGTCTGTATAAGCAAATGGACACAAAAGGAATTAACATAACAGGACCCTGCACAGACAGAGGGGCCACTCACATGGATCAAGTTTTGGGACTGAGGCCTAATTCTGTCATGATGATAAAAAACTGTAAGATAAGGTCAGCAAAGGAAGGGATGGACCCTAACAATACACAGTGATGCAATTATTCAGTGAGACTACTGCACAGCAGGAAGAAGAAAGACTTGATTAACTGCCTTGACAAACAGAATTAGTAAGTGGATATAATAGGCACATCTCTGAAGACTACAAAGACATGGGTCTGCGGGAGAGATTCAGAAGAGGAGTGGGAATGCAGCCTCTCTCTCAGGGGGCTTCACTTGCAGCCCTGCCAAGGAGGAGAGCTCCAGAAGAGGCAGGAAGAATAGAGAAAAGTTGAACAGGGCATTCATTGTAGCTGTCATCACTGGCAGGATGAAGCTGGCTAGTGCATGGCACAGATGGGAGCGAATAAAGGGGTATATTGGAGTATTGTGATACTTTGACAATTACAAATATAACAGGCTGCTCTCCTAGCTTGCCAAATGACCCTTTAGACATCTCCTCCTGAGGCTTCCTAGCAGAACTGGCCAGCCTAAACATCCCCTAGCTTTCTATAACAGGGTCAGCAACCTTTTCCTAATGACAGACTAGTGTAATAGAGCCACCAGTCCCCTGCCACTTCCCGTGCTGGTGATTCCCATGCTGCCACATCCTGCCACATGCCGCTGCTGCCTCATATACTGATGGCTGATTTCCCCCATTGTTGAAAGCTACTGTGGGCCAAATCAAACCTGAATGGGCCAAATCGAATCTCTTTGCAGGTATGATCTGGCTCAGGGACCACAAGTTGTCAACCCCTGTTCAATAACCAATTTAGTTTCTCTAGTACAGAAGACGCCCTAAGACCTCAAAACTGGCAATATGCTTCAGTACAAAAGCAGGAGTGACTGAAGGCAATAGCTATCCCTGTGCTCCTGCAAAAGCAGGGAATATGACAGGCAAAATAAGACCAGATGTAAAGATGATTCTTAAATGGACTCCCCCAACACCTGCTGATCCCCCCTGACCAGTTTGTAGCAGGCCACAAGATCCCCCCTCAGCCTTCTCTTGTGGAGGCTAAACAGGTTCAGGTC
>JAGPOW010003648.1:90313190-90340837 GCA_030014935.1 Caiman crocodilus
TTGATCTCCCCTGATGAGCTTGTAGGCAGCCACCAGGTCCCCCCTCAGCCTCCTCTTGCTGAGGCTGAACAGGTTCAGGTCCTTCAGTCTCTCCTCGTACGCCCTGTCCTGTTGCCCTCTCACCAAGCGGGTGGCCCTCCTCTGCACCCTCTCCAGGCTGGCTACATCCCTTTTGAAGTGCGGTGCCCAGTACTGAATACAGTACTCCAACTGTGGCCTGACCAAAGTCGCACAGAGGGAGCATATCATTTCTCTGGACTGGCTTGAGATGTGCCTTTGGATGCATGACAAAGTATGGCCGGCCTTGCTGGCTGCGGTCTGGCATTGGCGGCTCATGTTCGTCTTGGAGTCAATAATGACTCTGAGATCCCTTTCCACCTCTGTGTTTTCAAGAAGGGAACTCCCCAGCTTGTATATATCCTGTGGATTCCTTCTTCCAAGGTGCAGCACCCTGCATTCATCTACGTTGAACCCCATTCTATTCTCATCTGCCCTATCCTATTCTCATCTATTTTGGGTGAGCAGGGAAGGTTATTACTGAGCATGCATCCACCTCCCAACAAGTAACAAGAAACATCAAGGCATGACTGTGATAGGTGAGAGATGGGCATCACAGGTTGAGTAGCAGCAGAACCTTCCAGTTCTCCCCATGGCTTTCCCCAACAAGGCACCAGGCCACTGGGGACCACAGTGATATAGCACATGCTCTCAGCAGTGCTCTGCTGCTAAGGCAGGGGGACACTGTCCCTGCCTGGGCTCCAGTGACAAAGCCCACCCTGGCAGCAGGCCACTTGTGGGGACCATTTACACATGCCATACTGCACAGTAATTACTCCCAAGTAAATTTGCTACTTGTGTTTACAGGTGTCAGTACTCAGTAGTTAAAAATGCCTCGGCACAGAGGAATTTCTCAGCACAATAAGATTCCTCGGTGCGACGGAATTCCTCGGTGCAATGAACAGTTCCCATTGTTTGGGTGAGCGCCACCCGTTGGCTGCTTGTAAATTATTCCTACCTGGCAACTAGCAATTGGCTCGCTAGCCGTATAAGAGCTAGAGCAGTTTCTGCCCAAATTGGAGAACTCCGCATGCACCTTGAACTGAACTTGGCAGACTGATCACCCACCAACGACTCCCCATCGCCGACCGTCCCGACGTACCCCATGCCCTGCATGCTCGAAGATATCTCATTGTGTTGTTCAGAGCTCTACCCGGTGCAACAACAACGGAAGTTCCTATGCTGTGTACTTCAACAGTGTAAGTAAAACCATCTCAATTTAACCAATACGTGTCTGTGCCTAATTCTGCTCCATTGATCAAAAGTACCCACCTGCTGTCTGGGCTCTTGGCCACAGCCCTGCCAACCATGCTCAGCACCCACAACAGGTAGCATATTTACTCAAGATTAGAGCAAATCACTGTACAGTAAGCATCTGCATGTGTAGACAGTGACACTGCACAGTAATTTGCTCGAATCTTAAGTAAAGCGTCTTGTATAGACATAACCTGTATGAATTCAAAGATCCTTCTCATAGACATGGAGCAATACAATGGGTTACCAGTTAGCTGTGCAAATAAGGCAATAGGCTGTGGACAGGGTCATGGTTGGAGTACTGGTGGGTCCCAACAATGTCTGGCTACTCTAGTGGCCTTAGTTATTATAGCCAGCAAGCTTATAATAACCCTGCATTTGTCCTAAGGTATTTCTTGAGACTGAACAAAGATCAACACATTAAAGGTCAGAGTACTATAGGCACCTTTGTATCCTCCCATCCCTCTAATGTGCACTGTCACAGGAGATCTGTTTCCAAGAGTTCAGCCCAACAGTTCCAATGTACAGTACATCATCAGTAGTCATTTAGTAGCAATAAGAGCGAGCTATTACCCTTTAAACAGGCTAGGTATATCTCTGTAGGATCTATTGATTTATTCTGGACTCATACAGACATTCAGCTTCTCCTGGGAAAGTTGCTTCTCTCCTAGGAAGAACCAAGAGCATGCAGAGGTTCAGGATTTTTCTCCCAGAGCATAAATGGCAACTCCTGGAAAAAAATAACCTGGGAACAACAAGGGTTAAATCACAGAGTGAAAGTTGGTACATGGTCTTTTCTGAGAGAAGCCACAGCATAGTTCTCCAGCATCCCAGGGTGCTTTGCTCTGCCCCTCCCCCACCCTGTTGTTCCCTAGACCCTGTTGTTCCAGCTGAGCAGGGAGCAGAATACACTCCCTTCACAATTCCACATTGTGCTGCAGGGAGACACAGGCTAACCCCGAGTAATCTCAGGGTTATCTCCAAATCAGGGCTCTCCTGTGCACTGCTGTTGTCTGCTTCCAGGCAGACTGAGAGAGTCTTTAGATCATGCTGAGATATGTGCACAGTGGCCCCTGGCTGCACCATGTCTGGACTGCATGCTCTCTAGTCTTCAGGAACTCAGCATTTGAATGTCTGTGCAGGCATTTCCTCTAGGTAAGCTTTTCTACCAGGAAAAGAAACCTGGAAGAATTCTCCCAGATCATTTGAATGTGTGTATGCAGCCTGATAGTTCTCTTCTCAGTTATTAACCTTATTCATTTTATTTCTACCTTTTCATCATTTTCTATATTATTTTTATAGTATAAAACAGAGGATTGGTGTCACTAAAAGAAGCATTTTAACAGCTGACTTGAAAGCTACCTTTCTCAAAGATGGTGTGAGAGCTCAATGTTTCCTTGAATTTACTGTATGTGTTAGTAAAATATATATTAAAAGTAGATGAGTTACGTGGGGGCATTAAGATAAACAATTATCCAGACTATGAAACCCTGAATAGATACAGCCTTACAGTGAATGCAAGCAACAATAAATTTGCCCTTTTCTATCAGGTAAGAGAGCATTGCTTTAATGGAGAGTGACATTGCCCCTTAGAGAAAGTCATGGTGCCAGTTTCTCTCTTGTAGTATGCTCACCACTGAAAATGTCAAGCACAAGAGAGCAGTGCTGAATAAATATTAGCATGTCTAGGTGGCTGACATGACCTAAGGGCTAGATTCTTTTGTCACTTGACTTCTGTGTAAATGTATTAACTTGAATGTAGTTAGTCCTGATTTATACTATGGTATGAGCTGGAAAGTGGAAACATCAGGCTTAATCATTGTCTCAAATATTTCACTCATTGTGTGGAGGTATAACTGTGTTAGAAAGAAGAAGGGCTGGTCATATATTCAAGGCCTGGGTCAGATTCTGTTACCTATATTCACATATTCTATAACTAGTCCCGTGGGTGTGTGGCAGAATCTTAGTATTTTAATTAGACTGGCATTTTCACACTAGCCAAATACTGATATATTCCTAATTAGTGAAAATCAAATTTCAATAAATCTTTCTTGTTATAAATTAATTTTCAGGAATAATTTTAGTTTTGAAAAGCTGCAACCATTTCTATAAAATAAATATTTTCTCTACTTCCCTCATTTATACCTAGCACGTGAGGTAGTTCATTCTGTTATGTCTTATTCATTCATAAGGCTGGAGCCCTTTCACAATGCAGAATCAATCCCACAGCTACTTTAAATTCACTGCCTCTTCATATATTCATGTCATCATCTGTAGTGATCTGATATGGAGTTCATTTAGGTGAATTAAAGTTAAATTTATATTACACTCTAGCATTCTTTGGAATCCAATTTATGCTTATTGTTGTATGCAAGGATAATACAAACTTAGGTGTATATTAGTCATCTTCAATATTCTCAACACATAGGAAATCATTTGCCTTTCCAGGGCAATATTACTGTTACTGTCATGGTAACTGATAAGAATGATAATGCTCCAGAATTCACTTAGAAAGCATATCCTACAACCATAAGTATGATGAATTCAGTAGCAACTCATGTGCTTACTATAAAAACAACAGACAAAGATCAGGTAACTCTTTTTAATTTAATTATTTTTTCTTTTTAGTTTTAAAGGTGTTCTCTATTCTAATTTTTCCACCGGGTGCATAATAAACAAGTGGAGTAGGGGGCGAGGGAAGAAAGAGCATTCTAATTAGCAGGCACTACAATAAATTTGGAATCAGGACGTCTATGTTCACTTTCACAGACTCATTCTTTGGTGTTGAACAAGTCATTTAAATTATCTGTACCCTAGTTGCCCCCTTTTAAATATAGGGGACTTGTATCAATATTGTAGATATATTATGAGGTTTAATTAAGCAGTGCTTATAAAGTTATTTCAGCTCCTCAGATGGAAGGCTTTATAAAAGCAATAAATACTCCTACAGCTGAACTGAATACCTACAAATATCTCCCAAATATTTTACATTGTGCTCTCCAGACCACTATTCTCTATGTGGTCCCACAAACACCCATCCTGAAAGTTATCCATCTAAGAGTAACTTAATTTGAATTATGTATTTCGAGTTTACCCATCACTGTCTAATAGGCACCAGTGTCTACAGTCAGCCAGTGACTGTAACAATGTCACTTCTGAAAACTCCATTTTCAGGAAGGGAACTTCTAGAAGTGACAACAAATGAAATATGGGAAGCAGTTGCCTACCTATTTGATTTGGTCAAACTAGGTTGCTCCAGTTCAAATGTATCTCTGTATTGAAAAATAAAAAGAACACTCTGCTTTCCTATCTTCCCTACCACTTCTTTAATTTCTGTTTTGATGTACATATGTTTAACTCTTGGGGTGTGAACACGTGTCCAATTTAAAGGGGCAGCAGCTGGTCCATTCTAATTGTTTTGTGTGACTGAGCTAAGAATTATTCAAATGGAGCAAAACCACTCCAACTTTAAGCCTGGATGAAGCAATGTTAAGGTTGGCATAGTTTTGCTACATTTGACTTCCTCTCAGCTCCTTCACACATAACAATTAGAACACACCAGCTGCTATCCCTTTGAAGCATTCCCTTTTGAAAGTGGTCCAACATGTCTACACTCTTAGCATGAATTTAAAACTCATGCAAAGTGCTGGGTCTGGCAGCAGGGGAGACTCAAATCCTTTCCCAACATACAAAGCAAGTACAAATTCACATATATAGGTTCACAATTCACAGTATAGGTTTCTCTTGCTTTATGCTGTACATGCATTCCTGGAAAACAGTGCATAACTCGAATTCGCATAAAGGGAACCCTCTTTACAATGTAACAAATAGGGATATGTTCCCAGACCTCAGCTTTTTTGGCCCCCAGACCCATTTCTATCACTTTTACAAGACAATTTTGGTACTCATCAACAGCAGACAGTACACACGAGCACAGAGTGGTGGTGAATGTTACCATAATGGTGATGACAACAATAGAAACGTGTTGCAGACAATGAGTGAGGAGCAGAAATCCACATGGGAGACTATATTTTGGTGCACATCACTCCCACAATGCACCACACAAAGCAGCTGAATGTGGGTTTCCACGATACTGATCTCATAAGAGTGAACTTACCTGACACACAACAAATTTTTGGTCTAAAAATGGTCATTGCATAACAGCGAATCTGCACATACAGAACCCGCATAAAGTGAGCGAACCATGTAGTGGTAATTCAGCCATCTTTACACTATCCTGACTGGAGGTGAGAGAGGTCCATGTAGCCCTAGGCCTCTCTGAAGAAATGGCTGCAGATGTGTTGGGCAGCAGTTGTAGGGGAAAGACTTTGGCTAGGTAGATGCTTGCCTACTGAGAGCTGGACAAAAACCACCCATTTGTTTCTTGCAGGAATGTATTTCTGAACCCACAAGGCAGCTAGAAAGTCAGTTTGCAGAGGGCATGGTTCTGATAATTTTTTGGCACCGGGAGTGATTCAAAACAAAACACCTTGCCCTCTTTTTGTATAGTAATATGAAGGGTTGCTCAGATCCAGAGCCCATTTAAGTCAGTGGAAAGACTCCCCCTAAATTCAGTTGTTGGGTCCATGAGCCTTATTTTTAACAATGGCTTTTATGATTTAAGAACTAAAAATATTTTAATTGATTATGAATATAAATGTATGGAAATAATTATTCAGGGACATAAACCAGTATCTTTACTGAAGCCCAAACGGATATCATACCGTTCAGGTTATACATATGCTGTGTCCCAAACTCATGCAGGACACTCGCTGATGCCAGGCAGGGTTGTACAACGCACCGTGGAGGATGGGGAATGAGGTGTTCTCCTTTTTCTTGAGGCAGTTCTCCGGAGGAAGTTGTCCAAAGTCCTTGGATTAGATATGATCTTTGGTCACAAAGCTGTTGAAATATTTTCTAATTCATATATGCATATATGTATATGGGCATGGGATATAGTAGATGGCCTTTAAGGCCAGATCTAGACATGCAGGCATGCAAGGTTTGTGGTGCCACGAACCTCTTTGCGGTGCCAGAAACTGCACATGTTGCATGTTAAACTGTGTGCAACACTGCTAATTAGCAGCACTTGGGCAAAATTTGCTACTATTTTGCTGGTAGCAAAAAAACTCTGGGGAAAAGTGGCACAAAGCACACCAAAGTGCTGCGTGCTAGGACAGACGTGGAGATCCCCATCTCCTCATGCTGTGGAGCCCTCATGCTGAGGCACTTTGCACTCCAGCTGGATGGGGCGCCGTAGGTCTCGAGACAAACGAGCCGGTGGCCCTGAGCTGACTGTTTCCCTGTCTCTGCATGCCTCAGTGTAAGGGCTCCGGTGTGGAGCCCCCACACTGAGGCGTATGGAGCTACCATCTTGAGGCACTGCACCCCGGCCAGCAGCAGAGCACATGCCTTGAAATGGGGGAGCCAGTCAGCCCCTGTCTCCACATGCCTCAGCACAGGGGTTTTGCTGTAGAGACCCTACACTGAGGCATGTGGAGCCCCCACCTTGAGGCATACTGCAATGCGTCTTGAGACAAGGAAACAGGCAGCCCAAGAAGCTGCCAGCTCCCCCATCTCAAGGCACACTGCGTACTAGCCAGCTGTGAAGTCTCCACACCAGACCAGACCCTCCTGCTGAGGCACACGGCCCAGGGCTGCCTGCTCCCTCATCTCACAGGGTGCCTCAGTGCCAGTGCTTTGCAGTGCATCTCCACCTATCGTTCCCTGGCTGGCTGGGACACAGGGTGCCTCAGCATGGGGGCTGCTTGCCGGCTAGCTCTGTGCCCCAGCCAGGCCCCCCTGCAGCCCGTGCTGCAGCAGGATACTGTGTCCCACTGCAAACCATATCAGCAGGGGTCTGCAATGCAGCACACAGTAACAGCACAAATTTGTGCCATGACTATTTGTGCTGCTGCAAACCCACACCTCTGCTCATGTGGACGTGGCCTAAGAGGCCATTCCCACCTCCAGTAGCAATGGGCCATGTCATCCCATCACTTTTTATGTAGAAATCAACATAGGTTTTTGTATAAAACTAGATATCTGAATGTAATTGAATATAGCTCTATGATACTATGATACTCTTTCTACAGCCCACAAAATGGATTCTTGTGTTACCTCAGGTTGTAAAATATATGGCTCTTAAGAAGCATCAGGAGCCATTTAGGTTTTCTGAAGTAATTCTTGGAAGGAAGAGTCCTTGGACCTCAGACATCACCACAGATGAATACTGTGCTGCAGCTTCAGCTCTGAGCATCTTCAGTTACATTGAAGTTCAAAAAGTTTACTCATTTTAGTTAAATGCAGGGGAACTTGATTCCATTGCGTGTATGTCATGGAGCTTAGATGGTCGGACTGTCTCACCACTGCATACTATGAGGGCGCTGCCCCTTTAACTCCCTAATGCTGCCCCTTCAGCTCTAGGAGCTTGTGGTTCACAAGGAAGCATGCTTGGTAGCAATTCTGCCCCCTTCCATATCCTCAATCTGATTCTGATGGTTTGAGCTCCCCTTCACTTAGTGAAAAGGAGCATATAAGTCTATGTATTTCAAAATACTATAGAGTTGTCCCAGGGCAACTAGGTCTTACCAACATAGGAGAAAGCTACAAGGTATGAAGAACAGTTTCCATTTTAAAAGCCAAATGTCAAGTATCACACATTTACAGTCTTTATCCTTTTTCTTTTCTGAATCTAGGTCACAGATCCAGATTCAGGGAATGACAGCTTTCTGCTGTAGTTTGGTGGATCGTCCAACCAGTGAATTTAGCAGTGATGAAAGTACAGGGCAGATTTCTACGGTGCCACGGTGCTTGTACACGTGATGCCATTACCATGCACATGTGAGGAAAATGTCACTTTGTAAGGCTTAATGGTGTCACACTATACATGTACAGGAGTTTTGTGGGTTTAAAATGACGTTGCACTATTGCAAACTAAACTACACCCTGATACAGTTTTGTTTGTAATGATGCATTGCAGCTATTTGTAACAATGCATTGCAGCTATTAGTCAGTTCACCTCCCCCCCAGCCATGGGAGAAGTGGGCATGCTCCACAGAAAAAGGGGATCTGGTCCCTAACCTCCTGAAGGCAAAAGTGGTAGGAGCCCCGATCCTTTTCTATGTTTTTTTGGCAGAGCCTGCCCATCTCTCCTGTGGCTGCGGGACAAGCTGTCAGCGAGCTGAGTGGCCCCTGAATTGTGGGGGCCCTGGTCCTTCCTTCCATGATGATGGTGCCCACTAAGGCTGCCCAATTGGGTTCCCAGTAGGCCAGGTGCTGCCCCAGCTCGGGGCCAGGGAAGAGTCGGATCAGGGCAGATGCTGCCTCCAAGCTGGGCCAGCACCTATCCCACTAGCAGCCTACCTGGGTGGCCCCGGGGAGGTGTTGCCACCATGGAGGGAAGGACTGGGGCCTCCTGCAGCTCAGGGACTACTAGCCTGTGGGCAGCTTGCTCTCTGGCCACAGGCAGTCTCCACTGGAAAAAAGAAAGGATCACACCCCATGCTGTAACAGTGATGGAAACCCCTAAATTGAAACAATGTGTTTCAATTAAAAACCCACCATTTCAATTTAGGGGGCACAGAATGCAACCCTAGGGATTAACCCCCTCACATATACAAGTGCCCTCAGTAACAGGAAAAGCTGGATTATTTTAAAGTAAAAGTTACAGCTCAGGGAGGAAGAAGCCTCGGAGCAGAAACAGCAGTTAATGTAAGAATATTAAGCATTGCTTATTTCTCTTTTCCTTCCATGTTCAAGCTCTGTGTAAAATCAGGTCCAGCCTTTGTAAAGCTAATCCTATAATTAGCATTAAATAATGAAGCCATGGATCTACTACATAGGGTGATATTTTAGATAAGTGTGTGATTAAGTTGTCATTTCCCTTAACAGAAGAAATCCTCATTGAATCACAGTGCTGGGGAGGACTTCAATCTTTATCTAAGGCAATGATTCTCAACCAGGGTGTTGCAGGGAGCTGTGTCATCATAGCTTGTCACTACAGCAACATAGCATCCAAAAATAACCATGCACTGCCGGGACTACACAGCACTACTAAAACAAGTACTAAATGACTGTGCAATACCAAATGCACAATGGAGCACACATGTAGACATGCCCCTTGAGAGCTTTTCAAGGGTGCACTTGGTGCCACATAATGTTAGTACTGATTTGTGGGTAAACCAGTTGTGGTCTGAGCTGTTTTCAACAGAATTACTCTATTATTTTTACATAGTCAAAAAATGTGTGAAAATTAAGAGTTAGTATTTTCCAAGGGGTGTCTTGAGCCTAAAAAGGTTGAGAACTGCTGATCTAAGGTATCACAAGCATTCATCTGAAGTGCTCCAAATCCTGCTCCAGTTTAAATTTGGAGCACTTCAGCTCTGTGCAGACAGGTATCCCCCACCTGCTCCAGAGGAGAGCTTCAAAATGCCCACCAAGACATGTAGTTGCTTCTTGTCCTCTCAGTAGAAATCCTTGTATGCATTGCAGCCTCCAGAGGTTCACAAGGACATGCTCTGGAAGGAATGAACAGAGGGCGTGTGTGTGTGTGTGTGTGTGTACACACAGACAAACATTTGTAAAAATATATGTCTATATATATAAAATTATATATATTTACACTCCTAGTCACACATCAAAAAGGAAAACCATAAACATGTTACAATATATGCAACCACACATCCATGTGAGCCCGCCTGTCTCTTACATCTGTTACAATATATGCACTTGCTGACCTGCACACCCATACAAAAGCCTGCCACATCTGTGCAAAAGCCCAAAACACAATCCTTTAATCCTCACCCTGGTTACGGGGTTGCAAATCTCAGTTCATCTGTTGTTCATGTCACTATCAATATAATCTACTAATGAACTAATGGAAAATGGTCTAGGCTAGTGAACACGGAGTTGGGAACCTTAGGCTCTCCTACTGACTCTGCTACTTGTACATGGCGTGGTCCTGAGCAGACTACTCAATCCCTGGAATTCAACTTCCCCATTTATAAATAGAGAAGATTACCCCTTGAGCCACTATTGTAGAGGATATTGTGGATGTTTGTAAATTAAAATGGTAAATAAATACAGCTTTATACTAAACACTGGTTTTAATAATAAGCTGTATAATTTCTAGATTCTAAGAATTTGTCATTACCTAGTTAAATAAAAATGTTATCTCCATGTGTTGGCAAGGTTTTAGAAGAAAAAACTCAAGTGGACTGTGTACGTCATTGATGTGTCATTTAATAATGTTAAAAGAGGAGCAAGTGAAAACACCAATGTTACACATGGAAAAATCATTGTTGCTGATCAGGCAACCCAAGCAGTAGCAGCGGAAGATGTGAAGTGGTCTGTATAACTACATCACACACCGTTTATTGCAAGTTGCAAAACTGGATTTTCTTTCCCTTTAAATTATTAGCAGCCTAATTATGGTTGAATTTATTTAGCTCAATTAGGAATTGACCTGAAATACACAGCACTCCGGCTGAGCTATATGTAGAATTCATAATGTTTAGTTAAATCTTCAAAAGTTTATTTTCTAGAGCAGGCTAGAACTGCTCATTTTTAAAGACAAAATTGCTATTGAAATTGAAACTATGTGTTTTAAACAGGTCAATTTTGATGTAAATCTCTGTTCAAAAATTGTGAAAGGTTTTGTCTTGGTTTAGAAACCCTAAGTTTTAGACAATTCTAAAATATAATTCCAGAATTTTGTTTCAATATTATTCTTTTTGCTAAGTTTGTACGTTTCATGACATGTCGGAAGTGTATAATCATTTAAACATCCTATTATTTTTATTTTATTTTGTAAATAATTACTGGTACTTATTATGCATTGATTTAGAAAATGTCAGATGTTTTAAACTGTATCCTGTCTGTGTAGTGATAGAACATTTGGTGTCAAACAGTTTCATTATCATGCAGTCGGAGCTGCCAGAGATACTCTAATCTAGAATATGTTTCGGCAGTTTAAAGTTTTAATACTTTAATCATTTTATGTCATAGTTGTATTTAACTCTATGACTGACATGTCATGAAATAATATAAAGGGAAAATTCCATAACTTAAAAATTCAAAATTAAAATTTCAAAACAAAATTTCTCGAAATGAACTCTTGGGGGAATTTCCATATAATGGGAAGCAGTGAAGATACTCAAATTCAGAATTAAAATAATTTTTAAATGACTGTATTTTCTACAGCATGGAAATTCTAAGCATCAACCATCTCTAGTTCTCACTGAGAACTTACTTGACGTTTTGAAATACCATAGAGAAAGTATAATTTTGATATTTCCAACCCAGTTTTGCAGATGTTCAGGAAACCTGGATGTTGTTAAGGTAAAAATTAACCTTATGAAAACATTGTGCAGAATTCAAAAGGGCAGAAGGCAAGTCAGAGCATTCTATAGGAATTAAGTAGAGCATTATAGAAACTAAACAGCTGTGGAATTTAAATGATAATCAGATCCTTATAACAGGACCCTGCTTAAAAAAACATAAAAGTAATACATTTCTATTCTACTTGACAGGATTTTATCATTAAGGTACAGGACTGAATTTAGGTCCAACATAGGGCAACAAAAATGGTTAGGGGGATGAAGCACCTGACTTATGAGAGGTTGAGGGAACTGGGCTTATTGCAGAAGAGAAGACTGAGGGGACATTTAACAGCAGCCTTCAACTGCCTGAGGGGTGGTTCCAAAGAGGATGGAGCTAGACCAGGAGTGGGCAAAATCCAGCCCACGGGCCAGATGTGGTCCGCCAGGTCATTCTATTCAGCCTGTGGGGCCCCTAAACATTTAGAAAATTAATATTTATCTGCCCCTGGCTGCCTGTTATGCGGCCCTTGATGGCTTGCCAAAACTCAGTAAGCAGCCCTCTGCCCAAAATAATTGCCCGCCCTTGAGCTAGACTGTCGTTAGTGGTGGCACATGACAGAACAAGGAGCAATGCTCTCAAGGTGTAGCAAGGGAAGTTTAAGTTGGATATTAGGAAACACTTTCTCACTAGAAGTGTGGTGAAGCCCGAATGGGTTACATAGAGAAGTTGTGGAATCTCCATCCTTGGAGGTTTTTAAGCTCTGGCTCAACAAAGCCCTGGCTGGGATGATCTAGTTGGAGATGGTCATGCTTTCAGCAGGGTTTGGACTAGATGACCTTGTAAGGTCCCTTCCAACCCTCATTTTCTATGATTCTATGTCATGGGTTGTCAACTGGGGGGTACACGTACTTCTGGGGGTGCTTGGAAAGGGACTAGGGGTACACGCAGGCAGGTGGGGATGGAGCACCGCCACCTCCCAGGAGCAGGGCTTGAGGGGCGAGGGCAGTGGCTCCCCTCTGCAGGCAAAACAGGCACTGCCTAGCCAGCTGGATGCAGGGGTGGGGGGAGCTCACACATCATGGCCACTGCCACCATCCACAACCCCATGCTGCTGCTGCGTGCAAGCCCCTACCCCCGCTCTGCATCTGGCCACCACTCCTCCTCCCCCAGCTCCGCTAGAAGTGTACCCAGAAGATGAAAACCCCCGCTATAAGTGAACTCCACTGAGTTCCTATAATGGCTTCTGCCTGTTTCAAGTGGCTTTGAAACCTGCCTAGCAGTTGTGGATAATAACATCAAATTGAATCATTGCATTTTGTCTTGCATCTCAGCGTTGCTAAATGCAATTTCTGTGACTGACTTGTGTCTTATCAGAAACATCCACAATCTTGACACGTTACTGTACAACAATTACAATGAAATGATGAATGCCAAGACCTGTATCTCCTCCTGATAAGAATTACAATGCCGCTTGCTGTTTGAAACAAAAAAGTGCTTTGTAAGACCCATGAAGATGAGGACATTACATTTTGGATTCCTGCTATTCCTTTTAAATTTATGCCGCAAGAGAACAGCCTGGGAAGCAAGTGAGTGCTCTGTTGGGAGTATTGCTTGTAGCTTCTGAAATTCAAGGCTGTGCCAACCATGAAAATGCACTTGATCATGCTTCACCCTTTCTTCTCTAAGAGCAACAATACTTTACATATGCAATGAGCCACTTGTGCTATTTCTGACATGCTCTGGCATTTGCGCCTCATACCAAAAAAAGTCTCACCTCCAAAAGCTCCTCTGGCTCTATCCTAACTCTGTGGTGGGTCCAATAAAAGCTGTCACCCCCAGGCATTCTTGCCTCATCATGACCATAAAGGTATGATGCTCTGTGACCTTTCACTCTTGAGAACAAAATCGCAATCCCCCCCCCCCCAACAATTGAGCCCAGCTGTGTGCTGCTGGTTAGAAGGTAGGGCAGATTTGCACCTTGTGGACTACTCAGAGTTGATATAGATAAACAAATACAGGTACAGAGATAGAGGTATAGATACAGGCACAGAGATAGATACAGGGAGGTATAGATATACAGTCAGACTACCCAATATATCTCTCTATATAGATATATGTAGATATCTAGAGATAGCTAGCTAGACTACTATACAGAGTGACACAGAGATAGATATAGACAGAATACTACACAGATAGTGATGTAGATGTATATAGAGATACGGAGATAGCTCATTGTAGATATACAGATACAGATATATAGAAGAGCCACGCGGAGCAGATATATACTGATCTAGGGATATCACATATAGAGAGAGCTGCATCCAGCTAGAGATCTCGAGACAGGCAGAGCCGGAGAGATCCACGTGTGGAGCTAGAGCGCTCTCTCTCTCAGTGGACGTGGGCAGAGAGCCCAAGGCAGCCCTGTGCCGGTGCAGCGATCACAGCTCTGTACGCAGACAGATGGGGATGCAGACGGGGGGAGGCGGTGGCGGTGTCGCTGTGTGCAGACGCCGGCCGGCGGGGCGGGGCGGGGCGGACGCGGCGGCGGCGGCGGGCGCGGGAGGCTGCCGGGCCGGGGCTGAGGCCGGGGCTGCCCTATTGCGGCGCCGCCATGGCCAAGTGGGGGCAGGGCGACCCGCGCTGGATCGTGGAGGAGCGCGCGGACGCCACTAACGTGAACAACTGGCACTGGTGAGCGGGGGGCGGGGCGGGGCGGGGTGCCCGGCGGGGGCGCGGAGCCCGGGCGGGAGGGCGGGCGGGCGGTAAAGCGGCGGCCCGGCTTGGCGCAGGACGGAGCGGGACGCGACGAGCTGGTCGCGGAGGAAGCTGCGGGCCGTGCTGGCGGGGCTGGCGGTGGAGGGCGCGGCCGGGCGGTGTGAGGTGCGCGACGTGAAGCAGGTGGACGGCGAGGCGTCCTGCAGCTGCCGCCGGGGCCGCCTCTTCTTCTTCTACGACTGGCGCATCCGCCTCGCCTGGACAGGTACCGCCCGCCCAGCCCCCTCCCCACACGCGCACACACACACGCACACAGGAACGACGCGTGGGGGGGGGGGCACGGCGGTGGCAGCATCTTTTTGTAGGGGGATGCACCACCACGCTCAGGGGGTGCACATATGCATCTGCGTGCACCTCCTACACGTTGCCCTTGCACACATACATGTACACACGCATACACACATGCACCTCCTGCCTCCCCGTGTCGTATGGCCTGTGCACCTGCCCTCTGGGATCAGGGCAGGACTGCCCACCACTCGGCACCCACTGTCCTCAGTTCAGTCACCGTCTGGGTCTCGCCCTGAGCTCAAGGGTCTCACTGGGTGCCCCAAACCGCTGGGACCCACGAGGTCTCTTGCAGTGCCCTGAGCTCAGGGACTATCCAAGCCTCGCCCTGTCCCCCAATCTCAGCACCCGCTGCATGCCCCCCTGAGCTCAGTTTCATCTCACACCCCAAGCCCAGGGGCCCTCTAGATCTTGCCCATTGGGCCTGCACATAGGATGCCCACTAAATGATTTGGAAACATCTGAAGCCCAAGGTGGGGGTGGAGGACGCTTGCTGGTAGTAGGGCTATACATGGTTCTTGAACGAGTCACAGATTTAGAATTGATTTGGCTGATTTGACTTGGAGCACAAACATTTTTTCTTAAAAAAAAAATGTTGTCCAATGCCCCAAGCTCAGCCTTGTCTGGGTGTCACCTAGTGCCCTGCGATCCAGGACTGACCAATTCTTGTCCCGTGTCCTGACATTAGGCACAGTGTGAATCTGACCACAGCAGCCAGGTCAGGGTGACCTGGAGTAGGAGGCACGACTTGTCTCTGCCTGGCTCTGGTAGCCCTTTGGGACAAGAGCAAAGATACCACCCACTCTACCTAACTCCAAGTGTAAATGCCACCAGAGGCCAAGGCGAGGGAGTGTGAGCTGCCAGTGTCGAACCAACCTGACTTAGAGGGAGTCTGTCTTCCTTCACTTCTCCTCGATCAGGCACAGTCCTGACCCCTAAGTAAGGCTGAATGTGGGAGCCATCACCTGTACCCTGCAAAAAGCAGACATTTTTGCTGCAGTCTGTTCTTCCTGCTGTGACTTTCTTGAATTGTCTTGAAATCAAGGAACTGGCAGGTAACAGGTTAATATGGGTACAGTGACCACTAAAAAATAAACCACCCTGGAGGAGCCGTCTTGGGAAAGCGTCAAACCGTTGACCTCTTACAGACAAGCTGCTGCAACACAGTAGGTAGAACAAGCACTAAAAAATTAAGATAAATAATTTGAAGATGTTAAATCAAGGACAGAGAATGATGAAAGAAGCTGGGCAGTGATATTAAAGTAATGTGGTGCAAGCAGGAATATACAGTGTAACCATAGCTCTTTGCTGAGGCAGTGTACTGTCTTGGGTTTTCGTCCTTAAGGCCCAAGTCGCAGAGAGGAGTGCTTGGCTGAATGAAAATGCATGCTTCAGAAATTATACATGGGCTTGCAGTCTGAAAGGGTGGAGTTACCGGTCTCCAGCTGCAGTGCCCAGTGACTGGCTAGGCTTTAACAGCTACAGCAGGAGATGGAAATAGTAATGCATTTAGCCTAGTCTCCTAATTCTTCACACCCCAGAGTGGAGAGTGGGGAAGTGGATACTTGCTGGCTGCTCTTTTTTTTTCTTCTCCTCAGGTAATGTGAGGAAATCAATAGCTGAAGGAGCTCTTTTCCTATCTTGTGCAAAACGCTGTATGCCACCCACACAACCTTCCTGCAGCAGGGTTGGCGTGATGATGTAGTTCTGATGGTCCAGGAAATATGCAAAAAGCCAGGTTTTGGGTTTGGGTTTTTTTTTGGTGATGTCTTTTATTGGAGCAACAGGATAGTTGGAAGAGATGTTAGACAAGCTTTCTGGCATATCTCTCCCAACTATGCAGTTGGTCCAGTAAAAGATATGAGTAAAAAAACTTTTGTATCTTGCATATAGAGGCTTACTTGGGACATTCTTATTAATGTTAAGGGGATTTTATACCTAACCCTTGTGCATATTGATCAGGGAGTACCTTCTTTATAAATGTATTGGAAAGATGAGCTAAAAAAGCAGTCTTCATTTTGAGATCTGAGCATAGAGGATATTGAGTACAACTAAAATGAAATCCAATGGGGAAACACAAAAGCATCATTGTGCAGGGTTGAGTTATTTAAATCAGGACCATTTAAACTATTTAAATAGATTTAAGATACCAATATAAAATCAATTTTGCAGAGCTTCAGCCTTATACTGCAGTTAATTTTATAAATAATTAAGGTGTTTCACTGTCATTGTGGGCAGAGCATCTTATGTTTTCAGAAGTGCTGTAAGCAAATAAGACAAAATAAGTTTGTGTTCCCACAAATGCTTTAAAAATTATTTTTTTTCTTCCTGGCATGCTTTTTTTGGTTCCTAAAAAAACCCCAAAACAAAACGAAAAAAAGCTATCAACTATAAGCTGTTTCTACATCTACTTTGTTGTAATGGGAAAAAATTGTTTGCAGACATTTCTGTAAGTGGTGACTGGAAGATTCTTGCATCTCACTGAGCTCCAAGAGCTGGGCTTTTTCTCAGTGGTGCATCTATGACCGACTTCCCTTGCATGTGCTCTGACCAATCAGAAGTAAAAATGTACATTACTTAAAAAAATAAAAATCCTAAAGCAGCTATTTTTTCACTCTTCAATTACTTCATACAGTATTCTGCAGCTTCCATTAAAAAATTAAGATTTCTTAGTAGGAAAAAGAGTACTGCTGAAATTTACGTGCAATTTGAAAGGTTCTGCTTTAAAAGAAATTAAGCATCTACTTCAGCAGTTTAGGATATAGAATGGAAGGACGATGAAGAACTATCAACACTTAAAAATGTATTTAAAGCAAGCACATAGAGTTTTAAATTGAGAAAAGCATTATTTGTATTCCCATGGTGTTAAAGGATTTTAATGGAGAAATTTATCAGAGAGAGAGGTTCAGCAGTTCTTGGCATATGCCCTGTAAAAGCTACCTGCAGTCAAGGTCCCTCTGAACAGCCAATGTTAATTTTGTTAATGTTAAAGTAGCTTTGTTGAACATATTGTAGTGGTTCTTTGGGTTATTAGATTAGGAATTTAAAATGAATTAATACTAATCCCATTTTTGGCACTGGAAACCTATGGGTTTTTTGGATGCCATTTGATGTCTCTGCCTTACTTGTTAAGTGGCAATATCTTAATGCTTATCTCAGAGGTGTCTAGAAGGTGACCTCTCAGGTAGTGTTTTTTTGTTATTGTTATTGCAGTTGTTTTTTGAGGTATTCTGTCATTTTAATGACAGTTCCCAGGCTTGACCAGAAGAACCATTGAACATATTTTGCCTTGTTCCACAAAAGTGTAAACATTCTGCAACAATCTTTCTTCTGGTCATAATAGATAAAAAGATAAAAAAAAGGAGAAGTGAAAATACACCTTTTCATTCAGACCCTTAACAGGAAACAAAAGAACATCTTTCTTTCTGCCCAGTTCAGTGTGAATTTGTATGGTGATGGGGGACTCTCCTTTATAGCTTGTTCAGGCTCTAGCTTGTTCAGAGCACATATCTGTTCCTAATATGTTAAAAGGAAGGTTTGCCATTGAGTAAGGGGAAATCAGAAAAAAATCAGGGAAGAATTTCAAAGCTATTTTTGTGCCTTTCAGCTAACTAATTTCTATAATAGTGTGTGGCTGGAAGAATTCAATCAATGATACAGCCACGTCTCAGTTACAGGGTTTTGCTGTGAGTCTTTGCTGAGCAATTATATATGTTTAGATAACATTTACTTTTATGGTAAAGCAGCATGGAGGTAATTGGCACTAAACATCTCCAGTAGTGCTATGGTAGGGTCATATTATTTGCACAGATCTTTTTTCCAATAATTTTAAGCAAATAGGTTGACTAAGCTTATAAACAGAACAGGGAAAAGTGTAAAAAAATAAAAAGAAAGTGAGCATTAGTAATTCCTCTTTATCACTATTTCTGTTTTAAATGGTGTTTAATGGGGGGGTTACAGTATTTAATAATTAAGAATTCATGATGTGAATGCAGGCACCGTGAAAGAATCTGGTGAGAAACATAAAGGATACGTTGAAATTCCTAGCCTGTCAGAAGAAAATGAGGTGGATGATACAGAGGTAGGTGTCAAAATATTAACTCCAGGTCTCGAATTCCAGTATTACTAGCCAATTGCCCATCAGGAATGCTGGGGGGTGGGGATGGAACCCTGTGCTCCCCCTGTCTGGGCCCGCTCCCCCTTCACCTCCTGCTGCTTGGGGTCTGGGCCTGCTCCCCTCCTCTGTCTGCTCCTTGGAGCCGGGGGCTGGCGCCTCCCCCTTGCCCCAACAACAGTTGGGGCAGGGAGGGGAGGCAGTGGGTAACCAGGGAGGGGGAGCAGGAAAGGGAGGGAAGGTTACTGGTGGGTGCGTCCTGCCACAGCTGCTGAGTTGCAGGCCCTGGCCCTGCCCAAAGTGTGGGGGTGGGGGGAGTGGGGAACAGCCCTGGCGGTGGGCAGGGGGGCAGGGAGCGGCCCCAGCCCTGGCCCAACATGGCAGGGAGGAGGCAGGGAGTGGCCCCAGCCGTGACCCAGAGCGAGAGTGGGGACATCATACGCAAGCATCTGTCCCCACCATTACCACTTCCTCATCATTCTGGATGGCAATTTGCTAGTTCTTAAATAAAGACAGTAAATTTGGTGGTTAATTTTCTGATAACTGAATATTACCACTTCTTTAAAAAAAACTCAGAATATCAGGTATGATAACATGATTCGTTTATCTTCTCTTTTGACATCTTCATTTTTGCTTGGAATATTAAACAATGTTTTTTTTCTGTTCTTATATATTTTTATATCTTGTTTATTAGGAATTAGGCATGTATAGTGTTTGAATTTACAAGATTTTATTTGAAAAGAATTTGGCTATATATTAAATCTTATGACATTTTCTTGGTGCTAGCCTATAGTATAGCTGATACTTTGGTCCGTAAGAAACTTTAATATACCTCAGTGGTGCTCAGTCCCCATCCTGTCAGACAAATCCAACCTTTGGAGCCAATGTAATCTGGCCTCTCCACAGATCCAGAAACGTGGTGGTGGGCAAGTAGTGGAAAATATTGCTGCCAAATTTCTGAGCTCCAGCTGGGCTGATTCTGCGTGGGCCAGCACTACAAATTTGATTGGTCTCATTGACCAGATCCAGCCTGCAAATGGACCTGGCACTGCTGAACTGACCCACGGGCTGAAAAAGTCAGACACCACTGTTATGTGCTATATAGTAGGCAGATCTGCTTGAACTGTTGGTTGGTACTGGATTACATGGTTATGGCAAAGACACTACTTTTGTTTAAGAAGAGATTGTCCCCTGTAGCTTTCAATCAAAACAAGAAGATTTGCACTTGAAATTTGTATGTTTCATTTTTAGATAAATATAAGCAAAAAGAAAGGAGAGGGAGATGTGCTAAAGGATCTTATGAAAACTGAAGGAACTGTGAAAGTAAGAGAGGCACTCAAGGAGTATCTGAAAGCTCTTAAAACAGGTAAATGTGGTAATTTTCTTATGCTATCACTATTGTTTCTGTTTGTGCAGTCTTCCTGCTGGAACAGATGAGTCTATTTCTATCTGCGTTGGTGGAAATTTTTCACGTTGCCTTTAAACAAGAAACAAATGCCTATGTTGTAGTACTGTATTACAGCTAAGGTATTAATCTCAGTAAAATTGAGATATTCAAAGTTTTTATTTCTAGTTTTTGTTAAATCTTCACATCATAGTGCTCAGAGGTCCCATCACAAACAGGATAATATTATCAGAAGAAAATACAACATCTGCCCTAAAGACCTTACAAAGACCTTTTGGCCAAGCACAAAACTCAATGCTCGACTTCATGTAACTTATATTTCTGTAACAAAACTTTTGAAGATTGTCAAGGATTGAAGATTTGAAGATTGACATCAAGGATGTCTTGGAAAGCTTTTAGGTGTAAACGGACGCAACTTCTTGATGTTGGTGAAGCTTAGAAAAGTGGAAGAACCAGTTTAGTGGAAATCACTGCTTGGTAACTCTTGATGTGGAGGAGTAGGGGGAAAGCATGACCTCAAAGTCAGGGTTATTAGGTGCCTTGTATCCCTTGTCCCAGATGACTGGATTTATAGTTCATTTTCTAATACACAATATTTTTCACTCTCTCTGTTTTTCATCACAGATTTTACCCTAGGAATGATCTTGCCAACCAGAAGTACAGTTGGCCAAGAACTGGCAGTTGAAAGAAAACTGAATGGGAGTACTATGCAGGTATGATGGATTCCATTACTACACCAGTTTAACAGAGTGGTTGGGGTCTTGGGCCCCAGGTTATGCTACAAGATAAGATAAGCAGGATGCCAAAGTTTGCCTGGTTACCTCATTTCCCCACAGTTTCTTTTGGCGCTTGTCATCAGAAGAATTTGTCAGTTCCCATGATAATCTGTGGTAACTTGTTCTACTCCTACTTGATCTATTAAAGATGCTCATTGATTCTGCTACTTTGTGTATATGTATCAAGGTTGAATGAATAAATCTTCATCTCTTGGACTGTCATAACTTCTGAGTCCTTGATTTTGCATGCATAACCATGGTGCTGTATCCTGAGTTTGTTTTACAGGATTCAGTTTCGCCAATTGGCATAAAAATTCCAACTGTCAAAATTCTTATGAAAGAGATGTTTGCCTCTTCAGCAGAGGAGCTTTATAGCATCTTTACAACTAAGGAAGTAAGTAGCACTTTTAAGCATCAAGCCACATGTAACTTTTTTTGTGATAACCTTTCCAGAAAGAAAAGTTGCTTAAGAGTTTATTCAAAATCAGTAATTTAAGGGGCAAAAAATATAGTTATCACTCCTGCTTTGCACTAACTGGCTTCTGGGCAGGAAATCTGATCAAGCAGCAATTGAAGTGTAACATCAGTAAATTAAAAATAACTTGACCCAGCTACATTTGTTCTAGTACTGCTGCTTCGTATCTATTAGTACTGTGATCTAAAGAATTTATGACATATGCTGCTGGAGAACCTGCTTAGTTTGAGAGACTGTTTCTCTGAGCCCTGAATTCATATAAAAATGGTCAGGTCTGAGCTAATTGTATGGGTTCTGTTGGCACCTTTAGATGCAGTAACTGTGAAATGCTGAAATGTTGCTTGCAAGATCTTTCCAGAGTTGAAAAATAACCTTTTTTCTGAGCTTTCCAAGAATTTAGTGTTCAGCAGTTGCTTATCCATCCATAGAGGTGCTTACAAGATTTAATCTTGTCACTTCTGTTGTCAAAGGTGGATGGGAAGCTATGTTAAAGAAATTGTGAAGTTGTACTTTGGATGCCAGTGACAGTCAGCTTTTACTGATGAGATTCTGCAGTCTCCTAGTAAGAAAAAATGTTGCTTTTAATTATGTTGAAAATTATCATTTCCAGCTTATGGATGGATTCTGAGGGGTTCTATGTATGGATATACAAGGTTGATATTATAACTGTCTCCAGTAGCACCTGCTATAAAGTATTAATAGAAGGTTCTGGGTTGTGTTAGTGCCCTCCTCAGGAGTCTAGGGCTATTTCACAGGACTTTTAAATTAGACTTCAAATATGTAAAACAAAAAACAAACTCCTAATATTTGCAGAAGGATCAGAAATAGATATTGGTTTTCTGACATGATGTACATCATTGAAGCCAATCTTTGTGGCAGATATGCCACAAATGAGCCCTACATCCTCCCCAAGCGTCACTCTAATCTCCTTTCCCTGCCTGATCTGCATTCTTCTATTGTGCCGCCTGTCCACTCCCCAGTCTGCCACATGCCACAAAGAAAGGCTGCCTGTGCTGCTTGACATGCATGCTGCAAGTTGGCCACGTGTGATATACACCACACAGGATGTCACCACTTACAATCTACTTCACAGCTGCTGTGACATAATCCCACTGCTTCTGTAACCATGTGCTATACTATAAGGTTTAAGTTTCATGATCTGTTTCAGATCAAGTTTCATGATCTGAGTATCAATTTTAGTAGACCTCATTTTTTTCAGTAAGCAAAAAGTATAAGGAAGGCCAGTGCTTGTGGTCTGTGGTATTTCAAGATGTTTTCCAGAAGACTGAAGGAAAGAGTAGAATCATCTCAGACTGAGATTGAAAGAAGCCCTGGGCTGGTAGAAAGTTTTCAGGCATAAATGGTCAAGATTTGAACCTGCAGCTGTTGCTCTTTGCCTTTTCCCTCATCTTGGGCTTAGTTAGGCAGAAGGCTAGACTAACTTATAAACTAACTAAAGACTAGTGTGGCTAACTACCTCTCTCGGCATTTAGTCATATCATATTTTTCTTTACACACAGGATTATGTGAGATCAATGATAAATCAGTGGGATACTCTTTAAAAAAAAATCAACATCACAGTACAACCTATGGAGAACCATAGCATGGATCCATCATTAACTAGCCACAACATTAGGAAATTAGAATGAATGGAGTGTCTGATTCTGTTCCTCTCATCATGTTTGCTTTTTGTTTTACTAGCTGGTGCAGAAGTTTTCTAAATGCCCTGCTTTGATTGATGCAGAAAAAGGAGGAAGACTTCAGCTCTTCAATGGTTGTGTTACTGGTGAATATGTGGAACTGGTAAGTTGAATTTAAGGCATTGTTTGCCTTGCACTTTAAAAATGACACTTTTAAATAGTCTCCAATTAGTGGTGGTTGGGTTTAATGAGACTTTAAACTGCTTCTATATTCTCCTGTTTCAGCTTTGTTACTTTTGATTGGATTTGTAGTTAGGAGTGAAATTAATTGATCAATGAGACCATTCCAGTCACAACACAAAAGCTTTATTAGGATACACAATAGCAAAGACTTATTGGTACTAATAAAGATAATGTTTATGCAGACTTGAATTCAGGGAAAAAAAACGTCTCTTGGCCAGGCATCCCTGCTTTCCTGGACACCCTTGCCGAGTTGTTTTTTCTGCTGAGCTTTGGGAAAGGTCCAATGTGGTGTTTGCTCCAGGCCCAATGTTTATAGATGGTTGATTTGACATGCTAATAATTGATCTCTTATTGGTTTTATCTATATTTCTCTTTCACTGGAATTTTTGGAACTAAATGGAACCAGATTTTAATGGCCCTGGGAGCACCTTAGCTAAGGTTTGTTATTTTTAGGTGTGTGACCCCAGTCTGTTAATTACCTGGTGATCTTTAATCAAGATCATGTTAATCAATTGAAATTTATATTTTTGAGATGGCAAACCATAAAGAAGATAAGAAATCTGTCCTTCTGCTTTTTGGCCTTTACTCAGTTATTTACTGTTACCTGACAAGGCTGCTTCGCTTTTTCCATTCTTAAGTCTGCCTTTGTCTCTATACTTAGTTGGACATGTAAGCAAAAATACACTTCTTATAGCAAAATAACTATTAATACATTTGGTCACTTTAGTTATTAATGTTTTAGGATACCATTGTAATACAGAGTATTTAGGATACAGGCCCTTGGCCGGCTGTTCAGTCATATTTCTGCAACTTTGATTTGGGTTCCCTGAAATTGACCAAGCTGACATCCACACTTGCTGTACAGTTTGGTTATACTTTGGATAGCATATGTTTGATTCAAGTTATAGTGTTGTTTGTCACCATAGGTCATGCTGCATAGGCCTACGCATGGCTACAGCTTCTCTAATGCAAGTTCCATTCAGAGTTCATTGCATCATAGCCATATAGAAAGACCTATTTTTTTCTCCTTGAATGTGCTTACATTGCTCTTCATGTGATGAAGCTTGCATTGAAGAGTCATACTGGGAAGGCGGCCACTTTTGTGAAATTTCCTACCATTGTTTAATTGTTTCTATATTAAAAGGAGGGATTGGGAGGGTTGTGAATCTCTGGAGAAATAATCCCTCTACTATTCAGAGGTAGAAGTTACACTGTCCCTGGCTGAGTTTTCTTGCAGCTATTTTGTAGCAGCTGGAAGGGAGGGATAAAGAAATGTAATAGACTGGTACCTCCCACCTGCATTTCCATGTTAAACAAAAAATTAGCAACAGAACTTGGGTCCACCCATTTCTTGTCTCACTCTATGTAACCTGTGAGTGAACATTTGTATGCTGTCAAGGGAATAGAAGTGCATCCTCCTTTTACACACAAATGAAGTGCCTCTGTTTAAAATCTGTTGTGGAGCCAAGCCCCTGAGAATACTGCTTTTTGTCAGAGTCAATGATGTGACTACTTCTAGCAGCTAAGAAAAACAAAAGCTAGAGGAAAATCTTGTCCACTCACTACCTGGTAACAACTTTAATTTTTTTCCTTCTGCTGAATTGACCTTCTAGCTTCTAATGACTTGAATCACATCCTCAGCTTAAGCTGGTAAACATTTTATTTGCAATTACCAGAGTGTTATCTAGGGTAGGCCCTTAAGCAGCTGAGCCACCTTTCCTGTCTGTATTTTACACTGCAGCTCACACCAAAGGTTTGACTGCCCTGTTTTAACCCAGCTCACAGGCAGCTTCTTTTCAATCCCCTAAATGAGCCAGTTGATGAAAAGGAGAGCCAGAGTTACCATTAGATTATGGAGATTACTACAGCTCAGGTCACCCCACTGTCTCTTTCAATAGCCTCACAAATACATTGAACAGGAGAGGTGGCAGAGCAGAACCCTGAGGGATGGGATCAGTTTATCCTACACCATTTCGGATCCCTCAAGGGCAAAATAAAAAAATCCAGTCCCAGTTGTACATTCCAGGGCCCTCACTCGCATCAATAAAATCTTGCAGTCAGGACTATCAAAGAGCTGAAATCAACAGCTAATTTTTGCCCTGGTTAGAATGTAGAGGAATATGGTCAGTTGTGAATGATACCTTTAGAGCCAGACGAAAAGTGGGATTTTCCAAAAAGTGTCTGCTAGAAAACATCAGGAAAACAGTCATATACAGCAAAAGAACTCACCATTGAATGAAATGAAACTCACCAAAATGAAAATTCAGAACAATTTCTTTACTAAAAAATAAAAATCTTACTTCATGGAAAAGATTGAACAGTATTATCTGACAACCTTTTGGAAAAACAGGAAACACACCAGTGCCTTGTATGTTTCCGTGTTTTAGAGGAAAAGGAAAGGGTTAATGAAAAACTTCTGACTGACATCTTTATCATTTCACAGTTACCCTCTCAAAGGATTGTCATGAAATGGAGATGCAGGAACTGGCCTGATGGTAGGTCTCTGTTATCATTTTTAAGGGTCTTAAGATCATAAGGGTGACATTTTCAAAGGGACCTAATACCAGAAAAATAGAGCTAAACTTGGATTTGTGTATAAGCAAGCACAGTATCATTCTTGGTAATGGCCTCACTAAAATAAGAAGTTGGTTTTTGCTTTTGTAAGAGTAATAAGCAGAGGCACAATACCTACTCGTGAGCGGTCTTTATCTGTAAAACCTGTTATTTATAAAAGAATGAAAACTCTTTTAAAAAAAGGTACTTGATTCATCAGACAAGTTACTTGTGTTGTTCCTTCTCTTTCTCCAGAACATTATGCAACTGTTGCTTTGAATTTCAAGGATATGGCAGCTCAGACTGAATTGCAGTTAGAATTAAAAGGAGTCCCTGTTTGTAATGAAGGTGATACAAGGCAATGTTGGCAGAAGCAATATTTTGAAGAAATACATATTTTACTGCAGCAGTCTGAAGTAAATACTAAATAATATTAGTGCTGCAGCTATATTAGGGCATTATGTTTCTAAGCTTGAATTTTTTTTATTCTTTCCCCATTTTTTAAAAATATTTATGAGAGCTGATTAAAGACAGACCTACATCTGTGATACTGTATATGATTTTCTATCTATGGATCTTTTGTGAATGTGATGTCTTTTAATTAGAATTACAAATTTACAGTTTTAATTTGAGAACTGATCATTGTTCTGTTTATCTACAATTTAACAGCTTTGGGAAGTGTGAGTACGACTCAGCTGCTGTGGACTTTGTGGTACCACATCACATGCGCAAACCAACCCAAT
The DNA here is from genome assembly GCA_030014935.1 of Caiman crocodilus. Lineage (NCBI taxonomy): Eukaryota > Metazoa > Chordata > Crocodylia > Alligatoridae > Caiman > Caiman crocodilus. The sequence goes on from JAGPOW010003648.1 coordinate 90,339,834, forward strand.
AGTTACTGAGAATCCATGGCTTGCTTCTAGACCAAATAGGTTAGACCAAATAAATGATGTGTATTCTTAAAAATTTCCCAGTATGAAATGTACTGCTCATTAAGAGGTGAACTGGAAGGGCTTTTAAAAAAGACCCACCCACCATTTGATCTTAGAGAAGAGTTTGTGGTAAAGTGGAATGTAGCACTATTTCTTTAAACAATTGCAGAGAAAAACTGAGTTACAGACTTTTGCAAGTGACCTCATAGCCATGTACAATATTGCTATATATTGACATATATTTACTGAATTTCTTACTATGGTATCTTAAGGCTGATAAGATAGTGCAGGCCAGCAGTTATGCTATTAGAATGCTCTTTGTTTTCTTTAGGTGGTGTTTGATGTCTTTTTGCGTTATCGAAGAAACCAGGGTGGCTGAATGTGATGTTTTAACTTTGTATCTTAGAGTCTTGAGGATAAAATCAGGTGCAATGGATCCGTATCTGTGCTCCACTGCTACACTTTTTAAAAAGGAAGACAGAAAACTGAGTTTCTGTGGTGGGCTAGGTAGGCTGAGTGGTGTTTGGTTTCCTTCCTCCTCTCTTTAAAAATGGACAAAAGAAGTAGGAATGGATCAATGTCCCAGGCTAAAGTCCAGCACTGTGTTAATCACTATGTTAATGGGAGTTTTCCCTGAATGTGAACTGGAAGGTTAAGTCTCATATTAGACTTTATGTTCCTGTCTGGTGGTATTGATGGAAATACCACCTCACCCAGGAGCAGAAGTGTCCTGTGCTTTAGTTCTCTATGTTGTCTTACCCTGACAGTCAGTTCTGGCAAGAAGCCTCCTCTCTGCAAACCTTGTTCAACTTAGGTTGTGGCAGAAGAGAGGGCAGCATTCCCCATATCTGGTTACTAGGTTGCAGCTCAAAAGGATGCAGTGTGTGCTAAGAAATGCTCATATGCCTGCCTTCTTTTTCTTGTCACATCTTATGACTACCCGGGGGGGGGGGGGGGGGGGGGCC
>JAGPOW010003648.1:90355780-90373658 GCA_030014935.1 Caiman crocodilus
GTCCTGTGACCCTGGCACTCGTTCCTGCCATTGGCAGGGGGTCAGACTAGATGGCCTGCTCTAGGCCCCTTCTGACCCTAGATACTATGATACTATAATTCGTAGACATTAGGGCTGGAAGGGACCCAGGAAGATCTCCAGAGGCAGGAAGTCAGCAGGGATCATAGGATCCCAGCAAGATAAACATCCGAATGTCCCTTGAAGGCATTCGAAGTGAGTGCTCAAACCACTTTCGGTGGCAGGCTATTCCAAACCTTGGGGGTTCAGACAGTAAAGAAGTTCTTCCTTATGTCCAGCCTGAAATGATTCATGGAGAAAGTAATGGAACAGCTGATACAATACTCAGACAGAAAGAGATAAAGTATAGGAATAATACTAGTCAACATGGATTTACAGAAATCTGGTCTTATAAATCCAAAGAATTTTAATGTTTTTAGAAATTGAAATTTTATTTTACAAAGGTAACTGCTGATGACTCACATACCTGAACTTACGTAACGCATCTGACTTAGCACCTCAGGATGTTTGATTTAACACCCTCCCCCCTGCAAAAAAGAAACCCCAAAATAAACCTGTTTTATGTTCTTATCAATAATCTGAAATAAAATCTAAAAGCAGACCTGTTAAAGTTTACAGATAATGTAAGGACTGATCAAAACATAAACACAGGAGAGGGAAATGTATTTGGGGAAAGTTATTTTGAAAAATATTTAAATGTCCTGATTAGGGATTAACTGAACATGAGTTTACAGTGTGATGACAGACAAAATAACTTCTGTGAAACTTGGAAAAGTTAAGAGGAGAGGCTGTTGATTCTGTATAACTCACTGATGAGATTTATTACTGGAATACTGTGTCTATTTTTACTCCTAACATTTCAAGAAAGATATTGAAAAACAGTGCAGAGAAAGAACAAGGAAATGGGAAAATCTGTTGTGCAGTGAGCTTGAAAGAACTCCACCTATTTATTAAAGACAAAGTTAAAAGATTACGGGTTACTTATCAGGAACTCTGTGGGAAGGACTTCTCTGATAGAAAGGGAACGTCACTTCAGCAAAGGCATAATAAGACACAATGGCTGGAAGTAAGAAAAGAGATAGTTAAAATAACAAATTTAAATAAAATGCAATTAAAAAAATTATATAATTATCCACTGGAACAACTCACCTGGGATTTCACGTCTCCATCATTCAACATTTTACAATCAGGATGGGATGTCTTTCTAAACATGCTTTATCTCAACCAAAAATTAACAGGCTGAATGGAAAAATTTCTCAGTAAAATCCTGACATGTTATGTAGGAGTTCAAACTAGATGACCATTATGGTTTCCCTAGCACTAAAATCTATGGAAGAAGTTGATTAGAGAGGATAAGCAAAGTTATTTTTAAGAGGGCAACAGTGAAGATTACGTTGATTCCAAGGTCCCTTCCAGTCCTAATGTCTATGAATCTATCTGTGAATACGCTTAGAATAATGACAAGGCTTTTTCAAGAAAGACTAAGCACCACGCAAGCAGTATACAGGTAGCAAATGCCAGGAGAAGGATCAAGACTGAGGATTAGAAATGGTGTAAGAGGTGAGAGGAAAAAAGGAGTTACAGTTTACAGTTAAAGGCAGAAATCACAGTGTTCATGGAAGGGAATGAAAGAAAAAACTTATTGAGAGCAGATGAGAAAAGATTTCAGATGACACAATCACTCTGTGAAAGAAATCAGGCACAAGAAGATGATACTGAAAACATGACAAATGCTGATGAGCAAAACCAAAATTCAGACAAGTGTGAATAAGCAGAGGTGCAGAAGGGCAGCCCTATGCCCGGGGTCATTACAATGCACGGGGCTGTGCTGGTTGCTGTAGTGCTGATGGCGATAGTAAGGCCAACTGCTTTTGCAGTGACTATTTTTGTGTCCCCACCCCTCCTTCCCAAAAGGCAACACCCAGGGACTGCTGCCTCAGTTGGGCTCCCCTGGGCTCCCTCTCCAGTTATGCTACTGTAAAAAAAAAAGAAAGACATTTTTGGGGAAGGTGGGGATGTTACAGTAGGAATGAGGATGTGCTGGGGAGTCCACTGAAAAATGGAGACTGGAAAAGGAAGAGAATAAGGCTCAAAGTGGAAATGAAACTGGATGAAAATAGTGGAATGCAACAAGGAGATGCAGGGGAGGGAAGAGGAAGAGAGATGAGATGCCAGGGAAAGTGAGGGAACAAAATGAGATGGAAGGAGTCAAAGGAAATAGCAGGGGACAGGAAATAACAGGGAGAAGAAGAGAGGGAGCTACAACGGAGTACAGGCACAAACTGACAGAGTATTATTAAGGAAAAGAATAAAAGGTTTGGTTGGATTCTTGCCACATTTTATGCTTTTAAATTGTTGAAATGTGATAATAAGTTTTACTTAATTGTAAAAGTGTAAAGTTCATGCAAGTAAGACAAAAATAGGACAGGACAGGGAGGTTTACACATCCTGGAATGCATCTGAGAAGCATTTCTTAGTCAGCATCTGTTTTCAGTTTTCAAGTTGTCTAAAGACTGAAGGCAATATATATCAACAAATTAAAAGTCATCACAATCAGTTTAATGAAGTGCACAGAATAGCAATCGGTCATGTCAATAAAAATAAAACAATTAATTTTACATCAAGTGTGCTTTATTTCCTCCACAGGTATTCTGTTAAATAAAGCACCATATATATACTGCCAGGCCACAGCTAAAGAGGATTCTTTACAGAATCAAATTTCTTGTGGTTGTTTAGTATACAAGTAAACTTAATTTTGATAATAAGAACCACAGCGATCTGAGGCAATCTGCCTCTATTATAAGGTACAAAACTGGCACAGAGGACACCATATTATACACAGTAAAAATGCCATAAGTTTAAATTACATCATACAGGGCAAGGAAGCCCTGTTCTCCCAGACAGCCATATTAAATGAAAGCCACTACAGTGAACTCTTAATTACATAAAACATATCCATTATTTGATTGCCCTTTAAGAAAGTGTATGGTAGATGCAAAAAGTTTTTTAATCTGGAGTTCTGCCTGACCAAGAATTAAGCATATAAATCTATCTTGCCATTCAAGCAGAGAGCACTGGACAAACTGAAGCACAAAACAGAAATAAGCAAAACTTATACAAACAGCATTTTTTGAAAAAAAAGACTTAAAAGCAGACATGCTCCATCTAATGTCAAGAAGCAGCTTGGTTTCCTTTTCCAGATATCCTTGTGACCACATGAATCGTAGACTCAATGGTCCTACACAGGATGTCTAAAATGTCATGCTGCTGCATGTGACTAAAAAGTCCTCTGGAATGGCCACAACCAATTGATAAACTAGTTTCAGGGTCCTGGGATGGTAAGGCTTGACCATCACAGCTTCTCAAATCTGCTAGGTCAGATAAAACTGCTGAAATTGATGTAGAAGGAAATTCAGAGTCATCCTCAGCTGCACTGGAATCCTTGGAACTCTGCAAGTCTTTAAACTCTTTGCATTCTTCAAATTTACCATTGCCTGACTGCTCTTCTGTGTGTTGCGACCTGGTGGTTAACATTATGTCTTCTGAAAATGAAGATGGCACTTCCATTCTGAACTCCTTAACAGAACTGTTTTCCGGGGAAGGAAGATCTTGTTCAGTGCCGGGATCAATGATTGAAGAGTCTCTTGTCTCATTATCTGAAGTGCTTGTTGGGGTCAATGCCTCCCGTGGTTCAGTTTTCATATCACTGATGCAGCTGTCTACAGTGTGTTCCTCATCACTGCTGACCCGTCTTCTTTTTACAGGAGTAGCTCCTTCATCATCTGCAAAACCAAAATACCATTTTGCTCTGCGGTACCTTTTCTTGGGGATTTTTTTTTTTTTAAACATTTATATTTAGCGTTAAGCTTCTGTATTTTACGTTTTTCATCTTCAAAAGCCTTTTTATATGGAAGCAAACATAATGGGTTACTGGAAGGCTATTTCTTCAGAGGCTCATCACTATGAGAAGTTCATTAACTATGACTGCCTACTCAAGATTCCATTTCTATAGATTCATGTGTGTATAATATATATAATAAAAGGCTTAGTTTGTCTGTCTGTGCGTCTCCCTGTCCATAATGGTTCTGGCCATCTGTGCATGCACTGCCGAGAGGGCAGGCAGCGATTGGTTGGGTGGTCTGGGCTCAAGTCTGCACTTCTGCTGGGGAAGTTTGGTGGTGGGGAACACGCCTTGGCCATCTGAGCAGGGAGAAGGGTTTCCCCACTGCCTCCATGCCTGAGGGTAAGGGAGGGCATTACAGTGGTGGTATCCCCCTGCTACTTGGTTCAGACACCTTCCCAGAACAACTGGCATGGAGGAGAAGACGGTGGGCAACGACAGAGGGAGGGAAGCAGGCGGACATGGATCAGATGGGCCTGAAGTGGCAGGGGGAAGGGGGACTGGAGTCAGACAGGAGCAGCAGAAAGGTGTGGGGGTAGCAGAGTCAGACCAAAGTGGCAGGGGGCAGGGTGGGGTTGGACCAAAGGGGCTGAAGGGGGGAAGTGCAGGGTCAGACCGAAGTGGGGGGAGGGAGGAAGGAAGCATGTGGCTGCACATGGGACTCCATCCCTTCCAACTTTCTCCTGTCATCCTTGATGGGCAATTTGCTAGTGTATATGTACACTATGCATGTTACACTATGTACACTATGTCTGTTAGGGCTGTGCGAATCTTCAGTTGCTGATTTGATTTGGTGGAGATTCGTCCTGATTCAGTGTCCGAATCTTCAAATCTGAATCGAATTAGGAGATCCTTTAATCTCTCCGAATCATATTGGAACCCTCCAAATCGATTCTGAGATATTCAATGATTCGGACGTAGACGCTTCTTTAAATGTTTTTTCTACATACCTCAAGGTACCATACAGCTCCTAAATATTGAGCTGCTGGAGCAGATAAAGTATCTCATGGGAGCATGATGGGGTCAGAAACACTTCTGGTCCACTTCTGGGTCCACTGTGGAGTGTGCAGGGGACCCCCCCACCCCTGGCTTGGCAACTGGTGGCTCCTGGGTCGGGGGGGGAGGGCAGCACTTGGGGTCCACCCATAGCTGACTGCCATGCGGCGGGCCCCCCATGCTCCTATGGGACACTCCATCCACCCCATCATCTCAGTATTCATGAGATGCACCTGGTACCTTGGAATGTAGAAAAAACATTTAAAAGCTGTGTCTATGGCCAAATGGCTGATTCTCCGAATCATCGAATCTTCAGATTCAGATTCCGCCGACTCGAATTGGGACAGTGGCCCAAATCAACAAATCGAATACGGCCTGCTTTGCACACCTCTAATCTATGTATACAATGTCTGCAGTTGAAATCAAGACTCAAAACTCTGGTGTTAAGAGGGCAATATATTTTCTATATTATTTTTATATTATTTTTAATTAAAAATGCTTCTTTATTATATTCAGATTTTAAAAAAGTTTTCCCTATTACACTAAATTAAATACTTCTAGTCTATGGGTAAATTGTTGTCTCCACTGAGGTCACTGGCAAAATTCTTCCCAACTTCAACACAGCCAGAACTTCATCCTGAGTATTAAGGATAGAAAATGTATACTACTACTACTACGTGTACAAAATTATGAGTTTGGATGACACTGTACAGATATTATACTGGGCTGGTTCTCTACTATCTAGTTTACATATGGCAAGAGGCAGAAATGAAAGGAGTCAGAAAAATAAAAACAAACCAGTAACAATGACATAATACAGCCTCAGCAAGTTATTTATTGCATGACATACTTGTCAGGTTAGTTTATGTAATTTGTCTTATTTCAGTATTTTAATTAGTCAGAAGTCTAATACAAAGGAGAGGCATTCATGGGCGATTTTAAAAAGGAGACAAAGGCACCATTCTAAGCAAGTTATTTCAGGCATGGAAATGACATTGGAAAAAGACTCAACAATAACTTAAAAAGCAGGGGAATTAGCATTAGGCAGGACCATCCAACTTCCCAGTGGCAGGGGCTGCATCAGCAGGGTCCCAACAGCTGAGGCAATGGCATTCCCCATATCATCTCCCTAGCTGCAAGCTACCCCAGCACTGCACTGCATGGGCATGTGGCTCCCCCCAACCGCTGCACTGTGTGGGCAGGTACCTCTCCACTTTCTTGGCTGCAGCTCCTCTGACACAGCAAGCTGCCATGTCAACCTGTGCAGGGGCAGGAAGTGAAAACCAGAGAAGGGAGAGGGTGCCTGGAAATCCCAGTTATAGCAGCAATTGGACTGATGAGAGGTGCAGTGGCCAAGGGGGGTCCAGGGTCTGCAAATAAACCCCTTATAGGCTGCAGTTTGGACAGCCCTGGCATACTGTATCAGAACAGAAGCAGAAGAGGATGTTTCAACATGTAGGCAGATCACTTTGAAGGTACAGACAAGGTTTCAGTTTTGTGCTAGGGAATGTAAAATTCATAGAGACCCCAGTACAGGGAATGGTATAGTAAGAGCAGTAATAAAGGGAGAATTTAGCTAAAGTATTTTAAATTATCTATAAAGGTGCAAGGCAAGAGTCTGGTATTATGCAACAAAGGAGTTTAAGCTATAAAGAAGGTACTGTTAGTCTTACTGGGAAATTTCCAAGGCAGGGATCAGGGTCTTGGTAGTGATGTTACAAAGCAAGAACAGACAGCATGGATATATCAAGTAAAAGAGAAGGAGCTGAAGATGACACCAAAGCAAACCTTTAGTTTTTCTTTCTTTGGCTTCTTGCTCTTGTAATGAGTTTCTTTGTTGTTGACAAGCCCTACATTTATTTAGCAGCTCTTGTAATGTGGGAATCAGGGCTGAATTCAGCTGTTTAGGAGTATGCACAGAGAGCAGCAATGCAAGTGCTCGAAGGTCCTACAGAAAACAAAAGCACAGGAACATGGTTAGCAAACATTTCAGATTCTTATTTTAAGGTTGATCCTTTGCCCTCGCACACAGAGATTTCTTTGACAATTAGCAAAAATGTTACCAGAGGATCTGAACCTTTTGTGCTTCCAAAAGAACAAAATTCCTAAATTTGTGTACTCTGGAAATCTCCTAAGAGTTTTAGCAATGCCCTTAATGTAAACAAGGTCCTACTGACGAATTTAAGTTGTGAGTTTGGTTTGGACCTCAATGCTCAATCCCATTGTGTTTTGCATTCGTTCTGTAAAATGAATAAACACACAAGCCAACATGGACATGGGAAACCTAGGAACACAGGTTATATGTTGCTATATATCCATCCACTCTTTGCTCTTAGTGTACTGTGCAAAAGAGAACGCTGGAAAGCACGCCTCACCTTCTGTCTCTAGACTATTTCTTGAACCTGGGCTCTCAATTCTAGATCCGGACGCTAAGAGATGCATCAGAAGATATCATATTGTGTGCCAGCCAGATTACATTTTACCCCGTATATAAAATTCAGCAAAATCAAGAGCTAATATCAATGATCTACATCATCATTAATTAAACAGTGTCATTGACCTCTTCTGCAATGGTGCTATATTACACACACACACACACGCACGCACGCACACGCACACACATGCACTTTCTTACTGGAATAGGTTTACTTAGAAAAATGGAATGAGATTTTTTAATTGAATACTCAATATATTGTGTGCGGGTTTCTTTTGAGGGAACGCGAATATTAAGCAATATCCTAGATTTTTTATTTTCAACTTGGCTTTCATGACCTTGTACAAGGGACTTTAGCAATAGGTGGCAATAGGAGCATTCTCCACCCGAGCGCTGAAGAAATTGGCAAAGGTCATTGTGGGACCCCTGGCACAGCTTTACAAGCACTCGTGGTGCTCTGGTGAGGTGCCAGAGGACCGGAAAAGGGCCAATGTGGCCCCCATTTTCAGAAAAGGGAGGAAGCAGGACCCATGAAATTATAGGCCTGTTAGTTTTAGGCTGGTCCTGGGGAAGCCCTTTGAGAAAATTATCCAGGTGCATGTCTGTTAGGGACCAGAAGGAGAGGTTTGCTCAGGGACAATCTCTTTATTAGAGGAAGGTCCTGCCAGACCAACCTGGTGGCCTTCTATGACTAGGACACAAAATCCTTGGACGCAGGTGTCACGGTGGACGTAGTCTTTCTGACCTTTAGGAAGACCTTTGACACTGTCTCTCACCCCATTCTCATTAAAAGATTAGGAGATTGTGGTGTCGATGCCTACACAGTCAGATGGGTCACCAATTGGCTGGAGGGCTGCACCCAGGGAGTGGTGGTGGATAGGCCATTTTCGACCTGGAGAGATGAGAGCAGCGGGGTTCCCCAGGGCTTGGTCCTTGGGCCTGCACTGTTCAACATCTTCATCAGCAATTTGGATGAGGGGGTGAAAAGCACCTTGTTCAAGTTCGCAGATGACACTAGGATGTGGGGAGAAGTGGGCACGCTAGAAGAGAGGGACAGGCTGCAATTGGATTTGGACAAGTTACAGGGGTGGGCAGATGAGAATAAGATGAGATTCAATACAGACAAGTGCAAGGTACTGCACCTGGGGAGAAACAACCAGCAGCATACCTACGGGCTGGGGAACTCCATTCTCGTCAACACAGAGGCAGAAAAGGATCTTGGACTCATAATATGTTCCAAGATGAACATGGGCTGCCAATGTGGGGACGCGGTCAGGAAAACTAACCACACCTTGTCATGCATCCACAGATGCATCGCAAGCAGGTCCAAGGAGATGATCCTCCCCCTCTATGCGACATTGGTCAGGCTGCAGTTGGAGTACTGCATCCAGGTCTGGGCACTGCACTTCAGGAGGGATGTGGCCAGCATCGAAGGGTCCAGAGGATGGCCACTAGCATGATCAGGGGGCAGCAGGGCAGGCCCTATGAGGAGAGACTATGAGACCTGAACCTGTTCAGCCTCCACAAGAGAAGGTTGAGAGGGGATCTGGTGGCTGCCTATAAACTGGTCAAGGGAGACCAGCAGGCAATGGGAGAGTCCCCGTTCCCCCAGGCACTACTGAGAGTAACAAGGAATAATGCCCATAGATTGACAGAGTAGTTTCAGGCTAGATCTCAGGAGGCACTACTTCACAGTCAGGGTGGCTAGGATCTGGAGCCACTTCCAAGGGAAGTGGTTTTCACTCCTACCCTGGGGGTCTTTAAAAGGAGGCTAGACAGACACCTAGCCAGGGTCATTTGACCCCAGCGTTCTTTACTGCCATGGCAGGGGGTTGGACCTGATGATCTGCTAAGGTCCCTTCTTACCCTACCAACTGTGAAACTATGAAACTAGGTTCTACTCTGAAAACAGACTATGTGAAATGTCTTGCTTTCTTATTCAGCGAGTCAGTTTCACCTGTGCAAACCTAAAACAGCAGCAAAGTCCCAGTTGGTCTTTAATACTGATGATATATGAAAAGGAAATAAGCTAGTTTGATTCTCAGAACTAACTTCTGTTTGCAGGCTGTGGTTAAGGAATAAAAACACCCCAATAAACAATTACCTGATTCTACAGTAACTGTTTGTGAGATGTTTGTACATGTGGATGAATACTCATGGCTTGCATGCGACTTCTCTGCACAGGTGTTCATGCAGTTTTCACGAACAAACACTGCTAGGGGAAGCTTTTTGAATACTATTGCACATATACAAAAGACCTCTAGGAGCCAGTTATTGTAAAGTAAATAACTGTTCAACTTTCCCCTCTCTTCCTCACAAATGAGGTCTGCAAACTCAACCTAGCAGAAAAAATGTATTAGTAGAGATGGACCATCATTATGTTCAACCCTCCTCCCCTACTCCTTTACAGGAATCATCAGAGACAATACCAGAGGTTTATCTCAGATCTCCAGGGAGGTATGATTCACAGCCTGGATCAGTGGTCCTCAGCCTTTGCTCTTTGTTGTTGGCCATGGACCAGCAAGTAATCTAATGCAAGACGCATCATACCTTGCTCTCTCTTTCTACCTGAAGAAACATGCATCTGTGGAAAACAAAGCTTTCTGTTGCCATAAACAATACCTGGGGGTCTGTAAACCACGGGTTAGAGACTACTGACCTAAATAGTTTGAGATATGGCATGTTAGCCCAAAGAGAGGACACCCCAGAAGTATGTCGAATACCTTCTGTGCTAGTTCTTTCTCTTAGCTCATCCAGAAGAGGCAGTAGGTGGTCTACGAAAATAATTCTGCTAGAAGAACTATGTGCTAAAGAAGGAAAGATTGATCCTAGAAATGATCTGTGTGCTCTAGATGCCACACAGATGGGATGGATTTTTTGAGGATAAAAAGGCCACAAGTAAGTTTTATAAAATATATGCAAGGCTCACAAAGCACAAGAACTTTAGATGTACCAGTGACATGAAATACACCAAGCTGGAAAGATTTTAACCCTGGAATCACTCAACTGTGCAGGGCAGTAGATGGCAAAGCCCAATTCTATGCTACTGCTTGCAATGCCTATAGCTCCAGGGATGAGGAAGTCCAGTGCTGAGCAAAAAGCAGTCGCACACCACAGCTGGTTGCAGTACTAAGAAACTCAGCATTGAAGATTCTTTCACTGCCAATACCACAGCTCTAGCAGGGATCATGCTCATACTAAATGGTACTAAGAGATGTGATATTAACACATGCTGCATCATGGTCAAACTGGCACCAACTTACATGAATGTCTTGAGAGTATCTCAGTCTCTTCTTTAAAACCAAGACTAAAGATCAGTGTTGAAGTGGTAAATTTTAAGTATGTTCTTGTTTTCTGCAGGCAACCTTGTCACTGGTTGTGCTGCCAGAGCCTGTGATACAGCCTTGTTGTTGAGTAAGATCATTTCAGTCTATCGTGTTAAAGAGAGACCCTTCCTGAACACCAGGGCACTTGCATTCTGAATTTTAGCTGAAGAGGTTAGAAATTCAGTTTTTTGTTTAAGTCTCTGAGTTAAATGCTGTCCACAATTTTTCCATGAGGCAGAGCTTCCGATGGCACTCTCTCTGCTGTCTGGGCTTCCTGAATGACTAGCAGATCATATACTTGGATGGTACGTGACTTTCCCCTAAACAGTGAGGGCACATACTATTATGGCCACCGGTTAGGGGAATTATCTCCCCACAATGATATGGTCTCAAAACCTATAGATTTCTAAATCATGACGCTGAAAAGTCCAAACATGAACTACTCTATTCTAAACTTTGCAAAATACAAGTTTGGGTTTTTTGTTTGGTTTTTTTGGGGAGGAGCGCCAAAAGGCTAGAAAGAAGCACTATCCCAGGGGTCGGCAATGATTTTGGGCAGCGTGGCAAAAACACTCACAACCTCTATTTGGAAGATGTTGGCATGCCAGGGGTGGATGACAAGGCCCAATCCTTGTTGTGGTAGTGCAGCTCAGGCCCCTTACCTGCCATCCACCCTGAGGCACATGTGCACCTGCCACCAGCAACAAGCTAGGCCAGGACTCCGTGTACCCCAGTCCAGCTGCTTGCAGCATCCCCACCACCTGCTGTGAGCAGCCCAGGTTCTGTGGTGGCTGGCCGAGGCCTACCCAGAGTCTAGGCCAACTGTGGCAGGCAGCCAGGGTGCTGCAAGCAGTTGCACCAGGGTCCATGGAGCCCTGGCCTGGCTTGTTGCCAGCAGCAGGTGCACACACACTTCAAGATAGATGGCAGGGAATGGCCTGGCGTTGCACTGCCACAACAAGGATTGGGCCTCTTCTGGCTCCCCTGCCACTCGCCCAGAGGCAGGCGTGCACCAGCAGCCGGCAATGAGCTGGTATAGGGCACTGTGGATCTTGGCATAGCTGCTTGTAGCCTCCCAGCTGGGCAGGCCCCTGCCCCAGAGCCTAGGCTGCTCACAGCAGGCAGAAGGGAGGCTGCAAGCAGCTGCACTGAAGTCTGTAAAGCCCCAGCCCAGCTTGTTGCTGGCTCCTGGTGCACACCTGCCTCTGGACAGATGGCGGGGGAGCTGGAAGGGGCTAGCTCTGGGAAAGCTGGGGTTTCCCTGCTTACTGAGATACAGCCCTGAGGATGCATCCCAGAGCTGCATCTTGGTAAGCTGGGAAAGCTGGGCAGGTGCTTCCAAGGCATGAGAGACCTGATCCTGCGTGGGAATTCTAGGGGTGTGCAGGAATTCCCCAGAGAACACACTGCCCCACAGCATTAACAGTCAAGACAACAAGCGACATGACTGTCACTGATCTGCTTCAACTGGCAACGCCTATTTCTAGTCTCAGAGGGACAATTCCCCTTGTGCCACCATACCAGCCCAGACAGAGAACAAAGGTGGAACATTAAAAAAAAAAAAACAGGTAGCAAAAGAACTAAAACTACATAAAAGAACTCCAGTGCTGACTGCCCATTTTCCTTAACAGAGTCAGAAATTCTAGCAGAGTTGGCTATGCTAGAGTTGGTTCATCACTCCTGGATTTAGTGTCACCCTCAGAGAGATCTCCAGTTGTTTCTGACCGACTGGCAAGAGGGGACACATGCATACTGGAGCAGTCAAGATATTCACTAAATAGATTCCTTTCATTGTGGACAATCTACAGAAGATCTGACATACAAGGTAAACAGATTCTTTCTGAAAGACTGTTATTGTGAAGGCTTAGGTAAGACTTACCCCATTCAAAGTAGAGCTTGCTTTGGAAATCTCAACTCGCTGGCTGCTAAAATCTGATTCTAGACTTTGATATTGATTTATTAAATTTGTAATTAGAGTATTGATTAAATTGGCACAGTTTGCTTCAGAAAAAACCTGCCCCTGAACCTGTAAAAGAACATAATTATTTTAGAGCTGTAAAAAGGCTTGAAGTGTGAAATAAATATCCAAAACTAACACAATGTACACCACTGCATTCTTGCTAACTTTAAACACCACTTAAAATATGACATACCTTTAGAAGAAAGTGTGTTAAGAAGGTATACACAATATTATTGTTAAGAAAGGTCCTTTCATCCATTAGAATGCATTTTATATATTCTGCAAAAACTGGATCTTCACACAGGAGCTTAACACAGTTCTTTGACATAGCGGACTGAAGAGGATAGAAAAATAAATGTTGAAAAAATATTGCTGCAAAGTTAATTGAATTTCCTAAGAGACTAATGAGAACATACAGAAAGTTTTTCACTGGCATCAAAGAATTAGAAATGTATTCGTTGTTATTGTCTGAAAGATGCTCTTTTGATTGAGAGATTATTGTGTGTAGGAGTGGAGACCTGTGTATTTAAACATGACCTACCTCCCCTGGTGTGTGAAACACATACTGCCTCTCTTGCTTAGGTGCAAGGGATCCTCTGGCAATGGAGCTGGTGGGGGTTTGCTGTACAAAGGAGCCAAATGGAGGGGGTCTTCAACATGAATTATATTAGTTAAACTTAACAATTTTTATGTTCATAAACTCCAGGAAAACATTTCTGAATAAATATGACAGCTTCCACGCTGTTAGTGTTAGCATAGTCAGTATTTCCCACATTTTTGTTTCAGAACCTGGCTATATAACATCTATCCAAGTCTCAGTTTAGGATGATTTAATTTTTTTTTTAAACTTTAGGGATTGTTTTCACATAGAAGTAGAGGTGCTCACTGGCCAGATTCTAATTTAGGCATGTGTGGCATGGCAGGAGGCATGATTGTGTGGCTTATGCAGAAGATCCCACTGTGCCTTTATCTGCATATGTAAAGGGACCCTTAGATGCATATATTCCAGTTTCCTTACTTTCTCTTCCTATTTAACATCATCTTCACTTGTTACCTTAAACTGTTGGGTCGGGTACTTGGAAGTTAAAACAGTTCTAATCTATTAAACAGAGGGATCCATCAAACCAAAATATGTTTACTATACTTTCTTGTGTACTAGGGTACAGTCCAATTACAGTGAACTTGGATTTCAATGGCAGGGGAAGCAATCCCTACTGCAAGAGAGCACAGAGAGCTCCGAACCGCAAATATTTCTCCATGTACGTAATGTTATTTATGGACGCTTCTGTAGCATCAACTAGCATCATACAGCTGTTCACTAGGGCACCCCCAGGGAAGATGGATACAAACTCCTGGAAGGCCGCTTCAAGCTTAATACCAGGAAAAGCTCCTTCAATCAGGGTGTCCAGACTGGAATAAACTCCCTCCAGAGTGGTGCAGTCACCTACCCAGGAGGTTTCCAAGACAATCACCTCATTGGGGTCACCTAACCCTAGTTGTCTTCCTGCCTAGTGGGGGGACTGGACCCGATGGTCCCTTCCAGCCCTTAACAATTTATGTATTTATGAATCAGAACCAAAGATGGCAGATTATCACTGGCTAGTTTTTCTTGGATTGTTCAAATGAAAGGCAAATTATACAAGCAAAGTGAGATTCATTATGTTAATTTTTTTTACATTACCATTATGAACTAAGAAACACCCAGTAAATTTTAACAGTGTTCTGAATTTAATTTTAATTAACCTTATAAATTACTATTTGAAAGCAATTAACTTTGAACAGCTCAATTTTTGAGAATATTTACAAGATATTTGTAATTAGTTCTCAAACTTATTTAACTTTACCTGAGTCTGGCATAGTTCAGTCCACAGTTTGGGAAACAATGCAAGGTGAAGCGGTAAACCTTCATAAGCAACTAGGACACCTGGAATTTTGAAAGAGCGCAAAACTGAATACATGCTGAAATACACGAACTGGATCACTGACTGATACACATAGGCTGGATGCATCATATCACTTCAGAGAATTACATCCTGACCAATTACATGCGATTACCCAAGATCTATAGTTTGCAAAGTTTTTATAGTGCAATGAGTATGTTGTTATAAAAACCTATTATCATAAAGATTTATATTTGCTATTTCTGTATATATATATAAAAAAAAAAATCAATGTCCACCAACTGAAGAAGGACGACATCTATGTATTTACGTAAGTGGAAATGTAGCATTTTACTTCAATACCATTTTCTTAATTTTAATGTTTACCATCAACAATTTTTCAGGTTTTATATTTTTTTAAAGATGACATGGCATGAACACTGCAAACAGATTTGAAATAATAAATATAATAAAAATAAATAAAGTTTATTTTACTTTAACATAGTATCATTATGATACTATGATTTATCTTAAACCCCAGTGTAATCTCTATTTATAGGACAAACTACTCAAGAGAGAAAGATATACGTCCCTAATAAACTTTATAGCTCAAAAATCCTATATGGAAGATGGTAATGTGATAGTGATATTGTCGCTGTTATGCTCAAGAAACTATACAAGAGGCAAGGATTTCTTGGGATGATACCTTTTATTGGATCAACTACGTAGTTTGGATAAAGTAGGACAAGTTTTCAAAACAAGACGTTCTTCATCAGGTATGTAGAAGAAGCAGAGATGGGTGGTTTGAACAAAGAATAGCTTATCAATGGTTCAAGGAAATCTTGCCTCTCAAAACTCATCCCCACAATATCCAAAATGTTCTAACAAGACACAGTTCATATCTCACACAAATCACAGTGTTTAGGTTGTGTCTACATGGTGAGTTTCCTGACAGCACAATCGCTATGTTTTGGAAAATCAGTATAGCTATTCCAGAAGACCTGTCCAATAAAAGGATCTACAGTTTATCAAGCTATTCAGGCTAGGATGTCCCACCACAAGGAGCGCAAGGAGAAAGGAGGATTAGCTGAACCACTTAGAATTAGCAGAGTCTTTTGTTTGTACACTGATAAAAAAAAAAGTATGACAAAACGGAAGGAAGGCAGCCAGGTGCTGGTGTAGACCTCTTCCAGATGTGAGGCAGTTGCCATGTGTGCGGGTACAAGCCATACTCACTAACTGGTCACAAACTCAAGTAGAAGCTGTGGTCAAGTCCCAAGTCACTAGCTAAAAACAGGCTCAGATGTAAAGTCACAGCACTAATGCCTACCAACAATGGTTTCTGGTTGCTTAAGTAAAATGAAATGATGGTCTTTGCCATTCTTGGATAGATGCAACGTCCACAGCTCAGAAATTGTTGTTAGAGTTAGTACTAGTGAGAACTCTTAATGACAGTTAAAAGAGGAGCTGAGGTTTCATTCAGGACCTGATCCAAAAGTACCGAGGTAAGGGAAAAGGTTATGTTGACTTCACTGGCCTTTAAATGGGCTTGGAGATTAAATTCTCCACCTCACCAGTAGTAATAGCACTTATTGCATCTCATCTCTCTGAGACTGGCCTGGAAGATGGCAGTGGTGTGGATTAGATTATGCTAGTATTGTGCATGTTTTACTGTTCTATGGATAAAGAAAATTTCAGTCTCCAAAATTATTACTACGGCAAATTTCACAAGTACTACATACATTATATAACATTATTACACTGAATTATATTTAAAAAGCAAGAGTATAATTATCTCTAATTACCATTACAAAATCTTAATGACAACAGTACATTTACGCAGTATTTATTATTTAACTTTCAATACTCACTCATTTTTACTAAAGTTTCAGTAAATTTTTCACAGTTGATTGCAACTCGACATAGTAGATGTATGAACTGATGATACGAAAAGAAGTAGTCTAGCAGCATACGATCGTAAACATCATCTTTACCCTGGAGGTTTAAGAAGACTTCATAAATGTTTAAACATAAGTGAGCTAACTAAACAACTAGGCAACTACCCAATCTACCTAAAATTTAGTTTAATAATCCTACTGCACATTCCAATTTTTCTAAAGCACTCTGTAATGCAGAAAGTTCATAGAGAATTTCCAAGTCTAACTCAAAACAGATTCAACACGAACAGACTTATAAAGTAACTTCAGTTTAATGTATAGACAGCTGCGGTATACTCTTCAGCATACGACATATCAATAGCCAGAGTAATAGTGGTCTGAAACTGTCATTCTTAGGAGTAATTTTGATACATAAGCTTTTAAAACCTAAACTGTCAAAGGTGTTTTAATTCAGCTTAAAGTCACATCTGGTTTTACAAACCAAAATATTTAAATGTTAAATTTAATTATTTAGTATTTATTTTAAATTTTGAGTGACTGTCTACATGTTCTAGTCCAGTTGACTACAAAGCAATCATCACTGGGAACCTACCTAAATTGCAGTGGAAGTTTGTGGTGCAGTGGCACCTTTAATTTTGCTCTTTTCGCTGTACCACCCTCTCCCCCTGAATAGCTGAGTTCAACCACCCAGTAGTGGGAAGGGAAGAGGGGGCGGGGGGCACACTACAAAAAGAATGCAATTGAAGGCACCTCTATACCACAAACTTCCACTGTGATTTGGGTTAGGTCATTTGTTATGACACATTTGGAGCTGGGAGAGTAACCACAGAACAGCTCTATCAAAGTTTGCCTCCCATCTGAAAGCCTGTGGAAAGAAAATCAGTGTGTTCACAGAGCTACAGACAGCAGCACTACACATACCAGACACTGGTATTTTAACTAACCAAACGGTAGAGGCTGCGTTAGTCCTTTTGCAATGGGCTGCAGGATCATTTCTAGTGATCTCACAGTTGGTCTTCACATGATATGAAACACTATGGGCAACCTCTGAATGAGTAAGGATTGTCCTTGAACCCTCTCTGCAAAATGTCACGAACAGTCCAGGAGAGAACTAATTTGTTGCGTTTAAATAAACAGCTAAAGCTCTCATCATATCTGAAATGTGGAGCTTCGTGTCACTTGGTGGGGGATTATGAGCTTCTAGGGGAAGAAATGGAAAGTGGGCAGGCTGTTCTAAAACCTGGGAAAGAAGGAATTCAGCAAGAAGCCTAGGGGAAACCTTACCTTTACAGAATATAAATAAGGGAACAGTATGGGAATTGAGTTTCTGTCCTTCCATCTCCTGAAGTAATAATTATGAGAAAGGCTGTCATAATTGCCAATCAATACCGGTAGAAAGCTGCCACAGGCTCAAAGGGGATTCCATTCATTTAGTGAGAACCATGTTGAGGTCCCAGGACCGGGG
>JAGPOW010003648.1:90373758-90495046 GCA_030014935.1 Caiman crocodilus
AACTAATGGAAACAGAGAAGTAAGGCCCTCAAAGTTTTAAATACTTAACTCTAGTTGCCCACCTATGGCACAAGGAGCCACTAGAGAGAGGTTGTAGAGCTGAGGTTTTGGAAGTATTTGGTGGCGTGGACATTGCTTGCACTGCAATGCATAGTGCAGAGCATTTCCATACTGTCCCACAGCCAGGCAGTGGGAAGAAGCAATGGCAGCCTGGTCCTGGTGCTGGCCTGTCCTGGACCTGAGCTGAGCCATTCTAGCCCACCGATTCCTCACTGCCACCTTGAAGTTTGAAAATACTTTATGTTAAACTCAAAAGTGATCTCCACAGGAATTGCTGCTAAATGTGCCCTGAGCTGAAACTGGATTGCTTCAAAGCAAGCAAGCAGTCCAGGATGGCTGAAATTAAGGGAGATCTCCCACACTGGAGATCACAATGTAGTTTAAAGATATCCGTGTAAGATACTGTCTAGCAGCAGCCCCATGCAACTCAGTGAGGAATAATTTATAACCATAGCTTGGGTGTGTATTATCAAAGCCCCTAATTTAACAGTGGCTGCAGGGACACTTAACCTGGCTTTTGGCAGTAAGAACTGACACCTTACACCACTGGTCTACACTCCAGCTCTGCTTCATGAGATCAGAGGGCTGATGAGCCCTCTACCTCTATTTCAGCTTCTCCCTTTAGTGAGCACCTGGGGCTGGAGTGACAAGCTAGCCATGTAACAAGCTGTGTGCTGGCCACTAGGCCTGTACAAAATGTTGATGGGCGTTTCATTTTGAAGCTGTTTCAACTTGTTTTGAGCTTGAAACAGAGAAATTGAAATGAAACAAAAGGCTTTGAAACAGCTTTGAAACTAAACAAGGACACTCAAAACATTTAGAAAGTTTTGAAATGTTTCAAGTTTTGAAGCTGATTTGCTAACAAAGAGGGAGGGGAAGGAGGACTGCTCTGATATTGACATCTAGCTCCTGGTTGGATTCCCCAGCTCTCTCAATGCTTCCCCCACCTCTCTGATCATTTCCCCAGCTCTTTCCTCCTGCTCAGAGCTGCTACTGGCCCCAGCCTGCAGCAGCAGCCTGCTGAAACCTGGCGCACAGATCTGGAGGCCCATGTCCCCTGGGAGAAGCTGGGGGAATGATCAGAGAGGTGATGAATGGCTGGCAAATTGAACCGGGAGCTGAACATGTCCTCAGTTGCCAGTTTAATTCCCCAGCTCTTCCAGGAGGGCTCAAGCCCCCGGATGATGCAGGATGACAGCAGGCTGCTGCAGCCAGCTGGGGATGGAGACAGCTCTCAGCTATTTCTCCAGCCAGCAGCAGCCTCCCAAAACCCTGTGTGCAGGTCCAGGGGCTGCACCCCCCAGGAGGAGCTGGCGGAAGTGATCAGAGAGCTGGGGGATTGAAGTGGGAGCTTTGGCTGACACATGGAACCACCCCAGCTCCCAGGCAGTGTGTGGTGCCGTGTCAAGCTATGGTGTCACACAGGTGCCAGGCGGGAGTGGGAGGGGAGAGCGATCCCTGCTGCCCCGTGTTGTGCAGGGGAGCTTTGCCATTTCCCCTGAGAGCTCCAATTGCCACTGCTGCAGTTGGTGAGTGTGGGGCTTTTTTTTTTTTAAAAAAAAAAAAAGCTCTGCACTCACTGGCTTGGAGCATATGGATGACAGCATGCTGCTGCTGCTGGCTGGGGCCAGCGCCAGCACCAGAGTCTGTCTTGTGCAGCCTGTGCTAAGCGCCAGGAAGAACCTAGTGCTGATGCTGTCCCCAGCCAACAGCAGCAGCCTGTCATCCCACACACAGACCTGGGTGCCTGTGCCCCCCAGGAGGGCTGTGGGGCTGTACCAGACTCCTTCCAGGGGGAGCGGACCCCCGGATCTGCGTGCAGGATGACAGCAGGCTGCTGCTGCTGGCAAGAGATATTGGTTTTGCTTTAAACAGTTTGAGGTGCAGTTTCACAAAAACCCCTGCACCTATCTCCTTGAAATTTGGCAGGCTTCATGCCCTCAAAAGGCGCCACCATCCCTGCAATTTTCATCTGAATCAGGCAAGACATGACAAAGTTATAGGCATTTTGTTATTCCCCATTATAGCCCACAGACAAAAGGTTGAAACACGTCGAAACAGTGTTGAACTAGCTTTGACAAAATGAAATGGAACAGTGCTTCAAAACAGCAAAACGAAACGCTGTCCCTTCCAAATGGTAAAACGGAAGCCTAAATTAAACGGTGCTGTTTCACACCCCCCCAGTCCATATAATACTACAACCTGCAGTTTAGACATGCCCTGAAATAGTCAAAGATAAAAATACTGCCAGGCCACTTAGAAGGAAACAGAACCACATATAGGATTCTGCTCAGCAGGCCTTCACAGGGAATCCATTGGACAGATATACTGATCTCTACCAAGCTTACAGAGACCAAAAAGGAAAACTGGTGTTATGTATTATACAAATGTGTGCTCTGTGAGCTCTGAAATGCATTAGATGATCGTGCAGAATTTTAAACCTCAAATGAACACAATGAAAAGCTGAGGGTAACTCTGTGGCTCCCTTTTCTTCTGGAGAAATAGGAAATAATGGGGAATATAAACCCTTCCATCTGAGCTCCAGAGGAAACTTTACTGCTCCCAGTGGCAAAAGAAAGTCCATCTCCTGTCTCTTAAGGGGTGCTCTTAAGGGGCATGCTCTTAAAGGGGTGGTTCCTGAAGTGGGTAGGGGTTCAAGAGACAGGAACAGTTTGAAAATAGATTTAATCTTGCTTCCTTTATTTTGAGGACATTTTAATCTGAGGTTATCTCATTCCAAACCTCTTGGGGAAAAAAAAGATTTCTAAACATGAACTAAGAGAGGAAAAGTCCAAAGGAGTCTGGTTAGGCTCTTGATGTTCACATCACAACCAAATTTTGGCAGACAGTCTAAGCCATGTGTGACTACCCGTGAAACACTGCCTCAGGGGCTCTGATGGTTACTACTGCAAGTTATATTGGGTGCAGGACTTATGTTTATAGTAGTAAAGCTTTTGAGAAGTTGGAACACAATCCCAAAGACTGCAAAGTTTCTGTAGTATCCATAAAAATGTGCAGAGCTTATGTACTGCTGCTTAACCAATTATATTGTAACACCCTATTAAGGGTGCCACAGGTACTGCACAATATTAGCACTGTAAGATGTGCATACCCCTACACACAATTTACAAGATAAACACAGGGATTTCAAATAGGAATTCAAAAGTGTCAAAAACGTTCTGACCTGGGGTTCCTGTTGTGGTTTAAGTTCTTCACAAAAGAAAAACTGCTCTTACTTATTTTGACAATGGAAAAATAATAAAGATAAGAGGTAGTATTTTCTAAGAGAGGCCTAGAGTCTTAACAAGGCCAAGTACCACTGGCCTAGAGTGATGTCCTTGCAGTGATCAGCTTTCAGCCATAAAGTTATTTAATTCCTCCAGTTTTTCTATCAGATCTAAAAGCCTATCCAGAAGAAGTCATATTTACAGAAGTGTTTACTTTCTGATCCAAAAGACCCACTTTCTAAGAATCATTCTTGTAAGGCAATGGTTTTGGGTGGTCCTTGCTGTAAACTCTTCATCTACTTATATGACTAACGTATTTGGACTCAAATGCAGGCAGAAATATTCATTAGATCTGTGCAAAACAGCAAGTATTTTCTTTGGATTCAGATGATTCAGAGGGAGTGATTTGATTCAGTGATTCAAATCACTGTCCTGATTCAATCTGGCTGATTTGAAGATTCGGCCATAGCCCTCGATGACGCTGGATGCAGTATAGCCTATGGCCGGATCTCTGAATCTCTCCAAATTGATTTAAAGGCTTCTGACTCAGTTTGGACCTTTTAATAGAATCCGATTCAAATCCTGATTCAATTCGCAGTTTCGGCCACTGAATTGGTTCAAACTTCCTCTGAATCAAATCTGCTACTGAAGCTTCACACAGCCCTAATATTCATACCTATTACCTAGGAGCTAGTATTTTCTCTGTATTAATTTCTACCTCAAAAAAAGTATGCCAAACTGTTTTTTGGTTTCAATGTGTATAGGTAATGTTAACTTACCCAAGGCTGCTGGGTTTAATTTTATTTTTCCTGGATTATTTGTGGCTGAAAAAAAAATATTTGAATATCTCCTTAACAAGTCCTAGGGAGACCTTTGATTAATCTGGTAAGGCCAGAGATTGATTTATGACCTCCTTGGGCAATAAAGAGCAAGCCATATGGAATTTGTGGTGCTCTTTGTCTAGTGAGTGATGATTTTCCTCTCTCTCTGTTTCTCCACTTTGTACCATTTGAGTTTGTATCAGGTAGGGAGAAGCTTGATGAGAAAGAGGGGTCTAGATAGGGTGAAGGTTTTCATGCCCCAGGAAAACAACAGTCGGGAAACAGAACGAAGCAAGAGGCACCAGGAAAGATGCTATGAAAGAGGGTCCTTTTGAGTCCTAGCCTTTTTCTGTTTCCTAATGGAATCATCTCCTTATTCTCCAGTAGATTCCCAGTGGGTCACTGTGAATAGTCAGGAATCTCCACCATGCACCAGAAAGCAGAAGAAGAATAGGTCTCCTGCAGAGGAGTAAACCCGGTCTCTTATTGTAGCCTGTTCAGGAGTTGAGAAGTTGGGGGATATACAGATCGTACCCTTCGTGTGTCCCACCCTCAAGGAAGGGGAACCTAGCTGTCTAATAACATTTTTCTTAAAATTTGCTAATGGCAAGCAAACTTATGAACAAGGCAAATTCCAAATGTACACACACATCAACAATTTTAAGGACAGCTGTGCTGAATGGGGCCATAAATATGGACACTGCAAGCAGAGTGATGAGAAGGAACAGAGTGATGGGTGAGGCTGTCCCACCCCATACTCCCTTGGCTACAGTGGCTGTGAGTGTATGAAGAGGTACAGGCCTCAACAGACATAACTATTAAAAAAAATTGATTTCAACATACAAAGCAGAATAACTGGACAACACACCATCAAAAAGAATTATGCTTCGTTTACAAAGACCAAGCAAACATATAATGTCACTGGATTCTTATATCACATGTAAATCACATCCACAGGCTTACATACCTTGCTGGCTTCCACCATTGTAGGCAAGAGGCACATATTAAGTTCAGGACGAGGAGGACGAATATTGCTTTTTCCTCCTATTAATTTCAAATTTTCACGACATGGGAAATAAGGTCCAAGAGACACTGTAGTGCAGGTTAGGATAACATAAAAATAAAATTTAAAAGATCAGTATTTAAAATGGACAGTGCACACAAAGATCAAGAATAATGAGTATCAATTAATGAATAGAAAAATAACTGGAAATACATACTTGGGATATTACTGTGGTGGTATGTACAATGGTTGTGCTGTAGAAATGGAACCAGAGTGTGCAGGAAATCATGAGGACTTAAAAGCACAAGCTCCTTGAGGACATCTAAAAATGAAAAGTTAGTTTTGCTGTTATGTTCTGAGGGTTAAGAAATAACTGTGCATGTCTTCTGGCTCATGCAATTGTAACCCTGAGCTGTTTAGTATCATTTCTGCTTAGTGCACAATGTGGAGGTAGACCTTATTGTGAACAATATTTAAAGTGAAACCACCTGAATTAAATCAAGGTTCCCTTCACCTTTCACTAGAAGAAAACCTGCACAGTGTTAGGTCAGTTCTCCCTTATCAACCAATGAGAGGGGTGTCAGATTGTAGGAAGTAGAAGCTCAATAAAATTACCCTCTTTGCTTCTTCTTTACCATATCAGGTTTGACGCCTGGAAAATGTCAACCAGCAGCAGCCAGGACGACAATGAGAAGGGCACTCAAAATAAGGGGAAAATGCATAAAAATTACATAAAAATAGGCTGACTTTGGACAATGTGTTAGGCCTTCACTAACATGTTAAAAATGTGGATTTTACCCCTTTAAAAAGGAAAAAGGAAAAAAAAAAAATCAGAAAAAGCCTTTTAGAAGAAGTCTGCTAATCCAGACAGATAGATGTTTTTGGTATAACATCTGTCCTTACATGTTAAGTACCCCATGATGAATGACATAGCAGGAAACAGAGGTCTTTTTTTACTTCTAAAATGATTTGTTTCCCGTTTATTTGTTGGATTTCTCAGAAAGTGGGGTATAAACACGGCAAAGACATTTTCAGAGTAATCAAGTCTCTAATCTTTACAATGAGGGAGACCTGTAACATGAATTCGGTTATCCTTTGGATGCTAAATTATAGATCTTGAGCTTGAATAGGATCTCATTAACACTGGAACAAATTACTGACTTATTTAAGCTATTCACGATTTAAACTGGCACTAGTAAGAAGAGAATCAGACCCCCTAACTGTGAAAACAAGTTATGTGAGTAAGAGGCAATGCAAAAAGAATGCCTGATTTGCATACATCATTACTGAGACTGCAAGTAGAAACTAAATGTTTGTCCACACATTCTGCATACCAAATAAATGCTAAACATTAAATCTTATACCAGAAATATTAGGGTTCCTAGCATTCTTAGAAAATAATAATTATGTTAATAACAATTAATAAGAGCAATTCTAACATGCATAATATTAAATATACGTAATACATACATTTCCTAATTTTTACTGCACAAGCTATACTGTAAATATTCTTCCCAACTACAGGAGCATTAATATAACTTACCAATGCAAGCATTTCTAAGTTCTGGAGGACTATAAGAATTTAGTAGCGTTAAAAGCTTATGGGCAAATTCAATTCGCTCCTGCCATTGAATTAGAGCTTGTTTTACATCTGCAAATGCAAAAACAAACACATTATCTGCTGACAGCTTTTAACTCCTGGAATAAATTAAGAATGTTAAACATGGAGCAATTAAAAAATTTCTGTATTAATTTTAAATACAGTAAAAGTCACATTATCCAGCACTTTATTAAC
This sequence comes from Caiman crocodilus, assembly GCA_030014935.1. NCBI lineage: Eukaryota > Metazoa > Chordata > Crocodylia > Alligatoridae > Caiman > Caiman crocodilus. The sequence continues at coordinate 90,380,665 of JAGPOW010003648.1, forward strand.
TGGCATGCTCTATAAATCGGCATGCCGGTTGATGCCGATCGATGTAGCAAAAATGAAACCGGAAGTGGGCCTTCCTGTATCACCAAGTTCCACACTGGGCCACAGACCAGGCCAAAGCAGCCTGCACCGGTAAAGCAGCCTGCGCAGAGCACCTCCTCCCTGGCATACTGACACCAGGAGACAGGTGGGAAGGGTGACGTGGTTAATCTGTGATGTGGATGCATTGGATGCAGTGGGAGGGGTGTCTTTGCCAGATGAGACAAAAATGCCTCTCAGGTAACTGGCATACTGAGTTATTCAGCACCCCCCATTTCCCACGGGTGCTGGATAATAGAGCTTTTGCTGTATATGACTTTAAATCAAGCTACAAATCTTACCTTTGTCACTGGTTCAATTCCATCATTTATCAGATCTATTTTTATGCACATTTTAATACCCAATGTAATAGTTTTATTATTAAAATAATTCTGTTACTGGCTAAACTGATATAATTCCTAGAAGCTAGATAACAGCAATACAAAAAATGAAAGATGTTTTGTCCATGAAAATTAATCTACAAACCGAAGCCTTCAGTTTCCCCCTAAATAAATATTGAACAAACAAAAAACCCCATCAAAACCAAACCTTTTCTTTGAAGATATGGTCGCGTTGACTTAAGAACTGAAAGAAATATAGACAAAAGTTCCACTAGGTCTCCAGTCACGTGACAAGCTGTGGCCTCATGGTACATCATGTGCAACGTGTTAAATGACTAGAAAACAAAACAAATCTTTACACTGACACACAAATAATTGATTGATTATATTATTCAATTCTACATGTATTCATTTTTCCATTTATTTATTACCACAGGAAGATGCATCAAATAGTCCTGTGATGAGTGCTGACACATTTAAAGATACTCAACTGCAATAAGCTTAGCGTTCAAACACATCATATATTAGGCTATCCAAATTACAAACAATTTTTAAAAAGAATGAAATTGTATATAATGATCCACTATCATCTTTTACCCTACACCATGCTATTTTCATACTATGGGATCTCAGCAGAAAATGGATTTTTTAAATTCTATTAAAAAATGCAGCAAATTCTGCTCTCGTAGCCCAGTAATCAGATTCAAGTAACAAAGCAGCTCTATGAACATGTCTACATAACTTACAAAATTTATAAAAAGAGAAGTTTTGCTTTAAGATGTGTAAGCCTGAGAAACAGTAGCAAACATCTTGTTGGCTTTCTATGTGAATAAGCAACTCCATACTAAAAAGCTAACATCGAATTCTATTAAAGATAACAGAAGCCAGATAAGATTACAATGGCAGTGTAAGTGGTATCTTGGCTGAATTACAATAGTATTAAATCAACTGTTATAGACCAGTGGTTCCCAAACTGGGGTCTGCATACCACTTATAGTCCATGAAGCCATAGGAAATAGTCTGTAGACCTTCATAATGTTTCATAATGTTTTCAGGTAAAAATTCTAATGAAAGGGGTACAGTAATCCACAGAAAAAAATGAGGACCGTGGTCCACTGCTCCAAAATGTTTGGGAACCAATGTTACAGAGCATATGCTGTCACATATCTGCTGATAGTGTTGTGTGTGTGAAACCAACAACATTAAGAAATATCCATGTATACATTTCCCTGTGGTTTTATCTTTGTAATGTACTGTGCTAAATAAATATAAAGCAAGGGTTGACAAATGGATAGAATTTGTTAGTTCAATTTACTGAACATACGAGTGCAGCAGATTTTCAGAGCAAATGCAACAATAGGTTTGCTTTTATACTGAATTTGTAAAAGTCAGCTAAGTATTATGGTAGTATTACAGATACCATACATGGTATTTAAAAAAAAAAAAAAAGAAAAAGAAAAATGGTTCTGATTTTCTAATTCCAGCTTTTTCTATAGCATTTCCTAGCACATTTATCACTGGGAAATTTAAACTTCTGAGATCAAGGAGTTAAGATTACTTAAAGTTGTGAAGTTTAGCCAGGTTCCCTAAACCATACTGGTTAGTTATAAAATGGTAGTCCTCTGAGATGATGTGTCAATGGGAGAAAAAGATGCTCACTGGATTGAAACACTTACCTCAGTCATCAGGATTAACCCTCTATTAAACACAACAAGAAGTCTATCTTCATCAGATTCTAGTAATATTCTGAAGGCACTAGAAGAAAACCAAACATTTCAAATACCAAAAAAATTGAATATATATTCTCAAAATTCATGAGATAATTCATACAATGCTTTAACATTTTCAAATTCAGTATAGATGAAATTGTACATATAGGAGGGAAAATTAAATTATCCTCTTCACTCTATAAATGTTATCAGTTGAAAAGTGTCTCTAGTAATCTCAAATATGCTTTTAAATCCTTGTTTTGATAACATGTAGTACCAACTTGTTTTTAAACAGTAATTAATTCTCTTCAAAAGAACTTCAAGGTATTGCATAACTATTCTCTGAATAATTTTTGGAAAGGTGTCCCTTCTTCCTGTTCTAGCCCCTCAACAATATCTTTTAAATACTAAAAACCTTAGAAAAAACACACATTCAAAGTCAAAACTTTTTGAAAAAGTGTCTTTTAAATAAGCAATGTTATGCACATTTGAACAAGCAATGGAAAAAAAATATTGTAAGAGCAATTTTAGCATGCGACATAACTGGAAATAAATTTGTTTATATTATTTATGTAACAAATTTATTATGTGGCCTGTCAAATATTTAACCAAACAATCAAATAAGTGCATGATTATACACTAAAAACTCCTGCATGGCAGGAGGCATGGTTGTGGGATTGCTCATGAGATCCCACTGTACCTTATTGCCAGTGCACAGGGACCTTGGGATCCCAGGAAGGTGGTTTTGAAGTTTGGGAGGACCAGGAATCAAACTGGGGGTGCAACTTCCCTACTGCACACTCCCCACCTCCACAGAGCTGCTCCTGACTTTGTATTTTCTTTTCTCACCTGTGCCCAGCTCTGGACATATACACCAAGACTATTTCACCCTATCAGTGGTTGGATTTAGACATCTAGTGATATATCCTATGCAACTCACACACTTTATATTTATACCCATAAACGTAATAAAAATGGCCCATTCCAGGCATTCAGCATGTTCTCTCTTCATAACAGGACTACAACAGCTTTTGCACAAAGGAAACAATATGTAACCTATGTTGAACAGATAATTAAAGGTATTTCAAATGGTAATAACCGTGTTTCTTTTCCTACCCAAACACACTGCTATATTAATATTTCCTTACTGAAATACCTTATTAAGGTAGTCCAACAAGACCGGCCATCCAAGCAGCGCAGATAACAGCTTATAGTTGTTTTCTTAAATTGCTTTATGTCTTCTATTTCCTCTTCTCTCATATCTGGTCTCTGAGCTACAAACAGCTGCATGAGGTTGAACAGTTCTTCAACTGCCTAAAGCAAACAAAATAAATATTAAGTTAAGGCAATCTTTCTTTATTAATAAATGATGACCTATGTCTTTCTTCTGATGCCTCTGAATTACTTCTATTAAACACCAGACATGTAACTTTCATATATCTGAAAGTATCTAGAAAAAAAATATTTACTGATTTTAGAGAAGTGATAAACATCACTAAAATACATAGATAGCACTGATATTCTCTAAATGTCATCTTTTATTAATAAATGTACCTAAATACTCATTTGTAATTTCCACACCATATATCTTTCTACAATTTGCTATTGAGTGCTGTCTTGATTCATCCTTTACCATTTACTGTATAAAATGAGATGTATGCTTAAAAACCACCCATGTCATTTCATTTCAATTGTAGCTGCAATGTTCAGTGTGTCCATGAGCCAACTGTAGTTCACAGAACTCTAAGCTCCAGCCTGTGACAGCCACAGAAACTAGTGATCCCACAGACCTGTGTGAATGGAAGTCTTCTTAAGCCATGCACCCTCTATCAGAGATATACCAGTGGCTGCATATTTCATTTTAGGAAATTAAATACCATCTTTGCGCACCTGTAATGCAGCCATCAAGTTTGGCAGAGCTTGGAAAAGCCCGAATTAGATTGACATGAATGTACTTATTTCAACCGAAGCTGCATGTCTTCCATGCAACTGATTCTACCCAGACTTTTCCCCACTTAAGGTTTGTTTAGTACATACTCTGACAAAAGAGTATGTACTAAACAAACTGAGTTGCTCAAAACCCACTTAAAATCACAATGAACAATAATGCATAAGATACTAATTTTTCTAGAGAAAAAAATGCAGATAGCATCTTTTCTTCAGTAGAGATTCTGTAACTCTCCATGTGCCAATGTTTTCGAAGAGGTACATAAACCATACAATGATGGAACAACCAAGCATAAATTGTTTGTATAAAATAATGGGACAACTCTTGGTCCTACTCCAAACCAATAGAAAACTTATTTAACCAAATGGTTGGGGATCCTCCTAATTATCTTTCATGATGGTAACATAAAAAATATTCTCTTACATACAACACACCCCCATCAAAGATTTTTACAGAGTTGTGGCCAACTGTGTGATATACAGTAAGTTTTCCTGGAAACAGAGCATCCACGAAGTGTGGCATCCCAGAAAACTGCTGGGTGGAATGGCAAGCAGCATAAACTTCCTGCCACACCAGCTGCCCCGTTCAGTTTCCTGGGATGCCTCATTTCCGAGACAGTGTAGGTCTCTGTGCCAGGAGGATTTACTCTATTGCACACAAAGTTAGGTTCCAGACCCTTGCAAAGGCAATAGCAAGACTGTTAGTTCTTTGTATAGTCCTTATACGACTTCTTTGTATAAGTATTTCTTTATACAAAGTTCCTGTAAATAAAGGTGTGGCTTCCACATCACAAACCTCATGATGATACTACCAGCAGCACACATGCTGTTTCAGGCATAAGCTATAGTGCTTTGTCAATAACTATGGTTTGAGAAGGTTAATACTAGATTCTGCCCCTTGCTAAACTAGACTAACAGTAGCCATTCTGGCAGCTGCATGATATGCACAGGATCTCCAGTGGTAATCCTTTTCCAGTGAGGAAAACAGCTTCCCTATTTAATGATGCCCTCCAGTTTTGTGGGGATGACTTTTAGGAAAAGGTGCATATTGTAAGTGAGAAAATATAATATCCAAATTACTTTACACTGATCTAGTTTTGAGAAGCTTCCAAGGACCACTGAGAAGTACATGTTTCTTAACAAACATCTTTTTGTTCGTAAGTTGCTTCAAAGGAGAACAAGGGCTTAAGAACTGGCCCTTCAAGCATTATGGTGATTTATATGGAGAACTTGGAACTCAACTACAGCTTTGCCTTTGGGTTATTTATTGTGTTGAATTTTTTTTGGCTAGGTTAGGGAATTTAATAAAAAACAATAGTTAGGCAATAGCTGAACAGGCTTTTAAAACAAACAACAGAATATTTGTTCTGAATGTACTTACTCCTGGGTACTGACTGGCATGTGGTGTAAGATTCTTAAAGGCCCACTGGATATTCTGATGTGAAGCCAGTTGTCTTGTAAATGCAGGCGACTGTTCACAGCACAGTCGTAGAATGCCATAATAGGCAGGCAACATCCCACGGTTAAAAAGCACCACATCCTGATCATCATGATCTGCTAGTATGTAATTGAAGGCAATATTCTTTGTCACCACAGGATTCTGTACAATCAGGCGTACATTCTCTGGGCAGTCAACACATACATTATACCAAAAAGAGAGTAAAGCCTGCTTATTGTGGTTGGTAGCTATAGCTGGCTCAGAAAGTTTAGGCTGGAAAAGATTCCACAAGTCCATGAAGTAAGTGGAAAACATAAGTTTTTCAGTTTTTGAGATTAAACAGTAAGTCATAAAACTAAAGTAGGGCACCAGTTTAGTAGTGCCATGAACAGCAGCATCCACATACAGCTTAGCTCTTGAAAGCAGTCCAAGAAGTACATTATAGACTTGGTGAAGAACTACTGTAGTGTCCGGACTGAGAGGCAGGTCACGTGTAGGGATATGCAGAGATCGGGTTGATCGGAACATCTGACGGAATGAATTGCTTGGAATAAGTGATACCAGAAGGTAAGCTGCAGCTGCAAAATAAAAAAAATTAAAAATCTGTCAGGCATCTGAAGGGAACATAAAAGTTTAATAGTTATAATAGTATACAGTATATTTCTTTGGGGTTCTCAACGCGTCTTACAGAGGTGGAGAAGTACAATTTCACTCTTATTGAATGTGGAAAAAAAATTAAATAGTAATCATTTAGGAGAACTGCCCAAGATTCAAGAGCATGTTAAGAGCAGAGTCAAGAACAGAGCAGAGGCTTCTTCACTCTGTCTCTCCTGACCATCACCCCACTGTTAACAATATGTCCCATTACAATCTTGCTGATATGCAAATAATTATTCTCTTCCGTTATGACCAATATATTTATTGGTTAACCAGAGTTTTATTAGCTCTCCAGGATTCTCTGTAAATGTGGCCAGCAATACTCTGCCTCCAGTTTGTATACATTGTCTCCTAACCACAGCCACATGAAATCCATTCAAGTTTAAAGCAGTTTTCTACTATGGAATCCTTTTAGAAGGTGAGATTTCTAGTCAGGACAGAGGGAACTGTAGCAATGTGCCCTCAGTCACATCAGGGGCCGAAATCCCCAAAATCAGGGAGCCGAAAGATCCAAGAGCTAGTGCAGGGGCAGAGGCTTTTCAGCATCTCAAAGTTTAAAAGGATGCCACTGAACGCATTTTGTAGTGTATAAATGAAATCTCACTGCTACCTGCAAAGCAAGTGCTTCCTAAAAGGAAACTCTCAGATTAACCCTTTTCCAAACCCTCATCTATAAGGTTTCTTGGACCATATTAATCATGTAAAACACCAAAAATACAACTTTTATCCTTCAAGGTAATAAATCAAATGGCATCTTTCATCAAATAAAGGTAGCATTTATCATAGGTTCTTTATATATGAGATGCCACAGTTAGTGAGCTTCATTCAGGGGTAATTGCCTCAAGGGGATTCATTGGAGAATAGCAGACTCAGTGGCAAATTGTGCACTGTTACTTGCGATAAGCACGCTTTCTGCATAATATATTGCAAACCAAAGAGGAAATTTCTTCCATTTTTGTGACTTACAAGTTCTCACTCTAGGATAGTTGTGTGCCAAAAGAAAACGTTCAACCCAATTCTCCATATTCTGCAGCACCCAACTGTGAGCTAGCTTATTTCGAGGGGTCTGCACTGCCAGCCAATCCAGACACTGAGATGGGTTGTATTCAATTACCTAAAAGAAAAGAAGAAAATAAAATACTGATTAACATAATGGGCGAGATTTAAAAAAATAAAAATAAAAATCAGCAGGTGATATTAGGAACATCTACAATGGGATTGCTACATTATCCCTAGTTGTTTGTTCAAGTTTCTACTTCTTATAAGCATCTTTTTTGTGTTTTAGCTCACTGAAGAGTTCCCTGCTAAGCCAAGCTAATCTTCTGCCATACTTCCTAGTATTCCTGCACACTGGGATGACTCATTCCTGTGCCCTCAGTAAGGTTTCTTTAAAGTGCAGCCAGCTCTCCTGGATTCCTTTCCCTCCCTGACTGGCCTCCTAGGGGATCTTGCCTATCAGTTCCTTGAGGAAGTCAAAGTCTGCTTTTCTGAAGTCCAGAGTCCTTACTCTGATGGAGATCCTTTCCTCAGGATCCTGAACTCAATCATCTTGTGGCTGTTGCTGCCCAAGTTGCCATCCACTACTACATTCCCTATCAATTCTCCCATTTGTGAGCAGCAGGTCAAGAGCACAGACCCCAGGTTGGCCTCTCCAACACTTGCACCAGGAAGCCATTCTCAACACACTACAAAGGCTTCCTGGATTGCCTATGCACTGCTGTGTGGCCCTGCCAACAGATGTCAGGGTGACTGAAGTTCTCCGTGAGAAAGAGGGCCTGTGATTGGGAAACTTCTGCTAGATGTGTGAAGAAAGCCTTATCCACTTCATCCTCCTGGCCTGGTGATCTATTGCAGACCCCCCACAATGACATAATCCTTGTTGCTTTCCTTTGTATCAATTCATTTTTCATCACACCATCAAGAAACATTCAAACAGTGCTCAAAGTAACTAGTCTATGTTTTTTCTTTTTGTCACTCTGAGATTTTAACAAAATTAGTGTTGAAAACTTGTGTTAAAATGAACTCTACAAAGTAATACAAGAGTAACAACTACAGCTGCATCAAAACAGCTTCCCATCAAAACAGCAAATAGTTTAGAAAGGTAGGATAGCACTTCCCTACTCCAATTAGTTTCTGAAAACTCACTTCTACAAGACCTACTAACACCTGTTCTTTTACCTTGAAGTGACAGTGGGACAGAATCTCTTTACTTGTTTGTAAAATGTCTTGCACATTTTGGATGTCGTAAAAATCAAGTAATAGACAAATTATTTCAATTTTAGGTCATCGACATACTACTGTTTCTTTGAAGAAGTAATGACTAAATTAGGACTATGAACTGATGCTGTAGACCAAAAACCAAGACAATATCATTTGAAATCCTCTCAATATTTACTGGAAAAGAGCAAGCAAGGGCAAAGAATCCAATCTGTTTTGTTCTACATACTGTACCTCCCATATCCTCTGCAGGATATAAGAAGCAAAGGGTGGCATTCCTGGTGGACCACCAGCAAACTCCATTAGCATGGTCAATAATTTGAAAAATGGATTGGCTGCCTGAAATACATAAAGATACAATTACCCCTTTGGTTCATTTCAGTAAATATGTAAATCTTTATTAAAAAATAAATAATTGCATAAAGATCACTTTCCAGAATTCAGACATCAATTTTTTTAACTACTTTTAATTCAACACCAGCCATGTTTTATGAAATATGCATGCATATATCACAAGACTTAGGCTTATATCCTCTACAGAACGCAGCTAGTAAAAGAGAATATTACTATACTATCAAGCTATCAGTTCTGGAGCAGTATTTTTAGCCAGCAATGCAACCATACATGTTTGACTGCTAAACATTACTCTCAGCAGAAGGCAGTGGTATATATAAATGATAAAATTTGCAAACCATACTCAAGGACAATTGATTTAGCTATTCAAGATTCAAACTGATTACTGGCTTAAAAATAATGCTACAGCTACCAAAACCTTTGTACTCTATCATGTTGGCTAATTTTAAAGTCTGCTAAGATTAGACCAATTCTCAGCAATCCACAGATCACTAGACACACACACATATAAATATATTTTATATAAAAATGAGAAGTGAGAGAGAGAGAGAGAGAGAGAGAGAGAGAGTGTTTATGTGTTTTTTGATTTGTGCTGTATCACCAGGGACTGGAAGTGGGGAAAAAAGGGCAGCTGGAGAGCATAAAGCCCTATGTAAGCTACCATGATAGGAAATCAATTTGTCAACTGATAATACCCTTTCTATTAAACAATGCAAAACTAGAGTAAGAGTGCTTCCTGTCCAATCATGGTCATGCATCCTCTCCCATTTAGCCTCAATTTTATTCTGACAGTAGCAAATGAAACTGTCCTCATGTGAGCATACAATTCCCCATTCTGCACATGTGGAATGCCTATGAAAATTGCAATTTGCTTTTTTATTTTAGGAAAGAAATTTATTATAAACTAACTTTGCCTTAAGATCTGAACCATCACAAAATAATCCCTCCACTCTACTTATCTTTGAATATGTGGAAAATCAGTGCTATTTAGTTTTGAACAAAATGAAAGTGGGCAAGAGAGTACTGCTTTAGATGACCTAATATACGGAGAACAAAGTTTGTATTCCTGTCACAAAAGCCAAAATGAAACACTTTCTATGAATGCCTGTTTAATTTGTAAAATATTACTTCGGTAATTTAAAAGAGAAGAATATTAACACAAATTATTTAGTAGTTTACATACCTCAGGAGTTAACTTTGCTATAGAGGTGAAAAGCATAGACACAATCTTGAAAACAAAAATGAACAAAACATACTGTTAGACAGGCTTATCTGGCTTTAACACTAACATTCCCCTAATATATTTTTCTGTTAAATTCTCTTAACAAATATAATCCACAGCTACCAGTACTTACATGTTCTGCAAGTCGATTATTGTATCGACATAAGCTGAAAATGAGATTGCAGGTTTGCCTGATGTTGATACCATCACGGATATGTTGAAACAAGAAAGGAAAGCCCTGTGATAAACAGCAAGATATTAGTATGTCTTTTAATTATTTATTTTTTCCAACTAGCTGATTATAGTTTCACATTTTGAAGTATTACCTTTCCTCCAGTCAATGCAGCCATATCATTTTGTGACAAAGTCAAATGTCTAAAATAAAACAAAATATTTATGACTTCAGTACAGAAACCATTAAGCTGGACTTGCAAATTAGAAAACAATTAAATTAAAGAAAGTATACAATGATTGTTCAATAGTTTTCCTACCAGCTTCAGGCCATTTGGTCAATAACAAAATCAGTATTACACTTTAAAATGGCTAAGAATTCCATATTAAGTCTGAGTTCCATTATGCTGGTGCAAAACAATTAGATTTAGACAAGCCTGACAGATTAGAATTTGTCCCCCTTATACTTGGGATTCTTGCCTTTCTGAGCGTGACTGTTCAACCAGAAGAGCAATCAGGGCGATCATCTTTTCAAGAGCAGCAGGCCTGTATTTTTCTTCTGCTAGAGAAAGAATGTCTTCCTCTTCTTCCTCCTCTTCTCCTTCTTCTTCAGAAAGCACTTCAACTTGTGGCTGCATAACACAAAAATATCTATAATCTCAATGGAGATGGGTTGTGTCAAAATTTCAAAAAGACTCTAAATATTTCTAAACGTTTGTCTGTAATTTCATCCATTATACTGTTTGCTTGCAAATATTTGCCTGCACAAATTAAGTCAGGTAGACATTTAATTTTCTGCTTTGCATTTTCAAATAAAAGACATTCTGTGCACAAAACAGCACAAATTCAAAAAATGGGTAGAAGCCACTCCATTTAGGCCTTTGTGCTTATTTATTTGTTAAATTGTAGGCAGTTATGAAAAACTGAGTTTAAATTGAGTTGATGGTCCCATGCTCAAATTTCAACTGGTACATCCTTAATAACCACTGTCATAAATGGCAACATTACTGACAGTCTCAACAAAAATGCAAAGTAATAAATAGCTATGGAGACGCCTACCCTCTCAAACCTAGACAGCAGTGACCCCAGAATAAATTCAAGGAAGTGTAATATTTGGTGCCAATTCTATACTAAACAGGATTCAGTATTTAGTACAATCTAAAATAGTAGTGTGCTTCAAAGTACAACACAACCATTGTAGCATTTTTCACAAATACTATATTCGTTTAAACACTAAGAAATAAATTTTGTCCAAGCAAAACAATTTATTAAACTGCTTTGCATTTTCTGGCTTAAAAACATTAAAGGCAAAACATCAATGATTACTTAAGTCAAAATATGAAAGCCTAATTTTACATATGAAAATTATTTTAAACTTACATTTTCAGGTCCTTTAGTTCCCATGTAGAAATGGACCATTGTTGATATGGCTTGCAGTGAAAGCAAGAACTGGCTCTGAAAATGTAAATATTGAGTTATCTGGAGAAATATGCATACACACATGAGCATACACACATACACACATAGTTCCTAGAATTACAAAAATTCTACTCACCTCCTCTTCTCCCATTTTGGCAAATTCATAAAGAAAGGCAAAGTATTCTGTGAGATGTTTACTGTGAGGTTTAACACCATGCTCCATTATTGACAAGAGAGTCTTCACAAAGCGAGTTACACATGAGCGACTACCAATATCTTCCACAGGACCATCCATGTCATCCGAACTGAAAACATAGTTCAATTTAGAATTTACAGTATATTAAACAAATTTATCTTGAACCATTCCAACTAGACATTCAGAGATTCTGTATTTATGCATTTCATCTTCACCATAACAACCCAAGGCTTTAATACTAGGACCTATGGTGTATGCGCTTTGGACAATCACTTAAATTATAAAAGCCCTCTACCACTTCTGTATTTTATAGTGTTAATAAATTGATTAAGGTATGGCTGAAGTCAGAAAAGGAGCTCTGTAAAATGACTGCATAACGGGATTCCATATTTAATTATTCTCTTCAATTCCTGTCTTAAATACTCCTCAGTTTTCCAGTAGGAAGATTGTTCTATATGCAGTTATGTTGTTCTACCATATAAAGGCAGTCCCTTCTAAAGTATGTGTGCAGGGCCCCTGGGGAGACTGTGCTCAGGTGGCTAATACATGCTAAAGCCCTTGTTACCACACCCTCGCTGCTTTTCTTACCCATATTAACTAACCCAAATGTGCTGACATGCCACAATCGCACCTTTAATTTGGCTAAATTAAATTTGGCTTAAATAAAATAAAATTAAATTTGGCTTAGATTTTAAGATTTAAATCTTAAAATCTTTGGCTTAAAATCTCAATAAAGAAAAATGTTTTCCCGCTTGACATTTAGTTAAATACAGTTAGAAAATTGTTATACTTTAAACATATCACATGGTGCCTTCCTCTGGGACTGCCCCATGCTGCATCTCAGTGGTTAGGATTGATCACGGGTTAGCCCCAACATGTCACATGTTCAATTTAAGGCATAATACAAACTAGCCATAACTGTTACACATTATACGTGGAATAACTTTGAGACTCATATGCTATAATTAGCACAGCATAAATCAGCTTTAATGTGTGGCTAGATTACTATTTATTGCATGACTAACACTTCAATTATGTCCTAAATGTAATATGTGACAAGGGTCCTAGATATCAATGGATCCAATTTTTCAGACACAATCAGAAACTCAAACATCTATACTGACGCCTTTGCACCTGCAAGTAATTACAGGCATGGGAAAGAAAGAAAGAATGAAAGAAAGAACAAAAGGTCAAGCTGGAAATCTGGCTCAGGTGAGGCAAATATTTGGAATAACAGATTCCATTTTAACATGCTCCCTTTTCTAACCCTAACAAAGCCTTTAAACAAAATAACAAACTCTTAAGAGGAATACATTTATTTCATGCTAACAGGATAGTTTAGAATAATATAATAAGCAACAAAAAGTCATGGAACATTTAATAAGAAAAAGTGTTGGGTTCAAATATTTTACCAGTCTTCCATTCCTGGTTGCAGATAGAGATGTGCGTGCACAGGCCTCAGTCTCTGTATCACATGAATACACAAACGCTGGAACATCTGCAAATGGATGAGTCATTATAAAAGCGATTTCCTTCTTTATACATGTTTTTGAAGCAAATCACGTCCTCTTTTTAAACACTGTCCCAGAACAAGATAATTCAAAGTAACACTTGAGATTAAGTTGACTGTCCGTGTCTTAGAGCGGAATCTAGACATGGGTGTTGTTATATGTGTACTTTCCTTTATACTGAAATGGTCAACTGATGCAGCATATCAGAAGTCAGAAAACAACTTCCATGTTTTCCTCTTCCATTATTTTCTGAAATATACATACCTTTTTGTATACTTGGTCATTGACTATAAGTAAATTTTTGTGGAAGAAGAAATTTTGCTTAGATTTAAGTAATTTCTAGGTTACTGAATAACTATATCTAACATTTATCTTATTATAAAATATTTCTAGTTGTACTTTTTCTTGCAGGGCTCCAGCAAAAACTGAAATCTGAAATAGATACAGAATTAATTAAGGACTGATGCCTGTGCCTAAGACCGTAATGAAACCCTACTCCCTGTGCAACAAATTACTTATTTAACAAGGTATACATTTATACTGCAAACCTTACCACAGCATCTTAACTGCTTAACTTGATCAAAGGATTCAGGCATTAAGTAGAAGCTATTAGTATCTAGCTTGAAACAATTTGCATAAGTCAGACCATAAATATTGAACAGAAATAATAACATCACCTAATATTTATAGTGTCCTACATCAATAGTGAACATATAAAGAATCTTCATAGGAGGGGAAAAAAAAAAGAATGTAGGGACAGAATATTAGTGACCTAGTGAGCTTAGATGTTGTTGTTTATATTATAAAACATATATCATAATATAAAACATGCAAACTGGTTGGTCTGGCGCTGGTGTTAAGGTATAACCTTAAATTATACTGTTTCCAATTTCCTGTGATTTTGATTGTGCAACTATAGCATTACATTAATATAGCGCATTTTATTCTGAATAATATTGCTTACTGAAAGAAATTCCCAATCATTGTAAACAAGCACTTGAGCAGTGGCAGTCACATTCCAAATCTACAGTTGTCATTATTATGTTTAGTAATAAACAGACATTTTTGCCTATGCCTGAATTAGTAATTTTTCTACAAAAACATTTTCTTACCTGTCTCACAATCTGATTGGGACACTTGATTAGAATCTGCATTGGCCACCAATCATCATCAGCCATACGATCCAAAAACCACTGCAGAGAACACACATTGCTGTTTACTATGCACTCCAAATGAACAAGTCTATAATAGTTTTTTTCTCTTAATCACCATTTAATATTCTACTCAGGTTTAGACAAATATTAATACTATTGCCAAGCAAATAGAAATCTAAGAGAATATGAAAATCCTTTTTCTTTTTCGGTGAAGGAAAGAATAAAAGAGATGATGATAATGACAGAAGTTTGAATTTAATATTTTTAATGTTATTTATCCCAGAATCTTTCAAGAACCTGGTCAGAGAAATTTACTCTATTTAGCAAGAGTGCTCAACAATGTAACTGAATACCACTGGTGTCAAGAGATGGGCCTTAAATTTATGCTTAAAATTAAGCACAATATGAAGTGTTTTGCAGAGCAGAGACTGATTTAAGCAACTAGTTAATGCAGTGGTTTTCAACCTGAAGTCTGCAGACCCTGACTATGCCTAAGTGGTCTGTGAAAGATGACTATGATCAATCAAAAGTATGTGAATAGCCACACTTACAATTCAAAGGGGTCCGTACCTACATTCAAAATGTTTTAGGGGTCTGCAAATAAAAAAAAGGTTGAAAGCCACTGACTTAAGGAATTCCTGAACTGGGGTCCATATACACTTCAAAAGTGGTTAAGCATTATCATCTCCTTTTTACAGGAGGAGAAAGAGTCACAGTAAGACTGAATGATTTACCTAAGGTCACTACATAGTTAGGAGAACAAGTTTCCTAACTTCTGAAACTTGCTAGTCACTAGACAAATTTGATGTTTTAGAAAAAAGCACTTTCTTGGTTTAATTTCAATTTAGTGTTTTCTACTATTTTAAATATCTTCATTCATCTTATGTTTGGTATCCTATACTTAAACCATATGCATGGACTTTTATTATCAGATTGCTGACTATTAGATAAAGTTAATCATCTCACCTATATACGTATCTAAAGATTATTATTAATACACATCTATTTCAGGATGTTAAACATAGCTGACATTATAACAATAAACAGTAACAATTCTCCAAAACTCAGACTTGGTCTGCATCACACAACAGACTTCTCTTTTTTGCACATTTAGACTAATTGTCCAGACTGTCACTTTTTCTTTTTCAAATCTCAAAATTCTACCCTCCCCAATCCTGTGGCAAAATTCTTTGTCCATGCCTTAATCCTACCTCACCTCAGCTACTGCAACTTCTTTTTCTCTGTTCCTTTTAATTTACACAAAAACACAGCGGTTAAAACCATCTTCCTCCTCAACACTCCATTCTTCCAATCCTTCCATTACTTTCCCTTGCCTCCCAGACTGAATTCAAGTTCCTCAGTTTCACCAGCAAGCATCTACAGGAGTTGGCACTTATCAAAATGCCTATTAAATTTTGTTCTCCCTCTCTAGCTCCCCACTTCACTCCATGCCAGAATCTCCACACTCTTTCCTACCCTACTTTATATACATTGTATAACATTTCTATTTACCCTGAACAAAGAGAAAAAGCATCTCAAACTGCAACAAGACTTTGTACAGGAAAGTCCTCTTTATTTTTCATTTTCTTGTTTTCATGCCTTCCTCATGAAAGTCCTTTTCCACTCCTGTAATACCAATGAGCAGACTCACCTCATTTAAACCCCTCTAGAAAACACCTTTATCTAAATAAATGTATCAATATGAAAGCTAACTTAAGAGAACATGGACCATGCATTACTCCTGCCGTAAAAAGGTTTTGCCTGAAGACAGCAGCCTGCGCACAGGTTCCTGAGAACAAAGTATAAGTCTTCAGCATCCTCTGCCACATCCTCAGATTTTATTACAAAGTCATGTACAAACACAACAACATGTGATGAAACACTTCCTGATACTAACCTTGAAGAATGTTAAATTCTGTGTATAAAGTTGTTTTTGTATTTTGCTAAACCCTTCAGTTACTTAACTCACCTCACAAGCTGCCTGACTGTTATTAAACTGTTTTGTTAACAGTTCAATCCATTGTAGCATTGTGGGCTAAAAGAGATAGGAAAAATATTTTAGGTGAATACAAATACTCCAACTTCTTAAAAAGTTTCTGCTAAACTATTTAGAATGTTAAGTCTCAAAAACAAATCCAATTTCAAATCTACAAAATGTTGCAGAACTTGGTTTATGCAGAACATGGTGAAGCATGACTTATGAAGAGAGGCTGAGGGAACTGGTCTTATTTAGTTTGGAGAAGAGAAGACTGGGGAGGAATTAATAGCAGCCCTCAACTATTTGAAGGATGGTAATAAAGAACATAGAACTAGACTGTTCTTGGTGGTAGCAAATGACAGAACAAAGCAAGTTCTCAAGTTGCACTAAGGGAAGTTTAGATTAAATATAGGAAGAATTTTCTCACTAGAAAGGTAGTAAACACTGGAATAGGTTACTCAGAGAGGTTGTGGAAGCTCCATCCTTGGAGGCTTTTAAGATCCAGTTAGACAAAGCCTTGGTTGGAATGATCTAGTTGGGGATGGTCCTGCTTTAAGCAGGCATTTGGACTAGATGAGCTCTTGAGGTCCTTTCCAACTCTAATTGTCTATGATTATAACTCTTAAAGCAACTGAAATAAATGCCAAAATAAGAAAAACAATATATAGTTTGAGCTTGAAGCATCATTTACTCTTTAGACACTGTCCATGTAATTTTATGTTCTCCCAGAAGAACATCACTGTTCTCCAGGTAGAAAAATACAAGGACACATACATTCAGTTTTTTTTCTCTAGAGGCAAAAAAATGGATATATTTTATCCAGGAACAACTGAGGCCAAATTGCTCCCGGGATAATCCTTTCCAAAAGACTGAATGTCTGCCCACTTCCTCTGGCTTAGCCCTTTCTGGGAATTGCACAAGGAGCACTGCCCTCTGCTTGGTTACCCTCCCCCAGTTTTCCCCTGCCTTCTCTCACTACTCGGCTGAACAGCAGGGGCAGGAACTGAAAAGCCAGTGCAACCAGTGGGCAGGAACAAGGCTGGCTCTCAGCTGCTCCAGTTTCCCTTTGCGTCTCCCACACTGTTCAGCTCAGTGGAAGGGGTGGCAATTTAAAAACTGGAGCTGCTGGGAGTGAGGCTTAGTTAGAAAAAGTCTCCCAACCCCTCCAGTTCCCCATGCCCTCCTGAGCTGCTCACCTGAGCAATGCCAGGTAGCAATTTGAAAGTGAGAAGGTCTGGCACAGCCCCACTGACTTCCCCTTGCTGTCTAGATAATCTAGAGCACAGCAGGGCAAAGCAGGCTGCTGCCACTATGGCAGCAAAATTCCCTGCCTTATGCCACATTGCTCTAGGCCAGCCTGGAGTAGCACAGGGCAAGGCAAAATACTGTGCCCCTGCAGCAAGGCTCTTAGGGCTTTGCTGCAGTAACTGAGTGCTCACCACCCCATGCATTCCTCTGGGTCAAGAGTGGGACTATTGCCCTCCAGGGGAGAACAAGGAGGTTCCCACCATGGGAGGATAAGCCCTCCTGCCAATCAGCTAACTGGTGGGATGGCATGGAATTCTTCTGGGGCTGTCTGTGGCAGCTGCTGCTTTTCAGGAACTGTCAATTGCCACTTAGAATCATAGAACTGAAAGGGACCTGTAAGATCATCAAGTCCAGCCCCCTGCCATAGGCAGGAAGTTACTGGGCTCAGACAAGTTCAACAAGGCCTGTCCAGCCTCCTCTTGAACACCTCCAAAGTTGATAACTGCTACCTCTGCTAGGAGTGTATTCCAGATTCTGGTGACCCTTAAAGAGAAGATATTCTTCCTTATATCTAGCCTGAATTTACCCTCTATAAGCTTATGTCCATTGGCCCTCGTCCTCCCTTGAGGTGCCTTCCTAAAGAGTTGCTTGCCTAGATCCTGATGTACTTGTAAGCGGCTATCAAGTCACTGCTCAGCCTTCTCTTACTCAGACTGAACAGGCCCAATTCCCAGTCTCTCCTTGTAGAGTCTATTCTCCATGCCCTTGACCATGCAGGTGGCCCTTCTTTGTACCCTCTTGAGCAGGGGTAGGGGTAGGCTAAGAAGCAGCTATCTAGTGCCTCCTGGCTAGAGAGCTTGCCTGCAAAGGTCTCCTGCCATGGGGATGGAGGAACATCTGTACAGCTTAGCTCAGTTTAGCTCTCAGGTTGTTTTATTATTGAAATAAATTTCTTCCAACAGAAATAAAGGTCTTTACGCAGGCTTAAACTAATACACTATTAATTAAATTCTAAAAAATATCATTCACAAGGACTGTTTTATCCTTTTCTTAGAAAGTGCTGTAAACCATATGCAAGTTAAAACTCTGCAAAACTATAAGTTGTAACTTCATTTGGAGGTCACTATCAAATCTGAATCTGTAAACAGTCCTCATATTGACTACTGTATATCTTAGAAGTCAGAATCATAATAATATGAAGGCACAACAGGACAAATTGCACTGCCTTTAAACAACTATACAGTGTAAATTTACAAGCAAATGAACATACCTTTTCTTTTGAATGGATAAATGTTTCCAGGACAAAGGAAGTACTTAACTGAAAAAAAAAGGGTTATGTGCTTAATCATACAGCGTCCTAAATCGGTATTTAAATATTTTAATTTTATGCTGAAAGTATGGTGTTGGAGTACTGTACCTTTGCTGTCATGAGGGAAACTGCTTTTGGATCTGGTAACGTGCTTGGAATGCTACTACATAACTGCCACATAAACCTACAGTCAGAAATTTAATTTAATTAATACACATTTTAAAATATATACTTTAAGTAAAACCAAGTCGGAATAATATTCATTTAAAGCACAACTTACCCAAAATATGTATGTTCAAAGATGTTCTTGTCTTGAAGAAACTGCATGTTATCATGCCATATCCACTGAAGAAAAAATGCTAACATCAGATACAAGAAAGCAGTTTACTTGATTACAGTTTAAGTGTGATTGTAAGAACAAAATTATAACACTTGTCTTAGTTACAAAAACAGAATTTTCTGTTGACTTAAGTTTAAAATATTAGTTCAATGGTGTTTCATTGTTATAATAACAGGTAATAGTTTTTGTCTGCTGCACTTAAGGTTGCCAAAAAGAGTCCCGAGTAGTCCCTTCTTTTCTTCCACCTTTTAACACGCACTTTTTTTTTTTTGCCTCTAGTTTTCTTGCATCTGTTAGAATGAAGTTTTTGCTAACTGCTCTAGATTTTTAAAAACTGGTACCTAACGTTAGACTTCTAACTCCGTGCTTATGATCTCTGAATCAGTGACTTAATTTAAAAAAATTCTAAGCACCCAGTGTCTCCCACTACAGTTAACTGAAGTTATTTAAACCACTGTTAACCCATTGAACCAACAACTAGAATTAATGGCAATGGGTATAACTAAATAGGAAAGGCCTCATCCAATGCCCACTTATATAAAATGGAACTTCCGCAAACTTTTGGTAAAAACTTAGGAGTAATATTCAGCCCATGGTTATTATCCAGAACAAGATTTGGTATCAGATCTCTCTGTTTTATTTTTGGATATTCTGTAGTACTTTTATCTATAGAAGTAATTTTAAAATTTAACCATGATGAAGGTTAGCATGAATTATTTTTAAATCAAACAGGACCAAGCACATAATCTAACTGAGCATCTAAAGACTAGTCTGCTGATGTCCAGGCTTTTCAACCTCTCACCCCTCTACTTTTTGCCTTGGTCACTTGGGTGGCACATGCCATCTTCTCTAACTCAGACTCTCTGTCTGGCTTTACTGAAGATGCGATCCACCCTTTGCTAAAAAGTCCCTAGCTCCATTTCTGGTGTGTTCAATTTTTGGCCTCAGACTTTTTCACAAAGACATGCAGCTACGCTGTCACAAGAAACCCAAGCAGCAAACCCCAGAAAGTTATTTCCTATGGTTGCAATGGACCCCTCCTTTATACCAACCATTTCCAGTTTCTTGTAATTTTTTTAATATCCAGTTCTACTTCCTTCTTGCTAGCACTGATGGCGCTACTACTTAATTTAAATTAAGGTAAACTTAAAAAATAAAACCTTTCTTTCTTGGAGGTTATGATGTAGTGTTTGAGTTCATTTTTACTGCTGAGTTACAAACTCTTAGAAAGAAATGGACAGTAAAGGAAATATTCACACTGTTAGTTTTAACAATGTGAATACTAATGCTGTTATAAAATGTTCTCCTAACAAAGATGGCAAGCTTTCAGTTAGTTCTCTTAATACATAAGAATTCAAATTTCATTTTATTACTGATCTACATAGGATTCATTCTTCTATGTTTACATTGGATTAAAACAAATCAACTTGTACCTCCAGCAATTCTGATGAAACATCAAATTTGTAGTCTTTGCCATTTTCCTCCTCTGGTTCCATCCGTTTATAAAACAGCATGTACGCACTATGTGTCTTTAAGAAAAAAAAATCTGTATAATTTTTGCTCTAGAGAGAGGTCACTTCGGTAATAAATGTAAAAAATAAGTATTTAACTTAGCAGATGCTAAAAAAAATAGTACCTTTTCAAAGGAGAAATCCATAAATTTGTCTGTAACAGAATCATATGTCTTGGTCTGTTAAAAAGAGAAAGTGGGTTACTGAAAATATTAATTACAAACTTGTTATTGTTGCTTGATCTGGGATGGTTCCATGGAAGTGTGCAGAACGCAAGACTGCTTTGCGTTACATATGCAGGATCCATAACATATATATTCCTTAATTCACAGGGCCAGCAACATACAGCCTGTAGGGAGCCACTGAATCTGGCCCATGCAGCTGGAGGTCTTTGCCTATACCAGGGCTGGGCAGCAAGGAGCTGTGCTGGGGATCAGCAGCTTTCAGCCGTACCCACACTGACACATATCTTCACCCTCCCAGCTCTGGTCCAATGTGACAGGTGTTTTCAGTAGCAAGTCAGTAGTAGGGGTTGGGGGCGCTTTGCTTACACCCATGCTAGGGTGAGGCAGCTAAAAGCTCTGCTCATACAACTGCTTCTCTCAGCCCCTTGCTTTCTGGCTGCAGCACAAGCACAACTTCTCTCCCATGTGGGCCTGTGTCAGAGCCAGGCAACTAGAAATGATGTCTACTCTGCCATAGCTTCTTCCCCTAACCCTACTACCTGTGGTGTGGACACAGCTTTCAGCTAGTGGGGAGCTACACTAGGGTCCAGCACCTTCCAGTTGAGCCCATGCCACAGTTCTTGGGGTTTGGGAGGATGGGGGAAGGGTGGAAGAAAGAGGAACAGGAAGAAACAGCAGCAGCAGCCATGCATGGACACAGTTGGCAGATACACTGTCCTAGTGCAGCTCCCTGCCAGCTGGAAGCTACGTCTGTGTTGCAGCTGAAAGCAGGGACCTGGAAGCAACGACTGTGGTGTAGGCACAGCTCCAAGCTGTCTGGTCACCAGTGTGGGTACAGGTAAAGCCCCTTGTTGTCGACACACCATGGAAGCCCACATTGGACCAGAGCCAGATTGTTCTAGCCTGCAGCTTGTAAAAAGGAGCTGACCTTGCACTAATCAGATCATCATTAAATAATTATTTTCTAACAGTAGATTCCTTTGTTTCTCCAAGGTTATACATTGCTATTTTGAAACTACTTCCATATTTGTCTACGCCACCTTCTCTTCCTCAAGGAGCTTGCAAATATTCAGCACAGTTATTTTTCCTATTTCTGTTAAAAGAGCACTTTTCCCAAGTGTGAAGATTTAACTTGTTCACAGAAACATTTCAGTAAGTTATTAAACACACCAAATCAGGGAAGCACATGTCCCTACATTTTTATACACTGTGAGTATTTGCAATTGATTTAATACTGCTTAAACTAAAGGTATATAAAAGCATTCATGTTGATGGCAAAAGGTAATACATGTGACAGACTGAAAGGCCAAAGCCAACAGCTGGTACAGTCTTGTAAAAGAATTTGGCGTTAAAAAACGTATTTTAGTCAATGACACTTTCTTTTTTGAACAAAAGATAATGCAACTTGCAGACAGGAATACAAAACTTTAAAAATGTTTTAGGAATGGTTGTGTTCTGTGTTAATGACTCCTAAGACCACAGGCTGAGGAACTACTGTATTCACTCAAATAGATATCGACCCTGATTATATGACAACCTCCCAATAATTATATTCCATATATGGAAAAATTATAAACTTATTATAATTTTCCAGGTATAGAATCTAATTATTGAAGTTTTGCCTTGAGTTTGTCCCCTTCCCACTGCTACTGCAAAATATATCTGGGGGGTCAGGTAGCCACTTTGTTCTGTTTCCCCCTTCTCCAACTTTTTCCCCTGGCAGCCGCCTCCCCCTCTCCTTATTGTTAGACTCTGCTCTCCTGGAGCCCATGGAAGTGAGGCGCAAACCTGAAAACAATAACCTTGAAATTAAGCATAGGTATAATAATTTGCATATAGTACCCATGTACATAGTTTAACCAGCATTAATGCATGTTACTGCTTTTTGAAACTGCTGCAAGTTAACACACGTACTCCATAACACACTTTTGAGCAGCACTTTGGCACACCTACTTAATATGTAAAACAAACTATGCATGATATGGGTCCAAAGACTCATGATTTACCACACAGTTCATTGGGCTGGTCCCAGAGTCAACAACCTTTCAAGTCATGGTACCCCAACAATTCAGAACTGTTCTTTATGTGTGTGTATTCCAGATACCCCCCAAAAGTATCTATGTGCTCATTAGCCCCTATCCATGACTGGAACCAAGTTTCTTGTCACGGGTCCTGGGATACTCCAAAAACATATGTGCAGATGAGGAGCAAAGCAAGTCAGTCTGCCTTCACCTCATGGAGGGCAGGGCCACATTAATCACATGCCAGGCTGAGGTAAGGGCCAACAGAGGGATTCTAGGTAAACTGTATGTAATATCATGGCTCACCATGACTGTAAAAAGAGTTGATGGTAAGGAGCACTGCACTTAATGACTACTACCATAGTCTTATTCAGATGGGCTACAATTACCTATTTTTGTGGTAGGTTCCCATACACATATTACCTAATGTGGACCTGGTATTATAGTTGTGTTTGGTGTTGGCTGCATTTAATCAACTTCATAAGTGGTTTCCACTGTTGAGCGCATGCTGCTTTTGGCAGCAGTTTAATGACAGACAGTATATCTAGTGAGATTTCATTTTATGTGATTATCAGACAAGGGTCTTTTTTCTCCCATGCCAATTGGGGGGGAAATCATCATCCTGTATTGGGGTAAACACAGTAGACTCTCTAGAAGCTAGTAGTGGTTCTTGAGGCACTACTAACAAAAATGGCATTTACTGCTCTTCAGTCAGTCATCTCAAGATACTCTAAAAAAAATCATCATTATTTTCAAATGAAAAAAATATATGCAATGTAAATCAGAATATGAAAGGTGTGGAGAACTCAAATCTCTAAGTAACAGTTTTGTTGGACTATGGACCAATACATCCATGTAATTTATAGTTATTTCACTAATTGATTTTGATTGGAGAGCACCGATCTTATACACTAGACACCTTGAGAGAGACAGAGAGAAATTATATAGATCAGTATCACCAAATAAAAATGACCCCCACCCACAATTTGCAAAAAACTAAGACTTTATTATCCTCCATCTAGAAGAGAACGCTGCAGGAAAGGAACAGAAATAAAAACTACAACTTACAGTCATTTCTCCACCAAAACATTCAGAAGCAAGTTGAGCAGAATCAAATGGTTTTACTTCAGCATCATTGAAAAGATACCTATAAAAGATTAAAAACTTTTGAATCAGTCTATTGCCTCTTTTACATTACAAAAAGAGATTTTGGCCAATAACCTATCATGCATTGTGCCTTTTTCTTCAACCAAGTAGTTTGTTACCTTTGAAAGCTCATGCTTCTCTGAACCAGTTAGTATCTAAGATGCTGGCCTGCCCGTTAAAAAAGCAGCAACCATATACCTCACACCCAGAAGTCTAAGGCTGCTAAGAGACATTCAATTGAAGATGCAATGGGATCCAATCCACAACCTCAAAAGTCACAGGTGTATAGCACGAGGCGCTACTGTAGGATCAGATATCAGATCCCAAATTGTGCCCTATTGCCAATGTGGGGGAATTCAGGGTCATAATGTGCCCCCCTTATTCACAGGAGTCATAATCATGAGTCATTTTCTTTCAAATTCATTACCTTTTTTAAAACCTTAAATAATCAAATAAAATATTCAACAAATCATGATTCCCCCTACCAGCAGGTAGCAAGATAGATTCCTGGTGTGCCCATGGGCTCTGTGTGCCACTCAGCTGATCAGCACTCCCAGCCTTGGAAGCTCACCAGAACTCCACTTATCAGTGTGGGCCACACCTTCAATTTAAGGAGCAAAAGGAACCAACCACAAATGTACTACACACATTTTGTGTAATGACCTTGGGGCTTATTTTGCTTAATTGTACAATTAATTACATTAATGGGTGGCCTCTGCTAGGGGTCCAAATAACTTACCACAGTTATTTTACACCGAATGGCTAAGAATGTATTTAGAGTGAAATATTCATTTGCTTCAAAAGGTGAGCAGAAGCTGTAAGGAGACATGTGATTTGTGTCTGCAACGTGCATGTCTTGTACATCTCATGATAATTACAGATAGACTGTACAAAGTTATGCTCTGATAGTTAAGGTTTTTATGACCAATGTCTGTAATACCATATGCTGAACAAAATAAGTATTTTCACCAAATACCCACAGCATATGGTCTACTGTACTTAGGTATAGCAAAGTCAATGATGTTTAGATATTTACCATAATGCAAGTGTGGCGGGCTAGTAGGGGGCACTCCTGTGCTGAGCCACCTGCCTCACTGTGCCCAGCCGAAAACCAAGCCTTGAGTGCCTCCCTTGGAGCTTCTACATCTGGCTGACCCCGTTCCTGGAGCACACCCACAAGTTGTAGTAACCACTACCACCACCCAGGGTCTGGTCTTTGTCTAGGCTCTATAAACCCTTGGGGTACATGGGCCTTGCAGATCATGAGGGTACTTAACCCACTGTGAGATCTTGGGGTGTTTTCCTTTAGCCTGAAGCATAAAAAGTAGCCTCCCTTAGTTAGCCAAGCAAAGAGAGGAAAAAAGCTTGCCCAATCCCTCTCAAACATTTACTGCCAGGCTTGCTATCATAGTTTTATTGATTGGGGAGGGAGGGCATAGGGAAGGAATACAAACCAAAAGGAGTTTTGAAAGAAAACAGCCTTGAGCAAAACAGTATAACAGGCTCGTTGGCCCTTTCAGCACACATCTAGAACGTGTCTAAGTTACTGGCTACAATTCAGATAAGTTACTCACAGCAGCATCCAGAGGATTCTAGATATACACAGCTTCAGCCTGATTCAGTGACCAGAAGATCACTCTCCCAAGATGGAGAGACCTTATTTATGATCTTTCTGACCTCACCACCTGGACCCAACCAACATCAAGTATTTTCTGAGTCTCACTAATGTTGACCAGTGAATTTGAGTAACATTATCCCTCATCTTGAGGAAGGATAGCTCTCTTAAGACAGCCCTCTCATGTCAAAGGCAGGAAGTTTTACAATAGCCTGGCCACAGGGAGAGGGAATTTCCCCCTCCCTAGGGAATCCCCTCGGCAAACAGGTGGTTGCCTAGCAACTGGGTAGATAGACATGTGGGCAGAGAAAGAAAGAAGGGGAGAACAGGCAACCAAAAAAGAGAGGGGGCTGGGATAGAGTTCTTTCACAACCTACTGTACTTAGGTATAGCAAAGCCAATGATATTACATAATTAAAATATCTATTCTGAAAAATCATAAAAGGGTAAAAAAAAAAAAAAAAAAAAAAAAAAAGAACATCCGTAAGAACTGAACAAGCCATTCCAAGGAGCAGAGTTGAAAGGTCTTACGAAACATTCACAAAATGAAAAATAAACTGAAAATGAGAACTTTAAACTCTCATAACTCACCACTTGTTGTTTTTGTAAGCATGGGGATTGACTATGTCTCTGATAAAACTGTAGTAGTGTCCACCATCTGCTGTTCCTGTATGAACTGTCACTCCTATCAAGTCATACTCATAACTCTCAGTTTCTTTCAAATATTCGCTGTCCTCCTTAAAACCTTAAATAAACAAAATATTCAGCAAATTGTTCCTTCAGCATTCAGAAAACTGGCATTCATTTAAATGATTCACGGTACTGAAATGTCCTCCTGAAAATGCAAACAAACCCAGGTATTTCTGGCAGGCAATGGCAGCCAGAAAGTAAACACCAAATAGCTGAAAAGATGGGTCCCTCCTTTGGTAGGGAAGTTAGAGTGTGCATGTCAGCCTGCTGCTAACCAGAAGGCAGGCACATATACTAATGCCACTGTGGCTTATTTATGCTCCTGTATGGAGGACAAAGTTAACTCAGCTCCCACTTTACTGTGAAAGCAGAAGAGAAACCAATAATAACTATACCTAGAGTATGCTCTACTCTACACTGAATTGGATTATTGTGCTAAAGTTGTAAATAAAAAAGATTTCCAATTACCTGGTATTAACCCAGCTGATTATAAATCTATTTGTAAACAAAGCAAAAGACAGAATATATTGACTTTTAAGTTCTTAAAAATATCACTGAATAGGATGGATATACCTTGCAGTGTACACATGAAGAAAAAGATGAAGTTAATGGTGCAGTTCTATAAAGCTGTGTTTTGAATTCGTTATTAGGACTTTTGTATATTACTAAGAAACATTATTTGCTAGGATTTTTATGGCTTAAAATAGATAGGTTACATTATCTGCCTTGACAATCACCTGTCAATACCATTTAACCAATAAGGTTTTACACTGAGACACAAAGTCTGAATTTTCAGTACTGCTTAGGGGCAAACAAAATCCAAATACCTTCTTTTCTATCATTTTTTCCCATGAGAAAATCTTCAGTGTAGGGTGTCATGTCCAAACGTAAAGGGAAAGAAAAGTGTGTGTTGACTTTCTCTTTCATCATAGTGACCATATTAAAGGTGTATCTCATGGTATTGAAACTTAAGATGCGAGGCAATTTCTTAAAACATGCTCTAAAAATAAAAGAAACAAATAAAAAAATTAAAACTGAATTGCTTATATAACATTTACACAAAGCATCTCATAACTTTGTTCACTTCCAGGTCATTTACAAATATTAAAAAAAACAACCCTATAGTTAAAAATAATAATCAGCAACCGCAATACCTCAGACAGTACCAGCCAAGGTCGTTTTGTTTTGATTTTTCAAAATTAATTTTGTTAGATAGGTGACATGTAACAGGGTTCACATGACAATACTGCATAAAAGACTGAGTTAAGAGAGTCAGTAGTACAGTAATCACAGAGCGGCAATCCCTATAGTAAAAATCACATAAAAACTTCTAAAAAATAATATTTAACCTTATTTTTTTTACATCCTGATAACTTCTGATGAATTCTGTTTACTGAGTGAAAGTTACTTATTTGGTCCCAGTCCAAATGTTAGGTTTAAACAAAATCCTGCCAGTTGTTTTGAATTAGGAAAAGATTTTTTGTTTAAATTTTAAGGCTATTTCATTTTCATGTCATGAAACTCAGTAAACTCTTTTAGTGTTGGGAATTATGATACTCATTACAGTGCTAAATTACCTTCAGAGATCATATTACTGCATACATTTAAAAAAACCCTTCTCTCTCAGGCTCTTATATAATTAATAAAATTATGAAGAGGGAATATTTCTTCTGTACCACTTATAAGTGCAAGAAACAAGCATAAGAATTCCAATCTCTGACAATGAAATTTTTAAAAATAAAATATGAAAAAGACCAACAAAAGTTAATATTAATAAAAAAGAAAAGATAAGAAAAACATAATGGATAAAATATTTATACATGAAGAGGTTCTATTAATTGTTGGTTAATTTTCAAGGCAGTTTATTTACAATATAAGGTAATAAAATATGAATCAAACTGCCAAGGAAGTTACTTCATCAAAAACATGTATGTTAATGGACTTCAAAAGCTGCTTAGATTTGTTCCTGAAAAAGGAACGGCTTGAAGATGATGAAAAGAACCAAAAAGGTGAGGTTACTATTTAGAAAGTGCAGGCATCTTAGAACATATGATCTTTTCCTAAAAGATCTTATGTTCCATCTTCATAAGACTCAGTCTTTTCAGACTATACAAATCTTTGGGATAGTAATCACATCTTCATGCACCTGTGTAGTCCTTAACTCAATGGGATTTTGAACCTGTTCAGGATCTCTAGTACAGCTTTAATTCAAATACTAAAACATAATAATGTATAGAAATAAATAAATAATGTATATTTTTGGATTACTTTCATCTTCTAATCAAAACTCTTAACAGAAATTAATGAAAATTATAAGCAAAAAGAAATGCTAGGAATGCTTGGTTCTTTAAAATTATACCTTTTTTCTGCTCGCACTTTCTTTCCACAATGAGAGCATGTATACATGTTGTCACCCTCCAAGGTATCTTTAATAGTTACTTCATCAAGTGACTCCTAATTAATAAAAGAACAGAAAAAGACAACAGCAATAAAACCATCCACAGCTTATGCCATATATTAGATATTTAAATCAGGTACTTGCATGCTGCACATTACTGTAATATAAGCATGTCACAATTTTTCATGTTTACCCCCATAATACTCATATAAGGCAGGATACTATTTCTATCTGGCCAGGGACAACCTGCAAACGGCCACCCAAAATGCAGGGGAACATAAAATTTAAACTTTCTAATGACAAGAGATAGATTTGCTCCTGATATGAAGACTGGATATTATCCTGAGAAAAGGAAGGTCAGCAAGCTGGAAATGGAGAAATTAATGCAAATTTATATTTGCTAATGTAGCAGCTAAAAGTAATCAAATCAGCAGTGTCCTGAGGGCACTGGTAGTATCTTAGGCCTCTGGCAGACACTATACTTAGGACAAAACTGCACCTGTTATTTGCATCTTAGAGTAGTAACCCGACTACACATTCAAGGAATTAAAGGTGCCACAAAAACCAGCCACAATAATAATCGCAGAAAAAATGTGTAATTGTTATGGTTGGTTTTCAACACACCTTATAGTGAATGCCTGGTCAGGCAAGACCACACTGGGGTCTCCAACTATCTCTGCTGCAGTCCCAGCTGACAATCAGCTGATCCTTGGCAGGATCAGAATCCCATCAAGGCTCCATCCAGCCAACAATCTGCTGATCCTTGGCAGGATTGGGACCACACGTGAGGTTCAGTTTACTGTCAGCTGACAGGGACCACTCAGATTCTAGCCCCGATGCAGTCCTAATCCTGTGGATGATCTGCTGATCCTCAACTGGTTCCAGGAACTACATGTTTGCTAATTTAAGCCCCAGTGTGGATCAGGAGCCAGCTGATAATCAGCTGATTGTCAGGCACCTTGCTTTCAATGTGCCATTCAGGGAAGTGCAGGATCACGATATCGGGCTCCCCCTGTACCGGACAGGCCACGCACATGTGGTATGGTGGAAGGCATGATTGTTGGGATTGGGGATCAGATCCCAATAATGTCTTTAATGTCTGTCTGTGGCCTAACAGATGCAGCTATCCAGAAAGTTCTGGTGCAGTGCATGGGCTCATTCCAAGAGTGGAGCTGTACTGAGAACATTCAGAGTGCAACAGTGAGGGAAACAATGTTCAACTTAAAAAGATATTGATGTGAGAAATAAAATTAAACTAGTAATTAATACATGTATCACTTTTGAAATTAAAGATTTTAAAATATTTTGTGAATAACATGGACACAAAACTTAGCTCACATAGAGAACAAAAAGTAACTATTTGTAATAAAAAGATTCAAGATCCCTTTAGGATGGTATATCAATTCCCATATCCATTTGCTGATGGCCTGGTAAACAAGAGCCTACATGTGCCAGAAACAGAGCCCAGAGGTGGAAGGCAGGGGCACATGTAATACAGAAAAATAAGCGTCTTTTGCTTTATGGCACTGGTTATAGAACTTGATGTTCTATATTACAACTGCGAGCACAGCATTACTTACATAAATATTCTTCATATCTGCCACCTGGCATCTCACTGTATAGAACTCTTCAGCAGTCTGACTCACATGTTCACAGTCCTGAACACAGAGGAAGAGAAAAGCTGTCATAGAAAGTCAGTGCATGAATGCAGTATGTTCAAATCTAACCTCAGCAAGAAATGTATATGAAGAAAAGTAACTTACCAGAGAAACAACGTTGTTTGTGATGACTCCACCGAACAAACTTTTTACTGTATTTTTCTGTGAATCAATGAATAAATGAATTCTGTCAACATAACTTGAGCAAAGTCTGTAAGTTTAAGAACCCCCTTTCACATCTCATTTTAACAACTCACCAATTCTGGAGACATTTCTTCTATTTTTGTTATCAGATCAGTGAAAAATTCTGTCATGTCTTTCTGTTCTCCAGTGTTAAGTGGTTGCTTATCCATTGTATAGGTTTTACAGAAAGGTCGTGGATTATAAGCTTTACATTCACTTTCCTTTTGGGGAAAAAGGGTAAAAAACCCAAAGAACCCAAAGTTAAAGTTATATAACAATACAAATATACTTTTTATATAAATATACACAAATCTAAAATGAAATATATATGGAAAATAGCAATCTCTCTACTAGGTGGAATGGTACATTAAATGTTTCGAAACATTTAATTAAAAGTTTTAAAAGCATAAATGCATAAGTGTAGCATTGATGTTAAAAATAAATACCTTTTAAAAGTAAAATTATGCCACTACTAACAAACAGATGATAAGTCACATTTTGGGTATCTGCTCTGATAACAAATACAATATTAGATATACATAACTGCCAGAAGTTATGGACTCTCAGCTACTATTGCAGATTTTCAGTGCTAAATTCTCACCCATACTTCTCTGTGGGCAATTTCACATTACATATAGTTCCCTAGCAGAAATGTCTAATGGACCTTACATTCAAGTAAAGAATTTGTCTTCCAGAATAATTTTTAAGAATGGAGTTCCCTATTTTGTATTGAGGTGGTTACCTGTGTGAGTCTGAAGTAAGGGAGATGGGAGAGGGTAACAACTTAGACATTAGTTGGTTCTGAGAGACATGAGATATTGTACTGCTTTTTTTTCAGATATCACAGCAACTATTATTAACGGCACCCAGATTATCCCTGATCCTTGAGCAAATGCAAGAAGGGGAGAGAGGGAACAAACAGACCCTTCTTATAACTTTCAGGTATAATTACAGTTCTTTACACTGCAAAGATGCAGGGCCTGCTCTCTTCTGACTATGTAGTGCCAGAATCCATGACACCCTTGGGTGGTATGCATCTTTACTATCTCTTCATATACACAGACTTAGTACCAAAATTATTCCAGTATGTTCCTACTTTAAGCCAGGGATGCTCAACTTCT
This sequence comes from Caiman crocodilus, assembly GCA_030014935.1. Taxonomy (NCBI): domain Eukaryota; kingdom Metazoa; phylum Chordata; order Crocodylia; family Alligatoridae; genus Caiman; species Caiman crocodilus. The sequence goes on from JAGPOW010003648.1 coordinate 90,412,479, forward strand.
GGCCTGAAGGCCAAATGCAGAGTCTTTGCAGCTGGCCTGCTGGGCTGCTCATGGGCAGGAAATTTGGCAGCACGGGAATGGTAGCCATTAGTATGATTCCTCTCCTCTTCACTGCTCTGCCAAATTCCCAAATCCCAAGCCCCATGCTGCCAGTCACAGCTGGACCATGCCTCTCTCCCACATCTGGACTGGGGCTGGGCCACACCCTGCCCCCCTTCAACCAGACTGGTCTGAGGGCAGGCCACACCTCTTCTCCTGTGAAGCCAAGTCATGCACCCTTTTTCCCACAGAGCTGGGCAATGGCCCTACCACCTGGAAGCCTAGGCTGGTGACCAGCCACACCACACCCTCTCCTGCCCTGTGGGACTGAGCCACGCAGAGCCCCTTCTCCCTGCACAGGGCCAAGCCATGTTCCTTCCCTGTACCACCCATAGGGCTGGGCCATGTCCCCTTCTCCCACAGGACCTGGCTGGGGCCAGGCAATGTCCCTACCCCCCTCTGGGCCAAGCCACACTCCCTTCTCCTGTGGGGCCATGTAATACCTACTTTCTCTCTGGGGTCAAGTTTCAGCTGGGCTGCCCCCTGCTCCCCTCTGCATGGGCAGATGGTGCCCACTGCACCAGCTCCAGTGCTGGATCAGGACTACCAGTGGGATCTGGGTCATGGATGGACAGGGTACCACACATCTGGCTCACCAGGGAAAAAGGTTAAGTACCACTGCTTTAAACCATATGCTTACATGCTTTGCTTAATCATGGCTTTAAGGTGATAAAAGACACAACTTCAATCTCATTCTTATTAAAATGTTAGCTATACTTAAATACAAAGAAATAATCATATACATCTTTCTATTTTTGGCCAAAGTGCTTCTTAAAACCTACCATTAAATATGTAAACATTTTCTGGAGTTCTAAGAGAGTGGTCTTGTGCTTCATATCCTCTGAATACTGAAAAATAAATAAAATAAGATTATAATTTTCCATAATGTTCTTTATATACAATTCTTTGCAAGGTCAGCACTTAAGGTTATATTTTTCTTTTTAGAAAGATGTTTTAATATTTCATTTGAGTTTGAACTCAGAAGACATAGGCATCCATATACTCATATACAAGGTGTGTATGTTCTTATTCTTTTGTTTTTCCTAAATCAATACAAGCTAATTTTTGGCACATCAGCACATCATTCCACAAAAACCTAGATCATTTTCTGATAAAAGACATCTTATGGAATGGGAAATGTTTTCTAAAACTTTATACTGACCAGTCATCATCCTTTGTTATCGATGTACAAATCCAATTCCCATTGAAATAAAAGAGAGACTAGTATTAAGTTTAGAACCATTTTCTGGTATTGACCCAAAGGTAGCTGGCCTCAAATGGGTAAAGTACAGAATGGTGCTCTGCTCCTAGGGTGCTGACAGATGTGAACCCCCTCCCCCTTCAAAATGGCATTTGAATGGAAGAGGATGTACATTAGTTCAACCTGGCTAAAGCTAAATTCAGTCTAAAGCTGATTCAATCAACTATTAGATAAAAGCACCAAAAAACAGTGCTGAAGTGCCCAAGCTGTGCAAATGCTGGGAAGGCTAGGTCAAACTAACGCAATGCCTCCTCTGGGCAAGTGCTGCGCTTGAAATGGGGGCATGCTGAGGTTAAAATAAAGCACCATTTTGTGGATTTTTTTGACATTTGTACGTAGACTTAATTGCAAGTGTTTTGGTGAGTGGCCCAATGCCAGGCAGCTGCTTCAGCTTCCTGCATGCCAATCCTAGCTGAACCGTGGTCAGGAAAACAATAACTGACAAATAGCTAAAAGGAGTTCCTCCAATGAAAGTGATCAGAAAGGAACTGAGATGCAGTATGTCAGATTGACCTCTAGGGTAAAGCTGATGTACTACCAGAGTCTCAGAAAGATCAATAAACTATTAACAATAATTATAGTAATAAATATTAATAATATTTGTGAATATTTATTTTGGGTAGTCCCCACTAAATATCAGACACTTTCCAAATACTTAAGCACAGTGTTCCCTGCCCTGATAGGCTCACAATTTAGAGGCAGATACATAAATACACACTGATTAGGGGATATGGGAATAATAAGCAGATTTGTTTACACATCATCTTGATTCACTATAATTTATAATAGGGTGCTCAACCCACACCCCACAGGCCAGATCCAGTCTACAAAGCCATTTAACGTAGCCCACCACTCCCCCACTGCTAAATGTCTAAGCCCAAACAGCTGGATCAGCCCCAGATGGGCCAGCACTGCACAGAGGAATTGGGCTCGATGAAGGCAGGCTGCATGAAAATGGCCTGGGTGGAATAGAGCTGCACAGGATCAGCCCCTAGCTGAGCTGATCCTACCTGGCTGGGCTGTCAGAGTAAGCAGGCTTCCTTGCTGCACGCACAGATCCCGTCCCAATGCCTGGCCCTAGCAACCGCTTCTCTGGGCAGAGAGATCCCTAAGTAGGGGTGGAATGGGTGGCCAGACTGGAAGGTGGCCACAGTATTGGGACTTCAACACTTGGGAGACCCTGTGCCAGGGATCACATAGGCACCTGTTTTCCTGCCGTCCTTCTCTCAGTACCTACAAGTATTTAGCCAGTGGTCATACAGTGCTGAGCCCTCCCACACTCTTCAGCTCTATGAAGCATGCACACCAGGAAGTGGATGATCCCTGCAGAGCCAGCACACTTGTCATTAATGCTGTCACAACAGCCCAGCCAGGGATGACCCCTCATGACTAGATCAAGCCCCAGTTGGGCCAACACTGCACACTAGATCAGGCCCACATGGACTGATCCAGCATCAGTCAACTGGCCCATGAGCTGAAAAGTTTGATCGCCACTGATCTATACAAATCTCTCATGACACCAGCATGGATTTAATCATGGGGACTTACAACAACTGTACTTTAAAAGTGCATCATATTTAAGTGCAAGTGTACTAGAAAAGTGTATCATGTTTAAGTATAAGTGTACTAGAAAAGCTTACGGAAAAAATCTTATTCTCCTTTTCATCTTGAGCCATCAACCAAGTACAATTTGATCCTCAAAACACAGTTTATATAATTGCCTAAGCGTCTGTATAAAAGGAACACTGTTTAATAATTTCCAACTTTCTGAAAATAAAACCAGAAATCATACCTTAGCAGTAAAGATGGCTTGCCTGGCCTCTGGAATCATATACAGCTGCTGAATAGTGGATGCCAAGTAACAGGTTGCTCCAAGATTAGTTAGACCCACAAACCTACATTCAGCTCGAACATCATCATGTGGCCAATAATCCCATTTATAAGGTGCATGTGAAGCTGGAAAACAAATATGAACTGAAAAACTGAAATCAAGTCAAAGTACATTTTACAAGACAATAAAATAGTTACACAATATTGTACTTTACACTAAAATATCATACTTTCAGACGTACAGACAGCAGCCCAATTATGACTGCTCCTTCAGCAAATGCAAAAGGATGAGAGGAATTTTTAGGCACAACAGCAGTTCCTTGCTTTCTCAAGATGCAGGATTTGCTCTTTTCTAAGGTCTTTAGGATAACTAGCCAAGTAGGCAGGGTCACTGTTTCACACATCCCACTTTACCCTCTTGGCTACTGACTAGTAGAACTATATGGAGGTATGGCAGGTGGCACATTGCACTCTCCTTAGCACTGGCTTAAGAGATCAGCTCTTTTTGAACTCTCAGGAGCTTTGGAAGGTGTTATGACCCCTCCACAAGCAGATATCTCTTAGTCGTCTATCTTAGGCAAAATGTTTTTTCATGATGTTCTAGCTTGTGTGTTAAAGCCCAAACCTGGCCCAAAGTAGAAGTCATGTTTTCATCATTAACAAAATAAATTATGATTATTGGATATTAAGTGTCTTCTTTTACATATCCCACTTTTTTCAAAATATTATTCAATTCTCTCACAAAATGTATTTCTGGTAAGCTACTGATATTAAGAAAGCTTGTTTTTCTGTAGCAATTCCATAGTGAAAAAGTTATCAACTTCACAGTGGGAAAAACCTTCAGTAGACCTCTTAAGTGAACCTTAAAAATCTACTGCACACCAGCTTATGCATGCAAAGAGAGGTACTTCAAAATGTAAAATTTTAGCATATGCCAACTATTTTTATTTGTCTAGATTAAATTTTAAAGGCTTGCTGAAACATGGCAGCTATTAAAGAGAGGCAATTGCCATAGCTCCCATATGCCACAATTCAGAAATGTTGTTTCTTTCACTAACAACTAAATAAATGACAAAATGTGAAAAGTAGAGGATATGTTTTAAAGATATGGATCTTTTTTCAATTCAATTCCTTAGATCAGAAGTTTTGGTCCTGATTTTTCCCAGCACCTAATAATGTTTTAACTATTTTCCTTAAAAAGTACCACATCAAAATTGGTGTAGTTTCTGGAATACTATAGGATGTATTTACTTTATTTGAGCTTTCTCTCTCTCACCCCCCATTTCTCTACCATCTTCATTGGATTTCTCTCTTCCCCCTACCCCCTCTACTTGTCATTCTTTTCTCTTCCTCTTCACTTTCTCTAACATTCCCAGCATTATACCCTGAATGCATGCAAAAAGCCAGCAATGGTGGAAGCATTAGGTACAAATACCTAATAGGCTGAAGGTAAAAAGACTGCTTAACAACTCGTTATGCCCCCTGAAACACACCACAGACAAGCACCAGCCACTCATGCTCAGATCCCTAATAGCACAGTGACATCCTCTTATGTAGTATCAGCCATTCACATACAGCCACATCGCACCTCAAGGGAAGCCAAACAGAGTCTTTGGCACCCATAGGCTCCTATCAGGGATTTGTCTTTTCATGAGGCAAAGCAACAAATGTACCCATTATTTATATTAGAGAGAGTAGATTTACCGTTAAGAATTAAATTACAAAAACCCTGTTGACTGCAAAGATAGGAAGTAGTTTGTTAAAATATGCTGAAAAGATTCAAGGAAGAAGATCACAGCCATGCTATAGAAGCCAACCCCCCCCTCCATAAGGTTCTTTTTAATGGCATAAACTATTTGAAATAAGATGCAAAAGTGAAATTGTAAAACAAACTATTTAACAGCAGTACTGAATACAATCTTGGATTAATTTGGGTACCTTAGGAACAAACATCCCATCTTTTTTCCGGTTGGGAATGTTTCCCCTATACTATTGAAGTCAGGCACGTCAAAGAAACCTGAAAGTCGTAAGAGAACTAAAAGGAACTGGGAAAGGAGAGTGAAGAATGATGCGACTACCAGGATGCATGGCTAAAATGGTCAGAAAATTCTCTGCATTATACCTGCAATGTGTTTATAGCCTATGTCTGGCAGCAAAGTATAAAACTAGGAAAGTTACATGTACTGTTTTTATTATTTCAACCTGACAGTCTCTCTCTCTCTCTCTCTCTTTATAACGAACCTTTGTCTGTGATATGACTGTCAACAGTCCATATGAGTGAGATGGCTCTCCACATCTGCTAGTCAAGCAGGGGAAAGCCAGTACAGAGATAGGCTTTTTATATCTATTTCCTTCTTTGCTTTGCAGCTTCTGTGAAGGCTTTCCACAGTTGCTGTTCCACCCTGTCTGCTTGACAACTATCCCTCTCTGCTTGACTACTATTCTTTCTTTCAGAGCTCTACATGCTGCCCACAGGTCTCTGCCAGTACCATAGGGCTGGGGCCAGCAGCTGCCTAGAAAGGCAGTCCAGCATGGAGCTGCCCCAGCCCTGCTGTGTGCCCAGGATGCCCCACCGTGGGACAATGCCTGGGCCAGGTAGACCAAGGCACCCACTGTGGGCTGGACAAAGGCCCTCCAAAGGCTGGATCTGGCCCACAAGTCGTATTTTGCCCACCCCTGATCTAGTGGAACTCAAATCTTCAAAGCTCCTTGCTGTTCTGCTCCTTCCAATAAGCTTTATAAAATGGACTCAGATACCCATCTAGCTGTTGCAAAATTGATTAAAATTGGGTGAGGCTCCCCCTTCTGATTCTCTTCCCAAGCCACCAAGTATTTTTCTCCACATTCTATAAGATGTACAGTAATTTGTGCACATTCTGGGTGTCTCACACAATGACAGACATATTTTAAGCACTTGGCTTTGGGGATGTTTGTTTCCAAGTTACCCATATCCTTTTCTCAACTCCCTGGAGAAAATGAAAAAGGCAACAAAACAATTTTTAACAGCAAGGAGGGCCAGGGAGAAGTAGTGGCAATTAGAGCTATATCAAAATCCTCATATATTTTAAAAGAAAGGAGGCAACAGTTTTTTTGTCCCATGATGTCCTCTGTAATATGCTGGGATAATAAATTCTTGTCATACAGAGCTCACTGTCATTGTGCTCAAAAACATGGTTTAATGTTTTATTCACCTTTGAGCCAATTTAGGCTCAACTAGGCCTTGCTGTCCTCCCGAAGCTCCCTAAGAAAAGGTGGAAGGTGCCACAAACAATTCTTTATCCCTCTCAGAAAACATGTTCTGTTGTCAGAAATGGAAAAATGAAAAAAGAGGGTCTTAGTCCAGAAGGTCCAATGTCTAAACTGAAATACACACTGAACTGAAGAATGAAATCTTCATATACCAGATCCACCAGATATTCTACACATTCAATTTAACAATATAATCTTCAGTTTGATATTGATCTCAGAAAACATCATGATCATCAGCAATCAAGAAAGAAAGGGTCCGGGCCCAATTATTCCAGAAGTCCCCAGGGTGTGAAAGCATTGAGGCTTCAAATGGACATTGGTCTTGTACAGCCATAATTTTATGGTGGTACAAGTTTTGAATAAACAGCTGGTTTTATCCCTTGTCATGTTCCAAGTGCCTAAAATTGTTTGCTGATGATACATGGTCAGTTTGTTGCACTTTATTCTCAAAGGCATCTCTGTTTGCTTATGGCACAATCCCTGTAGCTCAGGCAGCCCATGCTCTCCAACGGCCCTAAACAGGGGATTCTGGGATGCAGGTTTCACGCTGTATCTGCCAATCAATCAGATCAGTTGTGCTGAGACATATCCCAGCACAGCTGATCCTGCAGCAAAAACACATCTGTTTCTAGCTTTAGTTAATTTAGCCATTGGGAAGCTTACATAGGGCTTTTCTCAAAAAATACTGTCTCTTCGGAGTACTAATTAAGATAGTAATCAGACAATTCCCTCCCTAAACTGAATTCTTCAGATCTTAAGGTCCCAATTCATTCTTTCCAGTGTAGAGTCAGCATCTACCCAGTTGCATGTGGCCTTGTTGAGGCCTCAAAGTTGTGGTCCCTAGGCCATGTTACACTTCCAATGACTCCCAACTGAACTCACTGGAAGAACACTCAGAAAACCTAACTCCCATTTCTCAAGTTGTGAAGGCATCTCTCCTTTGATTAGACATCTCTCTCAACTTTAAGAGAAAAGCTGGGGTTTTCTGGTTACCATAGATGCCTACCTACCTTCCATGAACAGGAGGTCCAAAATTAATCACAATTCCAAAGATTCAGTAGTCTTTCTACTTCAGCATCCTGGAGGTTCAAGGTCATGAAGTTGCCTCTCGTGTTCTTCGAGATTCCCCTCCCAGCTTGATCAGCTCTGACAATTAGCTAAGGCACCCCCAAAGCTAGACCTAAAGCATTCTATTCTGAAAGGAATCTAACATTGTAATATACTAGGTAAAGAAACAAATGTGATTCTTTAAAGTTCTTTCTGTTCATGTGGTATGAAAAACCTTATAAATGGAAAAGGTAGCTAAAACTTCCAACCTGTAGCCAAATTCTGGCCAGCCAAGAAGAAAAACAAAGAAAAAGAGTAGACATCCTCTGCCAGACAGGCACTCAATAATTAATTTCTTGAGACATCACTGTCTGAATCTGCATGTAATTGTTGCTATTTTTTCAGATGACAAGTCTTTAAAAGAAAACCCTTTCCAAAGCAGCCACAGGACTGATGCCTTAGGGAGGAAATCCACTCTCTAGGCCTCTGTGAATAGGGAAGTATTCAATTTGGATTCAGCCGATTTGGCGGACAGTGACTCAATTCAGTGATTCGATTCAGAGATTCACTGTCCTGAATTGATTTGATTTGACCGAATCAGCTTTGGAAGATTCAGCGCCAACTCAGAGAGATTTGGTGATCTGGATCGGCTGGGGAGAGGCAGGCACAGGCACAGCAAGGTGGCTGCCGGTTCTCCCACAGCTTCTCGCTGTGCCTGCCAATCCTGGGGCAAGGGAAGCTGTGAGAGAAGTCCCCCTGAATGCCCTGTCTGGCCCTAGACCACGCCTGGCCCCAGCCTAGTCCCAGCACTTAAAAGCAACAAAAAAAAAAAGCTCCAAAGTACTGACTGCAGCAGCATCAATTGGGGCCTCTGGGTGCTCATAGAAGAGCCCCACCCCACACAGCATGGGGCAGTGGGGATCACCCACCCCGCCCCAATCCCGTGTGGCACCTGCCGCATGGCATGCGTGTAGCACAGCTCAGCAGGTCACTGGCACTGTCTAGGATCTGGGGTTGCTGGGGTCAAGCAGTGTTGAGGTTCGGCTAACTGTTGGAGCTGCCACAGCTCCCAGACATCGCAGAGTACCCTGCCAAGACACGCTGCACCCGCACCATGAGGCAGCTGCCAGGAGGCTGGAGTTGGGTGGGGGAAGGGCTGGACAAGGTTTCCCCTGCAGTTCCTCTGGCTATGTCTGCCTCTGCCCCGATGAAGGGAGCCATGGGTGTTATGCCCCACTGCCACTTGCCCAGCTGGCATGGGGTGGCATGATGCAGGCATGGCTCATTCCAGGTTGCAGCAGGGCATAGCCCCTGCTCCCAGTGCTAATGTGCCCACATCAGCACTGGGAGTGGGGCCTCTGCCCTGCTGCTTGCCAGCTGATGCATGAGGTGCAGGATGCAGACATGGCAGTGTTGGGAGTGGGGGCTATGCCCTGCTGCTGCTTGCCCCCTTCCACCTGGAGTGAGCTGCACCTGCATTCTGCACCCCACTCTCTCCCCCCAGGCAAGCAACTGCAGGGCAGAGCCCCTGCTCCCAGCACTGCCGTGCCCACATCCCATGCCCCCCTCCCTGAATAACACCCACACTCCAGCTGGGCAGCTTGTCCCAGTCCAAGCCCCAATCCCTCCCTCCTCTCCCCTCCCCTTTCCCCCAACAGACTTACCAGCTGGATGCAGTTGTGTTAGTTGCCTGTTTAGTCTATGGCTGAATCTCCAAAGTGACTGAATCTTTTCTGAAGCTTTTCCAAATCGATTTGGATGCTTCGAATCAATTCAGAGCTTTTAAGTGGTCTCCAAATTCAATTTGGATTCAGAAATTCAGTCCCCAAACTGGGCCGAATCTCCTCCAAATTAAATCACCTATGGAAGCATCACACAACCTTACCACTCACCTCTACAAAATCATATTTATGCGCTTCTTAGCTTGTTTGTTCAGACCTACTCCCTTCATTTTAACATAGCTCATTTTAACTGCCTGCTTTCTGCACAATCAATACAAGTCAAGACCATATGTCCATTCTGATGATAGCAACAACACTGAAAAACAATTTTATCTGACCTTGTTAAATATTTTTTCTGAGGTGGCAGAATCAGTACGAACATCTTTCTATGTACAAAAATCCTTCCTCCAGTCTAGCTACCACCTGACTGGCTGAGAGCTGTGGCGAATGGAGTCATGTGCTCATACTAGTGTTGCCACCTCACAGAAAACAATTAGTGAGCCATGAGAAGATAAATTTTATATGTGGTACCATTGTCATTGCAGAAACAATGGTTTACAAAGGCCTTTTCACTCAGAATTGGACGTAATACTGCACAGAAGCAGCCCTCCCTTTAGAAACTGGAGGTACATATTAGTAGACAAGCGTTTCAAGGATGGTGTGATTTAGTAAAATACACATTTGTAAGCTTTGTATAGTTCAATCCAACCAAATGGTGATTAGTAAGTATACCAAATAAACCCCCTCTATTACTGCTACTAATGGGATCTGTGTTGGTGATGATAAGAAAAATACTAGCTCTGACAAGGCCTTGTTTTATTACAGTTAATCAAGATCATATTTATCTAGCTTAATTCTTGCTGAGCACAAGACCATTTTTTTTAACATACAGGGTTTATTTTGCTTTAATTGAATTGTCTTCATAGTCTCCTGATAAACATCTATTTTTATTAGCTCTTTGAGGAAAACTCATTGCAGTACGTCACACTGCCTCTACTACTGTTGCATCAGAGACATTCAAGGAAAAATTAGCACCTTATCCTTTCGCACCCACTTAAAGCAATCCTTTACGAACTGCCACTTCTATACTGGCTTCAGTCAATATGAACACAAGAAAAGCTCGTATAAAAAGGAACAAGGCAGTGGCAGAATTGGGAACTAAAAGTTAAATTGGAATTAAGACATAGGATTCCTGCAATGAACATCAAAAATTAACCATTAAAATGAAAAAACGAGGAAAAACTTTACAATTTTTGGGGGGGGGGAGGAAGACTAAGGGAGAAACAAATAGGTAAGAAGACAGATTTTTTTAAAGCAAGTCACAGAGCTAAGCAAAAGCAGAAATCTTTATTTAAAAATATTAGGAAGATCAGAATTGTATCACAGAAATAACAGGGGAAGGGGCTCAGCCCAAGAGAGAAAATTAGTTAGGAGTGCACTGATAAAGATTTTCTTGGCTGATACTGACAGCCAAATATTAACCAGTCATATCAGCCAATACCAATCTGATAACCCATTTGGTTACACATGACAGCAGAGGCTACTGGAGCACATGAAAAAAAAGAAGAAAAATGGTTTGGTCAGTACTTAAAAATGCGCTGATATAAATAAACCTCTTTTTTGTCATGCTCCAGCAGTCTCCTGCATCACATGTATTGGTGTCCCAGGGCTTAAAAAGGGTGGCAGGGGCACATGAACTAAAGCTTGTTGAATAAGCCTTAGATCAAGCACCACCGCAACCATTTTTAAATATGGGGATGCTTTTAAGCAGGGCAGAGCTGAGCAAGGTGAGGGTGGATGCGGACTGCCCACTGTAGGCTCAGAGCTCTCCCCTCTGCTGCCTTTGCCCCAGGAGCCCTGTCCTGGCCACATGTCTCTGTGCACAAGTCTGACATGCCTCCCCCAGGGGGTGTGTGCAGTGGTGGGGAGCCACCCCCCACACCAATGGCCACCTGTGTCGCTGCCCCGCTCCCTGCCCTGAGTTCCATGCACTGCCCTGGCTGGACAGTGCTCCCAGCTCCTGGCCCTATCCCCTTCTGTCCCTACCCCTCCACAGACTTACCTGCAAGAAGCTGTTCTCTACACTGCCCAGCTGTTTTCCTGGCCACATGCATGTGTGCAGCTGCACACACACACTTCTGGCAGCCCCAAGCAGGACCCCTTGCAGGCTAGAATGCTGCCTGTCTGCAAGGGGAAAGTCAGAGTTTCCTGAGGGGGCCCTAGCCCTGCAGACAACAGGGAACCCAGGTGTCTGGGGACCCAGCCAGAAGGAATAATTCCTTGTATTTATCAAAGAACATCATCAGCTACAATGACCACAAAAAGCCGATAACTGATAATGTAAATTTCCCTTTTATTGGTGCTGATCTGATATGCAACTGACATAATGGTGCACCTCTAAAATTAGTATTTCAGAATAAAAAACAAAAATAGCCATGGTTGGTACATAAAATATTCCACATGACTTGATATATGAAAATGTAAATTTGTAGAGTGGATCAGATAGATCTGGAGAACAGAAAAAAATGATCTAAGGAATACTATGTTGGAAGAAAGCAAAATTAATGGCAAGTCCACACTAGAGAAAAAGCCAGAGAAACTAGAATGATCAGGATCATTGAATCTCAAGTGGCAAAAACTGCAACTGAAGCAAGGAGAAAAGCTGCAACTAGAAAGAGAGGAACAAGCAGATTAAGATGGCAAACTAGTACAAAGAGAAAATGCATGAGAATTATCAGCATGAAATGGAGATTACAGCTAAAAAGGTCTTCAAAAAACAAGTGATTTAAAAAAAAAAAATAAATCTTGGCTTGAATGTCTAAACAGCTAGCATCTGAATGCTTCTGTAAGTGAAAACAGTTTCAGTTTCATATACAATATATTTATATGTTTCTTCCTAAATATAGAGATGGGAAAAAACGGGAAGTAATTCCCTTTTTGGATAGTAAGGTACTGATAGTACACAGTGGTACTGTATCAATTACGATATATTAAAGATTGCTACCCTAGAGAAATTTGGATACATTTTTTGAAGTCTATACAGAGAAATCTTAGAGCTGAAAAAAGATGCCAGGAAAATTATTATGAATTTTAATAGGAAATAAAATAGATAAATGGGAACAGCGTTTCCCATTTATACAAAGGAACCTCTGCTTTCAACGCTGCACTTCAGACTTATGAGTACAGATAGAAGTTGACTGTAAATGCCTGCACAAGGTAGTAATCGCTAGGAAGGTCATCATATGACAACAGAGGAGAAAATTTAATAAGGAACAGACTGACAATGGGAACCCAAACCCTGATCCTGTCAGACACTCAGAACTAGAATAGCCACTTTAATCAACTTCAGAAAAAAGACTGGGAAGGACAATATATCCTACTTTAACCAAATGCTGTGATTGTTCTGTGAACTATCAGAGGTCAGAAACAGCTCAGTTGAGGGTAAGAGCTGCCCTTTGTCAAGGTTTCTTCAAGAAGGAAAAATCAGAGACCAAATTCAGTAGAAGAGAATGACATATATGCTACTATGGTCACTCCAAAAAGTGAACATATGCACTTACAGGACCAGATATTTTATCGTATTAACTTAAATACAAGACCACCTGAATATAAGATGATAATTAAATAATAATTAGATTCCATGTATGGAAAATATATACATTTGTTATAATTTTCCAGGTACAGAAACTAATTACTGGAGGTCTGCGTTGAATTTGTCCCTCTCCCACTGCTACAGTTGGAAAAATAAATCTGGGAGGGGTTAAGTAGCTCCCTTGCCCTCTGCCTCTACAACTTCTTTGCCCTGCAACATCTCACCCCCTCCTGACTGTCAGGCCCTGCTCTCCTTGAGCAAATGGAAGTGAGGGGTAAATCTGAAAACACTGACTTTGAAATAAACTTGTCTATAATAACTTGTATATAGGCAAATTACTATAAGTACCCATAGACTTAGTTCATCCAAAGATGACTTAGTTTTTTTAAAACTGCTGCAAGGGAGACAGCTCAGTGAAGAGGAAGTTGAAATGAATTAAATGTTGTGGCTCACAATGACTTGTTGCCACTGAGGGGGGACTGACAGCAATGGGCACTACCATATATCTTATTCAGATGGGCGGCACTAACGTATCCTTCTGGTAGGTTTCCATCAGTATACTCATCCAATATTGGTCAAGTGTTTTATAGTCATGCTCAGTGCTGGCTGCATTTAATCAGATGTCCATTACTGAACACATGCTGCTCTTGGTGTCAATTTAATGAGAGACAATGTATCTAACTAGGTTTCCTTGTATGATAAGGAATGTAAGACAAGGAGTGTTTTTCCCCAGGCTGACCATAGGGCAAAACCTCATCTTAAATTTGAGCAAATATGGTAAATACTAAATGGAAACAAGGGGTCTTAATTCAAGGAGAAAATGTTTCAAGAACAAAATATTTAAAGATTATATGCGTACTGTTAAAACCTCAAGTCACACTAGCACCCCTTATGATATTGTTCTGTAGTAAAAACAGAAAGGGTAGTTACGAAAACATTAGTTCTGATAAGGCCTTCATTACAATTTTTCCAAGATGCACCTATCCAGTTTAACCATGCCAAGTATGCCTAGATATCTGGATACACTTTTGTGCTAAACCAACTCTTACTATATATTCTTAATAAATCTTGTTTTAAGTTTTAGATTTAGAGATGATGTCATCATGATACGGTTTAGGAAGGATGAAAAAAACAAGCAAAACACTGGCCTTTTGTGATATACAATTGTGGAAAAAACGGTACTCATCTTGAAGCACCTGCCTGAGGGAATTCTCTAAGTTACAGTCTCTACAATGTATTCCCTCTTCAAGAAACAATGCTGAGAGCGAGGTGTAGGTTTTCTGTTTCCAAAAGGATCTATTGGAGATGCAAATAAATCCCCCATTGGGACACTGTGCCAGGCTGTACCAGCATGGGAGTGGACATAAGGGTTAGAGTGGGAGTGTGCACTTGAGGTATATTCCCATTTTTTTTTTTTTAAGTGATCTTTATAAAACAAGATCGTCTAAATAAAATCCGTGCCCCAAAATATTAATACTGAAATATATATAATTTTGCACAAAATACTTAAAAAAAAACTAAACATGAATAAAGTTCTTACACTGCATATGTTGTGCCATAACCCAGTTGTGGAGCAGTCTGTAGTTTTCTACAGACCCCTTTACCATTTCTACCAACAAGTCATAAGCAGCAGCCCTTGAAGAATGTGACTTGCATTTCGGCTGTTGTCTATCTTTTAGACTTGGCAGCAAAAACAGAAGATTGAAGATGTCTCTTAGAAACTCCTGTAAAATAATTCAAATCAGTAGGTACATCAGTTTGTATAAATATTAAAAAGAACATGGACATATTTCACATAATTTCAATCTTTTGATGTATGCTTCTTCCTCAAATAAAAACAGTTTACATATCTTATATATACATTTTGAACTGTAAACTTCAGCAGTGCAGCCTTTATATCATCGTCTTTAAATTATGCAATGTACCAAAAAGCAGAATTCCCATAACATGAAAAGCAGCATTGTAAATGTCTTAACTTATCATGATTGAAAAATAAATGAGTCCACTGAAAAGGAGTAAGACACATTAACCTTAGCTGTTACACAACTCTACTATTTGATATAATGTTAACAGAGGAAAAAAGTGAATGAAGGCCGCCAAACATCCATAACTCAGTAAAGTATAGACTTTATCTAACTGAAAAGTTTCTATAATGGCAGATTTATATAACCTGAGGAATCTACAACATAAAGATAAATGTTTCAACAGATCCTACATGTTATACCTTAAAAATACATTTTAACACTATGAAATTTATGCACTTCATGGTTTTGTACAATTCTCTTTTCTTCTGTAAATAAATGAAGTAAACCATAATGAAAGGAACATATACTAATGCTAAATGTGAGAAAAGCAAATTGAAATGAATGATCAACAGAATTTCTAGTATAAAAAAGATAAAAGCGTGCCATTGCTGAAATAGATGGCAAATGTCCACAGACAGTTTCATCCAGGAGTGATCAGACTAAGTGATTTAATGGTTTCTCTGGACTTAAAAATATATGAATAATTAATTAGTCATAAAACTGTCATCTGGATCATATTATCAGTTTTTTTTCATACTGTTCATATAATGTTTACTTGTAATGTTACTGATCTATACATTTAGGGTTTAAAAACAATAATTATAGACTTTATGATTAAAATTACACATTAAAACATTTCCCAAATGAAGTAAATCTATGTTAACAGGGACATTAATAAATGGATTAAAGAGGTAGTATAAAAATGTTCAGTCATATTAATGCAGGTCAACAAATGTGAAATTATAATTTGTTACATTTCTTCCAGATGAACATTCCACTGGAAACGCTGTGGAAACACACCTATACTCTTCCTTCAATATAGTATTTTAGTAATATTGATTCAACAGCATTAGCATTTTAAAAAAAAATTAAAGTGCATGTTGGCAACCCTACAATTCAAAGGCCTCAAAAGGTATAGTTATACAACTGTATTTTTCAAAAGCAACATTACTCTTAAATGCAGAGTAGGAGCATGTATGTGTACACAGATAAACTCCAGAGCATATTGCAATATTATACTATATTGCAATATGCTCTGGAGTTTATTCATGCACAGCACAGACTCCAGTTGCAGTAGCCCAGGCTTGCTGGGGACCTGGAGGGTCAGCCTGCCAGCCTGGGATACTCCAACCAGGCTCCATATGCTGCAGAGCAGCTGGCATTTAGACTGAGATGCAAGGATGCTTCAGCACAGGGACTGCCTGCTGTTAGCGCTGAAGCACCCTGTGCTCACAAAAAACCTCTGCAGCAGGGTAGGACTTTTGAAATACTCTGCTGCAGAGTTCTGTGCGCCCTAATAGGGGTGCATGTGTAGATGCTGAGACATTTACTGTGCAGATAATTAGCTCAGTAAATCTCTCATGTAGATACACCTAGTAGGAAGTAATAAAAAATTGGGAGAAAGTTGTGTGCAGAAGGTTTAAATAGTGAGGAAGGATCAGAGGCTTTACAGACCGATTTATAATAGGTTTAAAAAGGGCAGGTTGATTTGCTAATTAATGGACGACAGTGAATAGCTGACAGGATGAGATTTTTGCTTGTCACAGGAGAGTTGTTAACTCTTAGCAATCATTTGATAAAATACAATTTGTTGGCCTAGTAAGCCCTAGATAAGCCCTAGTATGCACCCAGTATCTACAAGCTAATTGATTCATAGTTAACCTAAGATAATTAAGTCTGAGTAAAAAATTCTAGAGTATATTTTCTTCAAGGAGACCGAAGGCAACGTAAACACACTCTGCAGACTGATATTCTCTTTGGCTCTTTATGATATGAATATGATACCTTCCTTCCCCCACCGCTTACAGAGTGAATTTATGTCAATAATAGACATGATTTGAGTAGAGTAGCAACAGCTTATACAAAGACAAAAAGACACCATGGAATTCAGAAAGAAATATTTCAACAGTTTATTTGCATATATCTTGACTAAGGGTGAGACCAGGAGCCAAAGTCTGCATCTAGATGCTTTTACAGAAATAGCTTCTAAAAATAATTATTTAGTTGAGCTTTGAATATGGCAGCTGTTCTTTTTAAGTTAGCAAATTAAAGGCCACACAGATACTCAGAGAGCAAACGTATGGAAAATGCAACAGTAATAGAACTGCTACATTAACAGGGCCGCAGGGTTGAGTTTGATCACTAGATGCTATTCTGTTTGTCCTTAAATTACTCATACAATTTATAAACTTGTCTGCAAGCAAAGTTGACTAAGTCATAGTTACATTTTCTTATGTTCAGAAACCAAAAGCCAAGTCAAAGCAGGGTTTGAGGAGTACTGAAGGGAACAACTAGCAAAAGTATAAATGTGTACAGATCACCTGCTATGTTTTCATTTTTATTTGTTAGATGACACGGTACATTTTTATTTTATTACATTATCTAAATTCTTATTCTTTAATTTTTTTAAAGCTTTTCTCTTCCTTTTAACCAGTTTATATCTGTCAAAGGTCAGCCTGAGGACAAGATGCAACTTGCTGCTACAGCAGTTTTAATAAAAGTTCATACATGCCAAGACAGTGCCACTTTCTGAATTCCTTGGATTCAACTAGTTGTCAACATAGAAATAAAATGCAGAACATAATTAATATACTTTAATTATTAATTCTTACATTGGCAAGCTGTTAATGCCTTTAACAAGGCTAGAATTATTGACATACATTTTCAATAACAATGTTACCCTACGTTGTCATTTGATGGCCTATCAATTTAATTTCTAAAATCACTAGTGATAAGTAAAAGTAAGAGTCATTCAAAAGAAAAATTTCTTAGGATTTTTTCAAAGAGATAAAATTCTCTCCCATCTGATGGCTGAGCTCAAGATATCTACACAGATGTTATGAATCTACTACTGCATCAAGCAGACATTAGCAACTACTGTCCTTGTAATTTCCCATAAATTCCCAACATATCCACAGAGCCAGACTGCTCTTCTAAATCTTCCCTGGCATTTAGGAAGAGATTCTTTACACATAGGCTTACAGTATCTCCATGAAAAGCCTCGGTGATCTTATTTTCACTGCATGTGGACAGGGCCAGCTACAATATTAACAATCAGAAAATTTCTCCCCATGGGATGGAACCTTATTAGTCAGATTGCATGCTAATTTCTTACAACTGCATTAAGAGAAGTTTTCTGGTAGCCAATGTACTCTTAGTCTGTTTCATACTTCAGAAAATGTAATCTAGTCCCATCCTGTAAGAAATCTAGAACTGGAATGCTTGGTTTCTTTAGTGTTAAATTTTTCTATCTAGGTACCAATAGGATTTTTCCCAAGCTCTGTATATGCCAAAAACAGAAGGAAAGAAGGCTTGAAGGAGGTTAGGAGAGGATATATCACCTTGCAGATGCTTGCCTTTACACCCTTGAAAGCACAGAAGAGGACACTGGAATTCTTTACTTTGAAAAGGACTGGGCCAGGGGTGGGAACTTTACAAACTTTTTTTAGCTTGACCTGAAAAACTCCTGAAAGGACCACATCTGCCAAAGTCTTAGAGGTCAAACAGTACCTATTTGCCTGTTCTCGTGTGTATGGATGCAGAGGCTCCAGCCAATTATGAAGTATCCACACTGGGGAATGGCTGGTAGTGGCAGATTTACCTTTCTGTAACTTATAAGCCTTTTCTTCGCATTATTTAAGGCTAGTTTCTTTTATGCTGGAGGAAGGAGGGAAAGAGAATTTGACTGACTGTCCTACTGATACATTGTTGAATGTCCCCTAAAAGAGGAAATCTTTAGTAAAAGGCAAAAGATTTATGGGATTTGAAGAGAAACTATTGGTGTATGTGCTGAACCATCTCTGTTCTCTACAAGGACAAAGTGTGAATTTGAAGTGAAGGTGACTGGCATGTGCCTAAACCTCAGAATATCCTGGACAAAGCTGAACAGCCTCCAATATTTTTACAAAAGAGACAGCCCAAATGTCTCAAAATAAAAAACAAAAACACTGTCTCCAGCAATCCTGTTCCTTTATATTTTACACTATTTAAAAGGAAAATAACTTACTTGCAGCAAAGTAGCACTGTGAAATAAATAATAGAATAATCTATAACATGCAATATATAATTTTACATACTTTTAAAAACTATTAGTTCAAGACTTATTGTCAGACAACACGTGGGGACTCAGGTCTTTAAGAAAAAGTTTCTTGAAAAAAAAAAAAAAAATCAACTGTAGCCACTGTTCTGCGTATATTAAGCCCTTCTTCAAACCTGTTTCCTGGCTACCCTACAATATACCCATCCATCTAAATTCCTGACTTTATCTTCAAAATCCTACCCAACTTCCTCTCTGTTTTATTTTATTTTTCCATTTAGTCTTCTTTCCAAGCTACATAGCCAACTGTCTCTCAAGTCCTTCTTCCCCTCTGTGATTGGCACTGTTTCATGCTATGCTCTAATGCCTTGACTTCCCATCTAGACCTGCTTTCCAGGCCCTCTTCCACCAGATCCCTCCTTAAAACAAACTTTTTTTAACGAAGTCTACAGAACTAAATCTCTCAAAGTCAAGCTAGCAAAATGAGCCAAAAACCTCCAAATCCATGTTACAGTTCATTATAATAAAAAAGATATTTAACAAAATTTGCTAAATTCTACTGCCTAATCACTTGGTTTTTTTCCTATATCCCATTCCCCACTGTTCAACTATAAGTTATTTATATAGGCTAAAATTCAAAGGAAGACTCCTGTCTTATTACTCTTCTACAAAACATATTCTCTACATATGAAGTTATATAAAGACATATTGTAAATACTCTTATTGAAGATACTAAACATTTCAGTTAATGCCCAACTTAGAAGGAGATAATCAAATTATCTGAAATATAGATTATTAAGACAGACAATGAATGTCAGCAAATTACAGCAGATGAGGCTTGATGTGATAGTCTCAACTTTCACGTGCAATTCTATAAATCACTCCCATAGCCAGACTACTTTTGAACAAAGCACGGGAGAACAGAGCAAATCATGTTGTTAAATGGCTTTGCTTGTTATCTTAGAAGTGGAATTTCAGTCCTTAAAAGCCAAGCTGCAATGCAGGCTGAGCACTGCCAGATGGAAAAAGAACATGACAAGGGACTTGCACAATGTCAGGGTTTGGGCCAACTGCACCCATGAAGTACAGAGAACTGTCCATAATTCTGTTTTGCCTCAATCTCCTCAACACACATGAGAATTAGGAGGAATGGTACATAATTCTTGTTGCTGATAAAGTGTCTAGCTGTGCAGCTGATTCACAGCTTTAAAAGCTATGCTAAGATCTTTCATAAATACACTGGGTGCCTCAGGATTTGGCCAAAGAATAATAGGTATTGGTGAATTATAAGAACTTGATTAAACATGATTAGTCTTGAAAATACTTAGTAATAAGCAAAATTAAACAGGCTCTCTAAAACATAACAATTTTGTCTTAAAATTAAAAATACATTGAAGATAGGGAGAAAGGATGCAAAAATAAGCTCCCCTTACTCTTTCAATCCAATTAGCAAACATGTTTCTGGCAATCACCATAAAACCAGTATCTACAGCACCTATGCTCAAGAAAGGACAAAGGTTAAATACAGTAACAAAATGTGACATTATCTATTTGATAATCTTTTCTAGGTCTTTTACCCCTACCTGTCCTTCCCGTGAAAATTTAAAGGGCGGCTTGTGTTTAATAACACTTGTTGCAAGCCGCAGAAGTCCTGTTAGCCCATCATCTTCTATGTTACCATCTTGATAGTCAAGGATTTCTCTGCTATAGAAAAAAAAGAAAACGTAGACTTTTTTACTGCATTAAAAATGAAACAGAAAATTTCACATAAAATTATCACTAGCAAAGTTTACCTCCGAATGCAGTCAGCCAGGTGTCTTGCTAGGGCATCTAAATCAAGCAATGTTGTCTGAATTAAAAAAACAAAGAAAATGGAACTTAAATGGAAAATAATTATATCTCTCTTAGTTGATTCATAAACTGTCCTAAATAAACTTAGTTTGCAATTACAGATAAATTTGTTGAAGAAAAATTTGCAATTTCAGGAGCCAACATGATATAGAAAAATATAAAACATCTAAAATGTAAGTTTTTAACAAGTGTGTATTTATATCAAAATATGTGTAACATTATCTAATATTTTGTTGATTATACTGAAAATTTCAAATTCCGACTTCAATTCCACAAGTTGCAAAAACATCAGCTATTAATATGGGTAAAGAAACAGATTATAAACTGCAGAGAAGATCCAACTGGACACTCCAGTCTGCAACTACAGAAGCAGTCAAAAATGTGATTTTGGACACACAGAGAACTTTTTAGAATTGAGACAGGTCTAGGCTTATTTTCTATCAGCCCCCTTCCTCTCCCTCAACTTAATTTCATGTGTCTACTCACCTACCTCTCTGCCCTAACACCCTCAATCCCCTTATTTCTGGTGTCCTTTCTCTCTCGACTTTTTAGCTTACCCTTTCCTATCTATACTCTTCCCCCCAAACTACACTTACATGCTTGCTGTTATCATATGATTTACGCTATGACCCACTTTTAAGGTTTTATAGGGCAGTCTCTATTGATCTTTGTACAGTGCCTACTACAACACAGCCCCAATTCTTGGTACATCTCTATGAGCTATCACAATAAACACAAATAATAATTATACTACATCATTTTAAGGATGAAGCAGTTTGTGAACTTCCCTGAGAAAAAGCAACCTCTGCCCATTATCACAAGCTAGGTAACAAAAGCAAAGTTAGCCAAAATTAATTGTTCCCAGTCACCCTGTCTGGCTCTATAAGTTCAAGTTCTTGTTCCTAAAAGGAACAACTTTTTTGGCAAAAGACTGGACTCTAGCCTAGCAGATGGTCTTGGCCAAAATAATTTATACATTTGTGGTTTCTAGACTTACTGTACTAAGCTACATGGCCTCAAGGAAACACCTCCATCTGGCACCAAACATAGCAGCCACTCTCACTGGTTCTCAAGCAACGTACTGCAACACTCAGAAATTTTGAACAAGAATTCATAAAATTAAAAAAAAATTCTGACCTATTGTTGTCCGAGTTTGTTGCAATAAAAGAATTGCTCTATTTTTTTGTAGCAAAAAACTGTGAAAGTGAGAAGAGTTGGTATTTTCTGAGGGGTGCCTCAAATCTAAGGAGGAGTGCCATGAGACGTAACTGGCCAAGACAACTGTAGCAGTCCTTTCTCACCCTTCTCCATTTCCCTTTTGCTTTGGAGGCTTTGTCATATATAAGCAAACACAAGTAAGGGACTCCAAAAATTTTAAATTCTCAAGAGTGACACTGGATTTTGCTACTGCTGGGAAGAGAATTCACCCCATTATTTTTGTGCAAATGCTCAGGTCAAGGGGGCAATGCCTTTCCCCACCAAAAAATCATTCCTGAATTCAGTGGCAAAAACATGGCTTGGAATCTCTCAGAAGGTAGATATGCACCTTTTTAGACTAACTAAATAAGATAGCCATAGATATATAGAACACAAACTTTCATGAACCCAAATTCTGAGTTTTGAAATGTCTCCCTAGCAGCAACAGACTCCATTGCTGCTCTACAGGACCAGATACAGACATTACACTTTTACCAATATAAGGGATCAACGGGGGTCTGAGTTTTCCATTTCCTTCAGAAAAATGTGAGAAAACATTTTTTTTCCCTTTTAAAGGAGAAAAAGGCAGCCTTTCCCCCTTGAAGTGGGAGGCTGGATTTCTCTTTGCAGGCTAGTAGTAGTCCAGGGGAGCAGGAGGAGGAAGGCAACTGAAGGCAGGGAGAACCATGTGCATTTATGCGTGCGCGCACACGGCTGGCAATACAACCAAGGCAGGGTAATGTGAGCAGCCCCAACAGCTGGATACAGGTAAGTCTATGGGACAGGGGAAGCTTGGAGGGCCAAAGCTTGGGGACTGTCCAAGGCGTTGTGTGTGGGGCAGGCATGTGTGAACATGGGCATCAACCCTCAGCAGCCCAGCTACACAGCTCTTTGCTGCCCCTGAAGGTCCCTCCCCCCTTCCTCTGCTGGAGTTCTGCGAGTCTGTGCAGGGCCAGCCAGGGTAGGGGGCAACTGGGGCCCCCACTCCAGCAGGGGGAGGAGAGAACAACTGTGGGTTGGGAGTGAGAAGCAATGGCATGGGCAGATGCAGAGCACTGGCATATCAGGTTCCTCAGTGCCACTAAGTAGCAGGACGGAGCGGGGAGGGGGGAGGGAGAAGGAATGGCCACGGCTGAACCCATATCCTTGCGAGAAAAAGGGAGCAGGGGGAGCTCTGATTTTCCAGAATAAAAAACAAAAACAAATCAAACATCAAAATATATAGGTATTTAGAATGTATTTTATTATAATGATTAATAGAGGCATACCGATACATCCATCCGATATTAGATCAGTACTGATATAAAGAAAATTGTCTATATTGGATATCGGCCCAATGGGGCCAATGATTTGGCTGATAAATGCCCATGCTGTGCACAGCTACAACACAACACAGAGCAGAGCTAGAAGCATGGAGAGCTGCCTCCAGCTGGTAAGTTGGAAGGGGAGAGGGGAGGGAAGGGGCGTGGGAGAGCAGATTAATACCCCCCACCGTGAGGCAGGGGCAGGTGCTGCCCAGCTGGGACAGGGCAGGGGGGCACGGGACAAAGGAGCAGTTCGTGGGATGGGGGCAGCTCCTGCCACTGCTTGTACCCTGGGGGAGGTGCCCCCAGACCTGCGTGGCATGGGGCAGGCTGCTGCTGCAGGGTTGTCAGAGCTGGTGCTGCGCAGGGCTTTTCTTCCTTGGGGCTGGGCTTGGAGCAGGCTCTGGCAGTGCTGGGAAGAGGCTGTAGCCACCCTAAATTTCACCGCAGCTCCACTCCCAACCCTGTGCTGTTGCCCAGCACAGCTGCAGCTTTTGCTGGCACTTTTCCTAAGGTGGGGCATTCAGCTGGGGCTGTACCTGGAAGTGCAGGGCTGGAAATGGAGCTATGGCAAAATTTGGGGTGGCTACAGCCTCTTCCCAGCACCACCAAAGCCCACTCCAAGCCCAAACCCTGGTGAGAACAGCCCCATGCAATGCTGGCTCTGGGTCTGCCCTGCTGCTGCTCCACGCCGTACAGATTTGGAGGCACCCCTCCCCTGCCCTGCTCTCCAAGGGTGCAAGCAGTGGCAGAAGTTGCCCCCACCCCACAAGGTGCACCTCCATCTTACCCCTCCCTCCAGCTGGGCACGCTTGCCCCTGCCCCCTCCCTCACCATGGGGGGGGGTGCTGATCAACCCCCATGCCCCTTCCCTCCCCGGTCCCCTCCCACCACACCGAACTTACCACCTGATGCCAGCTGTATTGATATCGGATCATATCGGCCAGTATGCCACCTTAAATATCGGCTATCAGTATCAGCCCCCAAAATCTCTATCGGTGCACCCCTAATGATTCAGGCTTCCAAACTGTTAGGGAGTTGGGGCTTATGATTTTTAAGAAAAGGCTGAGGAAATTGGGTTTATTTAATCTGGAGAAGAGAAGACAGAGGGGATTTAATAATAAATTCTACTACCTGAAGAATGGTTCCACAGAGGATGGAGCTAGACTGTGTTCAGTGGTGGTAGATGACAGAACAAGGAGCAATGGTCTCAAGTTGCAGCAAGGGAAGTTTAAGTTAGATATTACAAAGAACTTTATCACTAGGAGTGTAGTAAAGCACTGGAACAGGTTACCTAGCGAGGTAGTGGAATTGTCATCCTTGGAGATTTTTAAGACCCAGTTAGACAAAGCCTTGAGTGAGATGATCTAGGTGGGGACAATTCTGCTTTGAGCACAGGGTTGGGGTAGATGATCTCCTGAGGTCTCTTCCTAATTTTCTATGATTCGATGTAAATTATTTTATGAATTTCAGTGTTAAAATCCAGATGATCCAGAGAGCTTGGGTATTTTGTATTTTATTAAGTAATAAGAGAGTTATTTAATACATGCATATAATAGCCTCTCTTTTTAAAGAAATATCTATAAATATTCCACACTTATTTTAAATACAGAATATGCTTATTTTATTTTCAGAGCAAAATTTTACCAGGGCAAATGCAACTGACAAAGCAAAAAATGGAAAACACCTGTTAATTGAGACTAAACTAAATTGCACCTACCTGTGTGGCATCTTTTACATGTATGTTATCAATCAGTTTGCAGAGCAACCAAAAGTACTCCTTACAACCAGGTCGCAACACTGGTTCTTCTTCATAATCCTCTATCTGTAAAATAAAAATATATTTTTTATCAAAAACTATGCCTGAAGAACAATTAAAAAGTAGGGTAGAACAAGCTAAGAATATTTCTGCAGCAGTTAACAGATTTGTTATTTCCAACAACATCCATCTTAATCGGAAACCAAATAAAATGATGGACAGAAACTGAAATTAATTCCAGAATGGAAATGATGCACTTTTCATTTAACATAAAAAATAAATGATAACACAAAGTAATTATATTTTCTTTTGAATTTTCTGTTAATACTTATGAAATCAGAGTTCCCCGAACAACAACAATGAATTGTGGGAATTTTTCACAATATTTTTACTTTTTCATTTAACACAATAATTTACAACATGGCTATCAAGGATAGCTGAAGCAGAATGCTACTGATACACCTTCTTGCACTGTTGAAAAGTATGTTACTTTATTTGCGTTCCTTTCTAACTGACCTAAGAAAATCTTGTTGAATCTGACCTCCCAACTCAAAATAAGATTTTGGCAGTCTTCCATAATAGGCAAGATAGCAACAGGAGCTACTTGGAGGCAGGAAAGCTTTCTCCCTATTCAAACTAATTTAGAAACAGACTGTTTAAAGCTGATGTAAAGCCTTGAGGAAACCTCCTGAAATTGGTTATAACTTATCTCTAACTAGTCTAAAACAGCATGAACCTGACACTTCAGTATGTTGTGGTGATAACAAGACTGACTTCTGCGCAGAACTGGGATCAGCAAGGTTTGAAAAAAAGCCACATACAAAGTAACACTGGTTTAATGAAGGGCTTTCCTATTTTCAGAAATTAAGTTGGATTAATACGAAGAACACATTTGAAAAACAATTACTACTTCTCCCAGTATAATTCCAGACAAAACTATATATGAGGTTATTCAGGATTACAGTATTATTCTTGAAAAAATGGAATGGATTTCAGACCTTTAGTTAAATAATTGTTATTTCTATATGTTACTTGGGCTTTCCAGAAAGGGGTGAATTTCAGCCATAATGATCAAGGATTATTTTTCTTTCCCATTGTTCTTCTTTATAACCTTTTCTTTCTTTCAATTGAAAAAAACAAAACAAAAAACAAATAACAAATTTACCACTGACATGCAAGTGAAGCAAATAGTTGAATTCTCACCCTAATAGGCTTTAGTGCCTGAGCATCAGGAAGAAACTTTAATAATGTTGATGCCGCCAGTAGCAGAAAAGATCGATTAATTGAGTCTCCCCCATCCAAACCAGAAAGAGATAATTTGTACAGGCCATTACAGGACTCATGGCGAACTGCAGTCTGAAAGAAAAAAATTCAAATGGTTAGAAAGTAATACTGTAGATGCGATTACTTTTTATTCTTCTTTCATCAGTGTGTATACGTTACTGTTCTTAATACAGCTATTAGACCAAGGCAGGATATTATCCTTCCAGAGGTTGGTTTTTGCAGCTTAATATTCACTTAATAATCAGATACAGAAAAATGCAAAAGTAAGGTACCAACAGGAAAGTTCACCTGTCTTTACCTCACCCCTTGTGGCTTCTTTTCTGACAAATATTAAAAGAAAAAAAAATGTACAATGAGAAAGCTTATGTGCTTTTTAAAAGAAATATTCCTGCATTCCTGGTCTTATATGTAATGTTTTTATTTTCAATAGGCAGCTTCATCTTTTCACTCTTTTTCATTATTTTTTTTTTTAAGAAAAGAAAAAATTCAGAGGTATTCAATTTAGGAATCTCCCATGCTCCTTGCTCTAGAATCATTTGGTTAGAGCATCAAATAAAATGTTTTCTCTCACAGAAGCACAGGCCTTCTACATTTAAGTAGCCACTAGCAAGCAAAGAAATTTTCCATTATACATGCTCAGTACAACAATTAAACCAAACCAAATGATTTTCCAACTAAAGTAACACGTGAATCTTAATTTATTAACATTTTAATACTCAGTTTCAATTTTCACCTGATTTAACTCTGCAAAAAAAAAAAAAAAATTAGTTATTTTCCTAATGGAAAAAAACATACTTTTTAGTCATTAAATTCAGAGAATGTAAGTGGTTGCTGGGTCTTAAACCAGATATTACTTGGCATCGTTGGCAACAAACTTCTTTGAATTCAGCAGAGTAAGATCATGTCATACCGGGTAAGACTACAAGTCCATTCAGGATCAGTAATCTGCATCTCAGTGTCAGACAGTGGATGCTAAGGGAAAGAATATTTAAGAACAGCCATTGCAGACTGATCTTTTCTGTCCCCTGCTCCTCTTCTCAGTATTTAGAGGTCTAGAAAATAATAATTTGGGTGTTGTTCTCCTAACTATCATGTTGAATATTCAATGATGGACTGAATCTGTATGATCTGTTCAATTTTGTTTTGAACTGGACTAAATTATCAGCTTCTACAACATCTTGTGGCAACGAGTTGCACACATTAAATATATGCTATGTGAAAAGACCTTCCATTCATTTGTTTTAAATTTGCTACCTGATAAAATCATTGTATGTCCCCTAATTCTAGTAGTGTCAGAGACAGTAAATACCACAGTAAATCTGTATGTAGTTTCTCCATGCTGCATTCCTGGTCCATGCTGCATTCCTGCATTCATGATTTTATATACCTCTACCATATCCCACCCATCCTCTTTTTTTTAAGTTGAAGAATTCTAACCTATTTAGTCTGTCCTCACACAAAGGCCTCTCTATTACATTGGTCATGTTTGTTGCTTTCTCTGCTCCTTTTCTACCTTTACTATATCTTTTTTAGATGAAGGGACCAGGCAGAAGAGGTACGGAACTCAAGGTGCAGGCATACAATGAATTTATATAGTGACATAATGAAGTTTTCTGTTTTGTTTTCAATTCCATTCTCAATAATTCTGAACACTATTTGCCTTTTTGACTGCTGACATACACTAGGCTGATGTTCTCAAGGAACCAGCCGCACTAATTTGAAGATCTCTTTCTTGAGCAGTAGCAGCCCATCATCATGTATGTGCATTTCAGGTTATTTTCCCCCCCATGTTCATCACTCTGTACTTACCAACACTGAATTTCATCTGCATCAGCTAACAAGAGGACTAAATCTTGCCCGTAATATATTAAACTAACTAATATGCAAATATCTCTTTATCTTACCTCTGGAATGAGAAGAGTGAGTTTCTTTAGCCAATCTTGTAAATGATCGCTGTCTGCCAAACTGGATTTCACCAAAGAACAGCAGTGAGCCCAACTCACCAAAAGCCACATTGAATAATGAGTAACTAAGGGGAAATCAGGTGGAAAAAATACTATGACTTCCAATGAAGACTTCTGTTTGAAGAGTCAAAGCACAAGAGAATATTACATCTCTAATTGTGATAGTGAGTGAAAACAAAATTGCTTTAGGCATCTAGGATGCTAACAAACCTAAAAAAAAAAATTATTAATTTCTCTACCAATTGCAGATGATCACTCTAAGCTAGTGACCCACTATTAAGACAATACCCCCTTGATGTGCAATTCCCTTCCTGCTTCCCTACAACTTAAGGTGCTGAGGGGGTAATTTCCTGATAGATTATATTAGCACAAAGGATATGAACCCTAACCTGAAGCACAGTAGCTAGCTAAGAAAAAAAACTGCAATTTCACACACCTTTACATTAGTTGGCATAAATCAAACCGACAGATTTTTATAACCTATACCACTTTCATTATTACCACTGAACAAGTATTTTCAGTAAAACTAACCTTCATGTCTTGACCTGTGATCAGACTGAGCTTTCAAGACCCTAGGCAAAGAAGAAAAGCAAAACAAAACACAATACCAGTTTAAATGCTACTAAAAACCATAAGTGAGACATTACACTCAGAAACGTCATAACTGAAAAATATTGTTCTCACATTCACTTAAACTGCATTCTCTCTCTCAAAGTAAATATAATTTGAAGTGTAGTTTTACTTTGAAATGTGTGTAGCAAGGACATTCTAGGATGGCATATTTACTGCAACTCAATAGCTAAGATTATTATTTTACAGAAAGAAACTCAAAATTAAATGTGATCTTACACATATAGGAGGTACATTAACGAAGACCAGGGGTTTCAAATTTGTTGGCTCCACAGACCAAATCCAGACTATGGGGCTTCCTGCTGGCAGGATTACCTGTGAGCACTGGCAGCAGTGTTAATCACCTGGGCTGTGGAAGCCACCGTTTCAGCACAGATCTGGAACCGTGGGACTTAACATGGCTGCTACATGCCCGCACCTCCTCTTTTTTTCCCCCTCAGTTGCCAGGAGTGAATAAACCTCTGGCATCAAGGCAATAAGCTTCAACTTCCGAATCTAGTCTGTGGAGGTAGGTGGCTAGTCTGTGAGAAGCCCCCAGTCATACCACCTGTGCAGCTCATGTTTGACACCCCTAACAGACTAACGTTTTCTGCAGTCCAGACTAGGACACACAATTTCCAAATCATAGTTTGTGTTTACTTATAAGGAATCTGTCTGTGCACCAGACATCTATTTTATATCTTCCTTAAATTCTTTAAATAAAAATGAAGTTACATTCAGCCACAAACAAGTTTGTAGACGGAAGAAAGTAATAAACATACAGAAAGACAGAACCACACTATGAAGCAACTTACAGCAATAACAGAAATGGAGAATGCAATGAATTAATTATTAAATGTATGCAAATATTATTAACATAAAATCAGGGATGGGAAAAAGAACAAATCTGAACCACCACACAAACATAATTCAAATTACTTCATTTCAATGCTTTCTCTTTCACATTGTCCTGCAATCAATTATTCCAACTACTAAAAAGAAAGTAAAAAAAAAAAAGTCTTAGGATGGAAGAAGGTGCATGAAAAGATCCTTCTTTTATTGTGGTCTACCACATGAAATAAGTTTAAGAACAACTTGACTAAATTAAATGACAGGCAAGTCTACAACTATCATTTAGCTTGTCTTTCACACCTTTTATTCATGCTTGGCTGTAGAAAAATGAACTTTTATATTTAAAGCTACCATGAAAATTCCCACACCTTATAAATCTTGCTACAGAAATAAAGTGTATCATACCTAGGTGCCAAGTTGTCGTATGTATAAGCAACAGACATAAGCCGCTGAATCAAACTGGTTCCCTGGACAAGTACAAGAAATACCTTCCAAAAAATTGAAGTCAAAAGAAAAAACAGAAAAGAAACAGTTAATACAAACAGCAGTGGGTTTTTTTTAATTATACATATTCTACGAATTTTTAAACTGCCCCCCAAGCTGTGTTCCTGCATGCATGCATGCTAGCAACATTGATATTAATACTATACTTAAAACTCTATTATAATTAAATCAGAACTAAAATCCTTTTCAAATTCATTCAGTAAAATATAAAAGCAAATGTCCAATCTGGCTCTAAAACTCTTCCAGAAATGGCTGAACGTTCTATTCAATACTTGCAGTAAAAATACTCTTGGTTTTGAAATGTAAACTATTAAAATACTTCCTTTTTAAAATTAAGGCTTGTTTTCTCTGCTATTTTCATGGAATTCTTTAACTCAACAAGTACATGTTCCTTGAGCTGTAAATGTTATTCATTAATTCACCATTAGACTATGTCAAGTACAGACTATCTAATGCATAATGGATTAACCTAATTTAAAAGTTGGCTTGTTCATTTTTTAAATTGTCAAAATCTTCACCAATGGAAGGTGATACACTTCAAGTTACAAACATACTATAATGGTAACTGGATAATCCATAATCTAATACATCATTGATAATAAATCCAAGTTTCTGGCCCTCCTGGTTGTAAATACATTTTGACAATACAAAACACAATGCAACTTAAACTCTTCTTCTTAACTATAATGATGGAAACTATTTTTAAAAAGGAATTCTGAAAATAGTCTCTTGGAACATGAATTTAACAAAAAATCTACACAATAAAGATTGCTCTCACTAATGCTTATGAGACATATAAAAAGTTATAACTAAAAGCATTATAAATATCATTATGATACTAATGAATTTTATACATAGCCTATATAATAAATGTTCCTTCAGTCTAAATTTCTGTTTTAATACAATATTTCCAGTAGAGTTATGCACTAGCCTCATGAACAGTATTCAAAGAAAAATGGGTTATCTGGTTTCAATTCATAGTTCTGGATCTCAATATGTACGCACAGCAAAAAGCTTAGCATGTGCTTAACACCAATCTCATCTTATCTCGAGTTATCCGAGACCAAAATAATATTAGCCAAGTTCTACAGCTTGACACATGGGAAATTAGTATACAGGGGACTTAGAGTGTGAATTGAAAGGGCTCTAACTCTGTACATGGGCACACTTGTGTACACTAAGATGCTTTTGTAAAGAGTAGCTTCCAAAATGAAGCAAGCTACCTTTCACTTAGTGTACTAAGGCCCCCTCTACATGTGCAGGTAAAGGTGCAAGTGGATCTAATGTGTGATCCACACAATTGCACCTCCTGCTATGCCACATGTGCATGGCAAGAGGCACAACTGTGAGATTGTACATTAGCTCCATCACGCCTTACTGTTAGGGTAGGGGGGAGCCTGATCCTGGGCTCTCCCTGCATTGCCAAGAAGCAGGCATCCATAGCTGAGAGTCCTCTTTGCTAACTAAGACTGCACAAGGTGCAACCGGAACCCAGTGCCTGTCAGCTGTGGGGTGCCTGGGTCCCAGCTGCCTGTGAGGTACAGCTTGGATCCAGTGCCCCATCAGCTGCAGAGGTCTCAGCTGGGTAAGACACAGCTGGGATCAAGTGTCTCGTGTGGGTCTGGGAGTTTCATGTACCGTCAAGCATTGGGGAATTACAGCAACCATGATCTTCAGGACTCAGGAGTTGCATCCTGTTATCTGATGGACTCCCAGCCACCGGGGAGTCTGCTACATGTGCAAATTATAGCTGGGTACTCAATAGCAACGAACAATAAAGTTAGTACATTTTTTAGGTCTAACTTTACAGCTGGTTGCAGCTTATTATTGTGTGATAGCTACTTTGCACGTGTAGCCAATCTCAAGGTAACTGCAATAACTAACCAGTTAACTGCACAATACTTGTAACGTGTAGAAGAAGCCTAAGTCTCTGCAAAGGGAATTACCACAGAAGGTACCAGCACAATGTATAAGTGAAAAGCTGTCATAAATAAAAAGAATTGATTATAGCAAGAAATAAAACAAACAATGAAAAACCAACATTACCACAAACATGCAGAAATACCAATTCATATACTGTCAACATAAAAGCTTATAAAACTACAGGTCTTAGAACAATGATACAAAATTAATTTCTAATTAAACTTACGTGGTAGGAACCACCACAAGCATTTTGATTAATTTAAATAGCTCTTTCACTAAGCTATTCTTTATTTATATTACTTTTTTTCTATTTTTCTTCATTAGAATAAAAGATCATAAAGTTTTATATCTCATATTTATATCTCATATTCAAATTGTAAATGACATTATTTTTCTAAAATTGAAAAAAAAATATACACATGTTACTTGTTTCCTACCTCTGTGAGACGAGGTATATGAAGACCCTTGGCATGGTCGCTGGCAGTCTTCCTGGACTTGCCTGGCCATGTTCTTTTTCTGTGGCTCTCCGCCACTCCAGCCCAAGCAAAGACATCATGGTAAGCCAAATCTAGATCTGAAGGATCAACTGCAAACTGGCATATCAACTTCAGCAAACAGGCAAGGCAGTCTAGCTGCCACTGTGAAAAAGAAAATTTAATTTTCCTTTTTCAGAAATTTACTTCACAAACAATTCTTTGCTTATGCTTGAACTTCAGTGCTACAAAGCTTAAACAACACACTAACTGACAAAACCTAATGAGACTTATTTTTAAGTCTTAAAGATTTTAAGAGGGGTTGGTACTGAACTCTTTTTTCAATGAGGAGGGTTATAGGAACTAGTCTAAATTAGCAGTGCATTTAGGAGATCATCTGATGTGTGAACTAATAAAAGGAAAATATGATAGCATATTCAATTGTACAGTCAATATTTTTCAGTATTTATACTGGAAAGTATCTGATACATTAAACAGAAACCACATTAAAAATACCAGTCTACATTTTATTTTCTTCTAGAGTTCCCACTTCCAAGAATCTCAGTTGTGCTGCTATGCCTTTGCCCAGCACCACCAGCAGGGCAAACACAGAGTTCCACTGAAGTCTGAGAAACTACAGAAGTTCAGAAATCTATGCTAGCATGTTTATTGCAGGACTGATGATGCATCTTATGGCCCTCACAGATGTTATATTTATTATGTAATTGTGTTAATAATACCATAAATGATAACATGCCACACATTCATATATAATTCCATACACGTACATATAGATATAGATATGTTTTACATTAGTTAGGCTCTACATTGTATTTCTATAGATATATCTATAAATATATCTAGGTACCTAGAACATCTTTGTGGCAGATATGCATCATGCCTTAAAACTAAATGTGTGGCATACGCCAGACCTGAAGCTGCCCCCTACCTGATCCTGAAACTCAGCTGAGTGTCAAGTTTGAGCAGAAAGCATCCTCAAGGTCTGAGACACAACTGCCCCAGGTTTCCAAGTGGAAAGCAGCCTGGATTTCCACTGTGGGACTGAGCATAGAGCAGTCCCAAGTCTAAACTGCATGTGCAGTATTTGAAAGCTGAGGGAACCAGGAGCCCACGACCAGACAGCTTCTCCCCGATCTCAAGTTTCCCACACTTTGGACCTTTAATAACCATGTGTGTAGCCCAGCTGATATACAGTATACAGCGGTTAAAAGCTTGTGGTGCTAGCTCTCACCATCTAAGGCTCCTCATGCTTTTAAAAACCACACCAGCAGCCCAGCTGAGCTAAGCATTTGGATCGGATACACGGGCTGCCCTGGGTTCAAGACAAAGCTGCCTACAGCTCAATCCCAGCGGATTAATCTGGGAGCAGCATAGGGTCCAAGTTCAGCCCCAGCAGCTGGGCAATTTGTATCCGCATAATCACATGTTGCATCTCAACATCATGCATCCTACCATGCATTGTGACATGGCAGGACATGTGATATTTTGGGGTACAGTATAAAATTCCTCAGACCCAATCACCCCATTAATTCATAAATGCCAGGGCCTTCAATGTCACATTACTGCTCTTGCTCAAAAAACTTATGTGTATGATCAACTAAGGCTCTAAATCAATTTTCTTTGCAAGTTAGGGATAGAGGGAGACAGTCTCCTCTCTCCAATTGCTGTTCAAAAGCCCGTCTCAGCAGATGTCAAGCGCCACAGGAGTAGAAAAGTATACCAAGTATTTGATATTAAAAAAAAGCAAAATTTGAAAACCCAAGACTCAAAAGAACCATTCTGTCTTTAAAACTGTATACAAACTTCATTTTCTAGTATTAGAGAAACTTTAAAACCCTAAACTCTGACCAATATTTAAGCCTTGACAAGTTATTTACTATCTGAAATGATCACACTAAAAATAAAAACTGAACAACAAACTCAGTCTAACCGATACAAACAAAAAAAAGAAATTCAAACTGTAAAACAATATGCAGCAGGAGATAAATTTATCTCAGATAAATTGATAGACAAAAAAGGATGAAAGACAAAATTATATGTAATCAATTAACACTAAGTGCATTGTTAGGAAATGTCTGTATTTAAACCCTTAGCCATAATGCTGCTGTATTATTTTGGTGACTGTCATAGATTAAGGACCAAGAAATTCTGATTGCTGGCATGGAAGAGGAAGAGATACCACTGACAAATTTGATTTTTAAGGCAGTAGTGCAGTGACAGACTTCTCTTCCAGTCCATAGACCAAACATCCTTCTAAAGAATACATTGGTTTCCCACATTTGTAGTTAGTATTAGCAAACTAATGCTCTGATCCTGCAATTGCATCGGTGCAGCTAAAAGAGTTCCCAGTGCCTAGATCCACAACCTTACTCTAGGAAAGCATTACCAACATGTACTGGACTTTTATATCTACAAACTAGATTTTTTTTCCTAATGAACTACAGAAAAAAAAGCAAAAATAAACACGCACAGAAAAAAAATACAAAAAATGTCATCATAAAACAAAGAG
The DNA here is from genome assembly GCA_030014935.1 of Caiman crocodilus. Taxonomy (NCBI): domain Eukaryota; kingdom Metazoa; phylum Chordata; order Crocodylia; family Alligatoridae; genus Caiman; species Caiman crocodilus. The sequence continues at coordinate 90,447,588 of JAGPOW010003648.1, forward strand.
AAGTCAGAAATAGAAAAGCTAAAGGTTTTAAATGGCATACTAAGACTACAATTACATGATCAATGTTACATTCGAGAAAAATACACCGAAGTATGTAGTCATGTTTACTGGCATAAATTTAGCAATGGGTTTCTATGCATTACAGATGGAAAAACAATCGACTGATCATCTGCAACTTTCAGTGTGCATTTCCTATTTTCCATTTCTTCTCATTTATTGAATAAATTCTGCAAGTAAACATAACAAAGGCTGCCAGTCACAGAAGTACTTAAAAGCAGCTACCTCAGAACTAGTTACCACAGTGAATAATCACCTACCACAGTCCATGATTCCTGCTCTTTAGGCTCTAGAATTCCAGAATTAAAAATTTCTAACAACTGTTGAAGCCCTCCAGCAGCAACAAACTGTAAGTAAATCATGACAGCAATGTCAGAAAAAGCAGGTACACAGGATATTTAAAAACTGCTTGCCTCAGCACAAGCAATAAATTTAACTGCTAGAAATAAAATATTTATAAAGTATGCAGCTACTTATTTCCTGTGTCCTTCAGAAAATATTTGTACACATGTATCATAAACTGACAGGCCTGATTTTATAGGGAAAAAAGCATTGTGGTAAAAACGTAATATTCTTTTTTTTTCATTCACTATTTACCCCAGAACTTGTGATTTTCTGACAAAATGTTCTGTGCAAAAACCATTATATGCTGATAAAATGGATGCAAGATTAATGGACTCCTAAGGGTTAAGCAATATCTGACAATTTACATTAACTTAAAACAGAAATTCTTTTACATACTTGTAAAAAATCTCTATTAAAAATTACAAAACACTTCAACACAGATCAAACCTTGCAGCTCCAGGTATTTTTACTATTTTCTATTTGATCTTCACTTGAATCATCTGAGTCTGGGTAAAGGTCACTGTAACTTCCCTAAGGATAAACAAGAAAATTAGCACAACTGATAAATATTTGAATTTACAGACTTAAACATGTATTTTTTTCTTCCATCTCAGAAGCGTATTACCGTAGATTCTCGTCTTATTCTTCTGTTTGGCTTGCCCAGGGCTTCAATAATTTCAAGTGCATACAAAAGCTTATGGGCACTTTTTATTCGCAGAAGATCTTTCCAATTAAAACCATCATTTCCCTTAAAAAAAAAAAAAAAAAAAAAAAGTTAAGAGAATTAAATAAATGCTGACCCTCTTAAAGAAGGAAAACAATACAATTTAAGACATGGTGGCAAGTTTGGCAGTTTTCTGTACATTCAAGTTTTATGTACATTCAAACTGAAATTTCATTATTAGGAAACTGACAACTTGAGATACACCTACTTCACAATCTGAATAAAAGTACAGTAAGAATTTTTGTAACCTTCCAACATGATTAAAAGTTACTATAGCACATCCACTACAACACAAATAATTTTTAAAAGGTAAAAACCTTCAAATGAAAAATAGTCAACCTGCATGTCTCAAATTGTAAGTTCAGCTTTCAGTTCATTACACGGGACCCAAAAAGGGCCTTAATACTTAATTAATATTGAAAAAAAATGTATTTTTTGTCTCTATATCTTTAAAATAAGCAGCAAGCTTCTTCATTATGCAAGAAAAATTAAGTTGGAAGGTATAATTTTCAGAAAGTTCCATCATAAAAAAAAATAGATCGTAGTATAATAAACATTCATTTTAGCTTTCAGTACCACAAAGACCATGAAAAAAAATCAAAACAACTGAAGTTGTATTTTAAAAAAATATTTTACTAATATGAGCATGCTGAGATTATTTGATGATTTCTTCATTTACACTAACCTTCCTCAATGCCCCAAACTTAGAAGGAACCTCTGTAAAACGATTAAAAATAAAAAAGGGCAGTTTTGATTGCTTATTATTACACAGAACAGAGAATACACAGCCAACTCTTTCCTTCCTACCCTTCCCCATAACCCCTTCTTCAAAAAAAAAAAAGAAAAAAAAAAAGCAATATATTAAATTCTTAAAATTTCAAAACAGAATTCCAAGATTAAAAGAGTATCAATAATATACACTGAAAAGAACTTTATCCAACCTAATCAATAGTAAAAAATTACCATTCGGGTCAACTTTGTTCAGAGAAAATGCAAATATGTCTAAATCAAACTTATTTGTTTAGTAACTATTACAACCCCAACAAAGATTGCTGGTATCTGAATATGATAAAAAGTGTAGACAAGGTTCTTTGGGAAAATGTGATATCTTATTAGACCAACTAAACAGGTGGAAAAATTGTTCTTTGCAAGCTTTTGGGCACAAACACCCTTCTTCAGGCAGAGGGAGAGTCTGCTGGTGTTGTGTGTTCTCCATGGTGGAACAGAAGCCAGTATACAAAATAGGCAGTCCAACTGAAAAATTATCCGTGGTCAGTGCATTTAACGAGGAAATTCACGTGAAGACTTTCGCATAAATTCCAGAGGGTTGTCTGTTTGAGAATTGTTGCATTTAAGTTCAATTGGTTCTTATTTTCTTAAGGTAGTGACAACTGTACCACAACCCAACCTATATTCCAATACACCATTTTTCTGGTAGTCAACAATTAAAAGGAATCCTCAGAAATCTGAACCTCTTACCATCAATCAATGGGTATTAAAATGCCTGTTCATTTCCAGTAACTGTCAACTCTGAATGTCTCAGTTGTGCATCTTACTATGTGACCCCCATACCATCCCTAGATCTAGTTAGTTTACATTGGAAGATTTCTATCTTATCATACATGTTTGTTCTTAAGACGTTAAAAAGCTCCCAAAAGTACCCGGGAATTCAGTTCTCCCTGTAAATCATCTTAGTAAAACTTTAACTGCAAAGTTCAAAGGCTAAGTACGGACAGTCAAAAAGCCCACAGCTGAATGGATTCAATCTTTGCGGGTTTTTTTAAACTGCACAGATTGAACAATAAATAAGTGAACTGCTGTTCACTTTTCAAACAGGAAAGGCAGTCTGGGGGCACTAGCCTGCTAGCCACCGCAGAGAGCCTGAGTCCTCTGATTCCCCAAGCCACAACCCTAGTACAGGCTCCTTCTTCCTCCCAGCCAGCCAGGAGGTTGAAAAGGGGCACGGCTCCTAGCTCCCAGCTCTGGAACCGGAGCCAAGCCCTGGTGCAGACTTGTCTTCTTCCCCACACCCTTCAGCCAGCCCAGAGGCTGAGAAGTGGGCATGGTTCCCAGCTCCTGGTTCTGGGCAACAGAGTCAAGCTCCTCCTGCAGACTCCTCCACCCCTCCCATGGTTGGCAGTACCCAACTGGGGGTCTGGTGCTGAGCCAGAGGGATGAGTTTCTACCCCTCACACCCTGCTCAGCCATCCGGAAGACTGATATCAGGATAGGGAGCAGAGGGGTGGGGCAAACTGCTGGCTGGAGCAGACAGCACAGCCCAGGGCTGCAAAGCATAGTGGGATCCTAGGGGACTTTAAGTTAAGTTGAATAAGGAGGGGATCTTGGGCAGAAGCTCCATAAACCAGTTTAAACTAAATTAGTTAAGTCTAATACAACATTCAAATCAGGTTTTATCTTAAACCAGTTTCAGCCATTTTGAAAGCAGTTTATGCACACTGAACTTCAGTTGTTACAGGTTTAGACCAGTTTCCGATCACTTAAACCTGTTTGTGTGCAATTTCTGTCCCTAGCCAAAAAAACAAAATTAAAAGTAGATCCATATCTTACAAAATGTCATCTTTATTACAATAATATACCATATTTCTCCCATTCAAAACTGTAAAAATAAGTGTACCACAATTAATACAAGTTTTAATATAAACAAGTTATGTACGCCGAGAAAAATGGGTTGTTGTTGTGTGTAGGGGTGCAATGATAAGAGATTTTTTGAGCTGATACCTATGGCCAATTTTTAAGGAGCCATATTGGCCAATACCCATCTGATATCAATATGCAGCTGGGCAGCTTGGAGACCAGTTTGATATGCAGTTTGGAAAGAGGTGGGGGAAGCAGATTGAGGCCCCTGTGGAAGGGAGTAGGGCAGGAGCAGGCATTACTCAGCCAGGGCAAGACAGAGTATGGGACAGAGCTGTGAGAGGCTTGTCCTGGAGGCATAAGGGGGGGCAGCTCCTGCATGCGCCCCAGGAGAACATGGGAGGGTTCCTGAATCTGTGCACAGAGCGAGGGTGGGTTGCTGCTGCGGGCTGGGGCTGGGCCAGCACCAGCTCTTCCCGGCAAGAGGCTGGGCTGGCCTGCACTTAGGGTGGGAGGGGACAGCACTGGGAGAGTGGTTATGGGGGAGAGGAGGCCACAGCCACCCCAAAATTCACCGTAGCCCCCTCCCAGCACTGCCACAGCCTGCCTTAAGCGCAGCCCAGCCCAGCCCCTCTCCAAGACGAGCTCAGTGCCAGCCCAGTCCTAGCCCACAGTGGCAGCCCACCCTCTCCCCACATGCAAATCTGGAGACACCCCCCCCCCATGGCCTTCCAGCGTACATATAGCTGCAGGAGCTGCCCCCTCCCCATGTCCCCCAAATGAGCCACTTGTGACTATGTCCCATGCCCCACCCAAGCAGTGCCTGCCCCATTCCCTCCCGCATCATGGAGGCCTCGATATGCCCCCTCCTCATGACCCTTCCCTCCCCGCATCTGACTTACTAGACAGATGCTGCTCTCCAAGCTGCTGGGCTGTGCTCCTGACTGCATGCATGCTGCCACTGCACGCGTGCATGGAGCATTTATCAGGCAAAAAAACCTGATTTCCAATACTGTCAATTTTCCCTATATCAGTGCCAATCCAATATTGGACCAATGTATTGGTGCACCTTTAGTTGTGTGTTTATTATTATGCAAAGCTGCAACAAGGAATTTCAAAACAAGACCTTTACAAAGACAAATGATAATATAAGATTCAGTTGTAAAGGCATTTAAATTTGAGAACAATATTCTTAGCAGTATTTCCTTAACTTTAAGAAATAATAAGGTTATTTTACTCCTAGAACACCCCACAAACTTGAAAATAAAAGTACTGTATCCACTTGCTTGCATTGATCAACTAACATCTGAGATTAATGTGAATCTATGAAGTCATTAAATGTAAGATTCATTAACTATTTTCAGAAAATTATTATTTAAAAAATGCTATTTCTTTTAAATGTACAAATCAGCTGTAGGCACATTTTGATGATTGCTGAACAAAGTAAGACAACAGGTGAAAGTGGACCCTCTCCTTTTATTTTATCACTCTACCCAATACAGATAGAATAAAATATATTTTTCTCCATTACCTGTCCTGGTGTTTCATTATGTGGAATGTTTTCCTTCATATATTAAAAATTTCCTGCATGGAATCATCAGCTATTTTCTATTGATTTTATCATTCATCTTTAAGAAAGCCATAACAAATTCAACAATAAAAATTCTAGTGGAATTGCAGATATAGATATTAAAATTAGCAACATCAGTTTACCTGTTCTTCAGAAATATTTTGGAATGCCTGTAGCATGTTAGGGCATGTAGGCAGAAGCATTAACAGTTCCCAGACACGCCTGGACAGGTTTTCTGCATGAAGGTGGAGTTCTTCACATCTGGCACTCTAACACAAAACAATTATCAGCATTAAAATTTTGTTTATTATTAACAAATAATAAGTCCAGGATTGTTTTGTGATTTATATTTTAAATAGAAGTTAATTTCCAAATTCAACTTTAAACAATATTTATAAACAAAGCATGCTGGTTTAGGTCTCAATGGGCATGCCTACATGTGCAATTAATGCAACTGAATTTACTTTGGTGCAATTTGTGCTGGAATAAATTAACTAATCCAGGCTCAGCATCTGAAAGTGAACCCAGTGACATGATCAAATTGAGTTCAGGTGGAGCAGTTTAATCCAGAGACACTCCTGATCTGCCCTGATGCCCTGCTGTTTCAGCTGACTGGATGCAATTTGCACCCGTGTCACTGTCTACATGTTCATTTAATCACAGTTATTTAGTCTGGTGTAAGACAGCTCTTGTGTCTGATGAAACCACCATAGGCCATTATAAATTAGTCTACTGCACCTTAAAGGTGACGCTTTACTGCAGACCAAATTAGTCTACTCTGCAGTAAAGTGCATGTGTAGACATGCCCAACGGGACTAAAGGAATTGAGGTTACTCTATGCACTGTGCTATAAAACTATGCAACAAAAATTTAAGTGCAAACTAATATTGGGATTAAATAAACAACATTTTGTGCAAATATAGTTCCAGCATAACTTCTTTAGCTTCTATGTAGTTACAGAACTTTACAACTTGTCTTTTAAATCCCCTAAAGCAAATCACTTTTCAACAGTACATATCTTGTCTGTCTGGAGTTTCACATTTTTAAAACTCACAGAACATTTAGGAAACTTCATAAATGTCACAACAGATGGATTATTAAAAAGCTCAAATATCCAGAAGGTAAGTGTAATAAAAATAATAAACCAATGAAATTCAATATAAAGATATCAGAATTTACACACACACCTATACCTGTATATTTAATTATATATGCACATATATATGTATGCATGCATACATACATTCATATGTGAATATACATATGTATTTTATATTTGGGTACCATGGTAACGCCAGAAATAGACTGGAGAGATAAAACAAATTTAATTACATTAGATGACCTGTAATCACTGTAATTAAAATTACTTTAAATTACCTCACTATCTTCCATAGCCACTTCTCCAGAAGGTGGTTTAAAAGATGCAAGCATCTCTAACAAATCAAACAGGGTGGTAAGATGAGGTTCTTGCAAAAGTAAAAGCATTGGAATATTTTCCTTTTGAGGAGGAGGTAGGCAAGATGCTGGAAGCTGAACACCTTCACCTTTACGTTCTCTTCTTGGCGCACCCAAAGATACAAACACCATCTAAAAATAAAGGGTGGAGAGAGAAAGGGAAGACAGACAAGTTTTGAGACATACCTCAAAAGGCAAAGGTCCACCTGTTGTCTATTAGTCCAGTGGGCTAGCACAGTTGCGCATTACAGCTTCTGTAAGCATCATCATGCAAAGTAGTGACATCAAGTACTTGCAAACATAAAAGACCCCCCCAAAAACCTGGTGCTTTACTTTAAACTTGGTGCACTGAGCCCCATTCATGCCCAGAAAAGGCTGCACATTACTTCAACCCAGCTTGTCCAATGTCTGTAAAGATCAGGCACATTCGTGGGGCTTTCCTGGCACTTTTCTAATCAGCTTTAGCTAAAAGCACCCAAAAGCCTGAAGCACACAATCTTTTAGACACTGCAGAGCCAAGCTGAAATAATGTGCTGCTTCTTCGGCATGGGTTTTTTTTCTTGTTTTTCGGGTTTTTTTAATGTCTGCATGCAACCATTGGTAATATCAAGTCCAGCCCCCTTTGACTACTTAGCTGTATGATCAGGTACCCATCACAGTTGTACCCATCACTTCAAAAGTCTGTTGTGAGATTCAAATTCATTTTTGTGTACATGTGTTTACCTTATTTTTTTTAAAGTTATCTTTTGAATAAGAAAAAAAATAATATAATTTGGAAGTATACATGAGCATATCTGTTGTTGATCTTTTACTAAATGTATCAGTGTGTAATAACCCCAAAATTACATATATTGGACTGTACTAGAGGTCTGTTTTGCCTTTGTCCTCCACAGGAAGCATATGAATATATATGGATATATATGAATATATATCTATCAAGAATACATGAATATGAAAAACATTTCTGATCAGATTTTTTCAATTTGCTTGTTAAAAACTCCTCCTTAAGTCTATCCTATTAAGGGCGGGAGGTGGGGAGGGTGTATACAGTGGTTTGTTCCTTCAGCTCCCAGGGGTTAGAAAGGTACACTGACAATCTCCTTTCCAAAAATGAAGCTATAAGCACATGTTTGGAAATGAGACTGGATTCACCCCCAGGCTAAATACAGACAGTCACAAAGCCTCAGGCTGAATCGATTCAATCTTCGCAAGTTAGTCTAAGCTGCATAGATTGAAGAGATAAGCAAGTAAACAGACATTGACTTCTGATTCTGGAAATGCAGCCACATGCCTAGTGGCCCAGGCCAGAAGCCAGGAGAGGGGCACTAGAGCATACCTTCCTGCTCGACAGAAGCAGACAGTTTGGTCCAAAGCTAGCTCACCTACCCTGGGGAAGGGGGTTGTAGGTCAGGTGTAAAACATCTTGGGATGCTGGCGCACTGTAAGTTAACTTGAATCCGGATGGGATCTTGGACAGAAGTTCAATAAACTGATTTAACTTAAATCAGTTAAGTCTGATACTACGTCCATCCAAGTTTATCTTAAACTGTTTTTAGCCATTTTGAAAGCAGTTTATGTGCACTGAACGTCTGTTGTTACAGATCTGTACCACTTTCTGATCACTTATACCAGTTTATATGTATTTTCTGTCCCTAGCCCCAGAGGATGGTTGCTGATTCCCTATACAAAATACTGATAACAGTTGCAAGCCTCTATAGCCCTTTAGAGTAAATCAGTCTCTGATAGGGACTCTGCATATACAGTGTTTATAGAATGCTCTGGCTTTAAGCATTAGAAAAGAAAAAGATGGTGACAGCTTGGGTGGCTGTGGTCCCTCCCATTCCACTACTGATGGGATAAGCTGCTTTGAGAAATCACCCTGAGTTGCAACTAGTGGGCCAAACCTGGATGTCAAATTCTGCAATCATGTCTCTCTCTTTTTCTCAATAAAATACAGATAAGTCCAGATTCTTCAGAGGGTTTGGTTCCTCACACCTCTGTGAAGATGAGTATTTGCAAACTAGTCAGGGCTAATTTGCAAACACAGGGCTAGTTTGCAGCCACAGCAATAGCAAACAGCTGCATTAGATAGCTGACTAGAAATGGATACCAGTCACTCCTCTGATCAGCTGCTCTGCTCCAACTGGTTGGAGAAGCTGCATACTTTTTAGTAAAAGCTGTTAAGCATTTCATTCCTAATTCAGCAACCTGTTGAAAATAAATCATCCTGGAAACCATCCAAATACTTGTGATCTGAGTTTTACTGTGTATAGGATTAAATGTTTTATTTCAAATGAGCACTTCACATTTTATATCTACTAAAACAATCAGAACCAGAAGTTGTTAAAATCAGACCTTTCATTTTCAACAGCTGGACAACAGAGCAGCAGAACATAAATGTATGTCCGCAGGAACTGGAGGTACTATTTTGGAAATAAAAAGGAGGTATGCTATGCATCAAGAAACAATAAATGGACTTCAAAAGATTTTTAAGGTGTTCCCAGAGAGAATTTTACTTTTCACCACCTGATACATTTAAGCGGTCTGCAGACACTAAAAAACACCCCCCAAATGGTGCTCTACTTTAAACTCAGTGCAGACCCAGCACGTGCCCAGAAGAGGCATTGCAGTAGTTGGACCTTGCTCACCGAATGTCTGTATAGGTCAGGTGCTTTACTGAGACTGGGCTTTCTTGGTGCTTTTATCTAACAGCTGATTGAAGCAGCTTTAGAGAAATGCACCAGAAGGCTCCACTAAAGTGAACTATATATACAGATACTGTAGAGCTGGTTCAAAGTAACACGCTGCTTTTTCTGGTAAAATACATTTTTTGGGTTTTATTTTAAATGTCTGCAAGCAGCATTACTGATTATATTACTTAACACAAAAAGAACAGCATGCCAAGTGATCATATAATATTTGTCTGTAATTTGCATACTGGTAATACCTGCATATCCTTAAAGCCCAATTCATGGAGTGTTTTTTCATCATAATCAGTTGTTAGTTCATGCCCAGATGAAATCATTCTCACGGGTCCCATTAGGCCACCTATAATAAGTAACAATGCAGTGAATTTCTGGAACCATGATTTCATTGTCTGGCTATTTAAAAAGTCAAATTAATATCAGTATTGACATGGAGTCTATTGACATAAAAGAAACATCATTTTATAACAGTTTCCAGGTAACAGAGTTTTCCCACTGACTTCAAAGAACTCTGCATTAGGCCCTAAATGTTGCTTTAGTTTGATACAATGAAACCTTATAATAAAAAGGCAACCCTGTCCCAAAAATATAACATAATATAAGGTTTTCCACTGGAAAGTGGAAAGAAGGTAATAGATTACGATAGCTCAGGTGAGGTTCTGTACTGCCTCGGATGAAAAATTACTTCATCAGCTTTATTTTAAATGCTGACAGCTTTAACAAGTTTAAATACCATTGAATGTTTTTTTAATGCTACAATTAAATCAGCCAAAAATAGTCGTTTATTTGGCAAGTGATTTAGTTATTAAATCCATTAGTGTCTTTGGATACCTATACAGGGGCAGCAAGTCTGCTCCAATGTGCTGGAATTCCAGTGGGTTAGAGAAGACTCAATTAATTGCCACACTCTAGCAGCCTCCTGTGTCTCGTATATCAGCATCCCCACACTTAAAAATGGCAGCAGGGGCACTTGAATTAAAGCTCAAACAAGCTTTAGTTCAAGCACTGTGCTGTCATTTTTAAGCACTGGGACACTGATATACAAGACACAGCAGCTCTCGTAGCCACTCTAATTAAAGCGCCCCGCCCCCAGCACATGTTGAAGTGCCACCTAAGTCTATTTACAAATAAATGGTGAAGTAAAAACTCATTCAATCAATGCAAAATGCCTGCATTACAGATTTTAAAATTCCTTTCAAATTTCCTAGTAAGGATTTTACTACAGCAGTGATGAATTCTGGAAAATAATTATGATTATTAGATAAAAAGTGAGAAAATATTTAAGAATTGATTTTCATGACACTGTGCAAAAGACCAATATATAATAAGCTCTGTATTTGTCAAAAGAGATGAAACTGGACTTCCTGAGAGGGATTCACAAACAACTGAGGAACTTAAATTATCAAGTTTACTACCCAACCAGAATTAAAAAAAAAAATAGCAATGAATTTGCAAACTATGTTCATCTATATTTATGAATGAAGAGTTAACATATCAGAGTGCAAAAGGAAGTACTCCAATCTAAAAGTCATAGCAGCTTTAAAATTCTTTTGCAAGACACCTGTAAGAAAATCAGCTACGGAAAAAGGCAATGCAACACAAAAACTAAGTTTGGACTGAAAAAAGGCATGTTATTGAAAGGCAAAAGACACAAAAACGCCTTCCACAGAAGTCTGAATGCTGAACAAGACTTGTGAATGGTTAAAGGAAATACTTTAAAAAAGGTTAACTTAATTTGCAGAGGGAAAGTGCATAACCATGAAGTACCATGCATAATGAGTTTGTGTCCTGCACTAACTTGATGAATTAGTTACACCAGTTATTCTCACCTAAGGTGCTGTGGCACTATGTGGTGCCATGAGATCCTTTTAAGGGTGCCATGGGGTGACAGAACATTAGCACTGTTATGTATGCAAACATCTACACAGGATTCACAAGATAAATCCAAAGATTTGAAATAAGACTCGACCGTGTAGAAAACATTGTGACTTCCGGTTTTTCTGAGTTCTTTGTAACAAAAGAACGCCTCTATTATTTTTCTATAATCAAGAAATGAGTGAAAGCTAAGAGCTAGCATTTTCCAAGGAGTGCCTTTACCCTAAAGAAGTTGAGAACCACTGAGCTACCCACCCAAGAACATCTAGTAAACAGGGCTATCATGGAACAAAGTATGTTATGCCTGGTACTCTTAGGCAGTTTCTTAAGAGTGCATTCTTCTCCTAGTGCCAAGCATTTCCATGACTGCTACTTTTAGACAGGGTCTCCAGGCTTTAGTAATCCTGGTTATCAGCATAGCTAATGTTGCTAGACTCACTCCAAAAATCTTCCCTCGTGAGCTTTATATACTGAAAACATATGCAGTGAAACAGTTCAGCCTTTGCAAAACAAAATGATAATGTTCAGAGAAGTGGGTTCAAACAACAAAGGCAACCTGCATTCACAAACCTTACCTACCCTCCATCTTTTCTCCTACAATATTTTGGTTAATTCCCCTTAGCCTAAACTTCCTTATGTCTCAAAGCTGAGTGAAAGAGATAGAGAAAATGAAAGAGTGCTGCACGGTCCATCAGACTTTCGTCTATTAACTGCTACCACTCAGCATCATGTTTCCTTTCCAGGTAGCTGGAAGCTGGCAAGAGGGGATTCATTCCCCTTTTAATAGTATGCCAGGATCCACAGTTTACTCTCCGATAACTTATTTCCCTCCCTTTTTGCTTCCTTTTTTGCCCAACATCCTCCTTTTATTTAATTCCATTCAGTCAAGCAGTGTATCATCAAACAAGTAAACTAAGGCACATAATGTTCGCAGAAAACTCCCACATTATATACACAAGCAAAGATTCCAAAACTAAAATAATAATTTGAGAAATCAGAATGACACTTCTGCTTATGAAAAGCAAAAGTAGTTCCACAATTCCAGGTATAATTTTAAAGTGTTCAACATTTCAAAAAGTAATGTTCCTATGCCCTCAAGAGTGATTTGGGAGATGGCTAGAAGCCACAAAACATTAAGTTGACAGTACTGAAAGACAGCTAAGAGGAAACTTTAACGTGAATGCATCTAGTACTTACAGATATACTCCCAAAGTTTTGGCAGCTGGGCATTTTCAGATGCTCCCTTGACAGAGGCAAGATGTCAAAAATATCAGAAATGTATGGCTTCAAAATTGCTTATCCAATCTTAGGACCTTGCTAGTAGCTTCCCTTCCAACAAGGAATAACTCCTCTCAGTTTATTTTATTCTATTTAACATTTTATTCCCAATTCTTCTGTAAAATTTCCTTTTACGATGTAAATCGGAGTTGACACCTAAGTGAACCCTATGAAAAACTGGTTTCTGACCTTAAGCAGAGAGAAGCTGAATAAAGTAAAGGCTTGAGCAAAACAGCTGGAAATGGAATCCCCACCCAGATGATGAAAAGGAGCACAGGTCAACAAAGAGGACTGAAAGAGCCAAGTGACAGGGAGAGATACCAGTCATAATTACAAACAGCAAACAAATAAGAAAGTAGAAAAGGCTTGAAGATATATGCACACAGCTGAAAGTTGAAAGCCTGAGGTCAGATCATGAAATAAAAATCTAATTTCTAAAAACAGATACATTTCCACTGGAAGAACTGAATAAAATTGTCTAAGGATACCAGGATTTGTACACCAAAGGAAAAGATATAAAAGTTTCTAAAATTGTCACCATGACTTAAAATGCTTTTAATTTGGCTGACAGTTGACAAACACTACTCTGATTTCTACCTTACTCAGAATGACATAACCAGCTTTCAGTTTCCAAACAAACAAGAGCTGTTTTTAGTAATAACTTTTCAATTGTGCTGTATTTAAATTGACACAGCTTCTTTAATATCAGAAAAAAGTAATGGATGAGAAAGCCAAAATATATAGATATAATATAAAGTAAGTACTACAGGAAAAAAGCTCTCAAAAGTGTAAATACATCATACAACCTCAAATCCTGTCCTCATATGTGCAACTTCTAAAACTATTATGTATCATTTGTCTAGACACAATATCTAAAAGCCTAGTCACAGACTACAACTTCACTATATTAGGCACTGCACAATCCCCACAAAAAGACAGCTTCTGCCTTAAAGATCTTGTAATCAATGTAGGCAAAAGATCACAAATGAGGGAGACCCAAAAAACAAAGATAATGCTGGTCACTGTGTTAGGCAGAGCTCTCTACACTCTAGCAGCCTATCAAGTTTTATGATGGAGATCTGAAGGCAGACAATGAGGTAGTTTGGCAAATGTTTAAGGGGGACTCATCTCAAGCATGGGGACAACATGGGAAAAGTACACGGGCAAGGAGGATCCACAAAGGATGCAACAGCATCCCCCTTTGATTATTGCTCCACTCAGCAGGTGTTCTAAGGGAGCCTGACATGTTCCAAGAAATGTCAGACTTTGCTGGAAGTCATGTCTACAGGACAAATCTGGAAGCAGAGGAGTGAGCCAGTAAGAGGGAAGCTGGGAAAGAGGGGCAGATGAGATTTTAAGGGGATAGGGCAAGAACTGTGGAGCCCTAGTCCAGGATCCTGGCAGCCAAAGCACATGCTGCTCCAGGGGAAGGTGCCATCCCCTCTCCCCAAATCCCTTCCACATGGCCAGCATGACCGCTACTATCGGCTGTGACCAAACAAGCGGGGCAGTGAGGTATGCGGTGCCGCAAACATGTCTGCAGCATCACATACTGCACATTCAGATGTTTTCTGCCCTGCAAGGGAGCACTGGCCATGCATGCACTCCTTCGTGGGAAAAAAAAAGGTGAAGCAGCACAGGCATGGGCAGCATGTGTCACTCAAAACCAGAGCTGGGCCACCTGGTGCCATGCTGCAGCTGCTGTCCAGGCTCTGCCTGGCAGAATTGCCACTGCTGCAGCCCTGGAAGGACCCCAGGTAAGGCTGCTGGGGCCAGCCCAGTGCTGGCCCCAGACTCCCATATCCCACCTAGGGTAACTTGCCATGCACCAAAGTGCACATGACACAGGTGTTCCCTTGCACCTTGCACTGCTGCTACTTGTCCCTGGGGAACCAAATATTCACGGTCATATGAATGTAGCCATAGAGAGGAAACAGAAAGCACCAAAGCCAGCAGGGAATTAAGCAGTGTGGAGCCCTAGCTAGACTCACAGAGTTCAGGGCATGTGTCACTCCTGTGGAAAGTCCCAAACCCCTTTTCCCCATCCCCTCCATGTGGCTAGTGCTGCTACTGACATAAAGGAAGCAAACTACAGGTACCAAAGCCAGCAGGAAATGGGATCAGTGGCACAGAACCCTAAGCAAGTTTCCCAGGAGCCAGAGCAACTGTTTCTCCTGGGGAAAGTCCTATACCCTCTATTCTCCCCTCTTTTCCATCCAGCACTACTACAATGTGGGAGCAAACTGCCCACTGGGAAGCCAGCAGGAAATGGGTTGCGTAGCACAGCATCCTGAGCCAGGTTATTCAGAGTGCCACTCCTCCAGGTGCATAGCTAGCTGGGCTCTACAACACAACCCCCTGCAGCTGCACAGAGAACAGCAGCAGGCAAAGGCAGCACCTTCTATGGTATCCCAAACCCATGTCTCTGCAATCCTCTTCACGACATTCCTAGGGCGCATCCATACATGCAGGCACGTGCACTTGCAGCAGCTCAATTAGAAGCAGCGCAAATTTGACCTGGGTCTCTTTGCCTCAATGCACATCCCTGGATATGCACTTTAGTGTGGGGCAAATTGTGTCACTTGGGGCAAAATAAACCTGCCAGGCTCCTCCCAGAGCCAGGGGGAGCTAGAGCTAGAGTATAAAAACCTGCCTGTGCTGGCCACAGCAGTATAAAAAGCTGCCCTGGTAGGTAGCTCTGGGCTACTTGCTCTCAGGAGTTTGAGGCCTGGCTAGTTGCTATCTGGGGACACTATCCTTTGTGCCAGCTGGACTACTGAAGCAGCTCTGAGAGTTCCCTGTACCCTCTACCCACTGCAGAGTCTGGCAGTGGGGGCTGCTGCCTGGCTGCGACCTGCTGGCACCTACGACAGCATGTGGCTCCAAGGATGAGCACCTGCCAGAACCAGATGGGGACTGCATGGCTAATAGAGGCATCTGCACCTCTAGGCCAGCTGCCCATGGACTGTGGATGCACAGTTGGCTTTTGCGTGGCACTGCTGCCATGTGTGCCACTGCTCAGCCATCTAGGCAGCTATTGCCCAGAAGATGTTATCAGTGTGGTGGCCTGCTCTGAACTGTCAAAGCATGTTCTCCTGGCCCCAAGTAACCAGGAGGTCATCCACTTCCAGCTGGGTCCTGGGTGCTAGCTTTGAGCAGACTCTTTTGCCTGGGTCCTGCCACTCAGCTCACTAGCAGCAATTCTGGTGTTCTCTATTTAAAAACTGCAAAATCCCAGTCACTCAATCAAATCAGTTGGGCAATGTCTTACTGATATATTGACAATGTTTAGGCAGTTTGGAAGCCTACCAGTGCCTCCTTCCTCCTAATAAAATAAATTCTAAATAGCTATACAGTTTGGCATTTACTTCTGGCTTTTTTATCATAGAAAAATCAGAGCCGCCCCTACCCCCTTTGCTCATCAGGATGTGAGCGAAGTATGCCAATGCCCTGCCCCTTCCCTTGCCCCTCACTCTCAACCCACAGCCTTCCCCTCGCCCCAGTCCCCTCACTCCTGACCCACAGGGCCAGGTATGTGGGTGAGGGGTTTGTGGGGGTGCTTGAGGGTGTGGGGTTTGTAGGTGGATTGTGGGAGGACTAGGCATGTGGGCGGGACATAAGGGGGATGCTCACGATGGGTGGGTCACCTGCCCCCCTGCACAGCTCACAAACTGCCCCCCACAGAGGCCACAGCTCCCTAACTGGGAACTACTGCCTCCCCTCCACAGGGCCTACAAACGAGCTTCAATTTAAGCACCCCTGCCACCATTTTGAAGCCCAGGTACACTGAATACGTGAGACACTGCACTCCGACACACTTGGAGCCACTCTAAAGTGTCCCCCCACCCCTGGAGCATGTATAAAGATTTCCCACGTGTGTTATGATAGAGAAATGGTGACCAGTGGTGCCACACCATGATATCAGGTCAAAGCAACACATTAAACAAAATGACCGCTTCAGCACTATTCTAGATGGATCTGATCTGGAAAAGATTACATTACCAAACCGAAAGTAAAGGATGCTGCAGTAATTACAATGCAAAACATGAACCTGGCCACCTGCAGCATGTCCTTTTCCTAAGCAGGTAAGTGTGAGCCACATGCTGAGGCACTGGATGAATCCAGGCAGGGGACCCCATGAGAAAAGAGTCCTCCAGAGATCTAAAAAGTTCCTTTGGTAGGCAGCTACAGGACATTGCCCCATCTGCCAGAGAAAAATGAAAGCACCCGCTACCTGACACTGAGAGGATCGGGGGACACCAAGACAGGAATACTGCTGTGCCTGCAAGACAATCTGAGGCCTTAAAAGATTAATAGCATCCTACATACTCAACTGTAGCAACTTAGGATCCTGGCATCCTGAAAAATGTTATTAGGATATCTATTACGGCTGTGCAAAATTTCGGCAGCCTTTTCATTTTGGAGGTGTTTTGAGCTGTTTTGGCAACCGAAACACCAAATCCAAATTGAAATAGAAGGCTAAAAAACATCTCTGAAAGAAAGGAAGGCATCCGAAACATTCCGGAAATGCTTCGGAAAATTTTGGAGTTGGGCTTAAAGGGAAACAGCTGTATGCTGCTGCCCTGCTGCGCAACTCGGCTCTGCAGGAAGCAGAGATCTGCATGGGGATCTCCTCACCACTGCTGCCCACCCTGCGCTGCCCCAGTGATGCAGGGCTGCCCGGGGTGGATAGTGGCAGAGAGAAGACCCCCCCCCCCCCCCGTCATGGATCTCTGCTCCCTAGTGATGGTCCCCACCATGTGACCTGGATCCGCAGGGAGCAGAGATCCACACTGGAGTCTCCTCATTGGCACTGCCCACCCTGCACAGACCCACATCACTGGGGCACCATGGGGCAGGCAGCAGCGGCGAAGAGACCCCTGACACAGATCTCTGCTCTCTGTGGAGTCGAGTCACATGGCAGGAAGCAGTAGGCTTGCTCGCTGTTCTGCGCTGTTTCCCTGCCCCTTGACCCGGCATGACAGGGATCAGAGATCCGCGCAGGGTTCTGCTCACCTGCACAGAGGGCAGCAGTACTCCCCTTTTCCCTCACGAACCACCCACAGCCCTGTTCTCTTCTCTGCTGGGGCCCAAAGCCTCACCTGGCTGGGTGGGGATGTGCAAAGCTTGCTTTGCAGCCCATTCAAAAGAGATTCAGAGGAGATTTGGCAGAGCCGAACCTGACAGATTCAGCCATGATGAAACAGGACATTGAAGCAAAACACCAAAATGAATCACCGTCCTCCAAAACAGCAGAGCTTGAAACTGAACCAAATTACAGCTGTTTTGCACAGCCTTAATGTCTACGAGTACTTAATATAACTTGTGTGTCAACTCCCTGAAACAAGGTGTAGTCTGACTAAAAGTGGTAGATGGTATTGCTATGTCTCAATAATTTATTTGCTACTATATCAATTACTGACTTATTGAGAACAAAAATCATAAGTATATATTCTTCTAGATACGAGGCTGTGAGCATGATATCGTTTAGAGCCTCGTTAACAGGAATCTGTCTAGTTACATAATTTCATATATCTGTCAACTAACTCAAATAGCAAATAAAAATCTAGCACTTAGGGATGTCATGTAGATATCTAAGCTTACCTGGAGGACACTGGGTGCATAAACAATAAACAGACTACACTCATCCATATATGTAGTTTTCCCATCTCCCAGTTGCAATATGGTTAATAGTCTGGGTATTAAATGCAAAAAATAAATTATTTTAATACTCTGGTGAAATATAAAATGTGTAAAAATCAAGGAAATTAATGTGATGGTTACTACAGCAACCATAATGTTTCCTTCATATATATGTGGTTAAATTACAGCTGCTGTGGGATTTGCAGTTTGAATCTTCTGACTTTTAGGCCTATAAAAAAACACAATAAAATTATAAATACATAATATTTTATATAAATATCCTGTATTTATAATTATTATATACAATTATTACTTATTTATAATATATTCCCTGTGGGGAGAAAATATATATATTTATATAGCTCTCCATGGTTCTTTTGGGAGAGCTGGTAAGTGAACAGGATATTTTCTTTGTAATAAGCATCTTCCAAAATCTGGAATTGAAAAGAAGGATGACCTCACAAAAACCCAAAGGAACTGAATTTTCTAAGGCTCAGTGTCCAGTGCATGGACAACACAAGCTTTTAAAAATGGATTTAAAATTATCTGGGAATGGAAGCAAGAAAGTAAGGCTAAAAAAATTTCATAAACTTATATTGATGGCCAGCAGACAGAAAAGCTGGCTTAGTGTAGATGATATTTGGTCTTAAATATGTATGTGCTTTTATATCATACACAGGCACATATAACCTCAGCCTGGAACCAGAAGAAACAGAGGCCAGATTAATTAAATAAGAACTGTGATTGACAACAGTAAGTGTTTTATAAAGAAGAATATCTAGAAAAAGTTTGGAAGGTGATGCATAGCACCAAGTATGAATCAGACAAATGTATTTCCCAGAAGATGCACCTGAAATTTCCCCCAACCAAAAAAACCCATCAGGCAGCAACAAGAGGAATAGAATCTATACTACTATAAGCAATTAAATGAAAGAGGCCTCAAGAACAAAGTGAAGTTCCACATAAAGAGCATCAATAAAACAAGCAAGCAATTTTGCCACAAGATTATCAATAATAAATGTACACAGTTGCAAAAAGACTTAAAGATGCAGTAAAACAATCCTCATAGTCAACTGGAAGCTGAAAACTTATTTATGAGACCCATATAAACACTAAACCCTTATTATTTACTTATATAGTGACATAAAGGTACATGGCTCTCACAGACTAACACATAGTAGAGCTTGCAAAGTAAATAAGAAATAGAGCCAAAATCAATCAATCAATCAACCAACAACGGTAATGGGGAAGGGGAAGATACAGCAAGGAAGAAAAAAGGTTATAACTGAAGGCACACAAACAATAGTAACTTGTGAAAAATTTCCAAATATAATGGGTTTGGAAACACTTCAAAGTGGTATTGTTTCAGCTCTGGGACATGTACCCTGTGATATCCTCAGCTGGAACACTACAGAACTGATCTCTACTGCTCTGAGGACGGTGATGGGAGAGAAGACAGGGGCTCAGCTCCCCCACCTTGGAGGGAAGGGTAGAAAGGAGAGGAAAGCACACAGCACCAGAGTAGAGAGGTAAGCAGGATCTTCCAGTTACCAGTGCCTAGCACCAGTGGTAGCCCTAGGATTCAGCATGGGCCTAGTGGGAGAGGTTCAGGGGCTGCAAGGGTAGCAGTGGAGACTCTCAGCTGCCAAGTGGGAATCTGGCAGCACTCACAGAGACTTGGTGTCTGGACTTCTGGCAGGCTGTCAGTCCACCCAGCTCTCCTTCCCGCACATGGAAGGGGGCACGGGAATATGGGGAGAATGAAGTACTGTGGGATTCTGGGGGACCCATGGGTCCTTTGTGCCCATACACATGTAACAAGAAGTGAAACACTTCAAAGTAGCACCTCATTCCAAAAGGCATTATTTTGGAGCACATGGACCACTTCTGGTATTTTTGTATAGCTGGCCCTCTGACGCATTCCAAAGGCATTTGAAATGTTTCAACTGTTACAGTACTTCAGTCCACAGCCTAATAAAAACCTTGCTGTTAGACATTATTAATGCATGTATCTTGCTCTAAATGTTCCTCCCTTGCTCTTTAAAAGAAATGATAACACTACCAAGGGATTACTATATTTATCTTAAATTCAGAGTCTTGGATTTGGGTAACACATCAATAACTAGATTCTAAACATGGAAAATAAATACATTTGTTATAGTTTTCTATGTATGGAGTCTATCTATTGATGGGTTGCCTTAAATGTGTCCCTCACCCCTGCTACAGTGGGAGGGGTGGGGCAAGCAGCCTGATCCCCCATCTCCTGTTCCCCTTCCCCAGCACCTGGACTCCCCTGACACCTCTTCTCCCCCAACCTGCAACCTCTGTCCCTGTAACTATCCCCCATGCAGCCTCCCCACTCCCTTTCTTCCCTCCACAGGCTTTGCCCCCTCTCCACCAGCTTATTGGCCAACAACAGTCTGGTTCTATGCTGGGCCAGAGTACCATGTGTTCTGTGTCTCCAGCTGGCATGGAGTCATGTCAGCCAGTAACCAGGTGGAGAAAGGGAGGGGGCAGAGTCAGACCTGCAGCAATCACATGACCCCCCCCAACCCTTGTACTTAAATCCGAGACAAGAAGCTTCCTCCCACCCCACAATGAATGGGGGGTGGAGGGAACCTCACCTTGGATTTGAGTAAATAAGGTATTTAATAATAGAGTATGAGGCTGCTGATGGTCACAAATATGTAAAGAAAACCAAAAGTGAAGTTTGCTCTTTTTTCCTAGATAGCCTAAAGAAGCATCTTTTACCCTCTATATGAATGCCCAAATATGGAAGATGAGCTATAGCTATGAGTATCATACAACTTACCAGGAAAATCTCCTTTCCGGCTGCTTTGGCCAAACTCCTGAAGCTGAGCTTGTTGGTTTATCTGCTCTTTCTGCAAATTTTCATACCAATGGGTAACCTCAGCCCTGAGATCTGCCACCTGATCACTTGGATACATTTCTATAGTCATCTGAAACACAACACATTTTTTTTCCAGAATGCACAACAGATATTATGAAGTGTAATGATTTAGGAATAAAATCCATTTTGAAAATAAGAACTCTTTTAATTACCTTGTCAGGAAGACCAGCTGGCTGACATACAATTCTTAGTGGCAATGACTGTTTGTCACTAAGTGCCTTTAAGTGACTGCTAATACCAGTGCCTTCAATCTGCCACTGTCTCAGGTGATATGCAAACCTTAAGAAGCAGGTAAAAATCAAATATAAAAAGAAATGCATATTTTCCAAAACAGACTTAAATCAAATGCTTGAAATGGCTATGATCTTCCAGAGTTTTCCAAGAGAAAATA
Organism: Caiman crocodilus; assembly: GCA_030014935.1. Lineage (NCBI taxonomy): Eukaryota > Metazoa > Chordata > Crocodylia > Alligatoridae > Caiman > Caiman crocodilus. The sequence goes on from JAGPOW010003648.1 coordinate 90,469,137, forward strand.
AGGAAAAATAAGGCTTGATATTTCTAGTGTTTTTCAAGTTAAACAACTACTAAAATAAAAAACCCTGAAAAACATGTCCACTTTTTTAAACCTCATGAGACAACAATAGGGTTCACCACGGTTTTCTGCCAACCATGTTTATCCACTTAAACCTCAGAAAACACCTTTGTAAACTAGATATTATTGCTCCATTTTACATACCAGAAAACAAAAACTAAGTGAAAAAATTAATCTGATTTTTCACAAATTTCAATTTTAACTTGTAAACTTCTATTAAAGTACAAATTATAAGAAAATAATTACAACTTTTGGTACATTTTGGCTTGGGATTTGTTTACCTTCTTCTAAAAGCTTCCAGGTGTGTCTTCAGCATTAAAAGTCCTCTTTCAATAATGGTGAGACTTGAATGGGAGTCTTGTTCGAGGTTACTGGAAGCTATCATTAGGCTTTCCATACATTTGCTAATAAATTCTTGTTCTTTCTCAAGACCTGTTTTACCTACAAGATCAATATTAAATAACTACATGAGCACCGCACTTAAAACAGTTAAATTCTGTTCTTACATTTAAAATAAAAACGTTTGTGCATCTTTAAAAGGATTAATTTTAACAAAACATAAAAACTAAAATTTTCCTGACATTTTAATACCCTGGTTCAAGTAAAACTGAGAATTCTTACCATTAATATAATAGGAGTTAATATACTGAATGGCGGCTCGACTGACATCACCAGACTGTGCTCGTAAAGCAATGCCCCAGAATTGGTCCATACCACACAACTATGGAGAAAAATTAAAAAGCTGTTACCCAGATGTGTTACAAATAGGAAAAACCTCTTTCTTATTTCGGAGAGACATTTTGCACGGCACCTCTCCCTGAAAGTACTACAGATAACTCAACATAGTCTATAAAATCCACTGACTTGGCCAAGTCCCTTCCTCACTGCAAATTAGATCTGTAGGTTGAAAAGGCTGGCAACTTTGGATACCTCTAAGCAGGAAACAAATGCAAGTGTGGGTTCAGACAGATTGACTGCCCTAAGGAGACTTGACACAATTCAGCTGTCTACCCAATAAGTGGATGGGTGTGAGTTTACAGCAGTGAGACTAGGAGAAGAGATGATGGTACACTTTTTAATACCTAAACCATTATATATAAGGAATAAATAATGAGATGGAAAGCCTCAGTCTTTGGTGCTAATCTTTCTATCTTGGCACCAACAGAACTCTGACCACACTCCTGAATAAGAGAAATAGGTAAAAGGGCCACAACAAAGCTTAGTTAGTATGGATCAAGTTACGGTAGCAGATACTGATGACATGTCTACACCACCTCCATGTCACACACAGGAAGAACAGGAAGGGAGCATGTGCTGCCCCCCAGCTACTGCCAACCCCCAGGAACAAGGCACCATAGCTAGCTTACAGTAGCCCTGAACACATGCCAAGATAGTAACCTGAGAGCAGGGCTTAGAGCATGTGCTCAGAACAATCTAAACTCTGTCTTATTTTGGGTATTTGTATGCATTAAGTGGAAGCAAACAGGCAGAATATACTCCTCAGAAGGGCTCTGCGGTGTGCTAGAGGCAGTATAGACAAGCCCAGAGACAGGAGATCCAGCTTGCTGGGAATAAGGATTGAACTTCATGAAAGTTGCACTAGGTCTAGGTACCACAGCATTCTTGGCCAATTCCAAGAGATGATGAGGTTTCCCACCTAACTTTTTATCAGCTTCTGAACCATTTAGCTACATATTTGAAAGATGGAACAAAAACCGCAAAGCCAGTAATTATGAACCACTGTCTGCTCCAAGTGATCACTGGTCTGCTTATCTCTTGAGTTTTTACTTATGCAAAATAGATCCACCTAATTGTGGCCTTTTTTTAAGATGTCACCTGTAGCATTTTGAACTTTGACCATTCCAAGCACTTAGTCCAAGAACTTGTTGGCCAAATTTTTGCACAATGTTTTTAAGTGCATCCCTATGATAATGACTAACTGATCTCACACCTAATTTATTAATCAACATATGCCACATATTTTATCATACAAAATACCACATAAATCTATTTGATTTATATTTCAAAATTCATGGAAACTGAATGGAGACATTTTGCTTAAAGTAAGACTTGCAGTATGTTGTGATCTGAGTTTCCAATGGAAGCACAGATAAAATGTCATTATATCCAAAAGAGAAAAATCTATGCTTTCAAACTTGTATATGTAACATGTCATAATCACTGTGATGTCTGACTGAATTAATATGCTCTGCTCTCTCTGGTAATCCTAAACATTCAAAAAAAATTAGCAGGACTAATTTGCATATCTTGGAAGTTAATGCTCTGGAGCTTTTCTGATCTTGAATATACTCCCTGTATATTATGGTGGCCCTTCTAAGCTCCCCGGGTTGCCATACCGATGTTCAGATATCAGTCTATTTTTGTGACTAGAAGACTCTACTATGAAATGGGGTTTTGGTTTTTACCAAGTGAGGGACACTGTTACTCTAGAAGGCATCTGTACTGAACTTCACATCTCTTTTTGGAAACGGTTCCAGGACTTTAAGAAGAATCCCAGAGAATCTGTAATCCATAATCTTGTCCAAGAAGTAACTTGTATGCAAGAGATCTGATAACATTGGTGTTACAGCCTTTTCTTATCTGTCCATCTGCTAAAACTTTCATTCAGGCTCTCATCATCATTAGAGGTTCACCAATACATCGGTCCAATATTGGATCAGCACTGATATAAAGAAAAGTTACTATATGAGAAATTGGCCATATCTGGCCAAAAATCTAGCCAATAAATGGCCCATGCATACATGCAGCCGCAGTGTACCACTGGTGGCAAGGAGCACAGCCTGGCAGCGTGGAGAGCTGTCTCCAGCTGGTAAGTCTGGTGTGGTAGAAGGGGAGGGGGAAATGGGCTAGGGGGGGCAAAGGGGCGTGGGGCAGATCAAGGCCCCCACAGTGAGAGAGGGTGTGGGGCTGAGGCTGGGGTCAGAGCAGGGACAAGTACTGCTCAAAGCCACAGTTTCATCGGTGGGGGGAGCAGCATGGCGCAGCTCCTGCTGCTGTGCCCCGCAAGTCCAGGAGCCGCTGATCTGATGCTTGCCTGCTCATCAGCAGCTCTCACCACTACTCCTGCCACTCATCTGGCAAGGCACAAGGCTGGCGGGGGGACGGGACTTGTGCCCCCAGATCTGCATGGCATGGCCTGGGGCCAGGGCTGCACCAAGCTCTTGCCAGAGGGTGAGGCTGTGGCAAATTTTTGGCTGCAGCACCCCCCACCCCACCCCATAGCCACTCTCCAGTGCAGCCCCACCCTGCTGGCAAGAGCTTGGCACAGATCCAGCCCCAGTCTACCCTGTGTAGCACCTCCCCTCCCCCATGCCCTCCCAGATGAGCAGCAGGAGCAGCAGCAGGAGCTGCTGGACAAGCGGGCGAGTGCTGGGCCAGCGGCTCCTGGACAAGCAACGCAAGCCACCCCCTCCCCCCAACAGCTGGTCTGCAGCTCCATGCTGCACCCACCCCACCTTGGCTGGGCACTTACCCAGCGCCCCAGCCCCACACCCTCCCTCACTGCAGGGGGCTTTGATCTGCCCCGCCAGCCCCTTCCCTCCCCCCCTCCCCTTCCACCACACTAGACTTACCAGCTGAAGGCAGCACTCCATGCTGCTGGGCTAGGTATCGGAAATCAAATTGGTATCAGCCAATATGACGCCTTGAAAATTAGCTATTGGTATCACCCTCAAAAATCTCTATCGGTGCACCTCTGACCGTCACATATCTGTTACTGTAACATTCTTTTATTTGACTGACAAGTCTTTTTTCATTGCAGAGAGAAAGTGAATGCGTTGCATTCAAATGGTGTTTACTTTTCACAAAAAAATCTTTAAATGAGACTTAAAGTCAGAGACCTTGTCTGGCACACATCTCTGATTTTTTTTTTTTTTTTGGAAGATCAGAAATTAGCATGAAGTGAACTCAAAATTCTCTCGCTTGGAGACACATTATCCCCCTAGAACAGGACCAGCCCCTTATAGCCACTCCCAAGCCACCAGTTAAACAAAACACAAATATAAACAAATATAAATCCACCAATCTCTGGCATAAGCTCATATCCCACGCTGGGTCTCTACACTGCCACAACGCCGCTCTCCAGAAGTTACTTACAGCCCAGTGGCCCCATCTTCAGTTTTCCCTGGTTGCTTAAATCTATTATAGCAAGCCCTTGTTCAGCTACCTGCCTCTGACTGAAGACCTTGTCCACTGCACTTTTCTTTCTAAAGAAACAGTATTCCTCAACTGCTGTTACACCCCTTCACACCACAGCAGGTCACTGAATGCTGTCCCACATGCATTTACATTTCTGAGATGTTTTGTGTGTAAAGCACTTCAACAAGCCAAAAGGACATTACAGTAAACTACATAAAACGTAAGATATATTATTTTATGGTGTGTTTCTAGCCAAAATTACTGTTAACAAGGGTCAAATGTGCTGTACAAAGACCATTACCTACCCTACATTTATTAACTGAATGTAAATTATAAGACCTACTCTCTTAAACAACTATGCCACTTAACACATTACATTTATGGTTAGAGTGTAAGTAACTATAGCTGCATGGACAGTGGGGAATGGACACATGGAGATAACACTTTCTTTGTAGTTTCTACCCCTTTCTTCATTCATAAAATCAAAAACACCCCACAAACCACACAACTGCAGTCTTGTCAAGGTACACAGTAAGGAGTCAGTCACAATTCTTCTCATTTCCACATCAGCTAGAAGAGAGCACATGCTGTCCTCTTCTAAAAAGTGGAGTACCATCCACAATTTCGGTGTTCCCAAAACACCATGCACGGCCCCCAGTACAAAATCATACCAACTATTCTTAAAGGGTATTCTATTTACAGAGAATTAACTTAGAAAAGAAAGGCAATAATAGCACGAAGTCCATACTTACCTCTGAGTTTGAACCCCCATCATATGCACTGGTAGCCAATCGGGCCAAGTTACATAAATGCTGGAATAAGTTTAGACCAGTCATACTAATAGTTTCAGGCTTCAGCTGTGGCATCTAAATAAAATAAATTTGCTTTATCATGAAAAGAAAATTCACAATGATAATGCTGACAATATTTCAGGGCATTTACTCTATCAGCACAAAGAATAAAAACACTTATCTTCAAAACAAACAAGTTTTAAGTCAATCAAACTATGTTTCAATAAGAAATATAAATCTATTAGCACTTTACACAAAAAATCAAACCACTGATAACTCCACTGTGCATTTCTTGCTCTGTACCCATCCCACTTGGCCCTGAGAACAGTTTAGAGGGGACAACAACATTTTCAATACTGTATCATTAGCAGTTTGTCAACAATAGGATGAATGGGTAATGTACACTGTTTCAGAGTTTTAAAGTAACTATGATGCCTGGAGACAATAACTGGAATCGCAGATCTAGGTGTACAGTATTTGTTACTTTGCAGTTTGCATTTTGTACCCACTTATAAGTAGGTAGCATAAAAAGCAAAAAGGAAACAACATACTAAGCCATATACTTTATCATTCAAAACATCACATGAATCTCACTGATTTATACTGTAAAATTTGTGAAAACTTAAAAGTCTAGAACAAAGTAGTAATCTACTTTTCAGCCCTGTAGATGTAATTTCCAAGTATATGAGCAGAGGGATAAAATTTTCTTTTCCCAGATTAAAATAATATGGTTCAGTTTAGATGATCTATCCTGAAAGCATGGAATTTTAGTTGCCAATATGATCACTTCAGAAAAAGATCTAACTTCCTTCATAAACTGAAGACTGAGGCTGTAAAATGTTTAAGGTTAAAGAAAGTCGAAACAAGAGGGTATAAGAAAAAGGGAAAATGGTACTCTTCTCCCTCCCATCTCCCCAGATTCAATGTCAAAGGCACAAGCCATACCATATGCCATAATAATAAAGTGACAGGAAGTCAGTAGATAAAAAATAAGATTTTATAATAGGCAATTGCTATTTAATTAGCAATCCTGCACCCAGTGACAAGCCAATGAGGTTTAGTTTAGAACAGAGGGCATGGCAATGTGAGAAAGGCTGAAAAATGAGTTTTAAAAGCAAGTAAAGCAGTTAAAGAGGCACCATAGCCACTTCTACAATACTGATCCCCTCTTTTGCTCCCATGTACAGAAGACAGAAACAGTGTGATCATATACAGACAAGCCTGTCTTTCCTCAGTACAGTCCTGTCCTGTCCTAATACCCACCACACACATGCCCACTAAGACTCTGTGGTTCACTCTTAAGACTCAACGGGGATGGTTAAATAGGATATATTTTTCCCCTACTATGCAAAGGAATAATTCCATTGCATCTGGGCCCCTAAGCTGTAAAAAGAGAAGGACTGCCCCACTGAAATAATTTTAAATATGTTAAAATCATTTTGTAAGTAAAATCATTTTGTACTAAGTAAAATTCATCAGATCAAATAAAAATTCTTTTTCTATACCTTTTCTAAGAAAAGATGCTTATAGGTTTCCATTCCCATAGCATGCTGATCTTTACTTCGTACTTGATTTAAGAACCAATGTAGTGCATCATCATAGCACTCAGAATCTTCTACTAAACAGTGCCATAAAATGTCCACTTGTTCTAAACTCAACCCTAGAAATAATAAAAAAAATATGTTTAAATGTTCCTTCATAACAGTAAACAAATTTAAATATTCTACCTAAAATAGGAACATACATTGAATGTCAGAAAGCCTTTTGTTAAGCTGAAAAGTTTAAAAAAACAGCAGTCAAAGAATTCACCACGGACATCCCATTCTCCAGAACTTTAGTGCAGACTGGAGGGAACAAAGGAGTGCTATGACTTTTGCTTCTTGGTTATGCCAGTAATTATACAAACAATTACTCCCTTGGGCTGACTTGGGATCTTACACCTATCAAAACAGGGGTGGCTCCTATATTCTGGACTTCATTTTTTAGTTGAAAATTAAGATCATGGTCGAAAATAATACTTTGCAGGATTTCACCAATACTTCCTTCAAGATGAGATCAACTGTGAATTTAACTTTCATCAAAGTAGTGCATTAATTAGTTGGCTGTAGTGCTGGTTACATTCCAGATTTCTTCAAGGAAACGCATCAAAACTCTTCTATCACTGGCACCATATATTACAATACTTTTTGCCTATGACTACTAATATGTTCCTTCCTCTTTTGTCCCATAACCTAATGACTGCTGGGGTCAGTCATATGTTCTCCTCTAACAATTGATACAGGAAATGGATCCTAAATGTCCTCCATGCCTTTATTATTCTCACAGATCACATGGACAGAGTCAACCTACAACAGACAAGATATGATGGGAAGAAGTCTAGAATGCCATAGATAGTATAGCTCGTGTAGAATGCACTTACAGCAAGTGCACTTGTAGTATGGCAGAGAGAGTTTTTCAAGTTATAAGCTTGTCTGTTAGCAGTCTCTTTTTTCTTGCACCATGGAATCCATGAAGTTCTTATCAGCAGAACAATTTCAAAAGACAATCCTCATTTGGACTTGAAATTAACATTTTCCTCATGCTGAGGAATGTCTGGATAAACATACAAATTCGGGTTAGATTCTTCAGTTTTCTGGCTGCAGGAGCAGTACCACACCAGCAGGTAACAATAGCAATATTTTCCCTCACTTTCTGCAAGATTTTCCTTATGTAGTTGAAAATCTATGGCCTATAAGTTGCAAAATGAAACCTTGTATTTCATGGCCACCAAAACAATGACAATTCTGGAATGCACTGGATAATCACATTTTCCTTGGCAAGATGCTAGTTGGAGTGAAACCAAGCAGCTGATAAAATGTGTCTTAATAACTATGATCTTACTAATTACTACCTTATATCTAACAAGAAACTTTTTGGGAAATGTTATTTAGAAAGTTCTGGCAAGCAACTGTAGAACCACCTCGAGACTATATACTTTCTTCGCCCCTGTAATCCAGCTGTAGGCCATATGGGTTATATATCCGTTCTGTAAGTAACAGTAGAGATTCTGCCAGGAGACCAATAACATAATATTTTAAATGAAACACGTTAACTTCAGGAGAGTGTATTACTAAATCTGCAGAAACCTGACAGGACAGTTTGGATATGCAGCACAGCATATCATCTAGCAGATGCTGTCTTATCTAAATACAAGAGAATCAGTACTGGAGAATCATGTGACTTGGGATCTCATTCATGGCAGTTTTTATTGTTTGATCCTAGCTACTCGAAGAGTTACTATAGGATTTCCAGGCTTATCCACTATCAAGTAGTAGAAATTTGGTCCAATTGTTCATTTTCATTTGTTGTTATATGTGGGAGTTGAATTTTCCTTGATGTTTCTGAAAGATTCTGCTCAAGACTTTCTTGTTGCTGAAAAACTTGCTTATCCATCTATCCAGCTGTTCCTAAGAATCATCAGCAAGATGCAAAACAATTTACATAAAGCAACTGGTTAGCTTGAATGAGTATTCTCTAAACTTTTTCTCTATTATGCCATGGAAGTAGAAGAGCTCCTCCAATAATATTTTTGTATTTATTAATTGTTTTCAGGAAAGCAATGTGAATGGTTCAAACTTAGCATCAAATGTTCAGAATTTATTTGTTTGCATCTGTTTCCAATTGCCATATAAACTTTTCTAACTTCTTGGTCTTGCAAAGCATGTATTGCTGTAGTAACACACAAAATATTCTGTGAAAGGCTCCTTGATCTCAATATGCTGTTGGAAATCTGGTTTTACTAATAGATAAATTTCACCAGCCCCACTTTTCTTCTGGAGAGATATGTATATACAACCTTCAGAGGTTTACAAACACCAGAAAGTCATATATCAACTCAATCAACAAAATCTTTTAAAATGAAAATAAAATGCTGGCTATTTTCATGTCACTAAATATAATTATAATTTTACATACTAGACACCATTCCAACAAATTGCTTGTAACTTTAAAATTATTTCATACAAATCTCTCAAATTATAATAGTATAATAAAAATAATACTTTTTACTCATCTAGTATTTTACATCCAATGCATCTTTACAGACAAAACTGAAATCCTACAATACCTGTACAATTTTAAGAACACATACTATCCTTGTTCTAATAACTTAATACTATTTTAATAATAATAATTATTACTATTTCAACAGTATGAAAAATGGACCATACCAAAGATAAATAACCAGATGTAGCATAACTGGAAACAGATTATCAAACTCCTAACTTTCAGTTCTATGCTACAAGAACAAGCTACATGGCCCTTTAAAAAAAAAAAAAAAGGTTAGATTATTAAGGAGTAAATGTGTTTAACTGCAAGTTTTGAAAGATAGATATTAAATGTCTAGTGACATGAAAAACTCACTGAAATGATCTGGTGATCCTAAAGTTGAAAAAACACATGTCAAGAACTGAAGTCGCACTTGCACTTCTGCACTATGGCTGTACCTATATTTGAAATAAAACCATCTGTTAGTTTTCTCAATGTTTATTCACATCAGTACTTTACTATCCTTCAACACATAGTTCTGAACATATATACACTTGAGCTAATACAACAACATTTTCTCTCATTAATATGATTCTATTTTCAAAACCTGAAACTTAGGTCAAGGAATAATCTACACTCCAGTCATAAAAACTAAAGCAACATATACAGTACTTGGGGAGGGAAAAAAGATGATTTGCAGTAGGGCTGTGCAAAATTTTAGTCCCCGATTCAATCCAGCGGAGATTCGGCTCGATTCAGTGGCTGGATCTTTGAATACGAATCAAATCAGGAGACCTTTTAATCTCTCCAAATTGAATTGGAACCCTCAGAATTGATTTGGAGAGATTTGTAAAGATTTGGTGATTCAGACATAGACACTTTTAAATATTTTTTCTACATACCTCAAGGTACCAGGTGGCTCGTGAATGCTGAGATGCTGGGGTGGATGCAGTGCTCCACAGGAGCATGGGGGGCTCCCCGGCGCGCTTGGAAGAAGATCCGGATGTGAACCAGAAGCACTGCGGGGACTCCCTGCACACCCCTCCGGCTTGGTGACAGGTGCCTCCTGGGTCTGTGGGAGCACCTGGGGAACCCCCCTGGCCAATCGCCAAGCCAGGAAGGTGCGGTGGGGGGTGGGCAGTGCCTTCCCCGGAGAAGCCAGGGGGCTCCCCTGTGCTCCTGTGGGACACTCCATCTGCTCCAGCATTGCAGTGTTCATGAGCCACGCCTGGTACCTTGAGGTATGTAGAAAAAACATTTAAAGCTGTCTACCGCCAAACTGGTGATTCGCCAAATCAGCATCGAATCTTCAGATTTGCATTCAGCCAAACTGAATCGGGTACAGTGAGCCAAATCAATTAATCATATCACTATCTCTGATCTGCACATCCCTAAGAGGAAGTCATCAGGCAAGTTTTGTATATATTTTGCACAATCTGAATTCAAGCAGTTTGTACTCAGTATCTAAGGCTGTAAGCAGACATTTCATTTAAGCCAGTCTTGATTGTCCTGGGTTTTAAGGCAGGCCTTGAATATCTCTATGCTGTCCTTTTTAATCCAGGGGAAAAGGGCTTTCTCTCAACACAAATGGAACTTCTGTACCTGGCCTCACAGTAAAACACAAGTAGCCCACTATTACTACATAGCCCTTCCAAGCTGTTCTGATATCAGTAGGGGATCAAAGAGACCACACAGCCGAACAGGTTTGTCTCTGGAATGACTCCCAGTTAACTTGATTGACCTGCAATTAATTTACAGCCTTACACAGCATTGGTGTAGGCAAGTGTTACCACATCTTCTCTTGCATACTTCACAGGTACCTAGAGTACACAGGAACCCATGACAAAAATGCTTTTTTTTCCTCAGAGAACTGCAACCTCTGTTTACATGCTAGCAAAATGGGATTAAATTTCTCATGTATTTACCAAATGCCAAAAAATATCTGAACTTCCAATTGCTGCTTAAAGACAGAATTACTCTTCTGGCGAGAAACTTTGCACATACTGCCTAAAAATATTGTATTTCCCATCTGCTGCAAGTCACTTACTCAATAAAGATAAAAAGGAAAAGGGGGAACAATATAATAGTTCACAGCAAAAGCAAGCTATTTCATACTTAAGAATAAATATTTAGTCAACTGCAAAACAACTTTAGAAACAGATCTCATTACAGAGCTATCCGACTGCCTCATCTGTAGGAAGGAACAAAGCTTTGGGTAAAGTTTCAAATGTGACCCTTACTAATAACTAAATATTTCAACTGTTTAAATTCACACTGTTCAAATGTGCTTTCAATGTGTTTAAAAGATATATAAAAATATTCAATACTCACAAAGACCAGTGCACATACTATACTTACAAGGCATGTTTATGCCGTCCTTCCCTAACTGCTTGGATGTAGTGTACCAAATTATCAAAGAAAAGTTTCATCATGTTAAGTTCCTTTTCTGCCCACCTGTTCCAATTGAAAGGACAAAAGCTTAATTTTTTTCCCCTGAGGAATATATTGTAATGAAGTTCAAGTACATATTAACAGTAAACAAATCACTGTCTATCTGCCTTGAAAATGCCCCCATCGCTTGTAAAACCTTGAGGATTCTCTACTGAGTTTCTCTGTTCTTAATCTTCATTTTTAAGTATTCCTAGGCTAATCACCATTTTCAAGATGATGTCTAAGGAAAGAATTCCCTTCAGAGCCCATCAGATCTGCTCATTGTGACCCTAATTTGGCAATGACCAGAAGCATGTGCCTATCTAAGAATATAAGTAGTTACCGACTGACTTCACCTATATGTTTAAATAGTTATTACACTCTAGGGAATTATGCACAGAAAAATTCAGCAGTATGTGTAGAAATGTTCAAAATTATGCAAATATACGTTTACCTTTTTTAACACAAATTAAAGTAAATGTAACACTATTTGAACCTTCTGTAGAAATATATGCAGGTACTTTGTATGGTTGGGGTATGTGGGGGGGGTTGTGGGAGAATAGTGAAGGGGTGTGGGTATGGATGTATGTGGGGTTTGCGGGGGAAATTGTGAAGGGGTGTGGGGTTTGTGGGGTTTCAGCAGCAGCAGACAGAGCCCACCAGTTGTGTGCTCCTCCGGCTAAGTCCTAGGGCCTGCATGTGCTGGCACGAAGCTGGCCTGGCCTGCTGGCATGCCCCTTCAGACCAGACCAGGCAGGCTCCAGGCCAGCACATGGGGCTCATGGCACTGGAGGTAGAAGCTGTTCACCACTGGGCTAGGCGGAGCTATGTCCTCCACATGCCACTTCCTGCTGGAGTGCCAGAAGCCCCACATGGAGGGCTGTGGATTGGAAGGGCCATGGTGTGTGGATTGGGAGCAGTGTGTCACTGGGCTGGGTGGGAAGGGGCACATGGAGGGACAGAGTTGTGCACCATTAGACAAGGCAGGCTCTTGCTTCCCTCCATGTGTGGTTTCCCACTGGAAGACTGGAAGCCCCATACAGAGGCCCAGAGCCAGCAGGCCCAACGGTGCACAGCCCATACCCACCCACAAATCCTATACCTCCCCCATCTTCTGCAGGCAGGAGCTCCTCTCTCCACTTACCCAGCTGTCCTAGTCATACAGCTCTGAGCCTCCACATCCTGGTGCTCCCAGCTGGAGTGCTGGGAGCCCTGTGAAGGTGGAGGCACAAAGTCTGCCATGGTTAAATTATGCAAAATTACGCAAGGGCATGCCTTTTATGTGCAAAATTGCATAGGCACATACTAGCCCCAGAATGTAAGTTATGGGCCAGTTTTAATGTTACCCACTAACTTAAGTGGGACTACTCATATGCTTAAAGGTAGGCATGAACTTAAATACCTTGCTGAATCATGGCCTGCTGATGAACAATAGATACCGTGGACTATGTCTTCTTTTAAAACCTAGGTAAGCTCCAAGCTTCTGCGAGCCTAGGAAGTTGACCTGTTTTTTTCCCCCCAATATGGCAATACAGCTGTACAGTTCCTTCATTTTGTAAAAACAGAATATTTTGAAGTGATTTTTTTTTTTTTATTGCTGAAAGGTACCGGATACACAGTGAAAACAGATAGAGCAGTTTCTAGTAAAACAATTTTGTCCATACACATCATCCATGCCCTTCTAGAATTTTCTGATGGATCTACATGTGATGATCTAAAGATACAAACCCACCCAAACATGAGCCTTTGCATAAATTATGCTCGTATTATTTAAAAAAAAACACCCAACAAAGATAAGACAAAGAATTAAACTCATTTCATTCCATTTGACCAGCAGTCATTGAGAGCAACTGGTCATTATCAACCTAAACCATATCAAAGCAGCTCTGTCCCAATGATTCCTTGGACATCACAATGGATCCCCCTCCCACAAAATGTAATCCTTTTATGAAACTTACTGCCATGAGACAATGGGGAGGCTATCACTTAAACAAGGTTCAAGAGAGGATTAGATAAATTAATTCAAGATAGTGTTTAGTACCCACTGATGGACTTAAAATCAAGGATGCAAGCTCCAAATTAGGATTCCAGCTCTAAATGCTGGAAGCTGGTAGGGAAGAGGAACAGGTAAATGGATCAGTCTGGAAACGCCGTGCATAAGCACTCTTCCACTTAGCAGTCACGCTGTGACACTGTAAGATACAAAGTGTATCTACACGTTTATTAGTGCGCTTTCCTAATGTGCAGTAGTGAAAGTACACGCTTTTTTTTTAGTGACACTTAATGCATAGTGGCCTATTTTTACTGCACATTAGCATACTGGCAGTTGTTTTTCACACAATGCTTTAATGCACAGTAAAACAGGCTACCATGCATTAAAATGCACGTGTAGCCACTCCCATGGAGTTCTGAGCTTTATAGACCTGTGGACCTTACATTCTTACAGGGGAAAAGGACATTAGCATTTTTTTACTTACATTGTAATCCAATGTGTATCATAGCTGCTCCCAAATTGCTGAAAGGTACCAAATAACTTTGGAAGAAGACGAAGTGAAACTACTACTGATCTAAAAGGAAAAGAAAAAATAAGATTTTAATTTTTATAACTTGAAATCTATAACTAAGAAGTTACTTTGAGTGGCTCGTGTTTTACAATTAAACTATTCAATTGAAAGCAGTGGAAGCTGAAGGAGGAAGAGTAGCCACTAGACCCTGGCTGCTCCTGAAACAATGCGTGCAGCAGTAGCTGGGTGAGAACCCAGAGACTGCATGTTAGCCTCTCATGGACAGTTGGTTTGACAACCCTGAATGAAAAGTATTGGACATATTCAGGTAAAGTTTACTTTGTGTGCAATCATCTAATGAACTGGGGTTAGTCTGTCAATAGTTTACATGTTTATATTTAATACCTCATGCACAGCCTCATTGAAAAAAACTATGAACAAGTATCAAATACATTAGCACTGTTTTTTCTCATTCCAGAATTTTGAAATGTCAAAATATGTCAAAATCCATACTCAATGTCCACGTTTCATGCAGAGTTAATGCACCTTCTTTTGAAACTCTGAAAAAATGGATGCAGCTTCCCTTTTAGTAATGTGATGTATATGTAGCAGGATAGGAGCTGTCCGAAACTGCCAATACAGCCACAACTATGCATGTCTGAGAAAGACTAATTGCCGTCAACAACCCAAAAACATAGCAATGACTAATACTGCACACCTTGCTATTTTAGATGGGAAACTAATTCCAATAAAAAAAATAAACACCCAAAATGTTGTTTACATGATGCATCTTACCAGGAATAAAGTTCTTTGTGGAAAGAATAGTTGTGTAATAGGAAAAATGCCAATAAGCTTGGCTGCTTAATCAACCAGAAGTAGCTTTCACTTATGCTGTACTTCAGACAGCACAATGATAAGTGCCTATAACACAAGTATCTAGGAGGCACAGAGCCAACTGAAGATTCCTAGCTGGAGCAAGGAATAGCTCAATATCTCCTCTTACACAATGAAGCCAAGATAATTCTTAATTTAAGATGTTTATTAGATATTTTTTGCAGTGGATATATTTGATGAATTTGCCTCTACGAATGACATAATAATTTTTAACCAGTTTGTTGAGGACTCTAAATAGTAATACCCTAAGGCTGTGTTTGTCCTACTTCTATCGAAAGTAATAACTTTTAGCAAGAGATAAGCCCATACACTTGTTTTTTTTCCTCATTATCTCTATCCACCCTGACTGCCCTTTTCTTTTTGACATGGATTTCCTTAATTTTAAAACTGTTTTTGTTTCATTTTCTTACACACCATGAAAATCAGTGTGATGAAAACACGATACTTAATACATGGGAATACAAGCACTATGTAGCCTGGTCTCTTCTAATTTCTTATGCATAATATATCTGTATTTATTTTACATGCTGCCACCTATAATTGGTTGTGTTATAAGAAACAGACTGAAAAAGTTCAATAAATATCTATCTAGATTTATTTCCTATATATCATCCAGTTAACCTGCTACTAAACAAGAGTCTTCCATGAATCTTGATAATATGTGATTCTGCATTAGAAGAGTAGAAAGTAACTGTTTTTAAATTAAACTATGTATTAATGATTATGAAATCACTTAATAGTTTTATTACAAAATAAAGATTCTAAGCTAAAAATAATGTGAACTTCTCATAATGAGCAACTACCCTGGCATACTTCTGAAAAAAATCACTTTCAGAAAGTAATTTAGATTTGGACTTTAGCCAAATTAGAAAGTAATGGGTACCTCCAAGTGCTAATGGTTTTCTGAGTTATAGGTAGTAAGTTGCTATCAGCAACTTGCTTTGCCTCAGTAAAACAGGATTTATGCTTACAACAGCTCCTTCAGTAGGCCTGGGTGAAGCACCTAGTATGCAATTTGGATTCGGCCAATTCAGGGGATAGAGATTTGATACAGCGATTCGAACCACTGTCCCGAATCAAATTGGCCAAATCAAACAGACCTCCTCTCCCAGCCCCATCAATGGCTGCCCCCACCTGGCTCCAGCTTCCAGGCTCTTTAAAAAAAAATAAAATAAAAGCCCCAACTCACCGGCTGCTGCCCAGTGGGGGGTGATCCTCACTGCCCCCCTCCACTGCCTCGTGCTGCATGGGGGGCTCTGTCATGAGCCCCCCACGCAGCACGAGGAAAGAGGCTCACCCACTTTCCCAGGCCCCCCTCATGGCTGCTGCACCCCACCCAAGCCTCCTGGCCTTTTTTTTTTTTTTTTTTTTTATAAAGAACCAGAAGCTGGGGCTGGGAGAGTAGGTGGGGACTGGGGGTGCTCAAGGGGACTAGAGGAGTAGGCAGGGGATGGGGCCTGGTGGGGGTTCCCCCTATCGTCCCCTCCTCCAGCCCCCACCCTGCTCCCTACTTACTGGCATTGAGTCCGGGTCTAGCTCCCTGTGGCAGCGAGCGAGGACTGCCCAAATCACCAAAGCTCTCTGAATCTTGTCCAAAATGATTTGGACAGCTTTGAATCAATTCAGACCTTTTTACGGATCTCCTGATTCGATTCCTGGTTGGAGATTCAGCCACCAAATTGGGCTGAATCTCCTCTGAATTGAATTACCACCCAAAGCTTTGCACAGCCCTATTCTTCAGGTGCTTAACTGTGTTTTTTCTAACTTTTAAAAGTGCACATGCAAGTTCTACTAAAGTTAATACAATTCACAAATATCTACTGAAGTGCAAATGGTCTTAGAAGAATGTAACTATAAATTAGCATATGGTGTACATATATTTCTCTTTATTTAGATATACACATATTTAAGGAATAAAGTACAACTGATTTAGTAATAATAAAATACTACTTTACAAAAGAGATATCTAGAATCAAGCCTTGAGCAGCAATTTTCCCACAAAAGGCCCAAAAGCAATTTTATAGATCACCATAGGCCACACTGCTTTGTTGTAGCTGTGTACTATGGGGAAAAATCACTAGTAGATGTCCCTAAATCCCACACAGAAAGGGCAACCGTATAGGAGTACACAAATCTGTATCAGTGGTTCCTTGAATTGGTAGATCTAATAATCCAAAATACTAGAGATTAAGTAAACATGCAATTTTCTGCCTCCATGTTTGCAACTTGCAGTAATGTAATTAGGGGTGGGTGAATGGAGTATCACCCCTGGGCACCAACAGAGAGTTTGCACTATGGTGGCAGTAACAGCAGTTGGGTATAGTAACCTCTTTTCCCCCACCCCTACTAAAGGCATCATTTCTATTCCTGCTAAATTCCCTGTTGCCCATTGCCACTGGCAGTGGTACTCAACCATGGCAATCTGCAGTAAGGGAAGTGGCAGCAGCAACAGCTTCAGAATGGGGCATAAAGGTAGGCAACTAGGTTTGGCCCAAGGCACAAACATTACTAGTTATGCTTCTAGCAACCTACTGAGAAAGCAACCTGAACAACACAGATCAGATACCATTTTTAGATATGCCAAACAAATGGCAGATTGTCAAAAGTAATGCCAACACCATGCTCAGAAATAATGCCATGCATTTGATGGAAGCTTTCAGTGACAGCATCTATTTTTAAAGGCCTTAATAAAATTGACCTGATTTTAAGAGATGCTGAAGAGCTGCAGCTCCTATTGATTTAATGGGGAGCTAAAACTAGGTAAATTGCTCAAAATTAGGCCTTATTAAAAACCTCCATATGAATTTAGTAGGCAATCAGGACTGGACAGTCACTTTTAAGGTGTAATTTTTTTCTTTTTTAATAAAAAGTACTAACTGCCAGCTTTCATAACAGAAGCATAATGGCCCATATTGTTTAAAAAAATGAAAAGAAAATTAAAGAATTACACTGACCAGGTTGACTCATTTAGCCACTCATGTCTTATTTTCAAACGTGATTTAGGAACTTGTGATCTCAAGTCCCACTGAAAGTCAAAGTGCCCAATCAATTTAAAAAAATGAAACTGGAGTACCTAGGTTAATGTTATCCAGATTTTGAAAAGGTATTTACGGATTCCTCTAACCCTTGCTGCACTATTTCTTCATTTAGAACACTAGTGGAGAAAACACAGATTGAATTAAAAAAAAGTTCCGTTACAGTTTTCCTTCCTCGTCTAACAACTGGAAATTAGTATCAAATACAATTCTGGACATATTTACTGGATATGTCCACTAGCAGAAGATCCAACTCTGGACCTCAACTTCCAATGATCATAAATAACTAAGAAAAAATGGTGATGGATAAAAACTATATATAAACTACATCTAGGAGTATTCTCTCTTAGAACATAGATTTTAAAGGATTTCTTTGTTTTCTCCAGTGCTGTTTTTACACAAACTATAGATTATGAAACCATGTCACCAGGACCAAATTCACCAGTCTTGCTAATGCACGCCATTGCAACAGATGTACTTTAAAAACCAAACAGAAACCAAGACGTAACAACTGCATGTTATAAAATTTTGGAAAAGCAGCTCAAACTAAAATGGTAATAATGACTAATGCTAGAGCAGTCGGTCACATATGGAAGATATGTTGGAAGTAGGGTTATCAAATGATTAAAAAATTTGATCGTGATTAGTTGCATGATTAAAAAAAATTAGTTGCAATTAATCACAATTTTAATTGCACAGCTAAAAACTCAAAATAATGCATGGAAAAACCTCAAAATGCTGCAGAATTATGCAGATACTTTGTGTGGTTGGGGGGTGGAGTTTGTGAAGGTGTAGGGGCTGTGGGTGTGGGGTTTGGAGCTCAGAGAGGGGGTTGCCCACAGTGGGGTCTGGAACCCAGGGAGGGGGGACCCTCGCACACCCTGGCAGGATGCTTAATCATAACGGGGTCTCTGTGGGGCTGCCCTGGGCCCAAGAGGCATCTCTCACTAAAGCACACTCCACCCTTGCCCCAGCAGCAATGGCTACAGGCAGTCCAGGGTGGGGGCAGCTGCTGTGGCCCTGGCCTGAACTTCCCCACTTACCTCCCCAGTGGGTCCCAGGAGGTCCTGACTCACCCCAGGCCCAAGGGTGTCAGGCAATCTTGCCGCAGCCCAGCATTGCCTTCTCCAAATACCCAGCGCTGCCAGCCTGGCTCGTTGGGACCACGGATGGGAGATGTGAGTGGGTGTGGGCCCTATCCCACCTTCCTACTGCAGCTACACAGATGCACATCCCGCCAGGACCTGCACAGAGCTGTCAGGAGCCCAGGCGGTGCAGGGAGGAGAGCAGTGACTCTGCTATTTTTGGCAGTGGCACTGGGTGCGACTGAGGGTCTGGCGGTGCTGGGCTGGGGCTGGGCGTGCAGTGCTGCATGGCCCAGGGGTTGCAGCAGGTGGCTCCGCAGGAATCTCACTCCTAACTGCCTGCAGCAGCTGCATCCAGAGACACAAGATGCAGGGCCACCATCACTGCCATAGCACTCTGCGGGTGCCCAGACCAGGGATATGTAGGGACCGACAGGCCCAGAGATGGTTCATGCCAGAGTTCCCAGATGGTCCTGAACCACTCTGCCCTGAGCAGTGGGGCCCCAAGGGTTCCAGGCAGCCCCACCAGGGCTCAGGGCTGCCTTCCCCAAACCCCTAGCATTGCCAGCCCAGCTGCTCTGGGCCCTGGATGGGGGTTGTGGGAGGATGCACAAGTGTGTCCCCACTCCCCCCTTTCTTGCTGTACCCACCTAGAGCCTGCACCCAGGATGCCCTACAGCTCCTCTGCACTGCTACTGTGCAATGCAGAGCTGCGGACTTCCTCCTCTTCCCTGCATGCCAAGCAGCACCTGGCTGGGGCTCCAGTGCTGGGCCAGAGGGAGAAGAGATTTCCCCTCCACCCTAAAGTCTATTGATGGGGATTAAGTTTATTGATGGGGGAGCACAGGGGGAGAATCCCCTGTCTGCACTAGGGGCAGGGCTCAGAGGACCTGGGTGACCCGGCCAGTCCCTGGCTATGGGGACCGTTCCCCCTGGGGGGGTGGGACAGGGGGGACCACAAGGATTTGGAGAGTGGGGTGTATGCTGGGCCCTGCTCAGCTGCATTTGGGTGCCTTTAGGCAGGGTAGGAGGCATGCTCTATCACTTCCAAGCTACTGGTATGGGCCACTGCAGGAATCTGGCTGCAGGTGTGAATGTGAGTTCACTTGCTTATCAGTTCAATGTATGCAGTTTCAAGAAACCTCCAAAGACTGAATCGATTCAACCTGAGGCTTTTTGACGGTCTGAACTTAGCCTAGAACGCAATTAGGAAATAATTTTTTCAACAGAAAAAGAAGTCTCTCCATGTCTGATCTTATAGTTCTGTGCTCAAAGGAAATTTATCCAGCACCTTTATAAGACAAGCGTGGAAACAGAAATTCATTAGCCTACTGGACACTATGTACTAAGGACAATAACGTCATGGTCCTTTAAAACCTACCTAATGCTTGCTAACCTCTGAACTTCACAGGAAATAATAACCCTTCTAAAGAATCTTGTTCTTCCATCATCAGTTTTTTACTGCATTTTTCCTGCCTGTTGGATACTTAATAATTTCTCTTGTATCCTGTTTCTTATTTACATATGGAGTTTTACACAAGCTTTTGTTCCATCTTCTGCTTAGCTCTGCTGCAGCTGCTTCTCTTCCAAAGGCAAGAAGAAAGGTACTGTGATACATGTAGGCAATGCTTTTGGGTATCCCAGCCATGCTGTTGGTCCAATAAAGATTTCACTTGCAAGAATTCTTTCTTCTTGCAGAAAAGTTTAGAACATTTAGAGAGTTTGATTATTTTTGCTTGTATGTTTTTTCCCTTACTAGTTTTATATAGTAAAAATAATAAATGGATACAGTCTACAGGACTTTGTTATAGGGCACTTCACTTAATGAAAGAAATGGGCCAACAACAACAACAGTGGCAACATTATAACGATCTATGACAGAAAAATTAAAACCACATATTCAGTTACCTGTTATTTGCTAAGTTTTCTAGGCAGCCTTCAATGAATCTCATTCGAATCTGTCTATCAGTAAACCAGCACACCAAGGAACATAGCAACTTCTCTGCTTCATTGATTAACCCTTCAGAAAGATGAATCTAGAGCAAGTAAAAGTAAGTTATTGACATGCATTTATTTTCTTTTCGCAAATATTCTTCTGCAATATGTAACTTACTGCATCTTCATCCTGAACCAGATCCCACAAAAGAGTATTTCCCTTCTTACAAACATTGTCCAAGTTAATATCCGTCACTGCATTGCTGTTGTATTGGTGTTTATGGACTGCCGGCCCTGAGCAAAACATAGAGGCCATTACTGAATACGTGTGAAGGACAGTCTAATTTGAATATTATCCTTCATGGTACAGCTATGAAAAGATCTTATTAATTTATTTTAAATATATTTTGTCAAATTTATATATAGTCACAACCTTTTCTTATAGATACAATGTATTAGAAAACCAAGATGACGCAACTGTACAAGCAGTCTAAGATAACTAATCTATAGTGTACAGTTTGTCCATGCCAACAGAAGACTTATTTATTGGTCTGAGCAATTCTGTATTTTGTTTATTTATTTATTTATTTTTAAGAGAAGACCATCTGCGAACTTTAGATTTGGAGACCTCCAGACTTTATAAAAGTTATGTCAAGGAAGGGATGCCAGTAATTTCAAAACTTTCCTCCCTTATTCTGAACGGTACCATATTCATCCAATAAAACACCAGGCATTTTCTTCCACAAAATGTTTAAAGTCCGTCTTTCTGCATCCATAATTTGTAAGGTACAACAGCTCGTCAAATACAATTTTGCTTTCATGTGGACACATGCGATACTATTTAGATGTTTAAGAAATAATGCATCAGAAAAGTCTAGGAAACATTTAACATACAATTTAAGTCTGCACGTGAAAACACGGTAATTATCTGGCAGCTGTAAAATTAGGGATAGCAAAAGGCATTGGGGTTGAGATCCTAATCAAAATCATAACTTTAGTGTTTAAAACAAAAAACAACTTGATAACATTTAAGGTGGAATGCCGAAGTAATCCACAGTATATTCCAAGAATGACAAAGATTTTAGTTTCACATTAACTGCAAAAAAAAAAAAAAAAAAAAAAAGGGGGGGGGGGAGAAAGGCATTTCTACCCTAAGATATAACCATAGTTATTTTCCTTCCTTAAAATAGTACTGGAAAGTTTGACAGTCGATTTAAAATCCAGTAGATTGGGCATAGGTTTAGAGAACCAGCAAGTCCTGAGTTTTAATGCATACTTTTCAATTGGTCTAATATACAACTTTGGGCAAGTTATTTAACTTGTGTGCCTTGGTTTTCCCCACCTATAAACTGGTCATAAATACTGCTTATTAAGGAAAATCATGAGTGGGATTTATACAACCAGAAGAAAGTAGGACTGGAAGGGACCTCACAAATCTAGTCCAGCCTCACCACTCAGAGCAAGATTATCCCTAACTAAGCCATCCCAGTCGAGCGCTGGTCTAACCTGCTCCTGAACACTTTCAAGGATGAAGATTCCACAACCTCTTTAGGTACTCTGTTCCAGTTCCTAACCACACTCAGTCAGAAAATTCTTCCTAATCTCCAACTTGTATTTTCTCTGTTGCAATCTGAGGCTATTGCTTCCAGTCCAGAGGCTGTCAATAAGGAGTACGTGTACCCCTGGGGGTACTTGAGAAGGTCCTAGCAGGGATGTGTGGGCAGGTGGGTGCCACATACCTAGATGCAGGGGAAGCTTGCACATGGCATCTGTCACCATTCCATGTTCAGCTGTGCACCAACCCTCCCCCCTACCCGCATCCAGTTGCGTGCACCACCTGCCCCTCTCCCCATCTGGCTAAGCAGGTGTGTGGTGCCTGGCATCCAGCCACCAGGGATACACTGATCTAAAAAGGTTGAAAACCTCTGTTCTAGTCCATCCCCTATGGCCACAGAGGAAAGACCATATCCATCCTTTCTACAATCGCTCTTAAGGTATTTGACAACTTTTATTAAACCTTCCCTCGGTGTTTTCTTCTCCAAGCTAAATAACACCAGTTCTTTCAGCCTTTCCTCATAAGTCTCACTTCCCAGACCCCCAAATCATTTTTATCACTGTGTGTTAAACTCTTTCTAATCTGTCCACATCCTTCTTGAAGTATGCAGGCCAAAACTGGACAGTTAAAAATCTGGGTTAAAAAAAATACTTTGCAAAGACATAAGGCACAATAAAATGCTAAGTATTACCATCTGTGCATTACTACAAACTAGTTATTAATTTGCCTTTGGTTTCACTGAGGTAATCAGGTTCATACTACCACTGCCAGTCTGCAAGAAATTTAAATCAAACCTCCAAAAAAGCAACCAAATGTTTTGGTTTTTTTTGAAGGGTGCTAGAAAATGTCTGTGCTCACCACATACTTAAAAATCAGAAAAGAAAACCTGTGTCAATTGCCTAAAACTCTTGATCCAACAACTGAAATACAATTAACCAATTATTTTCAGAGAATATTCACAACTGTTGTATGTAAGCAGTATAATCTTCAAATTTACAGCTGACATGTTACATGTTAATGTAATTGTTACACTGTTACATAATTGTTTTATATATAAGAAGTATATAATATCTAACAATCACTATGTGACATATATATGAGTTCATAAAAGTATGTCCAGGCAGAAAGTGAGGTGGCCGATCTCAATATATATAGAAGTCAAAGTGACAGAGATGTAGATTATACATAAAGTGGTATCTCTCTATTGTCTTTTGTTCTGCCTTAATAATAAACCATCTAGGGGCAATGCATACAAGGTGCTCGTGGGTACACGTGCACACCCTGTGCACACCAGTGTATCCCCTGCAAAAAGGCGCTGCTGACACTGCCAGCGGTGCCTGTGGGCAGTCACTACTTGCCATCTCACTGCCGGAACATAAATTGCCTCTGGCTGCCACTGCAGCACCTGCAGGTGGTCACCACTTGCCACCCCGCGCCCAGCCAACAGTGCTGACAGCATCTGCGGGAGCTCTCTGCTTGCTGCCACCACCGCCGCACTCCCACCACTGCCAGCACAGCCGTGCCCCGCCAGCCACCAGGGGCATGCACCATTTATGAAAACATCAGCTACAAAAAACTATTTATCATGTTCTTCAGACCACTAGACTGTATTTTATTTTGCACAGAAACTGTCTGACAACTGAACTTAAATAAAATATACTTACAAAGAACTGACATGGAATCTAGCTTTTCCAAAAGCCACATAATGTCGATATCTTAGCAACATAACTATGTGGAAGTCTGACTATGATTCAGTACTACAATTTCTTTCTGTTGACTATTCTATTATACATAGCTATTATTCATACACATGCATACTACTTTTGTTCATTCACAAGCTTTACTTCTTAAAATGATCTGCATGTTGAAATTATTGGGAAATATATTCTTAAAAGATATAAAATTAAAAACAGAAGCAGTGTAGTTAGATGAAGTATAAAAGTAGTTTATTTCCTTGTCGTTATTGACTCTTACCTTGACTAAGGTGTTCATGGTAGATAGAGGCAAGATTAGGAAGGTGCTGTTGAAGATGAGATGTTAGCTCAGCATGTGAATTAATCTGCACAAGTTCTTCTTCACAGCCAGACTCTTCACCATCAAAATCAGCCATATTTTTCTCTGATTTTGCACTGACCTGGGAACTACTACAACTGACATCATCTGCACTAAGCATATCATCAACCATGTGTCTGTAAAATAGAAACATTAAAATCAAATCTCTCAAGAACTGGATTTGTATAATAAAATCCCTGCCAAAATCCCCATTACAGCAACATTTTAGGAAGAAACAATCACAGCAGACCAATTAATTGAAATACTTCTTTGCAATGAAATGGAAACTATACAACATGAAAAATTAGAAATCATCTACTTCACCTACTCTACTCCAAAAGAGACCAACTCAGGAAGGAAATTACCACATACTACAACAACTTAAAAGACAGAAATCCAAGCATTTTCCCTAATAATATACAATGGATACAAAGGAGACTATGAAAAACTTGATGAAACTGAAAGCAGCAACCAACCCACAAATATTATCAATCTCTCCATACACACGCTTACCAAAAACTGAAAAATCTGTCCTTTCTAAAGGCCTAAATTTCTGTCCAGAAAAATACCCTAATAAAATACTTCAATGTGGAGAACTAGAAGAATTCTTCCGAAGCCTCTGCCTCAAGGAATATTTCCACGACCAAACTGAACCCACTCCCAACAACAACTCATCCTCTGACAACATTCAGGAAAAGGTCAACTCCAAAAAGCCCCCAAAAAATCAGATTGGACACCTCACAGTGGATGAAACCCTAACCTTGACTGCTACATTGACTGCTTCAGGGAAAGAATGAACAATTAAATAAATCAGCAACATATACCACCATAACAACCTCCTCTACTAGAGAAAAAAGCCATAGAATGTCTAAGATCTAACCACCAAACAGTAATTAAACCAGCAGATAAAGGAGCCATAGTCATCCTAAACCGTGAAGACTACATAAAAGAAGCCAACAGACAGCTCTCTGACACTACCTACTACAAAGAAGTACAAGGAGATCCTACTCCCCTTTTCACCAAAAAACTCAACGATATCATCAAATCATTTCCATCAAGACTAAAAGAAAAACTACAGACTTTGATCCCCCACTATCTAACCCAGGGACTTTTTACATGCTCCCTAAAATCCACAAACAAGGGAACCCTGGCAGACCTATCATATCCAACCACGGGACCCTAACTGAAGAAATAACAGGTTTTGTTGAATCGATCATAAAACTGCTCATCACCCACAGAGCAAGTTTTGTCAAGACACTACAGACTTTCTACGGAAAACTTAAAAACACAGACCACCTTCCCAGCAACACACTCCTAGCCACCATGGACGTTACCAGCCTATATACCAACATCCCACACCAGGATGGCATCCAAGCCTGCCTTACATA
>JAGPOW010003648.1:90495146-90515381 GCA_030014935.1 Caiman crocodilus
CAGAAGCAAACTTCCTCAAGCCCAGAACACACCAAAAGGATCCAGACTGTGCCATGATAAGAAATGCAAAACCTGCCAACACATCTCCACCACCCCCACTATTACTACACCCCACAACAGAACCATCAGCATTCCTGGATCTTACAGCTGCATCTCCAGAAATATTATATGTCTCATTCAACGCACCAAATGTCCCCATCGAAAATACGTAGGATAGACCAAACAACAATTGCACACCAGAATGAACGCACACCAGAAATCTATCAAAAACAGAAATATCCAGTTACCTGTGTAGGCATATTTCTCACAAGAAAACCACTCTCTCTCCAATCTCTCAGTCCTGATCCTCAAAGGAAACTTACAAAAAGACTTCTCAGAGACAAGCCTATGAGCTCCACTTCATCAACGTCCTGGATACTAAGAATCATGGACTAAATATAGGGATTTATGACATATTATAATCTGCCTGACATCTGACTCCCCAGGTCTTTCTCCACTTTCATCCCTCTTCTCTCTCTTCTCCTTCCCCGGTCTCTCATCCATTGACTCCTCAATCTACATTTTCAATGACTACCTGTCTTGTATGCATACCAGCCCAGCCCCTGGCTTCTTTACTTTTCATTCCATCCAGGAAGAGCACACACCAACTGCTGAAATTTCCCTAGCCTGACGAAAGGTTTTTGACCCCAAAAGCTTGCTTAATAACTATTCTCCAACTATTTGGGTTGGTCTAATAAAGATATCAGATTCACCCAAGGAACCTTCTTTGCAATGAAGAAATTCAACAGGTAGTTTCTTAAACTGAATCAAACACAAATCAATTTACATGAAGAGACTTTGTATGGTTAGAGAGAAAGACAGGTGTAAACTGGTATATTTCAAACTATCAAAATAGGCAAATTTTAGGTATCATTAACAAAAAATGATGGGTGCTATTTCTACTGAACCAAATACATTTGCAAGAGGACTTAATACTTCTCTTCTAATACTTCTTTACATGTGACAACTTTAATCAGACAATGCTGATAAAATGGAACATAGGGCAATTACTCTACTAGCAAACTGAATGATCTACAAGCATGGAACAATATCTATATAAATGTGCATCTGAACTGTATGTTAAGCTACTGCTTTTACTGATACTGTAAAGGAAAATAAAGGAAGCATTACAACCTACCCATCATGGTGATGATGGTGATGGTGATGATGATGATGCTGTGGCCCAATAAACTGCCGACAGTTAAACAGTTCATTTCCAATTGTTTCCCCAAGGAAATCCCCCGTATGTGTTATACAAGAATCCTGAGACCCTTGTGATATGTGAGCAGCACTCATTTCCCCTGTCATATCATGTTCTGTATCTTCAGCATGTGAACAGGTATCTAGCATCCTAATTCGATTATCCACTGGTGGCACAGACTCAGCATTAAAAACATGGTCCTTTCCTGTCCCGTTGTTTCCACCACTCCTCTCTGCTGTTCCTTGTGAATCTCCCAAACAAATGCCTGTTTGAGAATCCAACTTCCGGCTTCTGAGTTCTGCACCCCGACTGTTTTTCTGAGGATTATGACCCCTATCTTCCTCTTCTTCCTCTTCCTCTTCTTTGAGAGCTTCAATATCTGCAATATCTTCTGATTGCACCTCGCTGCCAGGGCTTCCTGCTGACTGGCTTGCATGACTGGAATTGGCTTCATTACTAGATCCATCACTATGACCACTGCTACTACCAGGACCACTACTGCCATCCTCACCACTGTTTGCCGTCTCATCAGAACTTCCTTGCATAGACTCCTACAATTTTAAAAACTGATTATTTAAAATAACGTGTAAAGTAATCTTATCAGCAACTATATTCATTAGCTATATTTCAAAATTCTCTAATTCTGTATTTACGCAACTCTAAGATGGTGTCCCCCCATTTAACTTGTGGGGGGGGAAGCGTGTCTTAGATTCAAGTATAGCCCAGGGAAGCAGCTGTTACAGCTCCAGATAAGGCCAGGGTACCTCATGCGACAGGCAGGAGGTGCCTGCTAGAGAGGAAGGGACAAGCAGAATAAGGGGACCATGCGTAAAGGGATGCATGGAGTTCAGGGAAAGGATGCAGAGCAAACGGAGGACAGAATGAAAGGAGAGCAAGGAAAGGGCATTGGGAAGCGGGTGCACATTACAAGGGGGATCAGAGAGAAAGGACACACAAAGTGAGGTGAGTGACAAAGCATGGAGTGGTGGGGAGAACTGCTGCAAGTCCAGCCCTGATCCTTACCAGGCTGGAAACTGGAGCCTGAAGTCACAGCTACCATTACTCCACTACTGCCTGGCCCACCCATGTACTGTGTACTCCTAGCGGAAACAGAGCCAGAGTGCTGCAGAAGTAAGGGTGGGAGCAGGCACCAGAAGGGGACAAGTGACAGGAGGGGAAAGGCAAGTGGTAAGAGGCACAATGATAAAGGAGTACACGACAGGATGCCTGCCCCCCAGCCACTGCTTTTCATGTAGCAATGATGGAGGTGATGAATTTAATAAGACCCTCCAGCAACTAGATGCTAGACATGGAAAATTAAAACATATTTCTAATTTTCCATTTCTAGTATCTAACAACTGGGGAACCACCTTGAAGTCAGTGTTCTCCTGGATTTGAGTAAATATAGTAATAGTGTTTTTTCATCCATTTGTAGTTTTTCTGTTCATAATACATTACCAGTATCTTGTTCTGTTTTACCAAAATTTACATACACAATCAAGATTTTTTTTAATTCCCCCATATGTTATATATTCTACACCTGAATATACTATGACATGATATTAGGTCAAACAGGCATTAGAAAGTACAGTTTTGCTTAAATACATTTCATAGCATAGTATTCTACTTTTTCTTAGTGTCTTTATTTACTTAGGGCTAGATCGTGTCTTGCATGTATGTACACCCACAGAGTATATGTATCCATATCATTAGTTTCACTTGTCTTTTAAGTTACTCTGAAAATCTCAAAAAATATCATATTCAAAACAAACTAATGGCAATTCAATAATTAAACTCATAATTAGAGGTGCACTGATACATCGGTCTACATCATATTGGCACCAATAAAAAGAAAATTTACATCACTGGCGATTGTTTTTTTTTGGCTGATGTGACCAATAATGTTGCTGATAAATGCAGTATGCACACATGGCTAAGAGTGCAGCCTGGCAGTTTGGAGAGCAGCGTCTGGACAGTAAGCTGGCTGGGGGGGGGGGGGGGTGGCGGTGGCAGGCAGCAGCAGGGGAAGCAAATTGAGGCCCCCGTGGTGAAGGAGGGAGGGGGGCTGGGGCAGGCACTGCACAACTAGGGTGGGGCAGGGAACAGAGCTGCAGCTCATCTGAAGGGTGGCTCTCACAACTGTGTGCACCCCCAGGGGAGGCAAGGGGGCGGGCATATGACCTCTAGATCTGTGCACAGGGTGTGGACGGGCTGCTGTTGCATGCTTGGGGCCATGGGTTGCATTAGCCTCTGCTCAGTGGTGGGACTGGGCTTGGGATGGGCAGGGGTGAGGTGGGCGGCAATGGCGCTGGATGGTGAGGCTACAGCAAATTCTGGGATGGCTATAGCCCCCCATAATTCCCTCCTCTCAGAGCCACTGCTTCGCACCCCACCTCACCCAAGCACAGCCTAGGCCCAGCCCCCGTGCTGCGAAAAAGCCAGCACAGCCTTCAGCCCTAAGAACGCAGCAGCAGCCAGCCCTCACTCCGCACACAGATCTGGGAGGCACATGCCCCCCCATGCCTCCCCCAGGGGTGTATGCAGCAGCAAGAGCCATTCCCGACCTCTTGGACAAGCCATGGCTTGTCCCACGTCCTGCCCCAGCTGTATAGCATCTGCCATTGCCTCTGTTCCACTTCCTCCCTTACCGTGGGGGACTCTATCTAGCCCCTCACATACCCTTTCTCTCTCTTGCACCTGTGCCCCGCAACAGACTTACCAGCCAGACACTGCTCTCCAAGCTGCCAGGATGCATAATCAGCAATCAGATCAGTATCAGATGACATGGCTGATCAGCCAATGGCATCCGCCCAAAAATTCTTTATCGGTGCACCCCTACCCACAACGTAAAATTTGTAACTGTACCTCTGTATCTGAAAGTCGTTGCTGAACATGTTTTGTTCTGTTAATAAGCTGTTCCTCCATCTCAATGTCACTACCCCCACTCTGATGGGTATCACTGTTGTCACTACTTTGAGGGCTAGCCGCAGGTGACCCTATTTTAAAAGCACATTCTCAGTTATATTCAAATTAGCATAAATAATAAAAGTAACAGTTTTAGATAAAGCTGTCTTGTCATCTTGAACTTAACACCTGCCAGTAGTTCAACAAGGAATGAAACTCCTTATAAAATTATTTTTGAACACCAAATCAGCACTTCGCTGCAAATCATGTGTTTCAGTAACTGAAATATCTAACGTATAGAACGCAACTGAGATATTCAGTCAGCCCTTTTACAAAATATAATTTTCTTCTGATAACTCACATCTCAAAAGTCATACTTCAGTTTGCACAAACTCATTTCTACTACACAAAAACCTACTGCTTTAGAGGGCTGTCTTGATATCAAAGATTATAAGTGAGGGTGCAGTGTATTTCTAGGACTTAACTTACAAGGCGATGGGGCTGCTCTCCTGAGCTCTTCTTCCTCTGAAGGGAAAGGAAAAAAAACAGGAGGGAAACATTCTAAGTGACTGAGCTGTTTTGGGTCAGCATATCACTTCTTCATAATTACATAAATCAACAGTGGCAAAGGAAGGGAAACCTAAAATAACATAGGACCACCCCACCTTCAGTAGTGATTGTAGGTACCTAAAAAGAAAAGCCTAAGAAAAGAGTAGTAATATGTATTATAAAAAAATTGGTGAAAATTAGATTAACTTTTAGAAAAACAAACAAGGTACTATAGATATAAACATTCAACAGAAGAGTAGTCAACTGATAATTCATTAAGAAATGTGAAAAAAGGAAGAGAAAAATACATACAATGTGGATGCATTAGTAGTATTGTTTCTGAATGGAAAGCTTTTCAAGGATGTTCATGAAGTTTCAAAACTTCCTTATGGGAAACAGGTGGGAACAGGAATTTTCTCTTTAATCTTCATCTTTTGACTTTACTTTTAAAATATGCTCCAAGATATACAAACCACATTTTAAAATAATTTCATGTGTAGACTACTAAAAATGAAGCTCATAGGTCAATATTACTGAGACTGATACAATCAAAAACTCATCTATGACTTCTATGTTGGAAAAATATACACGTATGACAACGTAAAATATATACTCACCTTTTTTATTTCCCATGGGTAGATTTGTACTGAGTAAAGATGCAAATGAACTCTGTTTTGAAAGCTGGGCCTTTGCTGCTAGTGCATTATTCCAAAGTGCTTTAATAAGCATTGATGCCAAATATAAGGTCTATAAACAAAATCAAATTATAGTTCTCTGAAAAAGCAGTAGGTTGTGTATGCAAAAGACATACTTATTGCTTCCTTTGATGCACCATAATATTGGAGTACAAAGTAAATATCACAAGAATACAAGTGAATCCATTTTTAACAAAACAGAGAAACATTCTACATGAAAAATAAAGAAGCTTAACAATTGCTATGTATAAATTTTCCAAAAAAGTATTATCTAAATTTGAAAGCCATAAGGGCTTAATTTAAAACAACAGAAGTATTTAAATTATATTTTCCCATTCAATACATTATTAAATATTCCAGTGATCTAAGAGAAACAAATATTATGTGACTAATATGCTAATATTCTGCCTTTTTCTTTAAATACAACTTATACTCAACAACAGTTACAAAATGTACAGCTGTACTTCAGAGGTTTCTTTGTTTTTACCTGTTCAGTATGAGCACTAAAAAAAAAATTCATACAAACACTCCAGAAACTCCATTATACAAAAACAGTTCTCAGTAATATTAAATATAAAAAACCTACCAATTCTAATTTAACCCAACAGTCTTACTTCCAAGCACTTGAAATCTAAAGATATTACATGTAAAAACCACAGAGCTCATTTATAGTTTTAAATTTATAAGAGGTTTTGGGTGATGTGTGTTTGGAACTGATTCTGATTTTTTTTCATTTAATTGCTAATTTAATCATATTTGTCTCTTAATATTTGACTAGCATTTCATGTTAGCACTGGTGAATGCAAATTAAGACGTTACAAATTAAGCCACTATCTACAAAACACAGTTTATCCAAATTATTAAGCTTTCAACATAAATGGTATATATGGATATAGCCTCTAGCAATTAATAGCATTTTCCTTTTAAGTGGCCTCTCCCATGCCGCTAAAGAGAGATAGTGCTCAAGATCAAACAAGAGAAGTCTCCTTTGACTTTAAACAGTGTCCTATATCTTCTCACAACTTTAATGTTTAGAAAATAAAAACATTCATATTAATAAAATTACATATTATTATTAACATCATACTGCATTGTATTTTATTATCATAAATAAATGCTTTAATACAAAAAATACTTTAATATTAATTAAATAGAAGGTTACGTTTACAATGATCAATATAAAAATATTTTACCTTTTGAATTCCAATTTAATTGATTGTTGATTATGTGCCTAAATCCCAAATTTCTCTACCTTTATACCCCTTCACTCCCAGGTTTTTGCTACTATTAATGGGCCAGGATCTTTTGATTTTATGGAGAAGCAGCATCAAGAACCATCATTTCTTATCTTGAGAGTTGATGTTCTGTAATATTTTGGAAGTGTTGTTACGACACATTTTTAAATGTCAAATGGCTTTTTGTCTTCCTTACTGCCTCCATAGAGCTGCATAAATATTACAGAGTATCAACTGGCCCTGCAGAAGCAGCAGGGATGGAACAGAACTGAAATCAGTTCTTGGATAGTACCACTGGAACTGGACAGCATTGCCCAAATGTCTATTCATGGAAAAAAACAAGCTGATATATGAGAAAGTATGGGAGAGGAAAAGTAGGAGATCATAAAAGAATGGCGTTGGTTAGAAAATACCTCCACACTTAATTAACAATCTGCCAAATTCTACCTTGTATCAAATATAAAGAAAAATAACTGAATATTTTAAAACTACCATATTATTCTGATTATAAGTTAACCTTCAGCAGAAGTAACTCCATATTTGCAGGTTCAATTTTAGGAAAAACAGCCTTCTCCCCAAATACAAGTCCATAACTATAGATAAAACCCTTGAAATGCTACTACCATTACCAAACTCCATGGACAAATCAAATAATCAAGGAAAAGATCCAGTGAGCTAAATGCACTGAAAATACTAAAATAAATACTGCTTGGAAAATAAATTCTCCTTTGGTCATTTGACTGCACACACAAAAATGCTGCAAGTACAAAAAGAGTCAAGATCATTGGTGTATCAATTACACATCAACCCTACAAGTAAGTCAAATCCAATTATTATGGTTCTTCTAGAGGAGAAAAAGGTTGACATTAATTGGAACAATATGATATAGAAATATATTTTATTTAAACAAATACAGATAAACTTATTTAAAATAACATTTTGTGCAGTAATCTGGGGAAATATTCAGTGGAGGCATTGCATGGAAATGTTTTATGTACCCAAAATTTAAGCACGGGGTAGGTACCGTCTTCAGACAATATAACCATGCTCACAAACCATGTTATACTAAGTAATACCACAAAAAGTAAAAAGTACCAACTTTATAGAAAGTAATATGGTATAAAAATATATACGTGCATAGGTTTTAGCGTATCTGCTCCCTTGTCTTCTTAAGAAACAAGTCAGAGAAAAAAGGAAGAGAATTCTTGAAGGGAGAAACCATTATAGCCCTAAATTATAATCCTTTTCATATTTAAAATACATCTAAAAATACAAATAAAGCTATATCCATACAGGACTGGTAGGGGTGCACGTGTCCTCTCTAACAACTGACAGTGATGTTGTGAGGTAGGGCTGGTGCCCCCCCTGACAGGGCCACCGCCGTCAGCAGCTTCTGTGGGTGTCCCCCCAGATTCAGGAGGTACCAGTCACTCCTTGTTATCGCTATGTAACAAACAAAATACACACTTTACATTTCACAAATAAAAAGAGAAACAGAGAAAAAAAGAAGCATCATACCAATGAAATAACAAGTGATGTAATGAAACAAACACAAAAGCATGACTTTAAGCCCGTATCAACTGGCTTTTCAGTTCCTTCCTGTAATGTTATGCCTATATACATATATACCTGTGCTGCTGCCCAAATACAGTCTATGTGCTGAGTACTAAGCCGCCCTTCAGCTGCGAGAAAATTCAGAATCACTTGGCACTGTTTGATGATCTGCAAAGTGAAAATATATTTAGAAGTGCCTTAGCAGAACAAACACTTACTTCCTCATGCAAACAGTAAAATTACAACTATTGTACACAAACCTCAATGTGTAAATTTGGTCCAAATATATGCTCAACCACATTGTTGCTGATAAGCCAGTCTGCAAGCTCTTTTGCAATGGACCTATGTGTAACAAAAGAATATAGAGAAATATATAATTATTTTCTATACAAGAATGATAAAATTGTTTCCTAAACAGTGCTTCCTTTACTCTCATTTATCTATTTACAAGTAAATAAAAACTGTTTTCTAAATCCAAAACATGTGCAGCTTGCAGATATAGATTATAAAAGAGAAGTACAGAAGACTAAAACAAATTATGCAAGCTAATTTTGACATGAAATGCAAAAACAATGAAAATTCACAAGTATTCCAAATCTGTAAGTTATTTATACAATTTTTCCAGGAGAGCAGCTGAATATTTTTATTTTTTTCCTTTTCTTCAAATCTTGTGGAAATGGCAGTTCACACAGTTTGTGTGTATCCTATTTGCATGACTTACATAGTTAACTGAATAACTCAGTAAACATTTTTAAAAAATTGTATTTTATTCATAATACAACTGATCTTTATCTACAGCCAATCAAAAACTGTCAAATAGAAAGTGATAATGGGACTAAATTTTCCAAACTAAAAATCGGCTACTCAAAAAACCTCCTCTCAGACAATTCTTCACTCCTTCAACTCAATCAAGTAGTTGAAACCACAGTCTCCCAAGGATTTTATCGCCATAAATAATTTGTGAAAGTTTGGGTATTCAGATCACAGACTCTAGCTGACACACCCCAAGGGTAAAATTCTGTACTCTATACACACCCTGATAAAAAAAATTGTGCACAAGGCTACACACAACTAAATGAGAGATGTAACTAGGTAAGAGTCTGAGAGAAAGAACTCTGACCCCCAGCATAAAGTGTAGTTCTTATGACTACACTTTATAGCTTCAAGTTGCCAAACTTAATGACCACCCAAAATAGGGATAAAGAAATTTATAAACTCAATGAGATGGTAGCAAGTTTACAATAGTGATAAGGTAATTCTCAAAAAAACCAGCATTTCAAAAGTTTCTGTCTTCTGACACTATCCAATCTTGATGAATACAATGAGTTGATGAGTAACAATTCTCATTTCAATATTGGAACGGTGCAAGAAAACTTCCATATGAGCAAAAGGATGGCAGAAATGTACACTTTTCAGAGTAGCCAAAGAACTATTATGGAATAGACTGTGCACTTAAAAAACACTTACTTGCATAGTCACACTATGTACTTTGTATGAGTATGTGCTCTCCTCCTGAACAAGTAAAAGCTAAACAGTTAATTGAGGAATGGAAAGAAAGAGCATTCTTCTTTACTTCCAACTATTTAGAACATCTGCTGTTATATTCAAGAACTGTACTGCATGATAAATAATAAATGATGCAAAGCCTAAATATTCCTCTCTTTTAACAAAGGATTCCAAATAGGGAATTAAGCGACAAAATAAAGATTGCCATTAATCTATACTTGTATTTATGAACTTAACTGTTTATAAGGCATGTTAAAATTATTTTCAAAATGTCCAGACTCTAGAAATGTATATTATCACTAAATAAATGTTCATATTCAATACTGTTTTTCTAATTTCTGAAAAATAATTAATTGCACCAATTTCAGTTTTTCAAAGCATGTATAATTTGCATCCTATATCATATTAAGTCAAGTCTGTTTTATAAACTTTGAGAAATGTGTGTCAGATATAATCTAAGAATATCCACACTTGCAAATTGTCACTATATAAAATTGCTTTCAAATTTAAACTTCTGGTTTAGAAAATAATTGCCTCAGATCACATTTGCTACCAGCTGTTCCTTAAGCTTCTTTTCAAACACACAAATTACAACACTGTCTAATAACACGGATAAATTCTAAACTATTAAACAGGTTTGACTGTTTAGAACAATGTATTGTACATTTTTCTCAAACTTCCAAACACTTCCATCTTTTTTAATTCTATAGTGTTCAAGGGAGACTTGGCAATCTGTTTGGTTATCTCCGAATTTGGATTTTAAGGATCACATTAAAATTGATTCAAACTGCTACACATTTCAATACCTAAAACTTAGGTGCTTTGCGTAGGAGAGTAATTCAATTTGACTACATGTGGGCACTTAAAATTCTCAACTTGTCACCAGGAAAAGTTAGATGTCTCCAAAAAGCAATTCAGGATTAGGCACCAATTCTCCATACAGAGAGCTGGGAATGGTAAATATCTCCTAAGGATGATACAGAAAGTCCAGAGGCTCTGGTCTCTGTTCTTATATTTTTCCTAGGTTTTACCTAATGAGCTCTAAAGTGAAATATATAAACAGGTTTAACAGCAAGGACCAGAAATCCATGATTCCTCCTTCCCAGGGAAATGCCATAACCATGAAGCTAGAGGCAGACTCTCTCTTACTTAGCCTTTCTGGCCACTTGTTGCTTGCATCACAGTGACCCACATTCCTCCAAATAAGTAGAGGATATCCTCATCCAGCTTATTCTACAGTGTGGTGGTTAGGGAATCCTCCCACAAATTGTAACATGTATGTTTAAATCCCTTCAAGGTAAAAAGGGCACAGGATCCCAGTGTGCATCCCCCTGCCCCTTCCTGGACAAAACATTTTAATCCAGTGGTTCTCAACCACATTAGTCACAAAGCACCGCTAGGGAAGTGCCAGCGTTTAGGTTTCACTCATTTTTTGACTGAGAAAAGTAATAAAACAATTCTTCTGTTGCAAAGACCTGAGGAAGATCTCAACAGGTCAGAATGGCTTTGATACTATAGATTCCTATTTAAAATGTCTGGGTTTATCTTGTGAATCATGCACTGAGTACTTAGGGTGCTGCAACATTAAAGGAATTCCACTGTACCCCAGAGTGCTCCAGAACCCAGGCTGAGAGTCACTGTTGTAGCCACTAAGCTAGACACCACAAGGTTTTCATCCCTACAAACATCCTTTTCATCTGAGTTAAATGCTTTTGATGCTTAGTCTCAACAGGCTCAAGGACAATCAAAGTATCACCTTCAGCTGGTCTCATCTGTCACAACACACCAGGAACAATATAGGCATTAAAAAAAAAATTAATCATCAAAAACATTAACAAGAAATTGTTCACTAAACAAAACCAAAAAAAGTATTTTGGAAAAGACCATTAAAATCTAATAGCACTCAAATTTTTATTGTACTTAATTTATTCTTAGCTCAGATCTTGCATTTTTATCAGAAGAAACAGGGGATAGTGCTGAGCTTAACCTCCAAAGCAGCTGATGCAATCTTCTTCATAAAATGACATGATATTAAACTAAAGGGAATAACTTCTTTCTCGCTCTTAATTTTTTCTTTGCTCAGATTTGAGAGATTAGTGTCAGCAGTTGTCAACATCTCAGTTTGAGTACTATTGCATTATAATGCCATCTTAAAGCTGCCTATTCGAAAGGATTGCCACGTGGGTAGAAGATCGCCTTACTTTCTCTGATCCCAGTACCTGCTTCATACTCTAGGAAGCATTTCCAATGTGTCACTGAAAACTTGGGTACAACCCACTTCTAAACGGAGTTCATCTTATAGGCCCCTTTACAACCATTTGTCCCTTTTCACTGGCCTCTTACACGTCAAGGAATACCTTACTCCCATAGTATTCTTTTAAAAAGAAACAGTCAAATAGTCTGGTATTGGGGTAGTGATGATAGGATTGTTAAAGCCTTGCGAAACTGAAGTTTTTAGCTGTTTCAGATATTCTAATTTTAGAGGGAAAAGAAGGGAGGTATCTAAAAACTCATTTTACTTGGTAGCTTCAGCACATATAAATATTTTACGAGTTCACTGGCAGACAAGGTTCTTTGCATGAATCTGATATCTTTTATTAGACCAACTTAAATAGCTGGAAAACAATTATTAAGCAGGCTTTCAGGTTCAAAAACCCTTTGTCAGGCTAAGGAAGTTTCAGCAGTTGGTGTGTGCTCTTCCTGGATGGAATGAAAAGTAAAGAAGCCAGTGGCTGGGCTGGTTTGAATACAAGACGGGTAGTCAGTGAAAATATAAATTGAGGAGTCAATGGGTGAGAGACAGGCTGGGGAGGGGGTGGGAAAGAGAGAGAAAAAGGATAAATAGTGGAGAGAGACCTAGGGAGTCAAGTGTCAGGCAGGTTATTATGTGTCATAAATCCACTGTCTATATTTAGTACATGATTTTTAGTATCCAGGACATTGATGAAGTGGAGCTCATAGGCTCATCTCCAGGAAGTGTTTTGTAAGTTTCCCTTGAGGATCAGGACTGAGAGAACAGAGAGAGAAGTAGTTTTCTTGTGAGAAATGTGCCCCCCCCGGTAATTGGGTATTCCTGTCTTGACAGATTTTCAGTGTGCATTCATTCTGGTGCGCAGTTGTTATTTGGTCTATCCTATGTATTTTCTACCAGGGCACTTGGTGCATTAGATGAGATATATAATATTTCTGGAGATGCAGCTGTAAGATCCAGGAATGCTGATGGTTCTGTTGTGGGGTGTAGTAATTGTGGGGGTGGTAGAGATGTGTTGATAGGTTCTGCATCTCTTGTCATGGCACAGTCTGGATGCTTTTGGTGGGTTCTGGGCTTGAGGAACTTTGCTTCTGGTGATGAGGTTAGCAAGGTTTGGTGTTTGTTTGAAGGCTAGAATGGGTGGCTCTGGGAAGATCTTTTTAAGAACAGGGTCTCGTTCTAGTATGGGTTGCAATTGTTTGAGAATTTTCTGTACAGATTCAAGGGAGGGGTGATACGTCATAACCAGCGGTATGAAAATTGTTATTCCTTGTATAAGGAATAACAAATAAGGGAGTTTTCCTTTTGTACTGCAGTTCTGCACACGGTATCCTGATGGCTCTTTCAAACATGCAATCTCTCTCTCTGGAGGAGTGTCCTTGTTGGGTGAAAGCCTTTTTAAGATCGGTGAGATGGTAATCCTGGGTGTTCTCTTCAGTGCAAATTTGGTGGTATCTGAGGGCCTGGCTGTATATCACCGCTTTTTTGGTGTGTTTACGGTGATTGCTGGTTCTGTGCAGATATGTATGTTGGTCTGTGGGTTTCTTGTATAACGTGGTCTGTATTTTATCATTCTAGACACTGATCATCATGTCTAAAAAGGAAATGTTGGTGCTGGAGTATTCTAGTGAAAGTTGGATGGAGGGATGGTGACTGTTGAATCTCTGATGGCACTTAGAGATTGTAGGTATTCAGTCCAACTTCCCTGATCCTTAAAGGAAACTTACATGATACTTCCCAGAGACAAGCCTATTAACTCCACTTCATCAACTTCCTGGATACTAAAAATCATAGACTAAACAGACATTGGATTTATGACACATTATAACCTGCCTGACATCTGACTCCCCAGGTCTCTCTCCACTATTCACCCCCTTCTCTCTCTTGCCCCCCAGGCCTATCTCTCACCCACTGATTCCTCAAATCTACATTTTCACTGACTACCTGTCTTGTATGCAGACCAAGCCAGTCTCTGGCTTCTTTACTTTTCATTCTATCCAGGAGGACCACACACCACCTGTTGAAACTTCCTGAGACTGACGAAGGGTTTTTGAACCCGAAAGCTTGCTTAATAATTGTTTTTCAACTATTTAAGTTGGTCTAATAAAAAATATCAGATTCACCCAAAGAACCTTGTCTGACTATGTCCTCAGAGCAACACGGCTACAACCTACACCCGTTACAAGTTCACTAATATTTGTCTCTTAATTCTTTAGATGTATTTGGACTGTCTACTTTTCAGATTTCTGCTTCCATATCTCAGTAAAATGGGCTCATAACAGGTCCCTCTTGCATCCTTTTAAGAGCTCCCAGGGATCTGGGTTCTCGGTTTCCATGGCGAAAATGGAAAAAAAACACAGGTTTTCCCTTTTAACTGGGAAAAATGCAGATTTTTCATTTTAAACGGAGAAACATGGATTTTCTACTTTCACAAAGAGCTCTCTGCAGCTTGTGGGGGAGCAGAAGGGTGGTCAGACAGGAAGTGCCAAGTATATATGCACGCGTAGGTAAGTCTGGTAATGTGGGGGGAACTGAAGCCCCATAATGAGGGAGGGAGTTGGGGTGAGCTAGAACTGGGGGTGCTGCCCAGCCTGGGCAGTACGTAGGCCTTGGGGCTGGGGCCAGAATGACCAGCTGCAGGGCCCTGGCAGAGAACAGGACAGAGCCGTAACCAGGGTTGGAGGTGGCACAGGAGGAAGTGGGGTGGCTCCCTGCCACTGCGTGCACTCCTGGGGGGGAGTATAGCAGTATGTGCCCCGCAAGTCCATGCACAGGGCTAGGGCAGGCTGCTCACTGGGTTTGGGCTCCCTGTCCTGCTACCCTCCCCACAGGGCCTCCAGGGCCCAAAGGGCAGGACCCAGCACAGCAGGGTAGAGCAGAGCTGGGCATGGAAGCTCGTTGCCACTATGAGCCCCACTTCACCCTGGCAAAGCACCTCCTCCCTGCCCAGCAGCAGCAGGGTCAGTGGCGCAGAGCTGTGCCCCTTGCTGCTGCTAGGTGGGCAGGATGAGCAGAGCTCCCAGAGACAGCAGTGTGCTTTCCTGCTCCGGCCCTGCTCTGCTCTGCTGCACCAGGTCCCACCCGCTGGGCTGCAGAAGCCCTGGGGGAAGGAAGAAAGGTGGGGAGCTGGAGCCTGCAGTGGGCAGCCTGCATTCACTCCCCTTCCCTGCCCCCACCATGGGCTCTGCTCCAACCATGCCACCTGTGGGAGAGGGGGAGCCAGGCTCAATGCTCCACTGAAGCAGCTGCTTCCCATGGGTGGCAGCTAGGATTCAGGTGCTGCTGCGGTGGGGGGGACGGGAGGCTGTGAACCCAGGTCCCAGGCCCCATAGCCTCTGGCAGGGCTGTGGGGAAGGTACTGTGGATGAGGAGTGAGGGGGACCAAGGCAATGTGGGGCTGTGGCTGGGGAGTAAGAATCCTGCACCTGCATCCTGGTGAGCAAAGAGGGCGGGGGGAGCTCCAACTTTCCATAATAAAAACCCTCAAATCAAATAACAAAATGTTTAGGTCCTTAGAATTAATTTTATTATATAGTGACTGAGGCACTGGTAGGCTTCTGAACTGCTTTAAAATTGTAAATCTATCAATTAAACATTGTGTTCAATTGAGAAATATATATATATTAGTGGCATTTCATCTCACTGCAGATTTTAGGGGTTTTAATCAGAGAATCTGCTATTTTTAAACAGAGGAAACCAGGATCCCGGATTATGAGTTCAAATTTCTTCTCTTTGGGTTAGTCATATCACCTTGATTTTTTTTTTAATCAGGTGAACCTCCCTCAGTATGTATGTGCTACACATTATTCCCTACCAAGCTCACAAAGAGATTCTTGTTCAGTGTATAATATGGACTTCTATGAACAAGACTAAAGAAATCTATTTCCAACCACGGATACTCATAACTTTTTTCCAACTCATAGTCTCTTTCAGACACTGCACAGAATAAAGACTGTTGCTGACTGTAGCTCTGGACAGACAAAAAAATTATACTGTTAGAAAGTGTAGACAAACTACTCTGATTAAGGTGAATCTTCCCTGTTGCATGCATCTGCTATATCCCACAGTAAGTGCAAGCTAGATCTTAATAATTTACAAGCTGTTACATTGACAGATAATTTACCAAGGATAAATTACTGCAATTTAGCCTTCACTTACTGCAGATTAGGAGCTGACAAATGAAAATATTACAACCAATTTCACAAGGGTTCCAACATCAGAAAGTACTCATAGGTATGTCATTAATGTCATCCCTCCTGGATGATAAGAATTGTAGAGCTGAGGATGGGAAGGGCAACCAAGTCACTGTAGAGCAAGGGTGCTCAACCACCAGCTCACAGGCCAGTTCTAGCCCACTACATGTCATACAGTCTGCAGGGCTCCCCACAGACCAGAAATTTGGCAGCAGGGGAGCAGTGCCTCCACTCCCCTGCTGCCAAACTTATGGACCCATGGGGAGCCCCAGGCCCTGCACACTAGATCTTGAGCCTGAGCCCAGCGTGCATGGATGGATGAGAAAAGCACTGGGCCCCAGAACCCAATCCTGGTACCCAGGAAGAAGAGCCAAGTCCCTAAAACGTGATCCTAGCATGTCAGGGCTGGCATGTCAGGGCATGAACAGGATGGCACTGGGCCCCCAGGACCCAATCCTAGCATGCAGAGGATGGGGGAACAGTGCCCTTTGCTCTCAGTTAGCAGGTGCTAAGGAGAATCTGTTAGGAGTTGCAGATTTCAGAGCAATGCTATGCTTATTTCACTTCTCCAGTTTCTAGAAGGGAATGCCCTAATGTCCAATTTTTTTTCTCAAAGTAATACCTAGCACCCAATATTCTGTTCAACTGCAAGCAGAGATTTGGCCATTCTTTTGAATTATAGGTATAGATTTCTATATTCCTTTTTCCTCTGTCACCACCGACTCCTCAGCTCATTTAAGCCCCATCTTGCTTTATTTTCTGCAAAAACTTGGTATCTTCTGCATAGACTTGCCTGATATGATGTTCTGCAGACAATCAGAACCTTGATGGCATGGGTGACTGGTGCCTCCTGAGTCTGGGGAGGGGCACCAGATCACTGACTGGGGGTGTCTCTCCCAGTGGCTGATCACTGATTTCGGTGGGCGGCATCCCCCTAGGAGCCAAATCTCCAAGCCCAAAATCACCAGCAGCGAAACCAGAAGTGCACTTCTGGTTTCACGGCTGGCATTTTCAGGGGGTGCACAGCCAATCTCAGGGGGTACACATGTACCTGCATGCACCCTCTACACATTGACAATGCTTGATGGCAATGTCAAAGAACCCCTCTCTTTTACCTCCAATCTTGGCAGATTACTACTTTTCCTTTGAAAGAAGTGGAGTCCTTCATAGATCCGTTGTTTTTTTTATGGGACCAAAGATTATAAGCATTTAACTTCTGAATATACTAAGGTCCCTGACATGTTATATTTAATACACAAATAACAGGTTAATTGCACTTTAAATAGTAACCTGGCCACAAAATCAAGTCAATTTAAGGCATGACAATACAGTAAACAAGCCATAAAGTTATTCCACATATAATGTGTAACAACTTTGTGGTTCATTTGTACCACACCTTAAAGTGAACATATGGCTGGTCCATAACAAATCTCAACACTCAAATGAGTGTCAGGATCCAGGATGCAGCATCTCCATGGTCTGGTACACACTGTCCCCAACCCATTCAGACTTGTGACAGAACCAGCCCCCGGACCCTTACATGTCACCCAGACACAGATAAGGGATCTAGTGAGTCTGATGCATGGTTTTCTAACATTGCCAGCACCTGGGAAACATAGGATCAAGTAGCCTCCCCCTGATCAGGAGATCCCCAGGTACAGGGAATGTCAGAAAACTTCATGTGCATCCCAGCTACCTACATGGTTTTTAAAGGGATCAGTATAACAGGACCCCAGAATTGTGGTGATGCTCCCTGAAATGGGGTCCCCATGGTCTGGGATCTGCAGAAGTCACATGTGCTACCCACTCGGGCAGTGCACATGGTTTTTATTTACCCCTGGGCATGGAGCTCCCAAGGCTGGACTACAGTAGCCTCATCCTGGGGTCACCGTGCACCAGGACCTGTATAAACCCCTTGTGCCACTCAGCTTGACAGCACATGTGGTTTTATATGCACATGTCCCAGTGCACAGTGCCTCAGAGACTGAGCTGCAGCAGCCCAATCCCAGGGTCCTCATGCTCTGGGACCTATAAAACTATGTGCCACCCAGCCAGAAGGTTTGGTTTTTACTCATCCACAGACATGGAGATCCCAGGATCAACCCAATCCCGAGGTCATCATGTGCTGGATCCCAGGGTCCCTAGCTTTACTAAATTATCATGAGATGTGTAT
This sequence comes from Caiman crocodilus, assembly GCA_030014935.1. Lineage (NCBI taxonomy): Eukaryota > Metazoa > Chordata > Crocodylia > Alligatoridae > Caiman > Caiman crocodilus. The sequence goes on from JAGPOW010003648.1 coordinate 90,513,447, forward strand.
TAGCAATACTTTAAAACAGAACTCTTATACTTCAATTCCTTGGACAACTGGTCTCAGTTTCTAGTAGTCTTTTGTCTAACTAACAAACCAATATATACTTTGACATAAGTTTGGCAGTCCACTATTCAGCAAAGGCTCAGGAATGGAATAGCAAAGCTGTTTCATATAAGATAGATAATATAGAGAAATATTTTCCAGGGAAATATACATAGAACAAAATCCTGATTCCATGAAGACAATGGAAAAATTTCCATTCAGTAAAGTTGTGATTTCCCTAAGGTATCCATCTATAGCGGGGCGGGAAATTATTTTGGGCGGAGGGCCACTTACTCAGTTTCGGCAGGCTGTCAAGGGCCCCGCCCCCTGGTCACCATCTTGGGACCCCATCTTGGGACCAACGTCCCAGGGCCAGCACCGGTGGGGCCCAAAGCAGGGCGCAGGTTAGCAGGGGTCTGTGGAGCTGGGCTGGGCCGCACCAGCAGGGAGTGGGAGCTGGTCCAGCTCCACAGAGCCCCTGCTGGCTGGGATCCCATGCTCCTGCCACCATGCTCTGAACCCCATTGACACTGGCCCCAGGACAAAGGTGCGAGCCCCGTGTTCCTGCTGGCTCTCCGCCCACTCACTCCCAGTGCTCCCCCAGCTCTGTGGTACAGGCAGGGGACAGTGCACAGCCCCAGTCCCTGCTCACCGGCAGGGAAGAATCTGGTGCTGAGCATGGAGAAAAGCAGCCCCATGCCCTCCCCGTGGCCAGTGTTCCCTGCTGGCACTTGCAGTCCATGTGGGGCTGTCTGGAGCAGGCACAGGCAGCCCCATGCAGGCTGCAAGCGGCTACAGTGCAGGGCAAGCTAAGGGTAACTTTTCCCCATGCTCAGCACCAGCTTATAACCCGGCCTTGCTGGGCCCCACGCTGGCTCTAGGCTTGCCTGTTGGGGCTGCGTGCAGCGGCAGCAGCTGTGGCCCCCCGCTTGCCGCACCGGGTAATGCTAGCTGCTGCTATTCACCCCGAGCTCTCACGTTGGGCAGCCCACAGGCGGCAGTGGCAAACACTGCCTGGTACAGCAAGTGGGGGGGCCACAGGTGCTGACCTCACGTGCAGCCCCAACAGGCAAGCCCAGAGGCAATACGGGGCCCAGGCTGGCTGTGGGGCCGGTTTACAAAGTAGTGCTGAGCGCAAGGGGGAAAAGAAGCCCCTCGCCAGCCCTGTGCCTGGAGCCCCATGCTGTAGTCACTCACGGCCCGCATGGGGCTACCTGTGCCCACTCTGGACAGGCCCACGTGGGCTGTGAACAGCTGAAGAGCAGGATGCCAGCAAGTGAGGGGCCATTTCCCTCCACACTGGGAAGGAGTAGGGAAGAGCTAAGCGTGGGGGGAGGAAGTGGCCCCTCGCCCGCGCCGTGGCCAGTGCTCACTGCTGTAGCCACTTGCAGCCCACACAGGGCTGTCCAGAGCGGGCACCGGCAGCCCCAGGCAGACCGCGAGCAGTTGCAACATGGGACACTGGTCATGGGGCGGGCGAGGGGCCACTTTTCTACACCCCACCCTGCGCTCAGCTTTTCATAGTAGCTAGTGTCAGGAGGGACCTGAACAGATCATCTAGCCTGACCCCCTGCCACAGGCAGAAATGACTGCTGGGTTCACAAGACCCCAGACAGGTGATCGTCCAACCTCCTCTTGAATTTGCCCAAGGTAGGGGCGAGGACCACTTCCCTGGGAAGTTGGTTACAGATTTTGGCCACCCTAACTGTAAAATATTGCCTTCTGGTCTCTAAACTAAACCTATTCTCCATCAGCTTATTACCACTGTTCCTTGTCACCCCAGGTGGTGCTGGGGAGAAGAGGGCTCTGCCTATTTGCTGTTGATCTCCCCTGATGAGCTTGTAGGCAGCCACCAGGTCCCCCCTCAGCCTCCTCTTGCTGAGGCTGAACAGGTTCAGG
>JAGPOW010003648.1:90515481-90556472 GCA_030014935.1 Caiman crocodilus
TTGATCTCCCCTGATGAGCTTGTAGGCAGCCACCAGGTCCCCCCTCAGCCTCCTCTTGCTGAGGCTGAACAGGTTCAGGTCCTTCAGTCTCTCCTTGTACACCCTGTCCTGTTGCCCTCTCACCAAGCGGGTGGCCCTCCTCTGCACCCTCTCCAGGCTGGCCACATCCCTTTTGAAGTGCGGTGCTCAGTACTGGATGCAGTACTCCAACTGCAGCCTGACCAAAGTCGCAAAGAGGGCAAGTACCACCTCTCTGGACCGGTTTGAGATGCACCTTTGGATGCATAACAAGGTATGGCCGGCCTTGCTGGCTGCCGTCTGGCATTGGCGGCTCACGTTCATCTTGGAGTCGATAATGACTCTGAGATCCCTTTTCGCCTCTGTGCTTTCAAAAAGGGAACTCCCCAGCCTGTATGTATGCTGTGGATTCCTTCTCCCAAGGTGCAGCACCCTGCATTTGTCTACATTGAACCCCATCTTATTCTCATCTGCCCACTTTTGTAGTCTGTCTAAATCTAGTTGCAGCTTCTCTCTCCCTTCAAGTGTGTCCACCTTGCGCCACATCTTAGTGTCATCAGCAAAATCGGACAGCGTGCTTTCCACCCCCTTTTCCAAGTTATTGATGAAGATGTTAAACAGTGTGGGCCTGAGGACTGAGCCTTGGGATACCCCACTGCTCACTTCTTGCCAGGTTGAGTACAACCCGTTCACCACAACTCTCTGGGTGCGCCCCATCAGCCAATTTTTTACCCATCCAACTGTGCAGACCACTTTTCCCCAGGCCATTTTTCTCTGGGTTCCTCCCCTGCCCTTCCCCACCACGTTCCCCCTTACCTGAGGTTCCAGCATGGGGCAGCCACATGGTCCCAGGCCAGAAGCCCTGGCTGAGGCTTCCGGCTGGGAGGGCGGGGCTGGGTGGGCCTTGCTGTTGTGGGAGCCCACCGGGCTTCCTCTGGGTCTAAGTGACCTTGGTTCCTGTCACTTTTGACAGGAACCAAGGGCAGATAGATATTTATTATCTAATTTTTTTTAGGGGCCCTGTGGGCCAGATAGAATGGCCTCACGGGCCAGATCCAGCCCACGGGCCATATTTTGCCCACCCCGGTCTATAGCATGCCTGGGGGCATTTCATAGGCAGCAAAAAATCAGTTTAAAAAAGTACAAGTTCAAATCAAGCCTATGCTTTTAAATATAAAATTTGATTTTTTGCACAAATGCAGGAAAAACTCAAGACAATTAAGTTTTATTCTTTAATAAGTAAAAAACCCAACAAAACAAAGGGAGTTTGTAGCAATATTTTCTATATTCCAGGAACAGAATAAAATAGTTATCTCCAACATCCAGCCTACTTTAACAACATTTGAGTGGAGTAAAAGTATCATCTAGACTTCTAGCCTTTATTTTTAATTAATAACCACTGCAAAAGATTGCATTGAAAGTTGTTACTTACATGGGACCTACAATGCTGCTATATTGATAAGTTTATTGGTAATAGAGAAAAGATCTTGTACTTACGTCATTGTTAGAATATACATATATGAAAAGAAACGATAACAAATTTTTAAAGCACATATCAGTAAAATATAAAGGTTTATAGAATTTAACTGTAATATTCCCCATTAGATACTAATTTATGTATTTCATATACCTATAAGATTTTAAAACTGATGCATCTTCTTATTCCTAACATCTAGCAGCAGTGTCTTAATTTAAAATAAGTATAATAGCAACAGAATTAAAAAGTTACTAATTTCAACTGTATGTGTTCAAAGACATGATTTTATCCAAATAATCACACAGATCTTTGATATTTTAAAAAGTCAGAAAATACAAAGAGATGCAGAGATCATATAAAGCTAATATTGCATCACTGTACAGCCATACCACACAAGCATTGTGAACTTTGCTTCTGTTCATCGGAGCTGATTTTAAAACACTGTTAAAAAAAACAAAGGTATCTACATATACCAAATATACAACCATGGACTTTCAAGAAAAATAAGTGTGACTGTAGTCTGATTGACTATGTATAAAACTAGCAGTCAAAGTTTTAAATTCTAATCCTAATATAATTCTAGAAGATGCAACATTTCTAGAGCTCACTTATCTTTGTAGCACAGGAAGAAGTGGATGAGCTAGTAATACTCACCCATCTTATAAGGTTTGGGCAAAGTTTTATTAGTTTACTTTGTACGTTACGCTGAAAGTATAAAAGCCTGCTATAAATGTTCAATCTTTATTTTATTACTTCACTTTTTTTTCTGTGCAGTCTTGCAAATAACCTTGAATATATCATGCAGAAGAAAATACATGAAGAGTTCAAAAATATTCTTTTAATATTTTTATTTAATTCCTCCTTTGAATTAAAACTCTGATTGGAATATTTCGAGTAAGTGTCTTAGAAAATCCTTGCTCCCAACATTGAAATCTAGCCAGTTTATAGAAGACTGAGATTTGTCTAGTGCACCGTTTCTCAACCTCTGGGTTGCAACCCAAAAGTGGGTCACATATAATACATGAATGATTGTGACCAAACTTTAAAAATGGATTCTCCTTTAAAAGGGGTACAACGTGGCAAAGTGTTGCTTTTCCCTTGCAGCCTGGCAGAGTTCCAGCCTTCAAGGGGCTGGTTGGGGTCCCCCACACCTGACACACTGGGGCTGGAGCAGTGGGCAACAGGTCAGGAGTGAGGGGCACTGGGTCGGGACTGGCCACTGATGTTTACAAATGGGTCCTGGTACAAAAAATGTTGAGAACCACTGGTCTAGTGTGCTTAAATTTTAGTATGCAAAATAATGTTCCTACTTACGTTTCTGTGTCTGAAACTAACGATTCATTATTACACACATCATTGAAGGTATGAAGTTGATTCTATAGTTAGAAAAAAGGAAGAAAGTATAATTTAACTTTAATGTTATTTTTCATGGTAATGTGTCTACGTAAAAAAATGTCAGCAATGAAAAGAAATACATAAGGAAGCAAACACTTTGGACAGATCATTTAGCTATGAAAAATTATACCAACCAGATGTGCTCAGAACATAATTTTCTTAAATAATAATTTTCATAATATAATCCAAAATCCTCTTTTTGAAAAATTTTATCCAAGAATTAAAATTATTTCTGATTAAAACAAAATAACACAAGCAAAAATGTTAACTATTAAGTAACAGGTATCAAATTAATGTACTTGTTTAACCAAAAAATATCTTTTGAAACCTTACTTTCACTACACCAGTTTTATGTTGAATGTGCTCCACCCACTTCAAACTCAAGGCCAAGTATCTAACAAATATGTTTGTATTGGCAAGTAAATATTTATGGACAATGAAATTAAAATCATGCAAATGGGCATCTTAGCACCAATCAACTCCATTATCACAGCTCTGATTTACCTAGTGACTTTATAGCAGTCATGAAGGAACTGTTTTTTTCCCCCCACTTACTACTTTTATAACCATTATAACGCCATGAGTATATATATTTTTCTGTGCAGCCTTCCAAATGATCTTGAATATATTATGCAGAAGACGACATATGAACAGTTCAAAAATATTATTTTAATATTTTGATTTGATTCCTTCATTGAATTAAAACTCTGATTGGAATAGTTCAATTATACATGCAAAGTGTTCATAAGAGATCTCTGAATTTTTTAATATATAGCTTCACGGAAAAAAAGTTAAGAAATATCCTCTTATTATATCTATCAATCCAACTTAACAATAAGACATCTCAATAGTAAAACAGAATTTCCACAGCAAAATGCTCAGTGATTATATAAAGCTGAAATCTCATTCAGCTTATTGAGGGCTTTGAACGCAGACTCCAAAATTAAAATGGGTGATTAGTTTTTCAATGCTAACCATTCTTTTGCTATATAACAAAACAGAAATCCTACAGATGAGTTTGAAATCTTCTCAAAACCACGTTACCCTCAAAAATATCGCCAGAAGAATCTCCTTATAACCTAAATGGTTCATCTTTTTGACAAAATTAACTAAAACTGATTCAGTTAATATAGGCCAGAATACTGGCAGGGGGAGAGGGAAGGAAGGGACTAATATTCATCCAAAGACAGTAATACTCATGTGCAAGAGAGCTAGAATGAAAGGCTATGATTTGTATCAGGATAGTGCAGAAGGGTTCAGGACACTGAGTTGAGAATGGAGAAGAGGATGGGGCAGAATTAAAGTTATAACTTAAAGCTTAGCGCAGTTTCACAAATATACCCTACTGAAATTCAGAATTCTAGCACCCAGGTTTTGTAGCCAAAAATATGCTAATCTTAGTTGTGCATTCAAGATCCCAAGTATATAAATTGCCCTAATCTTTTAGGATAACTTATTTACACAGGTCCATTCAGTAGAGGTATGGTACTTCAAAAAGACAAGAAATCTCATGCTTTTCCACTCAATCATTTGACAGAGATTCTGATCAATTTCTGTACTATAATGTTATTACTACTTCGTGTACCGTTTTTAATCATTGGCCTCTTGCAGACATTACACTTAAGATGCAATCAGCCTGTTAGTCACATTTTAAATAGCAACCCAGCCACACATTCAGACAATTAATGGCACGACAAAATGAGAAAAAAGCCACAAAAAATATTCCAGAAAATGTGTGTAATATTTTTGACCCTGGTTTCCATCATGCCTTAAAATTGGCCATGGAGCAGGGTTCCCAGGATGCAGTGGGGCTTGCTTGACAGATCCCCATGTTGGCAAGCAGACAGCCATGTGATCTAGCCCTGCATGGTGCTGGACCTGACTGATTTTACAGTGCTGAGTAGAGACAAAGTCATCAGCTGGGCCAGGGGTGCCAGGTTACAGGGATTCATAGGGCTCCCCAAGACCAAGCAGATTGACTGTATTGCCGTGGGGAGCTGCAGAGCAAGGCACTTGACACATTCTGGCTACGGGAACCCTGAGGAGAGGTTTGAGTATCTCAGGGTCCCTGTCCACTGGGACTTCTAAAACCCATGAGCACAACTGAGCTGCACACAAGGTTTTCTGACCTCCCTGGGCTGTGGGTTCTGGGACTACACAGGTGCCTCAAACTGGATCCAATATAGTCCTGGGAATGGGACTGACAATCAGCTGACTACTAATCCTAGCCATGAGGACTGCACTGGAGTCTCAAACCAGCTTGTGTGGTCCCAGGGTAATTAGTTCATCGTCAGCCCCAGCTCCAACTCTCTTGAATGTGTTCATTGAAATGTGTTCAAAACTAATTTAATGTAGTTTTCAAGAACAAAGGACAAGAATAATGAACTCCAAAAATTAGATATGATTTCCCCAACAAAAGTTACAAGACAATGACATTTTAATATTTAAATGTAACTCAAGTGACAGAGCCAGTCTTCGTCACTCTTTACAAAAGACTCATTTCTAGGCTGGATAATTTTCAGACAAAGTGTCTTCTTTAAGGACCTGAAATTCAAAGTGCAGCTTAAAATAACTGGTCCTTGTCATCCTAATTACCGAGTTATTAATAGTCATATTCATAATTAAGCAAGTTCAGGAATGATGCAAAAAAACCCAAAAAACTTCATGACAAAGATTTTGCTTCCATGATACACTGGATCTTGGTGTCTGAAAAACAAGAAATCAGTGAAGAAATTAACTGAAACACTACTGATGTTTCTGTAAAATTTCAGATAAAAAAAAAAAAAATCACCTTGAGGCATATTCTGAAGTAGAAAAAAATGAAATGGTATCAGGCTGGTTTTAATGTTATAAATGATAAATTTAGTTGCAGAAATCCAGATTTCCCCTAAAAAACACTGATACAAAGAAACCATGACCAACATGTTTAAATATAAATAAGCCACAAATTCTTCTTCTTTTTACCATGATTACAATATAAAAATCTTATTAAAATTCCTGATCAAGGAAAAGGCAAAAAACTGGGAGAAAACTATTGGAAATTACAGACCAAAAGATTCTCCACTGGACTGATTTATAGTGATCTAAAACAATTATTTTTTCTTAACACAAAAGAAAAAAGTAACATCAAAATCACAAAGAAACTTGGTAACCTTTAAACAGCACAAACTTCCAAACAATAATTTGAGGCTTGTAACTTATTCCTACATATTAGGGCAGTGATTCTTAAGAGTGTGCTGAGACACTGTGGGATGCTGCAAGATCTTTTGAAGGGTGCTAAAAGGTAACAGGAGATAAGTAGATGTGAAGACATAAGTACAAGATCAGATTCTTCCCTGCCTGGCCACTGCCCCTCCTCCCAGCAATGTAAGAAGGGAAGCACTGTGGAAGCACTGTAAGAGAGAGAGAAGTTTTTGAAACTGAGTGTTGCTTACTTCACAAAAGTTACAAAGGGATACCCTGAAGTCAAACGAGAGGTGCCTCAAGTCTAAAAAGGTTGAGAAGCACTGCCTTAAGGAGCAGGCAAAAGCTTTGGATTCTTGATGGACAAAAGCAAAGCATAGATTAGGTTGTAGAAAAAAAAAAAGACCTTAATGGCAAAAAAATATGACTTCTTAAAATCAGCTAGTAATGTCTTTTTGAGACAGTAGAAATTTTGACTGCAAGGACTGTCCAGATCAGCACAACCACGCAGTACGTGGCACAGCAGACATGTCTGTGACACCACATACTGCACACATTCAGCTGTTCTCCACACTGCAAGGTAGCAGCACTGGGGTGGGGAGAGGATGGGGTGGGGCTGTTGATTCCTGGATATCCAGAGGTCAAACTATCTCGCACAAAAAAAATCACAAAGTGGCACATATGGTGGCAGTGCACACCGTTCAAAACTGGAGCCTAGCCAGTCGGAGCCGTGCTCTGGCTGTCGGTCAGGCTCCAAGCAGCAGGATCAGTGCTGCTGCAGCCCCAGAAGGCCCCCAGGGCCCCCAGTACATCTGCTGGAGCCAGCCCAGTGCTGGTCCCAGCCTCCTCTACCCCACACATGGTAACCTGCCGTATGCCAGAAGGCACATGGCACAGACATTCCCTAGGGACAACCAGCAGCAGCACAAGGTGTCCTGCAGCTAGTCATCTCCAAGGAACGAAATGCCCATGCTTGTGTGGATGCAACTAAGGATAAGCAAAGATCCATCTTTCAAAGCCTCACACTCTTTAATGTTGAATATCCTGTAAGATAGCATTGACTTGTGATATTTCAAGGATGGAATTTCCATGCACTTTTTAATACCAATCTTTAAATGAAAGACTTTAGAAAATCTCATCAAATTGCATTAACTACTTAGTTTAAAGAGTAGACGTCCAAAAGAGTAGGCTTTGGAGAGTGGAGTAGGATATTATGGGCAAAGTAAAACACTCAGGAAAGGAAACAATTTTTCAGTCATATGCATCCTTTTCAAATGTTAAGGCAGAATGCAGAAATGGAGCTGAATATGTACTGGATACGAAAGTAAAATTAAGAGTTTGAGAAACATGGGACTTCATAGGAATAGATTTTGATATCAAGCTGAATATATCAAATTGAAAATATGAACAGAGAAAAAACTAGAAACTGGTCACCTGATTTTACCTGAAAAGAGACAGGTATGTGGAAACAAAAAGAACTGACAGACAAAGCTACATTTCTCTCGATCTTGAGAGTCTTTTTTGCAAGGAAGCAGAAAGATTCTAAATACCAAACACCAAGACTTCTGTAAATTTGCTGTTCAGATCTGTATCCCAGTGTATCTGCCAATAATCGAAGTAACTTTTGCTTGAACCTGACAAATAAAAGTGAATCCCCAGCCAAGACATACAAATTAAATACAATAAATGTTACTGGAATATGAAAGTATATGGGTAAAAAAAAGAGGGGGGTCTCTTCCAAAAGGAAGCACTATAAAATAAAAAAAGTCAACCAAAAAAAGTAACAGGAGAACTTTCTGCAAATCAATTCCTATGCTTGGTCTGTCTAGAATTTAAAAAAAAAGAGACTATTAAATAGATTGACAGTTTTGGAGCAGATAGAGCTTATTCACAAACGAAAACTACAGAAGTGGATACAAAGAGGTTTGACTCATTCTGAAGGATCAACTATTTACCTTAAACTATAAACCATATGATTTTGCTTTATATAATGCTTGTGTAATTAAAAACCTGCTTTTTCACTAAGTCACTAATTCAGCTATTATGCCACAACTGAACTAAGTTATGAATACTTTACACGCATATTTTACACGGACTAAAATTTGCAAACACTAAATGCATAACCTGAGGCATTCTTATTTTGAGATGGCAATTTTTTTTTTAATGTTAAAGCAAAGGAAAAAGATGACAGAATACACAAAATAAACGAAATACTTACAGACCATATCTTAAGCAGCTATGAAACATTTCTTGCTGTAACTCATTATCTATTGAATTAATTTGGCACTTGACTGTTTTAAGATCAAGTGACCACTCTTCTCTATTTTTCCCCACAGTTTGAACAGTTAATTTATAAGAGAGCCCAGTTTTTCCCCCTAACTAAATCATACCTAAAATAATACCTCAGATATTAAGAGATAAATATAACAGTATATATTTATGGATACAAAACAGACTACATACCACTTAATTTAAACAAAAATCTGATTTATCCTTCCACAGATGTGAAGATGTATTAAGTCTTCTGAACATTGCTCAGTGAAACTTTCAGAGCCCTTCTCACCAAATGTTAATTAAATGCAACCAAATATTTTTAAAAAACAAATATTAAATATATTAAAATGCTGTCAATTAATTTCTTCCATACGTTTAGTTTCTCTACAGTTTGTTTTTAAATTTCCAACTGGATAAATAAAATTATATTAAAAAGTATCCCTACAATCACATAAATGCAAAGCTGAATTGACAACATCCTAAGCCCTGCAGACTTATCATTAAAGCAACACTAATGGACTGTGGTTGTTTAACAGAGATTGTACTTTATATAGTGCATAACCTCTACTATAAATTAACCACATTCCTTGCTTAAGGAAGATTTTAATAATCCAATTTAAAATATGTGCAGTTTGGTTCAAAATCACCATTTTTACATTATTTTCAAGTACATCTAAATATTAATTATAATACTGAAAATGTGGATATATAATAACTAAAATAAGATTTAAATGGTCTAGTATCAATAGCAAATGGAGCTCTAACGTTGTTTAACCAACATGTGTGGGCAGCGCCATATCATACCCAGAAAACACATTCACAAGTTTTAAGTGGAATATACTCATTTAACATGATTCTGTAGCAGAGTTTGGCCCACCCATGTTAGCTGATGAAACCGTGCATAGTTAAATACCAGGCTAAATGTGGCTGCAAGACCTACAGAGGTGGACCAGAGCTTCAAAGTAGCAATCAACTTGATTGAGCTTGCGTTATCCACGGTCTTTTCACTATACATGAATGTTTAAATTACCACCAATTAAAAAATGATAAACAGTCACCACTGACTTTTCTACAAGCACCACCATCCTAAAGTACTGGATGTGCAGGAAATATGAACAGAGGCAAGATGTGGAAAGTACTCCCATTTGTGCAATATTCATAAAAATCTTCTGTCAAAAAACTAGGTTTATATTGGGTTTGGTTTTGTTTTAAACTGTCTAAGATGCAGGACACAGACTGTTGAAAATAACTACAGGTTTCCCTCGCTTTATGTGGGTTCTGTATGTGCAAATTTACTCTTATGCGATGACCTTTTTTATACCAAAAATTTGTTATATGTGAGGTAAATTCACTCTTATGCGACTGGTGTGGTGGAAACCCGCAGTCAGCTGCTTTGTGTGGTGCGTTGTGTGAGTGACACGCACCGGAACATAGTCTCCTGTGTGGATCTGTGCTCCTCGCTCATTGTCTGCAACACGTGTTCTGTTGTTGCTATCCCCATTATGATTTACCACCGCCCTGTGCTTGTGTGTACTGTCTGCTGTTGCTGAGTACCAAAATTGCCTTGTAAAAGCGACAGAAATGAACCTGGGGATCAGTACAGTTGAGGTCTTGGAATGTATCCTTATTTGTTACCTTGTAAAGTGGGCTCCTTTTCTGCAAATTCAAATTGTGCACCATTTTCCAGGAACACATGTACAGCATAAAGTGAGGGAAAGCTGTAATCCAAATAGTATGAACAGATGTCTTTAAAGTTCAGTTAAACGAAAGAGTTAAAAACCAGGGCGGGGGGATTTGATGTTATCAAGTGGACATGTTATTTAAACAACCTTATTCTGACCCCGCACCACAATATATATTATACTAGTGAACTGGCTGTCAAGAATGACAGGGGAGGGGACAAGGGGGAAGGAAGGGAGCTTGCTAACCCTACCCCTCCCCGCACCTCACCATCACCGCCTCCCAGGATTGGGGAGGGGAAGGGGGCAGCTTGCTTCTCTGTTCCCCCTCGCCAGCACCCCACACTGCCGCTACTGCCTCCAAGGAGCAGGGCTCCATCCCCTCTGTCCCTGCTGCTATGGTGGCACTCCACCACACTGCTGCTACCTCCTGTCTGTAAGGCTCTTGGTGTACTCTGAGTGGTTGTTTCAGTAACCAATCGGAGTACTCGAAGAGTGTTACGGAGACAGACAGACAAAGCCCTTTATTGTATTAGAAAAAAAGGTCAGATGCACTGTTATTAAACTACCATCTCCCCTGCCCTTATCATTATTTCCTAACTGAACCTTTACTGTAGCAGGAACTATATTCTTACCAAAGCTGAAGATACATGGGAAATTAGATAAATACTGATAAAGAAGAAGAAAGCAGTATAACAGCAAACTGGGTTTCCACTGCAGAAGACGTTGTAGTAACATATAGTAACATTTTCTTGCCAAGAGTTTGATTTTCTCCAAATAGGAGCATACTACAAACAACAGACATATCAGAACCATAAGTGGCAAGCAGATTATTAATATGCTGTGAAGAAGATACTCTGCTTCAGATCAGTTTGAACAGCATTTTCCAAGGTCTTTTTCCGATGAAAATGAATGTATTGTCACCACATGCTCCAGTTGTTGGAATGACAGGTCTACAAAGTAGTTTATCAAACAAGGCTCTTTGTATGTGTGAGACCAGTTTCACAAGAATTAAATGAAATGTCTTACTTGCAAGTGGTAGTTTTTAATATTTTCTGGAAATACAGATTTAAAAGTGCTATCCAAAGTCATTAGCATTTACTATATGACATTTTTGGGGGCCATATATTATTACTTTAATTTCTACTTTTTTAGAATGCAAAACTTTTAACCTTTCTTCCAAGTACTGGTATTAAGCAATTTAATCTGTTTAACTCAGATACATATTGAATGCCATAAGAATGCTCTCTGAGCAAGTGGACTGCTCTGTACAAGATGATTACAATAAAGAGGAATATATTTATAGCGAACTCAGATATTGGAAAATTTAAAAAAAAAACCAGACCAATGGGCTTTATAAACTACGAATACAGCCACAGAGAAGGAGCTACAGGGAAGGACACAAATATGACTGTTACAGTTCCATTTTGTAAAGTAAAAGGATCAATGAGAGTGTTAGGGTCAAATCTATTGCAAAATAAAGCCATACCTTAATGAGCTCTCTGAACACATTTTATTATAGTTTAGAGGAAACCTGATAAGCATACAACTAACAAATTACAATTAACATTTTAATCCATCTGCTTATTTCTCTCCTGCAACTGTTTCTAAGAAGGTTATCCTATCTTCTTGTTACTATTTGAAGAAAAATAATAATGTGTAAATGAAAAGAGGGATTATTTTTTCCTAAAAAGAGAGTTTTAGATTTAAAAAAATTCTTACTGTTATTTGGCTCAGTCCAGCCAACCTCATTGTTAGAGTTGGAGACATAAAGTATTTAAATGCAAGATCAAGACTTTCTTTATCAAAACATAAGGCTGTATCCAACGGCTCTTTAACTGTGCTCCACATTAAATCTGCCATGTTCCGGGCTGCACTTTGCCGCAACTCCTGGTCTGACAGTTTACATAAATACCTAAAAGAAAAAAAAAAGTGACAAAATTTAAATAGAATATGGTCAAATAGTCTTTCTGCTAGAAACTTTATTAATTCAAATATATATTTCTCTATTGTAACAGTATGAAGCCTAAAAATGCTTTATATTAATATAACATAATGATTATAGGCAATCTATAACTTAGTATAAATGCATAAAAATAAGAGGAAAAAAGAGAACTGTAATTTTGATCACATTAATAAAGTATTATTATAAATGTAAATCTCCAACTTTCTTTGAATATATCTCCACAAGAACTTGTCCCAAAAGCAATGTAGGACTCTTAAGTAATACACCTGGAAAGCCCAACCTTGACCTGGGGTTTGTAGAAGCTCTTTCTCTCTCCCCCCAATAAGTGCATCATGCCAGTTTGCTCATTCTATACAAGCCTGGAGGTATCTGGTTGTACTCAGCAATTAAAATATATGATAAATAGCCTCCTGGGGTATCCAGGAGTCCTGCAGGTTCGATGACGCAACTCTATAAAAGTGACATCCATGTTCTAATCTTAACCTGGTCTTCTCCAAGGGCACCTTTACACGTGCTCCAAAAGGGGAGGAGAAAGGGAGGGTGCTTTAATCAGAGCAGCTCCATGTTAATACACAAGACAAAGGAGGCTGCTGGAGCACAGCAATTGTCACACTCCAGCAGACTCAATTGAGCCTGTTCTCACACGCTGGAATTCCAGCGCGTCAGAGCAGCTTTGGCGCTTATGTATAAGCATCCCATGTAACTATGCCTCCATTTGTAGTCTCAACTATACCAGAGAAAACCATGTTTATGCAATTAAGTTTTGACCTAGTTACAGCAAACATACCACCAACTGCTGAAGCTTCCTTAGCCTGACGAAGGGTTTTTGAACCCGAAATCTTGCTTAATAACTATTCTCCAACCATTTGGGTTGGTCTAATAAGAAACAGCAAATTCACCCAAGGAACCTTGTCTACCTGCATCCACGTGGAAGCATTTTTCCCAGCACAGCTGAACATCAACTGCGTTTGCTCAGTCACATCTTCCATGTTATATCAGTGTGTATTCAGTTCAGTTTAGAATATATCTATCTGTTCAGTAATCTTCTGCAGCAGCAAAAGCAATCTGGATTTTTTCAAGATGAACCACTATTACCAAGGATTATTGGAAATCTTACATGAAAACCAAAATTAATGAAGAATTTAAAACTAGCTTACTATTTCCTGATAATTTAGTTAAAAACACCAAAGTATACCTAGTGCAGAAGTCTGAAAATGTAAAAAAACCCCATGTCGTGCACTGAGATGTTCAACAGAGAACTTAGTTCTGCTTTCTCACATCAAGAAATTGCTAGATCTAATCAAAGCAAAGTTATGAACAGATGTCTGATTTGACCTGGAACTGACTGTGAACTTGACCCAGTTCAAAACAGGAGCAGCACAATTATTTACACATCGCCCTTCTAAACTGCATTGCTGTTCCAACACCAGAAGGTGTTCAGTGAGAGTTTACAGCCTGACCAGCTTGTCCCTAAAAGGAACTGCAATAACTGTACAGATGTACAACAGAATGCTCTAGGAAAAAGTGTTACTACATATTATCAGCCATACAGAGGACTTGAAGCAGGACAGTAGGTGTGTACATCTTAGATGTCATATACATTATGGTTTGAAGGGACACCAGAAGACCAAGTCTAGCCTCCTGCTCCAAGGGCAGGAAGTCAGCTAGGGTCAAAGGATCCCAGCAAGATAAGTGTCCAAACATATCTTAAAAGAGTCCAGAGCAGGTGCTTGTACCACCTCTGGGGGTATCTACTCCAGGCCTTGAGGGCTCAGACAGTTTTTCCTTATGTCCAGCCTAAAACAGTCTTGGAATAGTTTGTGATCATTGGGACCTTGTCATCCCCTGGGGCACTCTGGTGAACAGATGTTCCCCCAGATCCTGATGCACACCCCTAATATACTTATAGGCTACCACTAGGTCACCCCCGAGCCTGCACTCTTCCAGGCTGAAAAGTCCCATGGATCTCAGGCTCTCTTCATAAGGCCTAGTCTCCTGTCCTCTGATCATGTGTGGCTCTCCTCTGGACTCTCTCAAGCTTCTCCACATCCTTCTTGAATTCTGGAGCCCAGAATTGGATGCAGTACTCCAGCTGCAAGCAGCACCAAGGCCAAGTACAGCAGGAGCATGACATCCTGAGATTTACTTGAGAAGCACCTACGGATGTAAGCCAGAATTTTGTTTGCTTTATCAGTTGCAATATCACATTGGTGGCTCATGTTCATCTTGTGATCAATCATGACCCTCAGGCCTTTTTTGGCTGTGGTGCTAGCAAGCATAGCACTGCTGAGCCTATAAGCATGCTGCAGGTTCCCTCCCCCACACCATGTGGAGCACCTTGCATTTATCTGTATTGAATATCATCAAGTTTATATCCGCCCACTTTCTAAGCCCATCCAGGTGAGCCTGGATCACCAGCATATCCTCTGTTGTGAACACTCTACCCCAAAATTTAGTGTCACTGGTGAACTTGGCCAGTTCACTTCTGATACCAGAAAACCTGTCTGAACCTCGGACACAAGGCTTTCTTTCATGACAAATGCAACATCTATTTACAGCCCAAAACAATCATGGCTAGTACTGGTCAGACTCACGCGGAGTATACTAATATAGTTACGAACTACATCTTGATCACCTGCCATCATGGTTCAGTGGCAGAATCCTTATCAGGAAGACCTGGGTTCAATTCTTGTATGTGCACAAACCTACAGCCACTGAGGCACTAAATATCCAGACCTGGTCTGGCTTTTGGATTCTTCCTAAACAAGAGGGATGCAAGGTTTGAGCACCTTCCACTCCATACTCTTGGCTAGGCATGTATCAAAGGTCCTGGTGACTTCTCATGTCTACATCATGATCCAGAAGGATTGATGGTTACCTACTACTACATCTTAATCATATGGTACATGGAAAAGATCAATGTTTGGAGGCAACCAAACTTGCCCCTAAACCAGAGGTACTCAACCTCTGGCCCATGGCACCATGTTATCCAGCCCAAAAAGTTGGCAACTGAAAGGTAATGCTATGGCTGCCCTGCTGCCAAATCCCTGGACCCACAGGGATCCCCAAGTCCTGCGTGCTGAATTCAGTGCCTGAACCCAGCAGGAGGGGGCAAAGCTGGTCCCCAGGGGCCAGAACGGGTACCAGACCCCCAGAACCCAATCCTGACATATGGGGGAGGGATGGGGTACTGCCAAGTCCCCAGGATCCAGGTCTGGAGAAGGGGGTGGGAGGAAGTGGTGCCAAGCACATTGCATGAGGCAGGGAGGGGGCACTGCCAAGGCCTCAGGACCCAGTCTGGCCTGTAGGTGGCCCCTATGTCACTCACCTGGCCCATAGGGTCAAAAGCTTGAGCACCACTGCTCCAAGCAGTTCGAAAGCTGTAATGTTAATGGTATCCACAATGTTATCAACATTAGTATTCAACTATTAGGCTCCAACATTACATTTTAAAATTTAAATCCATCTGTGGCTAAACTATATTCTAACTAGGCTTAGCTCAGGCAAAAAAGTTAAATATCCACTCACTTGCCAATTAAGATTGGATCTCACATGAAAACTGGACAGAAGGTGTAACTGGCCACAAGAGCAGCTACACCATGGTTAACTACATTTGTGCTCCAATTTTTCACCTTCAGATAATGGCTCTCAACATCAGCCAGACCAGAAGGCAAAGATACCGACATGATTCACATTTGCTTTTACCTTGCCCTTGTTGGGTGAAAATGCCTGAAAGTAAACCTATTTTACTGCTTTACTGCACTGCCAAATCAGCACAAAGACTGGTGCAAATTGTGAGAAGGATAAGAAACATTTTTCTTTGATGTGACAAAGATAAAAAACTTTGATTAAGCAAGAGAAGAGCTCATATATGGTCCAAAGAACCAACTGTGTAATGATGGAAACAGAAGGCCTCCATGTACACAAGTCTGGAAAACAGACAAGGATCAGGAAACTGAAGCTCCTCTGTTACCATTTACCAACAAAAGAAAAAAATGAAAGGACTTACTTTTTGTGCTTTTTTTTTAGTGTAAGTTCAGCAGCATACAGGCTCTTTAGATACTTGGCTCTTTCATCCTAAGACATGAGATAAGCTGCCTGTGCTACAAAATGCAACTATTGGAATACAATTATCAGCAATGTAAGATGACTACAATTTTTTCTTAACTATTCTTACAGCTATACTGTGTCCAACTCTGGACCCATTAACAAGCCTGCTCTCACTCAGACAAACTTCACACTGAAGGTCAGGTTTTATTTGTTTTGTGGGGAATTAAAAACATTCAGAAACATTAAAATTATTTGCATGAAGGTTTACTGTGCTTGTTTATGTATGATAACAGATAGCAATAGATGCACCTATATTACAAGCACAGAAAGAAGGCCAGTATTGTGATTCTTCTGGATATCAGGCCCTTCTTTAAGATCTTGTACACACTAGAAAGATTTGCCATTTTAACCATGCTGGTTTGTTAGAGGCGGCAAAACTGTCTAGCTTGGATGCAGTGGTTCCAGCATAAAACATTTTACCTCTAAAATGTGTAGGTAAAGGCACAATGGGATGTAATATACAATCACCACAATTGCACCTCCTGCCATGCCATACATGCATGGCAGAAGACAATTGGGAGATCACACATTAGATCTCATCACGTCTTATTGCTGGTGCAATGGGAACCCAATCCCAGGCTCTCCTGTACCAGCAAAAAGCAAGCTCCTTCAGCTGGGAGCCCCCTCAGCTGATGGGTTCCCAGCCATGGGGACGCCTCACACAGCCCTGCAGCTGAAAGACAGACTATGGCAATTTCCCAAGCCCAGGTGGTGAAACCCCCAGGGCTGTGAGATCACTTCTGTTGCCATGTTCCAGCACCAGGGGTATGTGAAGCCCCCTGGGCTGGGAGATGCAGCTGCCACAATCTCCCAGCCTTGAGGGTGTGTGAAACCTCCGGGAATGGGAGATTACAACAGCTGTGATCTCCTAGCTTCAGGAGACTCATGCACCCCTGAGGCTGAGAGATTGCAGCCACAACCAGTGGCGCCCGGGACCCAGCACTAGGATGTACACTGAGGAAACCCAACTGAGAGACTCCCAGCCCCAGCTGAGCATAGTGCACCCCTGGCTGGGAGCCCCTTCAGCTGATAGAGTTTCTACCCACAAGGGAGTTCCTGGTACAAGTGTAAATTAAAACTCAATAGCAACTAGTTATAAAGTTAGTACACATATTCAAGGTCTAACTTCATAGCTGCTTGGGGCTTTTTATGCAGTGACAGATATTTTGCACATGTAGCTGGTCAAGATAATTGTGCAATACCTGTAACCTGTAGGGGGGGCCTTGCCAATACAAACTTAGGCAAGGTCTCTACTTGGAAGATTTTGCTCATATAGTTAACATCAATATACTAGACCATGTCTACAAAATTATACTGGAATGACTTATTTCAGCAAGAGCACATTTATGGTGCCTAAGGAATAAAAGCTATACAAGAAAATGGGAGTTTTTTGCAGTTATGGCAACAAACCTTTTCTAGTTTTCACCTGGCCCCAGTGATGATGCAGCAACTATCACACAAAAATCAAAGCTTACTGCATAGCAAACCAACAAAGCTTTGCCAGGGGACATTTAGAATACAGACCTATCCTGGCCTTATTTCAGTTGGGGAAGAGAAAGAAGACACCTTTATACCAGTGCACTGGATTCACATTTATGGCTTATACATGTCAGGGCTTTACAACTACTTTGATAAAAAAATACTAACATGTCATAACCAAAAGAGTTATAATATGTATAACCCTCTTAGAGTAGAGTAGAGCAGCCCTGAACTTGCTGCTTGCCTTGAAGCTGTGAAATGACATTTCTGGGATTTTATGGCTTGCAAGTGCAAGAAGGCTCCTGTCTAGATCAGATGGCTGGACAAAATACATGAAAATGCAGTTAACAGTTCCTGTTTATACCAATTCCTACCCACATATATATGCGAAGGACTCAATTTATTTGGCTAATTAGCTTTACAGTGATGGCCAAGTATAGAAAGTGCTTGTTACACAATTACAAATATACAGTAAAAGTTCGGTTCTTTATTTCCCTGAAGAGATGAGGGTTTAGAAACTAGCTGGTGGATACACAGGCACAGCAAGCAGCTGCACGGGACTGCTGGGCTGTTCCAGCTGTTTGTTAGAGCTTTTAATTCAAAGGGCATTTCTACTCCAATCAGCTGCCTAGGACCCCGAATGAGCTCCAGCTGAGTAGAGAAGCAATATTGTATCAAATAAAAGCCATAGCCATCAACTGAGCAGCACACCCTCAATTTGGCAACCAGCTGCAAATTAAATGGATAACAAACCATTTGGATATAAAAAAAAATACAAGTTCTACTGTATTACCCAGGTCTTAAATCACTGACTATAGCTCTCAGCAGTCACTGCCAAAAGCATGACTGCAGTCTGGATAATATTTGATCTCCTGCAAACTAGAAATACGGAAAACCAGGAGTTAGAGTTGCTTTAGCAGCTCTAGATTCAGAACTTGAGATCACTGTGTATTCACCCTTTTGTCTTAAGCTTATATTAAATGCTGCATTGGAATTCAGATAAATAAAATCACCTTCAAACTGTTTTTGTAACTCTGTTGCAAATCTTTTGTAATCTTTGTATTAAGGATACCAAAATAAATAAAACTGTATTACAAATGAACTCTAAAATGAAACTATGCAATAATACTGGATACAAAATTAAAAAACGCTCTTCCTGGACTTGAACCTGCTACCACTATAATCAAAAGGAGGTGGGAATTTGACCATAATTAATCAGACATCTTCAACTCTGAATGCTGAAATGTTAACAGATTGAGAAAAAGGTCCAGCTTTCAGAAATTTATAAAACATGTTAAAATGTTGTTATATCAAAAACAAAACACTAAATTTAAAACGTACCTGATAACATAGGTCCTAAAAGGTATAATGTGTTGCATGACAGCAGGGATGTGTAGCCATATTCTGATCTATAAAACACATTAAAAACATACACAATTTTACTTGTATGCATTCACTGAGAATAATTAAAATAAAAAATTAGTTAAGTTTCACTATGCAAATATTTACCTTAAAAACAAAAGAGATTCTTGCAGCTGGGTTTTGAATTTTGTAATTCCAATCAGTTTTTAAAATTTTCAAAGCTCTAAGTGGAAACAAGTTTCTATGGCTAATAAAATTAACTAGGTCTAGAGCAGTATCGTAGTTCTCCCAATTAACAAGAAAAAAATAAAGTAAAGATTTATGTAAACGAATAACATGTCATTCTCACTGCCTTTAAGGTCTGAATTGTCCTTCTTCTTCCGGTTCTTCAGATAAATGCCTTTTATAACCCATACTTTTCCTTCTATTTGCAATATATATTTTTTATTTTCTAAACAGTGTGTGAGAGAAGGGTCTCTTCCTTTTTGTTCCCAGTGAACCTCCATGACCAACAAAGCATATTTATATAAACTTTAGTGGAAGTTTTGCTCCCAATGGCTCATCCACAACAATAATTGTGATTTCATAATCTGTGAAATCACTACTTTTCCCAGTTAATTTCAGCTGTAAATTAAATGTAAAACCATCATGTTCTCACATAAACATCTACCATGCTATCTAATCATGACTGAATGAGCACATCCTGATCAAGTTATTTAATACTGCCTCTACAGAGAGGGCTGCCCAGACGATACACACAAGAAGAATACAGGGTGATGCTTTCTAGATGTTTTATTGCAAAAAGATCTGTAAGGAAAGAGGACTTCCCCTAATCATACAAGAAGTTACAAGTCCCATTCAGACTGCAAAAAACAGCATGCAAACCCTATTACAGGACAACAAACAATTTGCCAAACTGAGATTTCCAGCAGGGATGAAACATTATTAGCTGTCACTAGTCCTAACACCTTTACCCGTGTGCAGACACAAACCCTGCCAGAGACGCAGCTAAAAACTCCCATATGGATCTGGCCTCCATGCTTGTTCTTTTATAGAAAAGTTTCATTTATGTAACTATCACACAAATCATAATTTTAAAGTAAATATTTCTTAGAGCTCTGAGAAATCCTAAAGAATAGAATATGCCAAGTTATTATTCTTGCTGGAAAAGACCACTGCTGGTTGTTTTGATGCAGGTTAGTACTACCTAGTTTGGAGTGATGATATTTAATGAACTTAGTAAAATTAAGGAGGAATTCAGATACTTATGTCAATTTTGGACAAACATTTTCGGCTTCAGTTTTCCAATGAAACTATCACTAGTCAGTAACAGTACTAGCCTATCCTGGAAAAAAAACCTGACAAATTTTCCCCTGGCCAAAAAAGAACTCATTTCTTCCTGAGTCTAGTGGTAGTTTCAAAAGAAACAGTGTGCCAAATATAAAAAGCATAACTAAAAGGAATGTCTTGGAAGCAAGAATTAAGTAATATTTGGAAAAGCAATGACAAGGATGATATAAAAATTATATGGCCTGAATACAATGTTATTTTTATCTGTAATTTTTTTTTCATGTCTAAGTATGAAACATGAAAAGCAAATAAAGATCTTCACAGATTAATCGGTGTTCTTATAATATCAACATAGCAATATTTTAATGTTCTATTGTTCAAACAAGGATTTGTTTTTAAATTTTACCTTGTGACTGCATGCATTTTATGAGTATATCCATAAACAATAAATAACTATTTTTAACTATTTCTCACCATTTTTTTACCTTTACTGTAAAACTGAAGACTGAAAAAGATAATTATTTAAATTAAATCCTTGCTTGAACAGAGATGTACACATTATCAGACTAAGGCAGCTACACTGTCCCATTTGAAGGACCTGGCGCACAAAGCAGCAGTAACTGAGCAGATGTGCTTTATAGGAGTAATTTTGAGCGCACCTTGGAGGAAGTGTTGACATGTACTATAACCTTAGTTACTTGTCTCCAACTGCCTTCATTTATTCTAGTCAATGAAGCCTACTGTTGAAAACCTTTGCTGCCAGAGCCTCATATTGTTAGTTTTTTAATGAACATCAGTTATGAGTATATTTACTTTTTAGAAAAACTCCCCTGTTTACATGGCAATGATAGAGCTTATGTACCTTATGAAGTCTATGTTATAATTCTTTGTGTTTTCCATACAAAGGGGCAAACAGAAACACTTAAGAATTCAAGAAGAGGTATATTTTAATTGCTTTAGCATGGGGGAAGGGTACAGAAGGATTATGCACATATAGTCTTGTGTTTATTACCTTGACATTTTCACAAAAAATACGGTCATAATTCTGAAGTAACTCTAAAATTTGGAAGCATCATATTTTGTTACACATTAAAGAGTAGCACTGACCAAAATCTTTATTATAATGGGAAGCTTAGGCCACAATTGATTGAGTACACTTCTGGTCTCTCCATATGCTGATCTTTTTTTTTTTCAGAAAAGCATTACCGAAACCACAGATAATACAACAGCTAAACAGGCCGCAAAGTCTGAGCAACCTACCCTCCTCAAGGACTTTAAATTAAATCCCCAAATCAGTGTTTACAAATCTTTACAATTATAGCTAGGCAACTGCCCTTCATAAGAGCTCCTACTACTGTGAAAATAGATTGAAGTGACACATTAGTTCCTAGTTTACACACAAAGTACTTGATAATAGCTGATATTGCTGAATTGCTCAGTAAGTTCTCATTAACATGGTCACTCATAAATCTTCCATTAATCTCTATGAAGCCCTTAAACCAGGATGAAGGGGAGAAAGAGTCATGCAGTTCTTATATTAGTTGAGTACCATTTTCTCCACAAGAATTAAGATAAAATTAAGAAAAATGACAGCTCCAATGGTAAAAACATATTCTTGTTTTTAGCAAAAGTCAAGTTCCATTTAATGAACAATTAAAATATGCATTTTGTACCAGAAGAGAAAAACTGGGAAAAATGAATCAGACATTTTAAACTTGTGTTGTAGCTGAGTGAAAAAATGCATTTCAGGAAATTTGTGTCAACAAGACAATTATCTATCCCATTAGATTTAAGAAAAGCTGCTATATTTTAAAGAGTAGTAGCATTACTGTCCATAGGAAATAGAGACACACCAAATGTTTTGTTATAATTGGCTGCTTAGTTCTATATATAGAAACACAATTCCACATACTGTAGTGAACCAATGTATTTTTATACATATACATATATATATATAAAATAACGCATATCAAAATATACATGCATTCATCTGCAGCTGTGCAAAACCTAGACATATCTATGATTGCAATGCCTATGTAACAAACAAATTAAAAAGTATAGATGAGCTGCAATTGGTGCTATACTGGTAAAAGTAGAAGAAAGATGTTTTAAGACCACCATCGTATTGTTAGTTATGGGGTTAAATCTCAAACAGCATGGTCAGCTATCACCTAGCATACATCCCAATCCTGATGGTAACCCAGGTTAATCTGGGGATCTAGTGCAGCCTAAGAGCTGTTCTAAATTACGCTAGCTAGAAAAATTCCCTAATGATAACTCCAACAGCCCAACACTGCAGAAGCTCAGGACACTCCAGCCATACCCCACCTGTCTCTAGTTCACCCCAACTAAAATGCCCCCCAAAAGGCAAGACGAGAAGCAGGCAATAAAGACATTTCATAAATGCTAGACTGACTTCAACCAGCAATTCTTCTATACAGCATAATCCTGAGCTACCCATTTACTACAATTTCCCAGCTTCTCTATGGTAGCAAGGGGGCAAAGTGTAGGCACAGTGGTAGAAAAGGAGGAACTGACCCCAAATATTAATACTGGTATCAAATCACAGCCAGTGTGTGAAACTCAACTTCACAATCATAACAAAAACTGCACAGTAGTGGTTTCTCAAAGGGTCCCTTTATCATCTGTTCTAAGTGAAGCTCTCCCCATTTCCAAACAAGCCTAAAGTATGACGGTAAACTGCCTCAAAGTTTCATCTACTTTTGCCACAAATGCATATGGCATAAAGTAAGGCAGCAGGGAATCCAGGGGAAGGGAAATCCACAGCTCCCAGGCACAGGCCTCCTAGGAAATAAGTAAGTGAATAAAGCTCAAAGCTTTAAAAGGTTGCCATGACACATTGTACACTGAGGAATCCTTTTTGGAAGGCTGCCCAAGCCGGCAGTAACCAGGGAATACCCTTTCAGGCTGATTCCACTGCAAGTGTAATGACTAGGAACAAACAAAGAGAAGACCAAGACAGCTCGGTGCTTCCAGAAAATGATGCTGCTGCCAGACAGGCCAATGTTCACACTCCCCTCCCCAAGTAGGGGAAAATGTTACAATGGAAACTTCATAGAGTTTCTCTGCATCTAAGACCCTGTCTGCAGATTTTTGCATTTTCTACATTATATTTGTTGTATTGCAGTTAGTTAATAAATCAGGACAATACTTACATTAGATACTACCGTGATAAATGCATGAGCTATAAGAAACGGCAAAGTTTCAGGGGTTCCATATTCAAAACAATCCTTCATGAGGGAAAGGCCATTTTTTCCACAAAAGAGACAAACGTAACGAAGCAAGTGCAATGGTACTTCTACATCCTATAGAAGAAAATAAAAGTTTTAAAGATAAATTATTGTTCAGAAACAGAAGTATTCCATACAGCGTCAGAAACAATGACCACTCCAGTGGTGACTATTAATGTTACAAACATACATAACACTAAAATGATTTTACAATCACAAAAATATATTAATTTTCTTAGAATGGGAAATAAACGAGACTTACATTCATATCACAGAACGCCCCTAATATATTGCTTTCTTGAGCAGAAATATCCTGGTTCAAAAAATAAAAATAAAAAAAGAGAGAGAGAGAGAAATACAATTAGCTAAAAGCAGAAATAGAAACACTTTGGAAGAAAAGAAAAACAAAAATAAAAAACCCAGGTGACACTGCAGAAAACTTATTTATAGAATTCCAACAGTTTAGCTTCGCCCAATTTTAAACAAAATATTGATTTTCCAATTACAAGTTATCAATTTACACATATGTATTTTTATACCAAGGACAATATTCTAGTCTTAAAAGGATGTTTCTTTTTTTTTCTTGGGGAGTGCTATATCAAACCAGTGAAAAGGTAATGTAGCCAAATATCTGGACTACCCTAAGAAACTAAACAGATTACTCTATAATCCTATACTTATTGAGTATTCAAAAGCTAAAAAGTAAACTGGAACCACTAAACTTTTCATGTATATCTACGCAAATTCCTATTCTACTCCTCAACTATTCCTATACAAATAACTAACTGCCTGCTTCTAGAACAAATATCTGGTATCCTAAAAGGGAGCTACTCAATTAAAAAAATAATGATAGAAATGTACTTCCTAAGCATTTTTGTTACACCAACAGTTAAGGATTAATACAGCCAAGGAAAAAAAATAGCACCTTTTTTCTAGTATATTTAAAAGCATTCGGTGGACTATCACTTAATAGGCTATCACTATTCTCCAGATTAAATCAGCTTCTTATATTGTTTGCTTGCATCACTCCCACAGGAGCAAGAGAAAACACCTTTTAAATTGTAAAACAGGATTGAAACCACAAAAGTCGAGGGCATTTTTTTTGTAGTTAAAACACACAAATGTTAACATTTTTAAAGACCAGCTTTCATACTGACCACACCCTCTTAAGCATAACATTTAACTAGTTGATTTCAAATGGCTTGTTTGATAGTCCCACTTAAAGCTAAATTGTTCAATAAGATTGCTGTCTAAATATATATGCACTTCTCCTCGCATTCAGGACCAAATCACCATTCCTCATGAAGGGTGTATTCTTCCTATGTGATACAACTGTTAGCATGTACTGATTTGCACTTAAACAGCTTTTCTGCCAGTTAAAAAAAAAAAAAAAAGATCTTTTATTGCTTGTTAAATTAGAAAGTTTGTATTTTTAAAAATTAACCTGACCTGAAATGGGAAACCAATATAAAATGTGGTTAAACTCTTAAATTTAAAAATAAATATTCATTAACCTCAGGCCTTCATCAAACTCTTCCAAGTTACAAGCTACATACTCTTTGATATAAAGAATCAAGCAAAAAATATCTCACTTTAAGGTCTAGCTATAGTAATATAGTACACCTCAGGTACTAGACCCTGTTGGGGATCCAGGCTGTGCTATTAGGTACATAAGAATGGCAAAAAAGTCATCACGGATGGTGGGAATGGCCTCTGACAAGATGGCATCACGTATCTCATTGTTAAAAATTCTAGTTAACATCTTAATGCAGCTGCCTAACACAAATCATAAGCAAAACAATTATTTAGTAAAGAAGCAATGCATCATTCCTCCTTTTCTAGCATGATAACACACACAAAATTAATAAGATTCTGAACATTTGAAGCTATACAGTGTTTAAACCAGGGCTGTTAAATATATACTCACAGGATTTGGCACACAAGAGTTTATCACTGTGGCAGCCACTGGAGCCTCTACAGTAATAGCATTAGTTGCAAGAGTTGTCAGAGCTGGTGTTCCAATGCAACTCGGGAACCCAGGGAGTTAACATCACTCAACTCTGCCTTCCCTCAATAATTACAAGTGAGGTTTTGAGTCACCCTAGAAACTAATATTGGTAGCAAGGATGAAAGGGTAGAAGAGCAGCAAGGGTGGCTGGTTGTGAAGCCACACTGAAACAGAGACTCTGACATCGTGGGGATTAACACAATCACCTGTAAATTGTCTGGATTGTAGGAAGCCCTGTGGTATGGATTCTGTTTAAGTTAAAAAAAAAAATTGGTACCCTGGTTTAAATCAGTGTTTACTTATAGCATACCCCCCCCCGCAACACACACACACAGCAAAAAGATGCATCGAATCTAGTCAAAGGTCTTGCCATGCCAAACAACCCACTGAGCTGGTATAGTTTAACACACCAGCTTCCGCAGCACACAGGACCCAATGGAATGATGTTCCTAGCATCACATCCAGTCACCTTTGACTCCCCGGCCCAAATGACAAGTACTCATTTACAGTCAGGACAACTGAATCCAGAGTAGCACTTAAACTTGCACCTGCAGAGTGACAGTGAAATGCCTTACTTTGTCACTGTGCCCCAAAGCTGGCAGAGAGGCTCTGAGTGTAAGTCTATAAATGTTATATATGATATGAAATTATAAACCAAAATCTAAATCTAAAAGTTAATTAAAGTTTAAAATTAAGGCTTTTCACCTAGTGATTTAAAACGTCTTCATTTAAATCAATCTACATACACCCTGAGAAATTCTGCATACGAAAATTAACCATTTCTTGAGTGAAATAGAAAGTGTAGAAACAATTTCTGCCCTGAACACAGGTGATCTGAACGCTAGTTGAGTTCTGTGCATTAACCTTGTAGAATTTATCAAAGTATAATTGGCATGTTATTTTCTGCTCTGTATTCATCTCATCTCAAATTGTCTTTACCTACAAAGTAGCCAAGGTGAAGCAAGCACTATTAATAGTAAAGCAAGAGGTTTCTTCACTTGTCAGGGGACACAAAATTTAACAAGAAAGAGCCCAATAATATACTGATATTTTTGCTTTGGAGTTACAAATGATCAGGGATTGAGATTTCCAGAAAGCAAGTAAAGAAGAGTCATAGGCGCATTCCCTAAAAGCCAAAAAAAACCAACCCAACCCAAAACAAAACAAAAAACAAACCCCAAAAATCTCCAACTCAGGGTAAAACATCCTAATTAAGGCATGAGATGCACATGATGTTGAGAACAAAACTATAATATCTTAGGGATGACTTCATCCTCCTGGAAAAAGACTTATATGGAAACTGACATAACAACTATTAAGTTTATGCACTCTGAGCCAAAATATTGGGGAAGTACAGATATCTAAACAACTGCTATTCCTTCACTGTACTACCCTGTATTAAATTATTAAATTTTAGTTTGCCAACTTCCTTAGAGTTAACTGTCTAGTCCTGGAGGAATAAGATAAGGGGAAAAAAACAGCTTATGTGGTGCTGCTACTTCTATATGGCTCATAGAAATAAGAAACATGGTCTCTCTTTCTATGAAAAAAAACACATGCTATACTCTTTGAAACAGGCATTCAGTGTAAAAGACCCTCTGCATAAGGTAAGAGTGATCAAAATTGCAGCTTTCATAGAAGATTATGTACCCAGGACAATTAAAATTAACAGGTACCTCAAGACACTGGCACCAGACCTGCACACTTCAAACAACGCAACTACTTCAGAAAGTAATTGATAACAGAGTCATTTTTTTAAAAATCACCATCAAAATTATCGATTCAATTAAAGGTAGTCAGACTGAATGTTTATGATTAAAAACGTGCTGTAGGCCAAGACCTCTTCTGGATAGAAAGAATGCTGAAATACACAACTGCAGCAAAAAGGTGTATTGTCACATATGTTTCACTCTTCAAGATCTACAACCCCAGATGGGTTTCATCTAACTGTATTCATGAGTATTCTGACCCACAGTATAAACTATTTTATCAGGATTCTGTATTTTTCCAGGCCTCCCTTCATTTTGTACAGGCCATGACCACCGGCTTGTCTACTCTAAGATTTAAGACTGATTAGTCGTACAGTCCTCAAAGCTAACAAATATGCAAGTTCTTCCTGCTAGGGCATTGCACTATGCTACATATGCTGGCCCCCAGTATTAAAGGTTAATGACCATTTTCTACTGTACCCTTTCTGGTTCCCAAATCTTTCCTCCAAAGTAATAACATTTCTGAGGTGAACAGACTATTATTAAGTCCAGTTTATCCTCAAACTTTATTATGATAGAGTTGCATGCTTCCAATAAAAAATCCCAGGGGGTGGAAATATGCCTCATCTCATAGAATTTAGGCCTGGCAGGACAGCAGAGTTCACAGCAGGATCATAAACAAGCAGGTTATTTTTTGGTTGTTGGAAGCTACAATGTTGTGACTATATTCAGAGAACAGGAAATTGTTCTTATTAAGTACCTCTTATCCCTGAGGTACATCTGCCTCCAAAGTTTTTATACCATGTACTTGGGGAGAGGCTCAGGCTTCTATATTGGCTTGAATCAGAGCACCAGTATGCCTAGACTTGGCACCAATATGCCTAGGATTCTTTTTTTTAAATCAGTAAACATTGATAAACACTGATTTCACCTTATACCCACAGATCAAAAAAAATACATCCATCATTAATAAACAAAATTTATAGAAAGGAGATATAAGGAAAATAATGGCTGATGGAATGTACAATGACAGGAGGAGCAGTCCTGCAAAACTCTGCTGATTGTAGTTTGGACTGCAACTCTCAAAAACCCTAGGAGACCGGGAGCAAAGAAAGACGAAGTTACAGTGGACAAGAAAGCTATGAATGAGTAGAGCCAGGACTCATGGCAGCTCTGATCTCTGCCATGCCTAAATATGACCAATGGAAGTTATGAAGATGTCCTTAGAGTTAAGGCCAACTCAAACATGAGGAATATGAGAATCAATTAATGTTGGCAAGCCAGTCAATTTACTGGTCAAATGTTGTCAACTGACTGCATGTTTTCTGACCAGTCAAAGATTATAGCAATTTTACAAAAAAAAAAAACCAACCCAACCCCAACCCCCCCAAAAAACCTACTTTTTTCTGTATTTTTTTTTTTTTTTGACAGAAATAGTATTTATTTTTTGACATATTTCCTAATGGAAACTTTGTGCTTTTTCTGCGTATTATTTACAGCTACTGGCAATATTTTTGCAATTTTTCACCAATATTTGAGTGTTAATTGACTTTAATTGACCAGTCATAACCCAACTATAGAATTAATAAAGATATATGCCAAGTAGCAACTGTGTGAAACAAGTTTGTTTACAAATGCAATGTATTTTAATAGGACATCTTAGTTTGTCCATTTTTAATCAGGTTAAACCTTAACAGATTTTTTTAGACATAACAGGTACATCTATATGTGCAGTTAATGCAACTGAACATACTCTGGATAATCCTGATGTCACTATTGTGTAGGTGCAGTAATTTACTGAACTGCCAGATACCACTTGTATCTGATGGGAGGGACTATGCATTGACACAGTAAATTAGTCTACTGTGCTCTAATTGTTGCGTGCATGTAAATGGTGACGCTTTACTGTGCAACAAATTAGTCTGCTACAGAGTCAAGTGTCTCATTTAGATGTGCCCATCACGTATGAATGCACCTCCAGGAACTGGCTACAAAGATAGTCTCTTGTGCACTCCACGTCTCTCTTTTATCCAGGGCAAACAGGGGAAAATGGTAAATTGAGAATTTACAGGATTTTCTCAAAACTCTATAAAATTGCTACTGTCCATATAAACCAGAGCCCATTCAAGGAGAACAAGTAATTGATACTGATCAACTTAGCTTCCAAACAGCAATCCTTCTGTAACTTATACTTCATCTGATTTTCTTGGATATTACCATATTAAAAAAACAGATATGTATTTCAGTATTTGATAAGAGGATCATTTGAAGTAGCATTCACCTTATCAATTTCCCTGTAAACTTACTGAAGGACTACGACTATGGACAGGTTTGGTTTATGATATGATGGAGCTGAACTAGAAGGAGTTTTTTACTCCTTGAGGACTGAATCCAGAGTTTCTCTAAAAGCTTTGTTCCCATTACTAACAACAAATAAGCCACAAACTAGGGCTGAGAGTCAATAAAAGGGGACTGCTAGTGGTGCTGCCAGAAAGCTTCATGTCTTGTACCACTTTATTAGTACTATTTTAGGGTGCACCGATAAAAATTTTTTGGCCAATAGCGATGGTCGATTATTACCCAGCCGTATTGGCCAATATTAATCCGGTTGCTGATATGCAGCCTGGCAGCTTGAAGAGCAGTATCCAGCCAGTAAGTCTGAGGGTGGGGTGGGAGGGAGAGCAGATTGAGGCTGTAACTGTGTGGGAGGGAGGGAGAGAGAGAGAGATAGGGAGGGAGGAGGGCTGGGATAGAGGCAGGTGCTGCCCAGCCAGGGTAGGGCACAGGATGGAGCTGTGAACAGCTTGTCCAGAGATGCAGCTCCCACCGCTGCGTGCACACCCCGACAGAGACACAGAGGGCATATGCCGCCCTGGATTTGTGCACAGGGTATGGGCGGGCTGGCCACTGCGAGCTCAGAGGCCGGACTGTGACAGCCTCTTCCCAGCAGGGGGGCTGAGCTGGGGCCGTGCTCGAGGTGGGCGGTGGTGGCTCTGGGAGCCACAATTTGCTGTAGCCCCCCATATCCACCCTTCTGAGCACCGCTGCCCACCCTAAGCAGCCCTGGCCCAGCATGCCGCAGAGAAGTTGGCACAGTCCCAAGCCTGCACCAGCAACCTGTCCTCCCCCTGCGCATATCCTGGGGGCACATGCACCCCCATGGCTCCCACATGGGGGTGCGTGCAGCAGCCAGAACCCACCCCCCCAACAACCCCTGCACAGCTTTGCCTCCTGCCTCACCCTGGCTGGGCAGCACCTACCCATGTCCCAGCCCCCAGCCCCATTCCCTCTCTAACTGTGGGGACATGCCCCCCCAACCCCACATACCCCTTCCCTCCCCCATGCCCCTTCTTCCCCACAGACTTACAGGCCAGATGCTGCTCTCCAAGCTGCCGGGCTGCATTCTTGGTCATGTGCCTGCTGCAGCTGCACACATGTATTTATCAGTGGCCACATATCATGTGACATTTATCAGGGGCCACACTGGCCAAAAAAAGCCGATTGCCAATAATGTCAATTTTCTTTTAATCGGTGCCAATATGATATGGACTAATATATCAGTGTACCTCTACATTCTTATTTATATCTTACTTTAATATTCTACTTTTTTAATAAATTTTGCTATTAAGTGTTAACCAGACTTAATTCCAATATACTTCAAGCCATTAATACAGATGTTTAAGAGCAGTTATACCTGTTAATACAGTTTGATGTTAAATTTACATTTGATATGGTAGAATAAATTAGACTCAAATCTACCTCAAAACTAAAGTGAAAACAAAAGACAAATATTCTCAATAATAATTTTAGCTAGACTAAGAGTTATTGCCACATTTGGCAAGATGTACTATTTTAAGGATGGAATATAATCATACAAGTATGCCAATATGCAGGTCAAATCACTACTATACTAGTGTTCACTAGTAATAAAAACAAAAATACAAAAAAACCCGCCCAAAAAACCAGAAATCTTAACTACCCATTTCTTGTTTTAATGCTCCAGTATTTCATAATGCCCACAAAAATACATTAAAATATTCTCAGGCATTTGCTGGGTACAGCAAAATATACTCACATTTTAGCACATTAATAGCTACCCATTCATGAACAGATTTTCTCAGGTGGAACTAAAAAGAAAAAACCAGCCTCTTTAAAGCCTAAAATTATTCTAACTAGATCCAAATACAACTAAAAAGTGCTATTTTCCTTGGCTAGTATTAAAACATTTAAGAAACAAAAATCTAAAGGGTTTTTAAATGATTTTTTCAGAATAAATATGTGGAGATTTAATTTTATCAGTAACAAAAAGTATTGCTAAGAAAAACTGGCAAGGAACATTGGTTACATTTGTTAAGCTACTGTCAACTAAATAATTCAGTTAAACTACATTATTTTTCCAGAAGCAGTATTTAGTTATGGTTCTTTTTTTTGCCTTTAAGTATGTACGGCTCTTCAGTTTACTGAAACACTTGATCAGAATGGTTTAGACAGGGATGATCCTCCTGTTTCCACGGTCTGAACTAGATTACCTTCTAGTACTACTACTAGAGGTCCCTTCCTGTACTACTCTTCTATGATTACATTTATCATGTTATAAGTGATACCTACAGATATCAAGAATTCTTTTTACAAAATGTAAGGACTGGTTTCATTTCCAAGCAAGTGGAAGAATGAAAGACCCATTGAAATAAGCAGAACTCAATCCAACCCTAAATTTGCCTCTCCTGCCTATGCCTGTTTGGAAACCACAGTCATTCAGCAAGCACTGCCTACATTTTAATGATAACTGCTGCACCTTTCACCAAAAAATTAAAATATACACAAGTTAGAGTAAGATATACCTCTATCGTGGGATGGGTATTATGCTTATAAGCAGTATACAGAGGAAACTGAATCTGAAAGATTTTTGCCACGCACAGCAACAATTTTTCCTTCTCATCAGTACTCCATAAGCTAAAAGCATCAGAGCTCTTTGCAGAGTCTTCTTCTGTCAGGATACAAGTTCTTGAAGAGTCTAACTTTTTCTCTAAGGATTTTTGTCGTTCTCCATGTTCATCTTCATGAGACTCTCTTTCTACATTCAGTGACTCATCAGCTTGATTATTCTGATCTTGCCATGTTGAATCTATGTTAATAGTGCAATGTTTACAGAGCTGGTCCCGCAGAGCTTGAACTTGGGCAATCACTAAGTTAATAAGCGCACACACTACTTGGTTAAAGATCTCCAAATGCTTATACTCCTTGAAACAGCACAAACATTGTCTGTAAGAGAAAAAAAGAAAAATCAAAGTAAAATTTCTTGGAGTATCTTAGCTGTAGAATATCTAAAAATGATAATCTCAAAGACTAGATTTTGTCAATTTAAAACAGCTAATAAATAAAAGGAGAGAAATGATCTAATTATTTAAATAGCAGCTAATGATGAGGAAGACTTTCATAAAAATATTAAAAACAACAGCACACATAACAGGTCCTTAAATGTAGGAAACTAGAAAAGACTTCCTGGGGCTTGGATCACCAATCAGCCGATTGGCAGTTTCAGTTCCCAGGCCACACTAGGGTGAGTTCAACCCTCTGGTGTGGACCCGGGGTTGGGACTGACAATCAGCTGTTCAATATTCCCAGCCCTGGGACCACAGAAGCTTATCAACATGCATCCAGGGAATCCTGACGCAAAGGCAATGCCTGTTTACACTGTGAATCTCCAAAACAAGAATGTAGAGATATCTTATTTGATTCTCATCTTTCCTTCTTCCTGATCCAGTAGAGATGACGTGTCAGAGTCAAGTGAATCTGAGCAGCCAACTTATTAATGGATCAACTGCTAGATAAGAGGATTCAGAGTTACCAGATAGAGAAAACAACTGACAGTACTAATTCTACTGTCTATGGCTTTCCAAATTCTGGTCCTCCAGATACCATGACATCCAGAAATCTGGCGAGTACCTTCCCACAAACACTAAAATAATTACTATTTTCTTCCTATAACCAACCACCCATACTGACAACTCCTAGTCATTTCTGGATCCAGTTTAGAAAGATCTTCCTCATTTTAGAGCATATAGCTGTTCCCTGCTATGCCTCCCAAACTATTTTTCTATTTCTTTTTCCACTGTTTCTCTAGCCCCAGTCCCCTTTATAAAACCTTATCTGTTGGTGCAAAAATCTTGCCTACAACTCACCTACCATGCAAAATACTGCATTTCTTTTCAAATGTCACTTAATTTTCATTAAATCTTAGTTTTTCTTCCCTGCCTCATCTGCTTTCCCTATACAGTTACACCACTCCTCAACTATATTACTTATCTTTATAAACCATTTTGCAGTATGAAAAACTAGTTTGCACAGCAAGTACAGAAATGAGATTAAGAACTGAAAAATATTTTGACTGGGGTGTGACATTATAAAAAAATCCAAACAACTTACTCTAAGGGTAATTTCTCCCCTAAAAGCCAACTCCTTTAAATTAATTAGTGAGTACAAAATAGTAAAAACAAAGAAGAGCCAACATTAATTTTAAGAAGATACAAGGAATATTAGCAATTTAAATAAGAGATTTTATTGCAGACAGCAACAGTGATTTCTTTTTAAAGGATCATAAATGGCGAGTCACAGTATCAGGATACTGTAAGCACAGACTCACATGATACTGAAATTCAAAGCAATTATTCTTGAATTTTTTTCCTAAATAAAGAGGGGGGAGGGGAACGTGCACCAGAATATTTCACATTAAGCAGCAGCATACATGTTTTTTATTATATGTTGTTACTAGTATTTAATAGGTCCTCCTATAGCTTTTGGAATTCTAGTCAGTGCTTCAAAGATACATTTTATCTACACATGCATCAAATGACCTGGCACTCAAGCGTTTAAATATAAATGAGTGCCAAAATGTTCTCTATTCTCCATCTGTCATGTGAGTCATCATATTACACTCAAACTATCTACCATACTTACTCAAATCCAAGACATATCCCCACCCCGCCCCCGTTCAACATGAAGAAAAAAGAAACCTCACCTTGGATTTGAACAACTGGGGCAAATGGTTACTGCAGCTGCAACGTTCACTTTGACTCTGGCCCCAACCCAAGGGAAAACTATGTGGTGTAGCCAGGGGGAAACTGCACAGTAGTAGGGGAGGGGCTCCAGCTCTGGCTCCAGGACCGGAGCTAGACCTGAAGCCAGAGCTGGAGCTACTGCTAGGCTGCGGCCAGAGCCATCATGTAGGTGCTCCATACCACAGGCTGAAGCTGGGAGTCAGAGCCACTACACAGGCTAAGTGGTGACAGCAGGAGCTGGGGGCGGGGGCAGGGGTGGCGCGGGGCAGCACACAGGGCAGGGAGTGGAGGCAAATGGTGGTGGGGAGTAGCCCAGGGGACAGACACCAGGGGGAGGCAAGTGGCTGTGGGAACAAGTGACCGGGATCAAACTGACTCCTGGGCCCCCACAAGCTGCTTTCCCACTGCTTGCCCCCAGGAACTGCTTTCCCCACTGCACTGGTTGAAAAACTTAAGATGACAAATATATACTTCTCCATGTACAGAATACAATTATTGGTAGGCTGTCTTAACTTCAAAGTCATCTTGGATTCAGGTAAATTCAGTATTTTGTTCACTCTAGTTTGTTTAAAAAAATTATAAAATAACAGGTCTTACTAAATATTGGAGTCCCATATCATGAAAAGACATTTATGAATATACCTTTGTGTCCAGGAGTTGATGTAAGCAAAGATCTTGAGCGCATGTTCCTTTCTGAGCTGCAGCCCATCACCAATTTCAATGTCAGATACTAAAGAAAAAGAATATCATTAATAATACAATACATCTTTAATATTTCTTTTTTAATTGCTATATTAAGTATAATGACCTTATGCTGGAGGCTTCTTAGCATGGAAACATACTTACAAGCTAAATGGAACCTTTTCACAAAGTTAAAATCTAGGAAACCATGTCTGTCTTTTGTAAAAAAAGTGGGAGATGCTTTTTATAAGTAGAAAGGAAGCAGGGAGTGAAGAAGATATAGGCACCTAAGAGCCTTGTTACACTTTAGGCTGTGAGCCACACAAACACTGATCAGTGATAGTGCTAGGTCACGTTTGGAGCAGCCACACTTCAGGACAGCAGGGGCCTGAAAGACTGAAAGGTAAAAATCCTCCCCCTGATCCCCCCCCCCCCACATCCCATTCCAGGCTCTACCCATTCCCACCCCCTGCCCCCAGGGCTACCACCCTTGCCCCTCAGGATTCCCTTCTGCCTCACCCCATCCCCACTTACTCGTAGCTGCCAACATCATTAGTCCCAGGGAAGCAGTCAGGGAAGAGTTAACCTTCCTGCCTAATATCTGCCACTATTGCTAGCTGCTGCTCTTCTCCAGACTGAACCCTGCCTAGAGAGCAGCAGCAACCAGGCAGGCA
Source organism: Caiman crocodilus (assembly GCA_030014935.1). NCBI lineage: Eukaryota > Metazoa > Chordata > Crocodylia > Alligatoridae > Caiman > Caiman crocodilus. The sequence continues at coordinate 90,551,096 of JAGPOW010003648.1, forward strand.
CATTAACACTTTCCTGCCTGCTCCCCTGGAGCACACAGCACAGGCAGCCACAAGTAAGGGTGGGGAGGGGAAGTTCCATGCAGTGGACCACATCTGAACTGGTGGGGAAGAGCGGCAGGTATGGTTACACTAAGGTGTTAGCCATTGAGGTGTTAGCCCTGTTACCCTTAGTAACAGGGATCAGAGATAAACCTGCCCTAGAGTGGCATAACTTTGAGCCACCTGACAAGTGCTTAAAACCAGTTTCAGGTGTTAATCCAAATGTTAAGTGCTCCAGAAACTGCCACCCAAAATTACCGTGTAAAAGACCTTAAGTGTGTAATTAGCTGGTCCCAGCTAACCAACACATACTAAAAAATCCTAACCCTGAAGTGCTTAACTACATATGCTAAGCAAGACTTTAAAAAAAATGGCTTTTTTAGCAGAAGGCTCATATTTAAGCATTTTAAAAATGACTAGATTTTCAAGAGAACAGAGCACCAATGAGCTCTTTCTCACCAACTTCATCAGGACCATATTATATGGTCAGCATTTTGGAAAGCTGAAAAACACATTCATCAACAGAACACTCAAATTCAGAAAAAATGCCTGCTTTTAGATAAATATGAATCCTTTATTTTGCCACTTAATGTTGATATTTCAACTACTTTTCATATTTACTGTATCTATTATTTCAGTCCATTAAAATTCCTTGTTTCTAACCATTACCATTACACTGCTGAAATTCAGGCAATAACTGATCACTCATTTCTCACAATTACTATAGTTAAAATCTGAAAGAACCACACAGTAAATTCACTTTTGGGAAGTATGAAAATGAAATATTTCTCATAGATCATCATTACCATCAGATGCCCTGGACTTTTTCTTGCATTTAACAGAATCAAACCAAACTCCAAAAGACATTCCTAAATTCTGCATTCCAGCATCCTTGGTCACATTTCTCTCCAATTACCAGAGTCTCCACTAATTTTAAGCCCCCTCTAGACATCTAAAGCAATTTTACACTTCTTTTTTTGTAACTGCCATAAAACAGGTCTTCTCCAAACTTCCTTCACTAAGCGTCTTGGTTCTCTTAATGGAAATGCTGGTCTCTAGTTTCATACAAGTTTCAAATTATTTATATATAAACTACTTGAAAAAGAACTCACTTATTTGGGTTATTCAGCTGGCTCCAAAATGTCTGCATAGCCTCCAACATCAGTTTTGCAAAGGCTCAAAAAGATTTCTGTCACTACATGTTTCCAAACATGTTAAAAGGTAAAGAAATCCCAGTGCCAAAGTAAGGGTAACAAACATATCACTCCAGGGAATAATGGTTCAATGAACATTAAAGATTTTCTTTAAAGTAAAAATACTACAATGCCAAGATATGGTGCCTAGAAATTCAACATTAAAAAGACATAATCAATTTACAAATCACATCTCTGTATTACTTTTTTTAAAAATCTATTGTAAGACTTGAGATCCCCAAGAAACAACAATAACAATGAAATACTGCTGTCCTCAGTAGAAATATTCAGTTTTAGATATCTGAAAGCTCTGTGCGTTTAGTCAGTGTCACTCTTTCACAATGGCCTGTGCAGGTTTTACAATGTATATTATGAAAAGCAATTCCAGTGTGACCCTAACAGCATAAAAATGGCAAGGAGATTCAAACACGAGTTTCACCTGATGTTACTTCTAAGTAAAACGCAAAGCAAAAACCACAACCAACCAATTTCAATGTCATAGGTAACAAAATAAGAAATTAGTTAAATGGATTGTTGAGAACCAACCCTACCACTGTCCCACTGAATAATCCTCTAGATTCTAGGTAACCAGAAACTAGTGCTATGATCCTCAGACACCAGTCTTTATTATTAGTGATACATTTGAATAAACTAAAGGCATAACAAAAATTTAAGAAATTGGACGCTGCTACATCATCAAAAACAGAGGTGTGAGAGACAAGCCAACAGAGCCCCAACACTCAGCCTGCAGAGCCAGGAATCTGGGGGCAGGATCCATCAATGAAATCAAAGATACAGAACTCCCCTGGGGATGTGTTTTGTCAGCGGCAGACAAAGCAGCAGGGCAGGGGTTTGTATTATTAACCCCAATGGCTAACCCTAATGCCAGATGCCCCACCAGCTGCCAAAGGTGGATCTGGATCCGGCCCTTGTGGAATCCCTTGTATTTGATACCCTTGATCTAAATGAATCTAAAGCAATGATTCTCAGCTCCCTGGAAGCAAGTCTGTGGAGGGGAAGCAGCACTGGGGAGTAGGGGGGCACAGATCAAGGCCCACCCCCGTGATGAGGGAGGGAGGGAGGCAGGCAGGGGTAGTGGCAGTGGCTGGGATACTGCCCAGCCAGGTCAGTGCATGGGACTCAGGGCAGGGAGTGGGATGGAGCCACAGGAAGTTCATTCACAGGGCGTGGGGGGGGATGACTCCCCACCACTGCACACATCCCCCTAGCAAGGCACGGAGGGACATGCATCCCCCCAGATTTATGCACAGGACAGATGCAGATTGCTCACTGTTCACTCAGGCCTCTCTCTTCTACTGCCTTTCCCTCGGGAGCCCTGTGCATCCCCTGTCCAACACCAGGGGCTGTGACTTGTGCCTCCTACTGCCAGACAGGCAGGGGACACATGGCTGGTGCAGGGCTCCCAAGGTAAAGGCAACAGAATGGAGAGCCCTGAGCCTGCAGTGAGCAGCCTGTATCTGCCACATGTTAAAATCCAGGAGGGGGAGGGGAAGGGGCAGGCAGGCACATGCCCCCCCCCCATGCCTCCCCTGCGAGGTCCACACAGCAGCAGGGAGCCACCCTCCCCCCCCATAACCCCTGAATCAACTGCCCATGGATCCATCCTGCCCATGGACCCATCCACCCTGACCCCAAGTCCCATGCACTACCCTAGCTGGGCAGTGCTCCCAGCCCCAGCCCCACTCCCTCCCCCACCATGGGAGCTTTTCCTGACCACGTGCATGCGGCATCCCCTGCATCTCATTCCTGGCAGCTCCAAGCAGGACCCCTTCCAAGCTAAAATGCTGCCCGCCTGCAAAGGGAAACCCAAGGGAACCCAGGCATTGGAGGGCCCTGGCCCCACGGCCAAGAAGAAATCCAGGCATCCAGGAGCCCCAGTCAGAAGGCATAATTAATTATATTTGTGTGTGTTTGGTCCTTGACAGTTCACCGTAACTTGTTATGTGGCCCTCCCACCAAAATAACCGCCCTGCTCTGGTCTAGTGTCTCGTAGCAAGATAATCAAGGAACAAATGCTATTAATAAAAGCAAAGTATGGAGCCAAAAATACTAGCATATTGAACGAGCCCGTGGAACAGAAATATTCTGGATTTGTACATTCTCATCTCTTCAGGTCTGCAGAGCACTGGCCTGTTGAACAAAAATATATTTTTCCAGGTACATGCAATAGTTTGCTTTAAGTTATTTCTAAACCAGAGGTAGGCAACCTACAACCCATGGGCCAGAACCAGCTCACAAAGTACTTGAACCCAAGTCAAGCCACAGCCTGGAACTTAAGGCCTTGACTTGACCAACACAGTCACTCATTCTCAGCTGCCACCCTAGAGCTGGTCACTCAGGCTGGTTAAGGCTGTCCTGAAACCTACAGCAGAGCCTAGCCTTCCCACCCTCTGACTGGCACCAAAACGGCCAGCTGGAATTAGCTGACCCCAGTTGTCCCATATGAACCTCTGACCTAGAACAGGGAATATCCAGGCAATAGGGCTCAACCTGATGCCAGACTGCTTCTGTTCCTTCTGGCTTGTGCTTCAACTCTGCTGTCTGCTTGAGCTCCTGGCTTCTCAACCCATCTTGCTCTCCAACACTGTTCCCTCTTGGTCTCCCAGGTTCTTGACTTGGCTGGTTCCTAGACTCGACTCTTAGATTAACCTCCTGGGGTCCTGACCCAACCTGTACCTGGATTCTGCTCATACCTCCTGAACCTCAATCCCAAACCTGGATTCCCACAACCCAGCATGAATATCTGGTCCATGAGATTAGCAGCAAGCAGCTCATCCAGGCACACTTCCCAAACCTCTTGCCCACACCAAGCCACTGATCCTACCCATGGCCTCTCCCCCACCCCCTACCGCAATCTCCTAAGGCAGGGGTGTTAAAAATCTGGCCCACAGAACCACATTATCTAGCTCCCAATGCTGGACCTGAGTCTTGAATTGACCCACATGCCACATCACACTGGCCCTGTGCACAGGGTCCAGAACATGCACTACACAAAGCATCTAACTGAGGCAAGCCCAGGGCCTTCCCTCACCTACATGCCAGATCCAGCACCCAAGCTCCAGCTCCAGCTGGTTCAGGGGCATATAGCAATCAGGCTGGTGGGTCCAAGGCACAAGCCACATGTGACATCTACTCCAGCCAGTCTGGGGAGAGTGCCACATGCAACAGACATGCAGTCCTTAACTAGCCAGAGCAGGCACTGGATCTGGCACTGCAGTAGTGGAAGGTATTTGTGGTTCCTCCTCATGCTCTAGCAGCTGCTTTCACTGCACACAGAACCCACCTCAGACCAGCTGGAATGGGTGCCACATGTGGCTCGCATCCCAAGCCTGCCAGAGGTTGCCATGTGCAGCTCAATCCCAGACCACACTGGATCCCATATGTGCGGGGAGGGTGGCATCTGTGGTCTCAATCTGGCCTGTGGGGCTAGCTCCACACTGCTCATCCAGCCCATGGACTGGTCCCTAAATCACTTACTTGGTCCACAGGGCCAGAAGATCTTGACATCTACGGCCTAAAGCACATGCCACTCACTACTGCCACTGAATGTGGCCCTGCCCACTGCATTTGGGGATGCAGACTGGGGCTGTGTGGTAGAGGCACGAAGTGGAGGTGGCACCAAGTGGCCTGGATATTATGGAAGAGAATGTCAATCCATCACTTTAACAGACTGTCCACCTGCTTATTTATTTTAGCTTTTATAAGTCATTTTGACACCAACTACAAAAGTGGCTCAGAGTAAATAATTGTATGCACTAGGACTCCTTCCACATTAGTTTATCTTGCTAAGATACATGGACAAACTTTATTTAAATAAAGTATCTGGTCTGATTTTGTATGAATAAATGAACAATGGCTTGTAGCATCAGCAATCATCATTAAAGCAGCAATTTAATCTACATTATTTCACCTATAATGGACAATGCATAAAACTGCCAACCTGGATCAAGCTAGTCGTCTGTCTGGTCCATTATCCTGACTTTCAACGGAAGACGACCCTAGAAATCAGTGGCGATGCCTAACTGTTGTCATAAAATCAAACAAAGTAAAATGGAGTATAGCTCTTTCTTATAGGGAAAATGGCCGAACTCAAATCAACATGCGACAACAACTACACCCCGCCC
>JAGPOW010003648.1:90564338-90625804 GCA_030014935.1 Caiman crocodilus
CCACAGCCCCCCACAAACCTATACTCATCCCCCGATGTCCCCCCACCCCCAAAATATACAAGAGTAAGACTTCATTTTAAGCTATTATACACAATCACCTCTACATATAGTACACAAATGCATGTAAACCAGGACAAAAATAGTTTTTGAAATCAAATTAATGAAAGATTTAATGTTCTCTTTTTTAGACTATAATTTGGTATTTTTCTGGTTCTGAGGTGACAAACCACTTTGCTGAAGGGAGTACTTCCGGGGGGGCAAGGAGAGGGACTGCTGGTGGCAAAGGTCAGGGCTTAGACAGAGGAACTCATCACAAGATGTCGACCAGAGGGCAGGGCACGTGTCAAGGGGCAGGGCTACCCATGCAACCCTCAACAGCTTGCCAAAACTCGATAAGCAGCCCTCCAACCAAAATCATTGCCCACCCCTGATACAGACTCTGCTGCTCACTCAGGCACTTCAACAAGGCTTTGTGTTCCTTGTTTCCCAGATTGCTGACTGCATCCATATTTTCCACCACACATAAGCCATGGTCTGGCTCCTCAGTCAGGAAGAAAACCGAGCCACACAATGACCTACTACAATTTCTCCAGCTGGTTTTAATCACAAAACATAAAAATTTGTTCAAATATAAAAGGAACTACAGTCTACAAAAAATGCTAACCAAGGGCCTCAGCATTCATAACCTTGGAGGGAGGCAAAGGTCAGCATCACTCAGTTACCTTCTGGAAGCAAAGCTGGTCCCCCTCACAAATTCTCCTACTTCTCCTTCCTTGTCCCACCCTCTCCTTGAAGCTTCTAATAAACAGTGTCCCTTTCACCCACAAGGTGGACTTGTAGACCATCACGCAAGGCAGGCAAATCAGCTAGCAGGGTTGAGGTTTTGGACTGCAAAAAAAAGTGAACTTTAACAGGCTCAGGGCAATAGTAGGGGAACCACTAACAGACCAGGGACCAAAGGTGAAAGGAGTGCATGAAGACTGGCTGTTCCTCAAGAACACGATCCTCAAAGTCCAAAAGAAGTCCATTTCCATGCAAAGAAAAGGTAGAAGGAGGGCTGGTAAGCCCTCTTGGTTTAAGAAGGATATCATGGTCCTCTTGAGAAAGAAGAAAGAGGCATACAAACAATGGAAGCTTGGGGCAGTACCCAAGGAGGACTTTGCAACAACAGCTAGCACTTGTAGGGAGCAGATTAGAAAGGCTAAGGTGAAGACTGAATTTAAACTAGCTACAGAAATCAAGGACAATAAGAAGTCCTCCTTTAGATATGCTGGGAACAGAAGGAAAACAAATGGAAGTGTGGGGCCACTACTTAACAACTCAGGACGCAGGAGAAAACTGAGCTCCTGAATGATTACTTTGCTTCAGTATTTCACAGGACTAAAGGGAAAATCATACAAGATAAGGTTCATAACGGGCATGGTGGGAATGGCCATTTTCCTACTGTTGATGCTCAGGTGGTACGTGAACAGTTAGGAAAGTTAGACATTTACAAGTCAGCAGGACCAAATGAACTTCATCCAAGAGTGCAGAAGGAGCTGGCCAAAGTCATCATGGGACCTCTGGCAAAACTCTTCCAAACCTCATGGCACTCAGGGGAGGTCCCTGAACACTGGAAGAGGGCCAACGTGTCCATCTTCAAGAAGAGGAGGAGAGAGAACCCAGGCAACTATAGGCCAATTAGCCTAACTTCTATCCCAAGGAAAATCCTGGAAAAATGAATCAAGGAGTCAATATGTGATACACTTGCAGAAGTTCGGACTTGATGATCTACCAAGGTCCCTTCTGACCCTACAAACTATGAAACTATAAGGTACAATTGTGAATGGTAGCCAACATGGTTTCAGTGCAGGCAGGTCTTGTCTTACCAATCTCATCTTATTCTATGATCAAGTAACTTGCCACCTGGATGAGAGAGACAAGGTTGACACTGTATACCTAGACTTCCAAAAGGCCTTTCGTCTGGTATCCCATGATGTTCTCATGGGAAAATTGGAGGATTCAAGTCAGGTGGGTAGGAAGTTGGCTCCAGGGTAGGACCCAGAGAGTTTTAATTCATGGATCTGTATCGTCCTGGTGAGAAGTGGCCAGTGGTGTCCCTCAGGGGTTGGTGCCTGGCCCAGTGCTTTTCAACATCTTTATCAATGATTTGGATGTGGGGGTAAAGAGCTCACTGGCAAAGTTTGCAGAGGACGCCAAGTTATAGGGGAAACGTGGTCATGTATGAAGCCAGACTGCAGATACAGGCAGACCTAGACAGGTTGGCAGGCTGAACAGATCAGAACCAGCTGAAATTCAACACTGTGCTGAGTGCTGACATGTTAAGTGCTCTATCTGGGGACGAAAAACCCCCACCATACTTGAAGGCTCGGTGGCACCAAACTGACTAGCACCATGACTGAAAGGGACGTAGGGGTAATAATAGACCATAGTATGAACATGAGTTGTCAGCGTGATGCTGTAACCAGTAGGGCAAACAACACTTTGGCAAGCATCAACTGATGTGTCTCAAGCAAAACCAAGGAAGTGATTCTTCTGTTTTGCTCAGCATTGGGAGACTGCAGCTGGAGTACTGCATCCAGGTCTGGGTGCTGCACTTCAACAAGGATGTGGAAAAGCTTGAGAGAGCTCAGAGAAAAGCCACCAGTATGATCAGAGACTTGCAAGGCAAGGCTGAGGGATTCGGGCCTCTTCAGTCTGAAAAAGAGAAGGCTGAGAGGGAACTTGGTAGCAGCCTACCGCTACATTCGGGGGCGTGGAGAGAGGGGGAAAATCAAGGGCTCAGCAAACAACTGTTCACCAGGGCATCCTTGGGGAAAACCAGGAGTAATGGCCACAAACTCCTGGAAAACCCTTTCAGGCTTAACACTAGGAAAAACTTCTTCACAGTTAGGGTGTCCAGACTGAGGAATAAGCTCCCTCCAGAGGTGGTACAATCACTGACCCTGGAAACCTTCAAGGGGAGACTGAACAGTCACCTTGCTGGGGTCACCTGACCCCAGTTGTCTTTCCTATCAAGTGCAGATGGGCTGTACCCAAAGATCTTGCGAGGTCCCTTCCAGTCCTTTACAATCTATGAAATCCTGTTACAGTTTCAAAAAGTATCAGGTTCATTTTAAGAACATTTATGAGAAATAAAAAATAGACAAATGAAATTAGGCACACATAAGTAAAGTGGCCATTGTATATGCATACCAGCTAGACTCCACAAGCTGACTAGTCCATGCCACAATTAATTTAGAATCAAAGAAACACAGAAACAAGAGGCTTAACTCTACTATGTACCATCTAGATTCAGTCAACCCTGCAAATTCACTGTTCCCTACAGCTGGAGATGCAATCTACACTAAGGCACATTAGAAGTTTGCTCTTGTTCAATGCTCCAGCTTCTCACTAGCTAAAAAAGAGGTGGTAGGTAAAGGTTTTTCAATCCATGCATTTATTCAAGAGCAACATGGTAAAAAGGAAAATGGTTCAGCATATCTGAATGAGAGCAAGCAATAATGGACCCCCCATGTAGTTGGGTAAAGTTAGACATGTCTGTGATTTAAGACCTGATGAAAAATGTTTTACATTTGAAATCTTGTCTAACTTACCTAACTACATAGCTGGTGCAATAAAAGATCTCACCCTAAATAATCCTTGCTTCTTACAAACATGGTAGCATTTCCAGAGAGTCTGCAAATATGCCATCACCTTGACTGTGGCTCATCATTTTGCTCAACAGCAACCAACTGACCCTGATCAATTTCACAGAAGTTAAGGATAAACTGTCTCTGCTCAAAAATTTCCCTCAGAATTTTGGTAGAGTAGTAAAAAACTGTACCTCAAATATTGTGTACATGCAAAAAGTTAGAAACCTGATTACTTAGGCAAATAAAAGGTAATTTCCCCAAAATATTCAACCTGTTTTACAAGAATATTTCTCTCAAGTTTCAGCATTCTTGCCCGCTTGTTCCAGGGTTATATCTGGCCAAAAGATCAAAAACATACCCCACTTCCACCAACACCCTCATCTGAAAATAGTTAAGTAATTTTTTTTTTTTAACTACCCATAAAGTTCATCTTTTGACAAAGACCAGACCTGAAAATTGCAAAGGTGAGGATGCATAAGATTACTCATGATTGAAAACAGAGTATTATATTGAAAAGTTGATTAAAAAAGAAAGCCAGAAACAACAAACCAAGCATCTTCCCATGTTGGGTGTCTTTTCTCAGGACAGTCTTATGATCGATCTTCCCCTGTTGCAATCAAACAACCCTTCTAATATATTTCAGAAACATCCATTTGTATCATATGTTGTGTAACCTAAGTGCATATGGTGGGAATATATTAACAACAACAAACACATAGTTATAACTAGAGCTGTGTTTAATTCCAGTACAATGCTAATGCAAGAGATACAGTATAGAAAACATTTAGCAACTGGCATACCCACATGCCTCTGAAGACTGGGGATGTCCCTTTTTTAGGGTTTGGCTGAATATCTCATTTGGAGCAAGTTTAAAAAACAATTTCAGCTACTTCACCAAACCTGTGAAAGCATTTTCATACTGGCTACCTGAACTGATGAAACTAAGAAACTAGCTAATCCATATACACCTCAAAACACACCCTGTGTATGCAGTCACCCTGCTTTGCTACTTGCAAACAGCATTTACCCAGCTCTCCTTTGCAGAGCCTGACACTTTTTAGGACTTTGGGCAAAGGTAGAAAGGACATGCCCTCAAGCTGCTCAACAACACTACAGTCGTCTACAGGAAGTTTTCTGGGCTGGACTTGGTTTGATATTTCTCACCTCTCCTGCCCCAGAGGTGAGCACTGGATGAGAGGACACTGGGGAAAAAAAAGAACTGAGTTAATTAAGGGAGGTATGCAAGAAGACAGAGCCATGGAAGAGGTGAAAACAAAGGATCAGACAGTGACAGGAAGAGGAACTCTGATAAAAGGAGGGATAGGAATGAGCACCAGAGGGCAACAGTGAGGGAGTAAAAAAGAGAAAATTTCAGCATAGTAAAATACAAGGAGTGTCTCAAGGACTAAACAAATATAAAAGGATAGTAATAAATGCAGTATTAATGCACAGTAGGGGCTGGTGGAAAGAAAAACAGAATCACATATAGAAGATAAAATACAGGAAAGAAGTAGGAGTTTAAGAAAACAACAAAGAAGTTTCAAAAAAGTAAATACTTTTCCCCCCTCCTCTAAATGTCAGTGCAGTTAGTGCACCATCTGTGGTCCACAGCAATGTTTCAGACAGTTTGAGAAGTCATTGCTGTCATGCCCTGTTAGTTACAACACAGAGACAGAGCCAAATTGAAAAGTGACCTGTAGAAATTAGAACAGAGAGGGATGAAAACTACAAAGTGAAAATAAGTTCTAATGCTCTGATACGTAAAGCAGACAGGAGCGAAGTCAGCAGAGAACAACTCAAAACAGGGAGAGGAAAGGGCAACGGTCTTCATGGCACAGTCCCGGAGAGTATAGAAGTCCCTGTAAATCAGTCCACTGATTGCCCAGGGGGAATCCAGGCAACTGTGACACTGTTCCTTTCTGTTGCCCATGTCACTGGGCAGTTCCACTGAATGGTGCTCAAAGTCTCCTTAGATAATGTTAAAGGGGTACTGGGTCCTAGCTTGGAGTTCTCTGTTCAATGTCTCCTTTGGCAAACTTAGTTATTTAACCTATAATTTGCACTCGTTTCTTTTCCTCATGATTTGTCCACAGATAAGATCTTGCACATTTACTGGCCTCCCTCCAGTTCCTGGTGGCTGTCATGTCTGAGTCCTCAAAAAAGTTAAGTGCCCACAGCACAAAAGACTATGCAAGCAACCAGCCCCATCCCAAGTTGCCTCCAAATATGGGGAGTGATTACGTCACCATCCGGGACGCTATTTGGTGGACAGTAATTGGTTGAGTCTTACTATAAAAGATTATGTAATTTCCACCCAAGTTGGAGAACTCTGAAGAGAACTCTGAGGAGAGATCCATGCACACGTCAGAGATCTCTGAGAGTACCTCTGAGACAATTGGCAGCCTGATTAATCTCCCCATCATCATCTTTCCCGACGTACCTTGTACCTTGCTAGCCCGTTGCGTCTACAATTTTCGACTCATCACGTTACATCCCATTATCCATTACGTTACCTGTTTCGTTACCTGTCATCTGTTACCTGTACCTGTAACCAAGCAATCATTCACCGCCTACGCCAGTGTCATCAGAGGCATAAGTAAAATCTCTTTTGAAACCGATACGCTGTCCCGCCTTTCCATCCACTCGCCTGCCTGGACGATTTAAAGTCATTAGCTAAACCACTTTCCGAAATCGGCTCGACCGATCTTCAGGACAGTGGCCTAAGGCCATTGTCAGTATATAGCAAATACGCCTGTTTCCAACCATTTGTAGCCCCACAAAATCCCAGAACCACCTGATCAACCTCCCCTTAGCCCTGGCCAAGCTGATCACTGACCAAACCAGGAAGACAATGTTGCCTGACGGAAACCAGGGCAACTACAGGGTTGCCTTCATTTTCCCTCTTCAAGTACATCAACCAGTTTTCCACTAAGCAGAAGCCATTGGCTCTTTACACACAAACGAGCACAGCAGGCGACAGCCAACGTGCTCTGCTCAGGGTACCCTCTTGGTAAGTCAGCTATTAACCTACCCTTGTTCTTATTTCTGCACAACTGGTCCCACAAAAGTAATCCTTACAAATTTAATAGCCTCCTACTAGCCACTAAGGGAGGGGAGGAGGGGAGGTTGTTGTTGTTCTTGCTGGTGGACCTTGGCCTACTATTATTGTACAACAACCAGGTCTATCTCCTATAGTGGCAGTAATAAATGCTTTAGAGCAGCAGTGCCCAGGCTTTCAGTCCTATAGTGCAGATCCAGCCTGTGATTCCAATCTGGCCTGCCCCCTGGGGCCTGATATGGAACATGGAGTCCACCCAGCACATGCCTCAGCCCCACATGCCAGATCAGGCTCCACACCAGTACACAGGGTTGTGTCAGCTGGCACACAGGGCTTGGAAATTTAGTGGCAGGGGAGCAGTAGCAGTTAATACTGCCACCACTGTGTGTTACTTTCCATTTGTTAATACTACCACCAGTTTCTTACTTCCAAACCAAGAGGCCCACAGGCCTGATTACCAGGGATCCTGGTTTTCACTGTTTAAAATCTCAACTTCTCCAATTTAAAAACCTAAACATTTTTTCAGGATTAAAATGAAACAACTATATATACAGTCTCAGTTGAATATTGATTTTTTTTATTGATATACTTACAGTTTTAAAGGAATTTGGAAACCTAACAGTGCCTCAATCATTATAACAAATTAAATTCTAAATATCTATATTTGGGGATTTAATTTGGGATTTTTTTTTATCATAGCAAATGAGAGTTCCACCCTGCCCCCTTTGCTCAACAGGACATAGGTCCAGCTGAAGGATGTACCCTCCCCTGCTTTTTGGCACTAAGCAGCCCTGATATGCCAGTGCCCTGACTGTGCCCATGCTGTTGCTCATCACTCCTGAGCCCCAGCCCCTCAGCCCTGTTGGTGTCCCTCACTCCTAACCCACAGCCCCTGGCTGTGCCACTGCCCCTCACTCCCAACCCAGAGCCTCCCCAGCCCTACTAGTGTCCCTCACTCCCCTCTGGTCCTAGCCCAACAGTGTGAGGAAGGCTGGGTGTGAGCACAGGCAACGCATGGAGGGGGCGGGGTTCATGTGCCCACCCAGATTTCTGCACCCACAGCAAGGTGCAAGACTGTAGCCAGGCCACACCAGTTCCAGGCATAAGCCACCTCCATGGCCCTTGAAGCAGGAGCCCATGCAGGAGGGAGCACTGCGCCACCATGGCCACCAAGGTAAGGCATGCCAGTGGTGGCAAAACAGAGTTGTGCCTCCATTGCTGCTGCATACGTAAGGGGCACCTCACCTTGTCAGCCACAGTGCTACAGCGCTCCCTCCTATGCCAGGTCCCGCCTGCTGGGCCCCAGTCAGCTCCTCTGGAGCTGGTCCAGCCTACCTGCAGTCCCGCACCCTGCTGTAAGAGTAGAAATCTCAGGGGAGGGGAAGCACCCCTGCCCAGTGTCCCACTCCCCCTCCAGCACCAAGCAGACCCTTGCAGGCTGTAATTCTGCCAGCCTGGAAGGAAAACCTGTGGTTTTCTCCTTTAAGGGGAAAACTCCCTATTTTCCCCTTTAAGGGAGAAAACCCACATTTTCCCCTGTTAAAAGAGAAAATGTGCATTTTTCTGCAGCAGACAGAAAACCCAGATCCCTACTGATGACATGTCTCCACAGGCTGGATCTGGCCTGTAGGCCAGAGGTGGAATACCACTGCTTTAGATACACACACATATAACATGTCTAGTGCATCCCAATCCCTGTCACAGGCTCTCTTTAATCAACATGGTTAATTGGACTGTTCTATTTAATAACTATTAATGGACTTGTACTCCCTAAATTTATCTAATCCCTTTTTTGAACCTGGTTATACTATCTCCCTCTACAACCTCTATGGCAATAAGTTTCCACAAGGTAAGTACATGCTTTGTGAAAATGTATTGTAGTTCCTCTTGGTTTTTTTTAAACCTGCCTCTTGGTAATTTCAGTCACTGCTTATTGCTCTTATACTCTGAGACTTGCTAAGTAACAGTTCTTTATTACTTTACTAGCACCCTTCATGATGTATAGACCTCTATCATATGACCCTCTAAGCCTTTGGTTTTATAAACTGAAGCATATTAGACTTTTTAGTCTCTCTTGACATGGCAGCTGCTCCATGACCCTGATCATCTTTGTTGCCCTTCTCTGCACCTTTTCTAACTCTTATTACCGGGGTGACCAACCTGCAATATGGTTGCCACAAGTGGCACAGTCTGTGTGTGGCACATGGCAGATCAGGGAGGGCACAGGCAGTACAGCCGCAGATAGAGCAGAAGGCAGAGCAGATCAGGCAAGAAGCACACGGCACAAAGTAGAAAGCAGAGCAAGAGATGGGCAGGGAGCAGAAAGCAAAGCAGCAGATCAGGCAAAAAGGAAGCAGAAATGCACTTAGGGAAGGGATGTGGGGGGTTAATCTGTGGCATGCCTGCCAAAAAGCTGACTCCCACTGTTCTATTACATTCTTTTTGAGATGTGAAGACCAGAATTGCACATACTATTCTGGATGTGGATGCACCAAACAATGATACATTGGCTGCTGGAATCACAGGTGCTCACTGTGGTTCCAGCTCTGCCCTGGGCCCAGGGCCAGAGCTGCTGCTACACAGTGATGGGATGACAGTGCAGGTCAGGGAGGGGTAGGCTGCTACTGCTGCTGGCCCTGGGCCAGGGCCAGAGCCACTGCCATTTGCTGGCTAGAGCCAGGGCCAAAGCTACCATGTGCTCTGTGCTGCGTTGAAGCCAGAGACACCACATGGGGCAGGCAGTGGGAGGGAGAAGAGGGGCAAGTGGCAAGGGAAGCAATCCTGCCCCCCATTTTGATTTCAATGCCTTTCTAAATAATGCCCCAAATTGTCAGGTTTTTGGTTGCCACTGCACACTGAACCACTGTCTTTAGAGATATACCTACAATGATGTCAAAGTCTCTTTCCTGAGTTATAACAGCTAGTTCAGAGCCCAGCAATCTGAACATACAATTATGGTTATTTTTTCCGCCATGTGCATTACTCTACGTTGGTCAATACTGAAGTTCACCTGCCACTTTCTGCACACAGTGTTATGATCTTTCTGCAACTTTTTGCCATCATCTTGGGACTTGGTTATCCTAAATATATATAGTATCACTTGCTAACTTTGGTATTTCCCTGCACACTCCCTTTTCCAGATCATTCGTGAAGATATTAAGCAAGCCCAGCACAGATCCTGGGGTGGTTGGGGAGGGTCACGCTAAATGACCTCCCTTCATCCTGAAAAGTGAGCATTTAGCCCTATCCTCTACTCCCTATTTTTAACCAACTTTTGATACACAAAGGAACCCTTCTGCCAATCCATAGCAACTCAGTTTTTTAACATCCTCTGAGGAAAGACCTTGTCAAAAGCTTTTTAAAAAATCCAAATATATCAAATTTCAATTGGATTTCCCTCATCCATGCTTGTTAACTCCCTCAAAGAAATCCAGCAGACTGGTAAAAAAAGATCTGCAGATACCAACTGAGCAGGAACTTTCCTGCACAGGGAATGATTTGGCCCCACACTCCGATTCTAGTGGAGAAAATATACAGTACACCTATAAGCATATTAAAACAAGTTTACATTTTTGTTTTATTCAGCCAGAAGAACATATCTGTGCAACTAAACAGATCTGCTTCTACAATCTCACCAATATCATTGCTAGGAAGATGCAGAACAAGGCCACTAGAAGAGCTCTATTTTAAAATAATCTACAACATAAAACCTTTCAAGTCACTGTTATGAAGCTCTTCCAACATCTTTCCTACCATAAAGTATTTCCCAATGTCATAAGACTGTGTCATGATAGTCATTCCACACAAGAAAAAAGGTACTAGCCATGTGTATTTGGTCTACAATATATCATGAAACTCAGGAGAACTAACTGGATTTACTCAAATTCAAGATGAAGAGTTTTCTCTCTCCCCTGTATGGGGGGAGCCTCATCTTAGATTAAAGTATGGACCCAAGGCAGGTGGCTGCTGTGGTTCCAGCTCTCACCTGGGCCCAAGGCTAGAGCTGCTGCTACCACCACTGCAGTGGATGCATGTCCAGAGCCAGTAGTGAGAGTCAGGGATGGAATAACAGTGCAGGTCAGGGAGGGGCGGGCTTCCACTGCTGCTGGTCCAGGGTTAGGACCAGAGACACTGCCATTTCCTGACTAGGGCCAGGGTCAAAGCTACCACATGTTCTGTGCCAGGTTGGTGCCAGAGCCACCAAACAGAGGCAGGCAGCGAGAGGGGGAAGAGAGGCAAGTGACAAGGGGAGCAAATCTGCCCCCTCTCTGCTCACCACTGCTTTCCTCACCGCAGCAGTGGGGGGGCGGGCGGTATTAAAACAACCCTCCGTATTGTAACAAATTTACAGTTTTCCTTGTATGGAATCTAATTACTGGAGAGGTCATCTTAAATTCAAAGTCATCTTGGAGTTAGGTAAATATGGTATATATCTCACCTTCAGCATTACTGATTGAGTAGCTTGTGTAATGGGAAAGAACTATTAATCTTCAGAAATATAAAAAACACGTACATTTCAGCATGAAAGAAACAAGCTACAGTATGTTTGGCGAGTGCAAAGCAGAAAGGTCTACAATTGCAAAGAACACAAAATGAAATATTCTAATCTTGGAAGTCTATGAACTAAAACATTTCTCTTTCAGATTTTTTGTTTTTTTATCTTGCACATTGTAAAACACTTTGAAGTTATCCAAATTATATTTTTATCTTTTATTCTCACCTTTCTTTTTGCTGTTTAAGATTTGGTTATCTATTCTGTCAGTTTTATTAAGGGATGTAGTCTCCATTTTATTCCCTGACCCCCTTTCGATTATTCTGGGCCACTTAAACCAGGCTCTACAAAGCCCAGACGTGGACACATCCCAACCAGGGTGGAAAATATTCATATGCAAGAATCTACTTCTATTTTTTTAATTGCTACTCTCTCTCTTTACAAACACAACCGTGTGGAACAACAGAAGTCAGTCACTATGTTTGAAAAGTCCAAGAATCCACAGCTACAGTTGAGACAAGGTGAATAGATCTCCATATCATCATAAGGAAAAACTTTTAAAAATATGAACTAGTCAGTCATCTAAACAACTCCACCAGAATCCTGAACAGGAAAAAGTAACAATGGTGAGCAGGGAATATTTCAGTCTGACAGCAACAGTTGTGACTCGACTGTTTTAAAGGTCTACTCAATACAGCAAGCATTCAGTCCGAGTAAGATAATAATACATTTGTAAATTTAACAACCACTGAGCGAGTGAAGATGATAAAACAGGATTCTGTCCACAAGACTAGCTAATATGTTTCAGTTACTTATTACAAAGTATGTTTAATGTCTACAAGCAATAAATACGTTAAATACTATTTACAACACAAAATATTTGGAAATATTTGCCAACATTATAATTAGCTGACAGTAGTGATACTCAGACCCCAAAATCAAGTAAGCACTGTAAAATCCTTTTATAATGAAATTCCTATACACAGGCACACAGCCCTAAAACCGAAGCAATAGACCGAATATTGCAACACACTGAAACAATTCAGAAATTGGTCTATTTCAACATGAAAAAATAGTTTCACTAAATTCAGGCTTGCTAAAAGAAAGCTGAGCTGCATACAAAATGCAACTAGAACCTTCTTTGTCTCCAGACAGATCTAGCCTTCCTCCATAATGTCTCTCTGTAAAAAGTTAGAAAACCGAATCAACTATCTTCAACTCTTAAGTTATAAAAGTGCTGTTTCAGGTTACAGAAATACGAAGAAGAATCCTGAATTTCACTAGTTTCAAGCGTTTGTGGAGCTTCAATTTTGAAACTGACTGTTTTGTACTTTGTGGGAAATTCTGCAAATAATTTGCCATTACAAAGGATGTAGAGATACTTGAAACATTTTAATTTGTCCATCTGTTTCTTTGATGATTATGTGTTATTGTGTGATCTACAAGGTGATGCTACACATACAGAAACAATAATCTGATAACAATTGCAGCACAGTCTACCCCTAAAACAGCAGTTGGTAACATTGTTCGAGTTAACCAGGTTCAAGAGACACAGCAGAAATAGAACTTTGTTATCGATAAAAAGGCAAAGTCTGAATAATCCTGGCAAAAACGATTGGCAAGGAGGCTGAACCGCATTTCCCAGAAATGGGTCTACCCAAGATGAACTAGACCTCCCTAAGCTTTAGATGAGGGACATGGTTATAGAGCTGTTAAAAACTATTTCTTTCTTCTAGGGTTGGCAAACTGGTGAAATGATTAGTCAAATATTGTCAACTGACCAATCAATTGACTGCATATTTTTTGACCAGCCAAAGATTATAGCAATTTTACAGATACATGACTTTTGATGCAATTCTTAATGGAAAATGTGTGCTTTTTCTCTGTATTATTTGAACCTATTGGCAGCTTTTGGGGGTGGGGTTGGTTTTTTTGTTTGTTTTTTTTACAGCTTCTGACTGATATTTGTTTGACCAGTCAGTTCACCAAACTTTATCTGACCGGTTAAATACCCAACCCTACTGTCTTGTTATATTTTGTTCTTATTATTGAGCTTAATCAAAACTTTGTTTCTGAAAGGGCTGTTCTGGGTCACTGTATTCAACAATGGCCATAGCCCCTGAAGCAAAGAGTTGAAGGCAACTAAACTCAATCAGGCCTGCCAGGAGTAATCACAGTTATTACACCAGTTGCAAGGAGCCTAGAGAGCCAGTCTAAAAATTACAAAATTCCACCCCAGACAGGTGAAGACAACAGGGCAATCTCCTGCAGTGGTATACTCAAAGACATTAGGAGGGGGTCAAATGTACAGCTAGCCCTCAACTATGACAGCAGTAACCAAGACAAGGTCTTTGTAGTACTTGCCAAACAAGAAAAGCAGCCAAAGAATTTTATATAAATCCACTAAGCTGTCTGCATAACTCCTTTTCATAAGGTTTTAAGAGTCATGATGTTCAAAAATATTCCATTCTTAATCCTTCCAACATTACCATTTTCCCCTACCTGAATTCTTATGTATATTCATTCTACAGTATTTTCTATATTCCCCTGAGTTAATGTATTTTCACAGTATACAGCATAATTAATGCAAAAGCCTGCAAAGCACAGACTGTACATGTATGTATACAACATATATCTGTACTAAGTGGCTCAGGGACTACTTGAATGTTTGTACAGCACCCAGGAAAACAAGACCCCATCCTGATCAAGGCTACTGGACAGGAAATATTGCTAGAGAACAAAAATCAGGATAATCCCTACTATACTGACAAATACTGGCATTCAAAGGAACCAAGGAATGGCAGCATGTTAATGGCAGGGTTTGATTCAGGTCACATGACTGCACAAAGACTATAAATACACCTACTTCTACTGTTTACCACTAATAACAATGTTCCAGTAAAGGATTTGAGCACCACGTATACAGGCACCTATAAAAACAAAGTTTCTCACAATTAAATTTGTTGCAAAAAAACACAAAATTACCAGTATGGTAAAAAGCTGCCGTCTTCATTTCCTTCCTTGTTTAATGCTGTAAAAATGTGTAATTTGAGGGAAATGGTTCCATCAATCTGACTGGCTAACATACAAACATTAATGCTATAAAACCCAGCAACATAAAATAAACGCAGAACACTAAACAACATTTTGAAGTAAACTTTTATACTGTTTCCTTCATACTACCAAAATGGCAAAAACTCCATTAGGATTGTGGACATTTCTTACAGAATAAGGTTAGTAGTAAAAAAATCATAACATCAAGCCATTAGCTTCCTTCAGCCAGTCACTGGCTTCCAGGATAGTCCCTATTTTGATGCAGTTATTGGGTTTTTAAATTGTTGAAAATCAAGTCTGTTGGAAGAAAACAACACAGTGCCTATTCTGTTCAAGAAACACTACCTGCTATGCAGCTGTTTGGCATGTGTAAATGTAATACGTAAATTCTGTATTAAAAAAAAAATATTGATCAGTACCATTCACAACAAGCATACTCTATTCTGAAACAGGCACTTCAATTTAGTACTTATTCATATGGAGAGGCCTAAGTATTACAGGTAACAGAAGCAAGTCTACAGGATCTCAGGTCCTTAACGAGTTCTGGCAGCAGATGTCTGTGTCCACACAAAGGTCAATGCTGGATTAGGGCTCCATTTCCATAAACCCTTACACATGCGCCTGGCCCAAATTTAGTCTACAAGAAATATGAATGCGCTTAAAATCAAGTGTGCGCCAAAAGTCTGTAGTGTCAGGGGCTAACCTGGAAAACTGCATCCTCCTGTACTCCCCAAAGCTGGCACGGTCTATGAATAAAACAGATCCACAGGTATCCCTCTAGACAACAGTGCATCATGGTCCAGCCGTTTATTTTGCACAAACTACGTCAAATAATTGCACCATAAATATCAAAGCGAATGACATCAAAAGGAAGTGTCTTGCAGGGGTAGTGGGGCAGGGATTGGTTTGCTTAATAACAACCCTCAAAGCAGGACATTAGCTGCCATGGTTCTCTTACTTTACCTATGACAGGTTAGGGTGTTAGGTCTATGTTGCTTCAGAGTTGATGGTAGTCCTATGTAGAGTTTAGATTATGGTTGTATAGGATGGTTTGGCTAGGGATGATCATACCTCAGGCAGGGGGTTGGACTAGATGACCTCTGGAGGTCCCTTCCAGCTCTACTTCTCTATGATTCTACTATTCAAACAACTGAAGTGAGGTGCTGCCGATAAACTTCAGTTTAGCTTTCCGAATCTATCAAAACACTATTTTAGCAGTTTCAGTGAAGAGGCAATCCCAAATGCTCAGCAAAAGCAGGAAAGGAAACTGCTGGCAGTCTCTGATTCCCACATTTTGGGCAGGACCTCATTCTTTACTACCATTTTTCACTATTACTGGATTAGGTCCTTTTCTCTGTAATAGATAGCACTTGCCATGTGTTTTACATAGCACCATTAAAGTATAGTCAAGTAGTGCCAGGTTGCCCATTTAAAGGTATAAAACAACATTAAGATTAGGGCTCCCTCTAATTTACTCTTATATTTTGTTTTTCCAGGGGACATATATTGTTAGATTAAACACAAAAAAGTTACATTCAGCTTCATCTACACGAGTCCTTGGTTCTGTGGATGTAAGACAACCTTTTGTTTTACTTGATCGGAGTGAACACAAAAAGTTAAATACGGAACAACAGCATCACATCATTTGCCCTGGTAAATTTACAGGGAAAGCCTACTTCCCTTTTTCAAATTCCAAGACTAGGAAAATGATGTTGCATAAATATGCAGAACCTAACTAATGTGCATGCATTGTTATTTTAATAATGATTTGTCAGTAAAGACATATTAATGAAACCCTTACTTTAAGCAAAGGTATAACCACCTCAATCCCACATTTCAAAATGCTTCCCCAACTAAATCTGTTCCAAAAACCTGCTACCCTCAAGCGTCACACATTACCAGTTATGACTAAAAACAGTAGGACACATGAGTCCTGGCTGAATTTCCACCACCAAATGAAGCCATCTCCTCCAACCAGCAGTAGTCACCACACAAATACACCACTGATCATACAGCTAGTTTCAGTCAGTCCGCTTAACATCACCTGGCACCTTAAACATCTCATTAAGAAGGCAGCACCCCCAGCTAAAAGGAAGGGTTAGTGACAACAGGATAAATATGCTTTGAAGTGAACACCCTAAACAAGTCTGGGTCAGAACAAGATGTCAGCCCTCCAGACTCGGCCGGGTAAAGGGCCTGTGCGGACAATCACGGGCTGTCTGAAGCTGAGCCTCATCCCCAGCCGCCTCCCCTCCGGTCCTGGGGCAATCAGGATTTCAAGACCGGGCCCGCAGCTGGGGAGGCAGGGGCAGGTGAGGAGTAGGCCCGGATCCAGCGGCACTTGAAGGGCACACGTGAGCAGGCCTCGCAAGAAGAAAACATGGCAGGAGCCGGCGGTGCGGCCTGCCCCGGGAGACAGGCAGACCGCGGGGGGGGGGGCGGAAGGCTGCGGGACGCGCCGGGCCCGGGCCCAGGCCCCACACACCGCGTGCAGGTACTGCGCGCGGCCCAAGCCTCGGTCCCCTCCGCACCGGCTAGGCCTCGGGGGCCGGGCCGGGCCGGGCCGCGCCGCGCCGCGCGGGGGGAAGGGCCGCACTTACTCTCATTTAACACCTCCAGCAGCTCGGCGCAGCTCTCACACATTGTTCATTAACAGCAGCAGCCGCCGCCGCCGCCTCCCCCCGACCATTGATTGATCCGCGCCGCGCCGCCGATGCGTGATGGACGGGGCGGGGCGGGGCGAGGCCGACGAGCCGGCGGCGGCGGCGGGAGGAGAAGCCGAGTCACTCAGTGGCTCCCGGGGACTCCACGCGCCGCCATTTTGCTGAGGGGGAAGGAGGCGGGGGGGTGGCGGGCGCTCGGCGCCGCTCGGCTCTTTCCGACCCGGCGGCGGGCGGAGGCGGCCGAGCCCGAGCCCCTCCTGGGGCGGGGCCGGGGGCGGGGCGGTGGCGCGGCCCGGGCGGATAAAATGGCGGCCGCCGAAAGACGGGAGGTAGTTACTCCCTTACTCGTACGCTCGTCGGCTTCCTCCTTCTGGGGTTCCTTTTCACCTCTATTAAGCTAAACAGGGGTTGTGCTTCCCTCCGGCAGCCTTGCGGGACAGGCCTGGAGACCGCCCGTGGGAAACCAGCCCGCCTTACCGCGGCTTCCGGAGTGCAGAGGGGCTGCTCTGGGGTATTTCTGTGGGTGTTGGGGGGGGGGGTAAAGAAGTGAATGATTTCCCGAGTCCAGTAAGAGGGCGGCCTTGCGCGTCAAGAGGCGGGAGGGCGACTCCACTGAAGCGCACAGGATTCTTTTTTCCCAGATCCTTCATTTTGGCGGTTACAGGTTTCCCTCTTGCCCGCTAGGGTTAAGTTCCTGAAAGTCACCGTGGCTGGCACGACGGAAGGGCGGGTGGTGGGCTGGTGCGTGACCGTGGAAAACCATGGTTACTCAAAACTCTACTGTGGTAGCCAAAATGGTATACAGACTATTAAGCGTGGACACTCAAAACTGTTTGGCGAGGGAAAACCTATGTTTCTGACTTGTCTGCCCCACAAGCTGCAAGCCGGCTTTCTGGGGAAAACTTTGCAGGCTGAACTTGACGAGAAGGGTTGGGGGTGGATGTTTGGGTCAATTTGGGCCTATGCTAAAGCTACATATAGACACTCCATCCTTTCTTGTCTGGGGTAAATTTAAATGTACTTTTAGAGGACTGTGATAGTGTTAGATGGGAGCAATTTTATGTTCTCATTTTTTATGTTTACAACTATCTTCCCTACCTCCCCCCCTTTTGCCTAACTTCTAGACTTTGCTGAAATGGTCTTGCTGGGTAGTGTATGCTCATGTGCTGCCTATGGGAAATGTAATGTTTTTAGGGAAGGATGCTGATCCCTGAAGGAAAAAAAATACCTGATTTCTATATCTCAAAAATACAAGCCTTTTTTTATAGCGATACCTGTCTACAGTGCAAGCAAGTAGTCCCATATTTCACCTTCCCAGGTACCTATATTTGTTTTATTTATCCTGCATCTACTTGCTATAGGAACATGCTGACTGCAAGTTAAGGTTTGTTTTTTATTTTTATTTATTTATTTATTTATTTATTTTTGTTAAATCCACAAATAAGTTTTGAGAGATGAGTTTGAGGTGAGCAGCAGCTTTCAAGGAGGTACCTTTTGCCTTCTTTTATACATGTATTTATGTAGGTCATATCTGTACCTCTGTAGATATTTATATCTGTCTTATATAAATAACATGACCTCAGGAGATGGTGGAATCTCCATAACTGGAAGTTTAAATGCAGGTTGCACTATTGTTTGTGTGGTATGGTTTAAGCACAGGTGACCCTAGAGTAGACAGTTTGACTAGATCAGTGGCTCTCCACCTTTTTTGTACCAGGACCCACTTGTAAACATCAATGATCAATCCCAACCCAGTGCCCCTCACTCTTGACCTGCTGTCCCTTGCACCCAGTTCCCTGCCCCCAGTATGTCAGGCATGGGGGAGGGGGGTCTAGGCAGCCCCTCACAGGCCAGAACTCTGCCAGCCTGTAAGGGGAAAAACCACAGCCTTTTCTCCTTTTAAAGGAAAGTCCATTGTTAAAGTTTGTTGATCCTTAAAGTTTATTTGCCACCCTCTCATATTCTTGTGACCCACTTTCAGGTCATGACCCTTGGGTTGAAAAATGCTGAACAGATGACCTTTGAGGTCTCTTCTACTCTCTAATATAAGGTAGCACATTATCTCTAACTGCTCTTTTCCCAAGCCTACATTTTCTAACTTATTAGTACAAACTGCTCTTTTCATTTGGGTAGTACCACCTAGTGGTGAATTGGTGTATTGTTCTATGGAGATGCATACAAGGCACACACAACAATGAAAGTAATAAGAACAGGTGTGATGGAGAAGTTGAAACAATTAAATCAAGCACACTTATTACATGGCTGTAGTACAGGGAAGAGTTAAGCTTATTAAGAAAGTACAATGGAGTTATATGTATATAGCTTGGTATATTTGGGATTTCCTTTATACCTAAACTACAAATCTGTATAGATCATGTACTTCAGTGAGGCTTGTTGGCATTTTATTATCTAAAGTTGATTCAATGAGCTATTAGATAAAAGCACAAGCCCCACTGAAGCACATGATCTGTACTGATGTTGGCTGAGCTGGGCCACACCAAGTTTGAAGAAAAGCACTGTTGTTGGGTTTTTTGGAGGACTTTTTTAGTTGGCTTGTTTTTAATACATCTCTTCACAGTTCTCTTCCACCCTCTAGCTGTAGGGAAAGAGAATCAAGCTATGTAAGGAGAACCAGTATGGACATCTTGATAGAAAAGCGTACAGCTAAGGGACCTACTGGTGTATTGTTTGCTGCTGCTGTTCAAAGTTAAATGATCTAATAACACATTATTGCACAAAATGAGTGACTTTATTTTTGTATTTAAGATATTTGGCATTGATATTTAATAAGTAGACCCACTATTTTGGGGAGAAAAAACAGGTAAAACTGACCAGTTTAAAAATAATGTTGATCTTAATTAACCTAGGGAAAAACAAATCTAACTGGAAGCATGCAGGCTTGAAATGCATATAATGGTGAGGAACCATAATGACTGAACTAGCTCTAAGCGCTAGGATTGAGGCATTATTCCTAGTCCTCCAGCAGCTAACTTTCCTTAAGGAGGTGGTTCAGTCCTTGGCACTACTTCCAGGGAAGCTCTTATTCATAAATAAAGTGCTTCCAGTCATCCTATAGCAAAAATTCTTTAACAGGGTCCCTCCTTCATCCTACCCCCTAACAAAGCAAAAGCAATTAAAATACCTCATTTTAGGGACTGAACCATCCACCAATACTGGAATACATTGTCCCCAACTCTTATACAAGGGATAGAGAAAGGTATCTAAGATTCCTCGTACTTCCTACCTATACACCTATCAAAGGGCCAATGTGGCTAAAATGCCTTGAGCTGAAGAACTGCACAGATGATGTAGCTTGTCCCTATGCCAGAGAAGGAATAAACTTTCCAAGATGTACTTGGGGACAAGGTGGCACCAAATGATTTCTTAATGCAGACTTGGACCTTATAGGCATAATTTGATTCTTAATTGACAGTATAAATTTTTGATACAAGGGACACTTGGTTTGTTCCATTTATTCCAGTTGGCTAACTTGAAAGGACAATATTAGATAAGAGCATCCCACTTCTTACCCAGTTTTATCTAGGGTAGAGGCGCTCAACCTTACATCCATGACTCCTAAAGATATCATAAATATGTCTAGAATGCTTGCTATTACTTCCTTTCTTAGCTAAATGGGAGAGTGGCCTGAAGCAGAGAGAAGAGGATCCCCAAACTTTTTTTCTGTTGTAATACAGAATTGCAGCCTGAAAAAAAACAAGAGTATGATGAATCTACATATTCATATATCTACCATAGTAGAATTGCAGTACTAGGCACTAAGATGTAGAAACATTGCTTTATCTTTACAATTCTTACTTCCATGTTTTAAAAATAGCTGTGGGTTTATCTTTTGCCACAGTTCCTGTCAAATGGTTATTAGGAATTTAATTCCAAAAGGGTTTTTTAGCTTGTCCTTTGCAAGTATTTATTGGGAGCACTGGGAAGGAGGAGGACAGGATAATAAGTTGAAATGTCATTCATGCTTGCAGCAATTTAGGGTCATGACAGAGATTTCATTTGTCCCCTTTATATGTAAGATTAGTGAGACAAAACATGAACAGCCACATATTCATACTGTTCGTCACACTATAAAAATAGCTGATCCACCACAAAACTGGCAGATGCATGACAAAGAAAGTACTGTTTCAAGCAGTAACTTCTTTGTCTTCCCAGGACAAACAATGTGTGAACATTTCTTTAGACCCTCTCTATCCCACCAAGCTCTGCTGTCCCTCTGTTCCTCTAAGAGAGAGCATATCAGTGAGCTTGTCTGACAATGCTCCCCTATGGGCAAGAGGAATTAAGAAACAGTCCCCTATCACTCTGGCTTTGTAGTAACCTGGGGGGGCCAGGTGCCCCCCCCCCCCCCGGAGGCACCAGTCACTGAGCCTGGAGGGCATGAGGGGGGCTTTCATGCATACCCCAGCAGACTCAGAAGTGGACCAGAAGTGCTTCTGATCCACTTCTGGGTTTGTTGCCAAGCATATTATGGGATACTTGATGCACCACAAGCTGCTGCTACCTCGAGGTATGTAGAAAAAACATTTAAAGCTGTGTCTATGGCCAAATCTTTCTGAATTGATTCAGAAAGATTAAAGGGTCCTGCAATTCAATTTGGATTTGGAGATTTAGCTACCAAAACAGGCCAAATCTCTGCTGAATCGAATTGGGTACCGAGGCTTTGCAAAGCCCTGTTAACTGGCTGGTGAACTTCAGTGCTTTCTGCTGTTTGATGTACATTTGAAGGTACTCTTAAAAGTTAACATTTAAAAAAACTACTACTAAAATACACAATAACTTTAAAGAGTATAAGACAACACTGAGTATATTAATTATAAGTGTTGATATCAGTGTATTAATATATTAACTTTTGAATTAAAAACCACATAATGGAAACTCCTAGCAAAATATTATTAAAATGGAGTAAAGCTTGAGAGTTTGTATCAGCAAAGATCCTGGGTTTTGCTGATTAAAAAATCGCAAATTCTCCGATTTAAAACCCCCCCAGCAATTCTCTGATAAAAATCCTAAAACTCTCAATTAAACTTAGACAATGCTATCTGTGTGTGTGTCTGTGTATATCAATCGAACACAATGTTTTATTGACACATTTACAATTTTAAAGCAATTTGGAAGCCTATCAGTACCTCAATTACTATAATAAAATAAATTCTAAGTACCTATAAAATTTTGGTATTTGATTTCGGGTTTTTTTTATCATGGAAAATCAGAGTTCCTGCTGCTTCCTTTGCTTATCAAGATGCGGGTCCAGACCCCTCACTCCCCACCCACAGGCTCCTGGCCCTGCAAGTGCCCCTCACTCCCCCATCCCAGTCCCCTGGATCCTACCAGGGTCCCTTGCTGCCACCCCACAGCCCCTTGGCCCTGCAGGTGCTCCCCAACCCCACCCAAAGCCTCCAGGTGGAAGAGGCCCCCCTACTTCCAGGTCTAGAGGGACAGGGACCCAGGTCAGCAGCAGCCCTTGAGTCCCAGCTGCCACCTGCAGGAGGCAGCAGCTGTTACAGCATAGAGCACAGAGCCTGGCTTCCCCTCCCCTGTGGGGGGCTGGGCTGGAGCAGAGCCTATGGGGGGTGGGGGAAAGGGGCAGGTGCAGGATTCCATCTGCAGGCTTATGTGGAGGGAGGCCAGCTCCCTGCCATTGTGTGCACTCCTGGGAAGGAAAAGGTTACATACCCCCCAAATTGGTGCATGAGGCAGGGGCAGGCTGCCTGCTGTGGGCTCAGGCTCCCCACCCTGATGCCCTTTCCCTAGGGCCTCCACAGCCTAGCAGGAGGGACCCAGTGCAGCATGGCTGGGCAGAGGGAAGCTCATTGCTGCTCTGAGCTCTGCATTGCCCTGGCAACACACCCCCCTGCCTGCCTGGCAGCAGAGGGGCACAACCCCATACCATTGCCCCCACTGCTGCAGGGCAGGTGGGGGATACCTTGCCAGCGCACAGGGGACTTGCAGCAGCAAGGAGCTTCCCTGCCTGGCCCCACTACCCTGCTGCACTGGGTCCCACACACTGGGCTGTGAAGGCCCCATGGGGAGGCAGCAGGGCAGGGAGCCCAAGCCTGCAGGGGGCAGCCCACACCTGCCCCTGTCCCACACACAGGTCTGGGGGGCATAGGTCCTCCCCTATGTCCCTGGGAGCACACACAATGGTGGAAAGCTCCCCCCATGCCTCCAACGAGCTGCCTGCAGCCCCATCCCACTCTCCACCAGGGCCCTGCTGCCCTGCATCCCAGCCCCAAGCTCCAGGTGCTGCTTGCCTGGGCAGCAGCCCCAGCCCTGCCCATTTTACTCCCCAATTCACTTCCTCCCTCCCTAGGGGGGGCCTCAATCCCCCATCCCCCACTGCCAGCTGTTGCATATATGATACTGGAAAAATTGTTCACTCTGCAAACCTAGGTGCACATAGAACAGATGAGACCTTGTTTTTGACCCCCACCCATGTTATGCTTTGTATCCTATTAATAAGGAGGATGAAATCCTCATGATCACACACTTCTAAATAATACCCATGTCTTAAATTAAATTCAAAAGCAGATTTGGTTTTGTTATTCATCATTATTTGTTCTTGTTAGTTAGTAAAATGGCAGATAGATTCTATATCAACATAAAGCCTTTCTTGATTGGTAATTTTAGAGAAAAAGAAATTCATTTCTTCAGCCTGCAGAAATCAGACATCAAAAAGGATCAGATTCCACCATCAGCCAAATGCCACCAATTTGTTTCAGCAGATCATCTGGTGCAGCCAGATGTGGGTTACACCCAGATGAACAGATATTTAATAAATGGTCATGACAGACCTGGTCCACAGTAAACTGAAGGCTTTTTATTTAAATCTTCCTTAATGTGGAAGAGTCCACGATTTGAATTAGAAACTTTCAAGAGACTTGCCAAGAAAAGGTGAGAAGAAGGTTAAATTAACAACCATTCAGAGAGTTAAAGGACAACACAACTTTCCTGTGTTTGAACAAAGGTCCCAACTATTTCTTCTTTTTAAGCTGTTACCTCCCAAGCTGCTGATACCAATATAATGGATTGTAGTATTTTATATCATATTTATAAAGTGTAACTGTCACTTGAGGAAGTGGCTCTGTCTATTCCTTCAAAAATGGTATGAAGTTATGCCGGGGTGGGCAAAATATGGCCCATGGGCCGGATGCAGCCCACCAGCTGATTGGATCTTGCTTGTGGGCAAGCTCCACCAATTCATTGTATCTAGCCCAGCCTGCTGCACTCTGCATGGAGCTGAATCCCACCTGCTTCTGCCCAGGGCAGCACACACTGCACTCTCACCCTTATGTGCTAGAAGGCTCCAGCCCCAGCCTCAGCCTGGCCAACACAAACAGCTTCCGGGTAGGGCCACTTGAGCAGCCACCCACATGCACATCCCCAACCCACACACCCACCCACATACCCCCTACCCCCCATACCATATACAGAAATAAGACTTTGAGGTATTATATGCAATCACATCAATCTAGACAAAAATATTTTTTTAATCCAATGTAAAGTATGTTGTAGTAGATGTTTGATTATATTGTAGTATGTGTTACAGTATATTTGTTTGGTTTGGCACCATTCTCAAGGAGGTCCAATGCCCCTGAAACCCCATGGATTGGTTAAGGGTGATAAAGCAGGTTGTTAGATGGGTCACAACCCCTTGTTATTTGATAGTTCATGCATGTGCCTCGTTGCCTAGAAGGCAGAATTTCTGGGGCCCCAGGAGCAGGCTATGCACCACGAGGGTGGGCCCTACGTGGGGGGCAATGTTTCCCAGTCAAGGGGTGGACCTTCTAAGGACCATGTGATGGGGCAGGAGATTCTGGGACCAGCATGGTGGCAAGCAGGGCAAGGTTTGGTGTTGAGTGGGTGGGCCTTCCTTACATCATGGATCATGTGACAGCAGGGTTTCTGGTTCCAAGATGGCAGCCCCCTTCCCAAAAGAAGTATTTCTGGGGCAAGAAGAGGAATTTCCCATTGCAAAGATTAGTGGGTGGGACTTCTGGTCCCAAGATGGTGACCAAGGGCAGGGTTTAGCAGTTTGACAAGGACTGTACCTTTGCAGCCCTGTACACCTCACCAAAACTTGTTAAGCAGCCCTTCAGCCAAAATGATTGTCCACCCCTGAGTTATGCTATATTATCCAAAAAAATGGACACTATGTATTGCTGAAAAACACAGGAGAAGATGAGTTATTCAGTTCTGTGCTTTATAAAATCCTAAGCTCATTAGCTGGGAGCTCTGAATTATGACAGTAAATGGTCTTATGAAAATCAGGAGGTAGATACTATGCAGGAGACAGGTACAATACTATTGTGGGAATTCTCTTTGTATACCGCTTCTGAACCATATCATACGTTCTGTCATGCAGCAACATGACATTATTTATTCTTGCCAATGTCAAAACTAAGGCAAGCCAGAAACATACAAAACAATCCAGAGTGCATTGTATATGAACTTACTTTTGCCCTACATGACAAACACAAGGATTATGAATCTCTTAGAAGACACCCTATTGCTGATTCCATCTCT
The DNA here is from genome assembly GCA_030014935.1 of Caiman crocodilus. NCBI lineage: Eukaryota > Metazoa > Chordata > Crocodylia > Alligatoridae > Caiman > Caiman crocodilus. The sequence goes on from JAGPOW010003648.1 coordinate 90,589,785, forward strand.
GAACCTACCCTCTTTTCCCACAACCACTTCCATTAGCATTGAATGACTGAGGATTCATGTTATAGTAACTTGAAAGTTAACTGCTTTTTGAATTTAACAACTAGTTTACTTTAAACGTGCAAGAAGTACAATGTAAAAATTGGCATACACTTCCTTCACCTGCAAAAACACTACATTTTTGTGTGGGCTAGATTATCTAATCTAATCATAATTATCTAGTTGCATACATGTGCTCCTAATTTCCATGTTTACCTAATTTGTACACCAAAATGCAATTGTAGTTGTTGCATACAGGTGTGAACACTTGGGTTTCCAAACAGAACACTACAGAAACACTCAGCCTTGCCTCTTGAACTGCACCTTTAATAATTAATAATTCTTTACCTTTGGATTCTTCCATCCGTCTCTCTTTTACAGTCTTAAGTCTCTCCCCATGTAATGTTCTGGCAAGGGGCTCCGAGACCAAAGATGCCTGACTTCCCTTTCCCTTTATTGTGGTGCTCTTTCCAAGGAAAAGTGGGACACTGCTGCATCAACAAGCTGTTAATCCAGATCTATGATCCTGAAAAAGGACTGACTGAAGATCAATTCAAACAACTTCCTAAATATGCCTTGGAAGGATCAAGCTCAGAAAGCAAACCAGGGCTGGATTACAACAATCTAGGATCAAACATGATGTACTGTTACTCCCATCCTCAGTTCACTGCTGTGTCCCTGCCTTTTCTTGGGTTTAGGATGCTGGTGGCAGCAGGAAGCACTCAGATGAAAATCAACTCCTGGGAAAGCAGGAAAGAGGCAAGGCCTGATGCTACCATTGCTTTGCATTTGGTGGACTGCATTCTCTTCTGCCTCTGGAGTACCATTTCCATGGGCAGATCTCGGATTTTGAAAAGTGGGATGCAGATAGTATGGTACATCATCACATGTAGCCCAACACATTTTTCTCCAGTTATGAAGAAACTAGGAGAGCTAATATGTTAGGATCCGAGAAGCCTTCAGTTTAAGACTGAAGCAAAAGCAAGTATACCTTTTACAGGAATGTGCATTTTTGTACTATATTATATATCGTGCATAAATACACAACAAACTAGACAAAAAGTAATCAAACAATAATGTTTCACTGTATCTGTAGTCATAATTAAATGTATATCCTTTTCAGACACAAAATCTAATCTTCTTTAGCACCGTGATAATGCATCTAACACTTTGATAAAAGTTATTTCCACGCCTTAATGTTTTTAGCAAGAGTTAAAAACTGCCTGCTATGGTCTGTAATAGAAGCTACATTACCAGGAGCCATAAATAAACACCAGAATTGCAGAAGAAAGGCTTGTTTGATTAGTGGAACATCAAGGCCATTAAAAAGGAGAGAGGGTGTCATTAACATCTGTGGAATGAAGAGTTTAGCAGTACTCAGGTAGATTTTAATGGGCCATGAAATCAATTGACTTCCTTTGTGCTCCCTGATCTGGAACACTGCTGCCACTGTGAAGCAGTTGGTTTTAAACTTTGGGTGGCCCAGAAGTCAAAGCAGGGGCCAGGGCACTGATCCACTGCTCCCTCCCTCCCTCCCCTTGGATCTGCCCAACTGTTAATCATTGGGTGTGTCTATATGAGACACTGTACTGTGCAGTAGACTAATCTGCTGTGTAGTAAAATGTCACTGTCTACATGTGCACATGTACTGCACAGTAGTGCATGTGTGGATGTTGACTGGCACAAACGTTAACTGTAATGCATTAACGTTATAAATATACTTACTGTTTAACCATTTAACCTTCCGTATCCCTACTGGATACCAATAGGATTCCTCATGCCTCAGCACTGTTGTTTTAGTGTATTGGTTACGCTTACATCACATCATCAAGGTTCTCGTTGTGATCATGATAGAAACATTTTTTAAAAATTAAGACTCAGATGTTATTATCCTTATTTGGCGCCACAGAACTTGATTAAATCATACTAGAAACCAGGCAGGCCCACCCACCCCTCACTGCTGACTGGTTGAGGGCTGCCATTCATGCAGAAAAGGGTGGAGCAGCACAACAGGCAGCCCTCTTAGCCAACCAGTAGTGGAGGTGGTGCCTCCCATCTTGGCTGCTTTTCTGTGTGCTGGTGGCTTCTCCCCCCAGCAAGTCACTAGAGTGGCAGTGAGAACCATTGCCTCCCACTGGTAAGCCAGCATTTTATTTTCCATTCCCCCCCACAGTGATTCTAAAGATTCTCTGTAAAAAATTGAAATTCCATGTTTTTCTGTGGCAAACAGATTAGATCCCTGATCATAGCATAAACACCAATTTCTCATTATACAGAGATCCATTATTTTGAGGCTCTCTTGGAATCCACTTAAACATGCCTTCAAAACCTCCAATGGTATCCCCCATCTTGTAAACAGGCCTCTAGAACAGTCATTGTGATTTCATAAACTAAAGGGTGAAGGTTTAAATCCTGCTTGACAACACTGAGACAACATTACTCTGGCAAACTGCACAAGTTACCCATATGTTGTCTTGGGAAATTCTTCTCTGTTTTCTCTTTAGTCCAGTTAAATCTTCTATTCTGCCTCTCTTCATAAAGGTACTGTAAACATTTACAGTTGGTTGAAACACATAGCATTAATAGAAGTGATGCAGAATTTTGAAAGGTTAGAGATGCAGGGTTCTCTCTCAGCTCAGTACATATAGGAAACACAGGCTAGATCAGGGGCATATATAGGAAATACAGGCTCTGCTGGTTGGACAGGCTGAGAAGTCCCATGGGTCAAAGCCCTGAGCAATAGATTAGGCATACAAATTGGTATGGGGTCCAGTCCCCTACAGAACCAGGTAGCAGCAGCGCAGGGCCCCCAGTCTCAACATGCAGGGCCTGATTTGACCTACAAGCCAACCCCATACTACTCACTTAGTCCATGGGGCCAAAACACCACAGGTCGATGAAAACATAGTAAAGCAGATATATAACTAGTTGGATCAACATGTTAAAAAAATAGTCATCACCAGCTCAATGTTTTGTTTGGAAAAGTTAGAGTGGGGTTCCCTAGGGATCTTTCGTGGTCCATAATTTTTTTCTCTCTCCATTGATGATCTGGAAAATGGAACCAAGTGCACATTTGGCAAATGCGCAGATGATGCCAAGCTGGGTGGACTTGCAAATATTTTGGAGGTTAAATGATGAGGATTCAGAAAGACTTTGATAAGCTACTGAAATGGTCCATAATTAATTGAATGAAATTCTGTAAGGATAAGGGCAAAGTACTAAATACAGATTGTGGAGCAACTGGCTAGGCTATAGTATTGCAGAAAAGGACCCGAGGATTGTAATGGGACAAAAACAGAGTCAACCATGTTCTCCTGTAAAAGAAAAGGCCAAGATCCTGTTAGCTTGTGTAACCTGGGTGGTACTCCAAAAGGTAGCCCCTCTCCAATTGAAGGGATCAGAGCAGGTACACAAGCACTGTGGGAGGTGTAGGGACTCTCTTCCCCCTATAGAGCAGAGCCAGACCACCACTGGGGACTTAACCATATACCTTTTAATGAGGGAACATAACAGGCATAATCAGGGGGGTATAGCAGACACCACAGTGCCCCAAGGGGCAGGATTCAACAAAGGTTATAGACACTTACAATCATTGGCAAAAGACAAGGTTAACAAAATATGAAACACAAACAGAGCAAACAATACTGGTTGGGGAAATATAAAATGGCACAAAATACAAAATGTCAAAAGGACAAACAAATATAGGGCCTGGGTCACTGACGGGGGAGAAAACAATGGCTCCTGTCTACTGCAAGAGGACTTTCTCCTTGTTAGCTCACTTACCCCAAGTCACCAAAGCCACGACTTGAACTCAGATCTCCCACGTAGTAGGCAAGGACACTGCCACACAGCCACCAGTGTTGGTACTCTCCAAGCTGCAAGGGGTTTTGACCTTTCTGGAGCCCCCACCTCATGTCAAGCTGACTGGCATCTGATTGGAGGAGCTGGAAACCAAGCTGGGACCCCTCAGGTAGCTGCTCAGATCCTCCTGCTGGCCACAGCCTCTTGTAGGGGATCTTGGAGCCCAGCAGGATGGCCCTCTTGCTGGCCACACTGCACCGCTGAGGGTCCCACTGCTGCCTGCAGGTCCTGCTCTTTCAGGTTCTCCTGGGGCAACTGCTTCTGCTCTGCTGGCCCAGTTCTTGCCAGCTCTTCAAAGCTCCTTCCTCATAGTCCCTTGCTGGTCTCTTCCAAGTCAGCTGTGCTGCCCCTTTTATCCCCCTCCAGGTGATCCCAGGGGCCAATCAGGGGACATGAGGGGTGAATCTCTGGGCCTGATTGGTCAGGAAAGGGAATCCCAAGTCCTCCAATCATCTTTTGCCCTTCAAAACCCCTGGGCTAAGTCACTGCCAGTTAGCCCGTCACATCTGTATTAAATAAGGGCATTGCTTGCACACAAAAGAAAACAATTCTTCTGCTGTATTCAGCACTGATGGGGCCTCACCTGGAATCCTGTGTCCACACTTGGCCTTTTACTTCAAGAACTACATAGACAAATTAGAGAGTCCAACAGAAACCAGCAACAATAATTAAAGACCTAGGGAGGAAAAAAAGACTTTAAAACAGGTTGGAAAAACTGGGATTTGTTAGTCTGGAGAAGAAAAGATTGAGTGGGGACATACATTAGTCTTCAAATAATTGAAGGGCGATTATAAAGAAGATGGTGATCAAATATTCTTTTTTGGTGCAGGGGACAGGACAAGAAATATAAGTTTTGTATTTCAGGTAAGGAAAATTAGGTTGGATATTAGAAAGAATGAAGAATAATAATGACGCACTGGACCAAGCTCTCCAGAGAGGCTGTGGAATTCAATCCTTGGAAGTTCGTAAAGAACAGGGTAGATGAACACCTGAGTGAAACAGTTCAAACAGGGATAATCCTATCTCAAGTAGGTGTTTGGACTAGATGACTTCTTGAGGTCTCTTCCAGGTCTATTTTTCTGTGAGTCTATAAATGTAAGTGGTTTCAGAAGTAGAACCAACAGTCTTTTGCAATTACACTTCAACTCTTCCAATAGGGCATTTGACTTTTTATCATGGTGACAAGGTGCTTTGGAATAAAGCTTATCACACCAGCTTTAGTTCAAAGCACCATGCTACCATTTTTTCAGCACAGGAATACTGATACACATGATGCTCGGGTGCTTTTAATTACCACAGCTTGCTAATTAAATCAACCCCTCCACATCTGCCTCCTAGAGCACATCTATAAAGGCCCTAGGTGTTCAGCCCTAGACAACAGGGCTATCAAGGGTTTTTGCAAATCAATAGCCTTAAACTGTTTTGACAATAGGGGTTACTGGTGGAACTGTTAATTTTAAACAGCCCATTGAGAGTCATTCCAACCAAAGGCTGGATAATTAAAGATTCTAGCATAAGAAAAAGTATGACAAAGACCTTTTAAGCAGGGAGATGCAGAGGAAGGAGAGGTGGGTAGAAAGGCTGAGCTCCTTGAAGGACATGGACAAAGATCTAAAAATGCTGTTAGCAGTGATGAAACTACTTCAGGTGTCTATTTTGCCATACACCTGTAAACATACTGTCTTTTGGTTAGTAAATGTGCATTTCAGAAATTCATTTTACACCAAGGAATCCACAGGTTTAAAAAATGAGCACAGGGCTGTCAATGAGTTGAACTGCAATCCAAAGAGCCCAAGAGGGACAGGAGCTGTGGAAAGAGCTAATTGGAGTCTGAAGGAGGTTCAGAACTGGTGATGGGGTCATGGGAAATAGGAGTACGAAGCCCCACAGCCTAAGGAAAGGTACCAAAGAGAGTCTGGCCCCTAGAGCATGCCTAAGAAGTCAGACCTGAGACTGCATCTTAGACAATGTTGAGACCCAGTGTACTTCAAAGTATACAGGATCCCAATTTGTGTCCAATTTTGGAGGATGGTTACTGTCTACAAGCGATTCAACCACTACAGACTGCATTTACACTAGGCTTTTCTGGTCTAAAAATGCTTATTACAGATATAGCATGTGTTGTTTTTCAGTTTACTGGTAAACAGCTACGAGGGTAACACCAACAATTCCAAAGCAGGGTGGTGACAGTCTAGTATACAACTTGTGTAGAGAGTTAGAACCCCTCCAAGACAGACAAGCTCCTTAGCTCAACATGGCTATAGCCTACACCCCTGGACTCCTCCAATAACTGGGGATAAACCTGCCCCCTCAAACCCAAAACCGTTTTGATAATTTTCCTTTGTAAAATAGTCCTAGTGATCAACTATTATGCCATGACCCCAGCCCAAGGACCTGGGCTCCACTTTTCCAGAAATAGAAGACCTACAAGGAAAAGCCCTGGATATTTCTTTCTCCACGTTAAAATCACTTAGCTCTAGGAACACTTGAAACAGAATCTGCTATTCTCTGCCAAAAATCCTCATGTCAGGGTGGTATGATCCTGGTGAACAGGAAGAATTCTCAAAAACGCACCACAAGCATTTTGCAGGCCTGCTCCAATAAGCTAAGGGGAAAGTTGGGGAGGGGAGGGGCAGAGAAACCCCTCCAAGCATGAGTTTGAGGTGCATGTGCATTCCTACAGGGGATACATATGCAAGAGTACTTGAAGGAGAAAAAACAGGTGTGCAGATTTAGCTAAAATGCTAAGGCTTGAACAGGTGTTGTTTTTCATACAAATACCAAGACAAAGCCAGTCCTGACTTGACTTGGGCATCAATAAAGGTAGTACGAAGTACTACTGCTTCATAGCAAGACTTAAATAGTTCACAGCACATTTTCTTTACTGCAGTGACTATGGCTTTAAGCTCAGTTTCACACCCAAGTCGATCACCATCTGCCAAGGTCTTCAATGGATCAAAATGGGACACTTTGGTTTTATGCTCAATCCAGCAAAACAGGTTGTCCAAAAGCTTTAAAAAACAGAGGAATTTGTAGAGTTCCCCAAAATGTAAAAAAGCTGGTATTTTGTATGCTGAGGGAATACTTGAGAAGTATTTACAAAGCAATGAGATGTTGAAGGTAGGAAATCAAGATTTTGCATCAATAGGGGAAGGAATGCTTAAGTTCTAGGGTTGAGCTTAAGCTCAACCTCTGGGTCATGTCCCAAAAGTGGGTCAACAAGAATTTATGGAAAGGATCATGAACATACTTTGAAGATGGATCAAACTTTAAAAATGGAGTCTCCTTTAAAGGAGAAAAACATAGGAAACAGTCTACTAGCCTGCAAGGGTAAAGTCAATCCCAGCCTGAGAGGGACTGCTTGGGGCCCCCCATACCCTCACATACTAGGAGCAGCAGGTCAGGAAAGGCACTGGGTCAGGACTGGCCACTGACGTTTACAAATGGGTCCTGATACAAGAAGTTAAGAACCACTGCTGTAGAGGGTATCTAGCAATGCAGTACATAAAGGAAGGAGTTGACAGCTTGACGATGGCAGGGAAGAACAGGTTGCCCATTCCTCCCTTATTTTCTATGCTTTGGTCTTTTTTCTGCATCTTCAGTTTTTTTCCCCTACTTCTCTTGTCCTACCTGCAGAATACTCTTGCTGCCAAGCATTCATTCTCTATCAAACCCATTCCAAATCCCATCTGCCACATGCTCTCATCCCTGATCACAATGCAATGTTCAACTGTAGTGAATGGACCTCCCCTGGACTCCAGCCCCCAGTAGTGTGTACATAGGCTGCAATACAGTCCTTAGGCTCACCACTTGCAGCAGGTAGCTTACATGGATCCAACCAGGTATGAGGGGAGGGCTGTTCTGGCAAGGATGCCGAGGTTGAAGATCAACATTTCTAAACAAAAATCAAAGATGATCCACGAGAGTTGCAATATGCTGAGCCAAGCTACTGTCATTTCCAGTCTTGACTGATTGGTGGCTTCATCATGTGGACTGTTTGCATGGGTTAAAACTTAACTGTTACAGACAAGTAGGGACAGTCCCAAATTACCAAACATTCCAAGTCCAAGGGTTTGTGGTTACCCTGTTAATAAAGAAACCACAAGATGGAGATACATCGGTGTGGGTGAACACAAGTGTGGGACTGCATGAAAATTTGGGGGAGATTTTTTTTAGAATGGGACAGTAGCAAAAAACAAAGTGATAGGTAAATGCAACAGCAGTCAATTTATTTATTAGATTTATATCCTCTCCTCCTCTTACACAACATAGCCTTAGACAATGTTGTAACTTCGCCCTGCCCGCTAAAGACCAGCCCAAATAAAAGCACCTTACACTTCTGGAACATACTGAGATCCATCCAGGCTCTGGTGGACCATAAAGGAGGAACTCAGGAGCAATTACTGATCATAACCTCCCATGTTTTCACTGAACTTGTGGTGCACAGATGGCACTAGCAGGAGGTTGTTTTTGGACACTCTTGCAGATCCCAACAGAATATTAGGGAGATGGCAATCCCTTAGGAATGCAAGGACCAAGCTACTGCTCAGAGCTTTACGGGTCAAAATCGTCTCCTTGAATTGCACCTGGAAAGCTACTGCAAGCCAAGGAAGACCCAGGAGCGACACGCTCCTGATAACCCACCTCTACCTAACATACCAAACATTTTAACTGGGTTCATCACCTGTGTAAAACTCCCTGATGTATATTTAAATGGGAGTCCCCAGGTCTCATTACATTACTTGTTCAGAGAATCTATACTACAATTTGGGAGGAAATCATCAACAAACTTCCCTCTCCAGTCATTTGTCTGTAACTCCCAATTTTTGTGCAACTCCTGATCACTATTTTTTAGCTTCCTCATTTAATCCTCAATTCTTTTTAATCTCCAAATCCACTTTGCAGATGTATTATCAACAGTAAGATTTCATCTTTTTCTATTTTTAAGTGAAAAAACTGGCATATGGCAACACTTCTCATTACTGATTGCCCTTTTAGAGACTCAAATGTGATCCCATTAAGCCCCTTTGCCCAGCTAGTGAACTGCTTAGAGGGAGCTTTTACTCATCTCTTTTCTGGAAATAAATCCTTCATCTGGTATCATCTGTGAGGGACATGTCAGCTATGAAGACAGCAACCTTCAGAATCTAGAATTCTGTGAAATTTCAGTTCCTAAGGGAGATGGGATGAGCATTTTGCAGCACCCAAAACAAAAATAAAAATCAATGTTAACATTTCAACTCATAAAGCAAAGGACAGGACAGGACAAGACATCTGCTCTATCTAGAAACAAATATAGTGGAAGGGGCATTAAGTTGTGCAACCATGTTCCAAACAAAGTCCAAGTTATTTCCAGTATTTGCAAGAAGTCTCAACATGTTCCAGACTGTAAACTACCTTACTGTACTCATGGCATTTTACCACAATGTGTCATTAGCTAATCAATGGATTTTCACTTTCCACATTTTGCCAATGCAGTATTTTCCTTTTATAGTTCTGTTGTCTGTAACAAGGTCTGGGGTCTGAAATTTTCCTGCCTGTTACTCAAAATGACTGGGCTGCTCCCCTTCTACGTTCCATGCAGACAAGTGTTTCTAAAAACATGACATTCAGCATAAATCTTAACTTTATTGAAAATGAGGACATTTTAAAATCAATGCTTAACAGATTAGTGTACACAAATTATCACCTAAATAAAAAAGGGAAAAAAGAAAAGGTTTGGAAAGTAATTTTGCTTCAGCTTACACTAATAAATACAGTAGCTTGAAACGGTTATTTAGGGAGTACGCACATCAGCTTTTACTAAAAAATGTAAACCACTTAAAATCAGTAAATAACTTGGGTAAAAACTCATGTGAAGACAAGCCCTAAGAAGGTATAGACATACGATGTGTGTATAAGCATACAGCAAATTAGTATTTTTGAAAAAAATATCATTTTATAGAAATATGCAAAGTCTAATTGTTTCCATATATAAATTAATCTGTTTATAAAATGTATGACAGTTTACACATTTGGCTCTACATAGTCTTCTTTTATTCAAAGCATACATTATAACGGGTTGTTTTTAGCTGTATGTTGCAATTATTCTTGAATATAAATATGCACCTGTCCAGGTTGCTTTGTTCTTAATATAGATATAAAATGACTTAACAAGGCTGTATGCACAATAGTTCTACATACTTCTTGGACCCGTAGAGAACAGTTAAAGGCACCAGTCCTTGTGAAGACAAATTAAGACGGCTGTGGATTTTCTAGGTTAATAGGAAGTTGGAGCCAGAACATACTAAGAATTTGAATTTCAACCAGCCTGATGCAGAAGTGTGCTGGATGTATTAGACGCATATACAAACAGATAACTCCTTCCTTATTTATCCCATTTACTTTTTTTTTTTCCACAGTAGGATGCAGTCTGTGGAACACCTACAGGTTTGACTCAGATGCAAAAATTAGTGTGCGAAAAAGTGGCATTATGGAGGCAGTCTTGTCTCAATTCCAACTGGAAAGACGTAGTCCTGTAGTTTGTTTGTTTTATTAAAACTGAACTGAAAAATGTGGAAATCATTTTCACATTACCACAACTAGTTAGTTTCATTACCATTCCCTTGTTTCTGCTCTTCACTGACCAACCCTGAGCCAGCACTCAGATGATGCCATCAGTTTAATATAACAGCACGTTTCTCTTAAATAAAAATATTTGACTGTAGAGTTTGCACAGCAGCAATGAGGTTTTTCTAGTCCATAGCTCTATAAAAGCCTGTACAAGTGGGTTATTTGTCTATGCCAAATGTGTTACTACTTTAGAATCCTCTACAATGTATTTATTACTTGTTTAGAAAGTTAAACATTATCTGGTCACTGCAGATGATGCTCAATTGGCAAACCACAACAGAAAGCTACACTTAGTCCTAGACTTCACCTTATCACCATCTGAAGAAACACCTATATAAAGAGAGAGAATAGCTGTATTACCAACAAGAATAAAGTCCCAAGACAAAAGGTTTAAGAATAACGGTCCTTGCATGCACCCCATCCCCCAAAGGCTTTAAATGGTATTGGTTCACACACCATTTTTGTTATCAAGCCATCTACAGATACAACTCTGCCTTAACTACCAATTGAGTCAAGCAAATGGGGATATGTTCATAAGCAGAAATATGGAGCAAATATGCAAGCCCACAAACATTTTGCTCAGCTATGATTTATGAATACTGTTAGCTAATGATCTTTGTTTTGAAACGCACAATACAAAATATGTAAACTACAATATTCAAGTTTGATATAAAGGATCTCACCAACTGTCTAACCTTACTTCCTTCCACTATTGTACATGAATGCTGAATTTGTTTTAGTGACATTCCTATGATTACAAACCAAACTGCTTCAAAAAGAAAGCCAGCACCTATTCAAACACTGTCATACAAAAAAGAGAAATCAAGATATTTCTTTGCTAGATGGCAAAGGAAAAACATTATGAAAAGGTTAAGGGGGCTAAACTATAAAAGTGTTAAATTTTCTTTGCTTCAGACATATGAAGCAGAGATGACAAAAGGCATTAAAACTATTTTAAAAAGTGAAGAATAAGTAGGACTTGCCAATAAATTAGTCTCGATTTAACATGGATTAAGACAGCATGCAATTTAAGGCACGGTTCCTGTACTTTATATTCATACCCTACTTTAATTCGCATTAACTTTCAAGTGTAGCCAAGGTCAAGCCTCTATATTATTCTCTTATTGCATTATGCTAGTTTAATCATAACATCAGAAATTCAAAATGATTTCTAAACTAAAAAACCCACACATTTAAGAGCTTACTGATGAGTTATTGCATGTTAAAGTTTATCACTGCAGTTATGGGAGTTTACTAATTATCTAGCTCACTTGGGGTTTTTCTTCTGGAATACAATCTTTGTGATCACAGCATTTTCATCCAATAAAAGAATAAGCCAAAGGAAAATAAATGTAAACCAAGTTTATTTTGCTTTTAAGTAGTGTTCTTAAAGCACTACAGCATGGTAAACAATGTAAATTAGTATAAGTCATCTCAAAAGCCAGAGGTTGTTTTCTTTAATGAGTTGTTAAAAAGATGCAGCCTATTCTAACAGGATAAATATTTTAACCATTTCACTTCGAGTTAATGAAGGCTCACAAATGAGCAACACTCCTCATTGAGGAAAACAAAAAGCTGTTGTCGACAAAGCGACAGCACACACACAAAAACAAAAGAACTGTGTAAAAATAACTAAACTATACTGTGTTCCCATACTCTTTTGTAGTTGCTTTACAATGGGATGATATGCACATGATCTTGCTGCAAACTTGTCGTATGACTTGCAAATACATATAGCCTAGCCTTATCACTCAGTCCAAAAGCTGCTAACTGTTCAGATAATGCAGCACTATATTCCTCTGCTTAACAATTAAGTCAAATTGTTTTACTCATTACCTTTTCTTCCAGGCTGCAGGGCAGACTAGAAAGAAAGTGATCCCTAATTAAAAATTGGTACTCTTACGGAAAAATGTATAATTTTGGAATAGACTCTGCAAGTTGGGTTTTGACTCCTTTCCCTGTAGCCACAAAATGGGCATGAAGTATTTTTTTTTTTAAAAATGCCTTAATTCTTAACTTCATGCAAATCTAAATAAAGATGACCAAAACAAAAGCTTAAACAATGGAAGGATATTTCACAGAAAATTTCTTATACAAAAAACACATAAGAAAAAGGGCCACTAGGTGACATTTTAATTTACAAATTGGCATCATTTTGGTCAACAAATATCCAAGTGCTGTTTTCTTCTATCACAACAAAGCTGTACAGAAAGAAAACTGCATAACTTGTTTTATGATTTTTAATCACACATTTCCTCAGGAATTTCATGTGGATTAAGGATGCCAGGGACAGACATCTGAAGTTTATGTTTTTCCTCTTGAGCCTGTCGAAGAGCTGTTTCTCTTTCTTCCAAGAATAAGTCAGATGTGTCTTCACCTGCAAATTCCTGAATAATTCATAAACAACATTAGTAAAATACTAAATGCTCTGAAAGCAAAAAGTGTCAAAATACGCTTCTAAGTTAATATGTAGTTATTATAGAAATCGTAAAAATGTTTTAATATGCATGTTGTTGCTTCTGACATCTGAATTGGCACAAAGAAATAATGTTTCTAGTGTGTGGTGGTCACATTTTTACTACTGCAACACTGCCCCCCCAATCAGGTTCCTATTTTGGGTGTTTTTGTAGGTTATATTTAATGCTAGGCATCATTACTGAATCAGAATATTAAGAACTTTGTTAAAATACTTTGAGATTGTTTTGCCACGGGCTACAGCTTGAGTTTTACACCCTTAAAAAAGGAAAAAGAATATAACTTCAGACATTGGGAGAACTAAAGACAAAAGCTATGCTGTAAACCTCCAGTACAGTAAAAAGGAAACCTAGGAGACCTGTAAATATGCAAGTGCAATGAGTATTGTTAGATATCTGAGGTTATCATTGAAGGAAATTAAGACAGGCTAAAGATAGAAATCCAACCAAAACCTGAAAGTTAAGAGCATGAATCATCACATGTCTTCTACAAGTCAATCAGGTGCTTTTATTTTAAGCTCCCCCACATTAAATAGTCATGCAAGAGTATCAAACTAATTTACCTTAATTTGGACTAGGAAATCCCTTAGATGTTCTTTGAATGCAGGAATATCCTGATTTAAACTGAAGAGTCCTGTTACAAATAGCTTAACCTGTGCACTAAAAGTAAAACAGACTAATTAGTACATCAAACATCAGAGCAACAATGAGAGATTCAAAAAGTCACAACATACTTACTCTTGCAGATGAGGAAATGCAGACTTAAGTAGATTAGCAACATACTCCTGAATAAACATTTGGTTGTTTACGGGATTTCCGGGGTTTAAGGGAGTACTTATTTTTCCTTCTTCTACTAAATTGAACATATATGCAAGTATTGATGCATGCATTGTCAAACCTGTGAAAAAATGACAGAAATGAAATTAGGGTGTAGGTTGTAGCAGAAATGAAATTTGCACTCATATGAACAAACACTTTGAAGTTTAAAGGGTGCCTATTAATTCTCCCAAACCTTCTTACCAGCTGTGTGTGACGTGTCTGTGACAACAGAGAAAATATGCTGAAGAATATCACAGAAATAAGTCTGATAAAAACTCTGGGCAGCAGCTTCCTCTTGCGCAACATTTTGTAATAGCGTATACAGTATCTGAAGGCCTGGAATAATCAAGAAAAGATGTGGTTTACTACTACTAAAAGTAAAACCTTTAAAACCAGTTTGTCTTTGCAAGGAAGTTGCCCACATCCAAACAAGCACTACAACATGGTAAGCAAAGTTAGCAAGTCATCTCAGAAACAATGGGGGTATTGTTTGTTTGTTTCTTTGTAATAAGTCATTATAAAAGATGCAACTTATTGTAATGGGATATATTTTAAATATTTAAAAATTCAGAATTGTGTGTTGAAAAGTCTTAGTTATTAAATATAACTGTTAACTGTCTTTAACAGTTCTCTCCCCACAGCCAGAAGAGGGCTGCATCCATATTTTTGTGGATTTGCTCACTAATTACAAGGCATCCAGTGAACTAAGAATCTTGTTCTTGATCTTTAAGATCTCAACCATTGCCAGGTAAAACATTCACTAACTCCCACCTTTGATATAATATATTGTTTTATACTTTGCTATTACAACTACATAAAAAGCATGCCAAAGCCACCCACAGAAGTCAAACTCCAAGGTACTCAGCATCTGGGTTGTCAGGGTTTTTTTTAAAACCTCTCCAGTAAGCAGAGAGAATCAAACTGAAAAAAATTCTCGAGGTTAGACAACCTAGAGAACAAGCTATGCAAAATGGGGGGAGGGGAGAAGCAGTCTAAGGTCCATGAACTTTCAGAGTATTTTAAGGTACTCAAGCTGCATTCCCCATCCAGTTTCTTTCTGGAAAAAGCAACTTGCATTCAAGTATTTTTAACTTATACTCTTGGAGATGTACTAGAAGCCAGGAAAAATTAGTAAGCACTCTCAGGAAGTATGACCACAGGAACAGCATATACACAATCCACAAGCTTAAGTCTTGTACTTCAATATAGGCTTGCTTTTGCCTTGCCATATTCCCATCCTTTAAAAAAAAAAAAAAAAAAAAAAATAATGAAAAGGCAAGCCTTCAAATCTGCAGTATGTACAACTTGAATCTACCTGTATCTGCAACATTTCTCATTGTGTGTTTGAAGGCCCAAATAATAGAATCCAAAACTAGTTTGAACTGTGCAGGTGGAATGGCCAGGAATGCTGGAAAGCAATGAGAATTTACTGCTTGGAGTAGTAAGAAAAAGTTTGTTCTATGTTCAGGATATTCTTCAAAGTCCTAAAAGAGAACACAAAAATGAAATTTTAAGCTTCCTAAATATCAATAGTACATAATGTCAACTGTCAAACAAAAATTCAATGCCAAAATGAGTAGTAACTTTTCAACTAAAGATAACTTTTTCCTTTAAAAATTATAAAAAGGACACAGGGACAGCACATGGGCTTTACACAACTATTCTGTCAGTCTGAAAGGCCAGTATGTTCTGAAAAAGCTATTAGTCAAGCCAGAGTTTATTATGGTTATCAAGCAGGAACTGTTTAAATTAATGATAAGCTATTTAAGTTTCTTTCCACAACTGTCTGGCAACATTAAAATCTAAGGGGTCAGCACAGAAAAGCTCCTGTTACAGCAGAATAGGGAAAATAGAAATTTTTCAATGATAACACCATAAAACCACTGCCCGGTGAGGCACCACAGTTGGGAAAAATACATGTAATGGACAGCATGGGTATGTGCAGGGAAGGTCAGTGCTAACAGACCTTTAGAAGAACATCTTCCAAGATGCTCTAGGATCCACCCAAAAACAATGATCCTCAGGTTCTGTAACTTGCAGGCTATACCTATTTACCTTGAACAACAAAATGCCAGTTTCTGATTTTTTTTCTTATTGTCTGATCAGGTAACAATGGTTGAAATAGGGGACGGACAGACACACACACACGCTCTCATTAAACAAGCACCCTAATTCCAAATGTACATTATTTTTCCTGCATAGCAAGTTGGAGATACCCAGTGATACAGAATTGAGAAGAAATGGTCTAATGTTCAGAACAGTAAATTTAAAAACTACCTTGAGATCACAAAAGCAGTAACATTTTAGAACATCTGGATACAAATTTAAATTCCACATTATTTCAAGCAGACAAGGTTCTTTGGGTGAATCTGATATCTTTTATTAGAACAACTTAAATGGTTGGAAAACATTTTTTAGCAAGCTTCCGGGTTTTAAAAACCCTTCACCAGGCCTCAGCCTGACGAGCAGTTTTTAAACCCAAAAGCTTGCTAAATTTTTTTCCCCCCAACTATTTAAGGTGGTCTAATAAAAGATACCAGATTCACCCAAAGAACCTTGTCTGCCTATGTTCTTAGACCAACACGGCTATGACCTACACGCCAAGCTTCAAAGTACTTTGGCTCTGGTGTTTTTCTGTTTACAAGCCCTGCAGTTTAAAAGTTATTTCTGGTATCTTATTTTGCTTAGTAAATTAGCAATTAGTGTTTCACACAGTGAATTGCTGTATCTTCTAACAGAAGGGGGGGATCTTCACTGTTAGCTAAGATTTAGGCGCGATGCAACACTACAAACATTTGAGACAGTGTACCCCTATACTTCTGAGGTCTAGCCCAATAAAAAAAAAATTGAGCTGATACTGATGGTCAATTATCAAATGAGCCATATGGGCTGATATTAATCCAGCTGTCGATATGGAGCCCAGCAGCTTGGATAATAGTGGAGAGAGACTTGGTACTGTTAATACTTTGAAAACATGTTCTGGTTGTGTGCGCCCTACTATTCCAGGAGTATCATTCTCTGGTACAGTTCCATTATATCAGAATTATGCATGTTTGCACCATCCATGTATTTTAATATGGGAGGACTATTTTTACTGAAACAAAACAAGGCTCACAGTTTGGTATAATGGTTACCAAGCTGACCTTCAGGGACACATAGCTAGCACATCCTCCACTTCTAGCTATATAGATCATAAGCTTATCATCGCAAGGTCTCCTTGATGCCAAGCCTCTAATAACCCATCTTTAAAACTTGGCTGCCTAGACTTTCGATGTTTAAATCCACATTTAGGTACACAGTTAAGACACCCCGCATTGTCTTAACTGTGAAAACTTTGTTTCTAAGACAAAAACAAATCCAAAAAAATCCACTCCCCTAAATACTTTTGCATATAAGCAATAGTACATAAATATAAAATGAGACAACTCATAAAATGTTACCATATTTTTCATACACTACTCCACCTCAAGACAGATGAGCAACATTTTCCTCCATTATTTTGACTTTCAAAACCATCTTTTGTAGAAAATACAAGTATGGCATTTTTGCAGGGGAACCACTGGCAGCTATAGCATGGCAGGGGAAGCAAAAGCTTGTTACTGCTCTGTTAGCCCCCTAGCTGCAGGACAGCCCAGCCTCTTCTCTTCTCAAGCTGAAATGGGCAGGCAGACAGCAGCACCTGCAGCACCAGTTGAAAGCCCACCCAGCTCAAGGGCAGGGCATTTTGGCTCCAGCAGGTAAAGACCCTCAGTTGGCCTGGCAGCAGCTACTGACTGCCCACCCAGCTCAGTTTCAGAAAAGGGGCTGGGCAGTTCCAGTTCAGTGCCTGCTGAGTCAGATGAGGGCTGAATCTGATAAAGTTGAACTGCTTTGCCAGGTGGGCCCCTAGGCTGATTCAGCAGGTCTCTGCTTAGCTGGCTAGCCCATGTGGCTCAAGGAACAGGTAGGCCAGTTTTGGCACAACTGGGCCTTCTGCTCCTTGCTTCTATGTTTAAGATCCACACACCTCAACTTCCAGCAGCTCATTTTCAGAAAAAAGGTGCATGTCACATTTGATTAAGTAAGGTATCTTTGATAGGATTATGACCAAATCTGTACATTCCATTATCTTAGGCATTTGCTAAGTCAGCTGAGAGTCTGGACAGTTCAAGTAGAGAGAACAAGGAAATGCTATAATAGATCTACCTTATACTTTAAATACTGCTACCCATTGAAGCATCTAAGCATCTTTCATCAAGCCAACAGCAATGGCCAAGTCAGTAGCAGATATGAATCTTTAGCTCTCTTTAAATCAGCTCTTTTTATACACTACATGAAAGACCACAGGTTAAACACATACCTTATTGATCATATTTAACGTGCATTCAAAAACAGCATCAAATATCTGAGGTATTTCAGCAGTAATATGTCCCCCAAGCTTGTTTACAATGATAGCCATTGTACTGAGTACTTCAGGTTCTCTAGCAGCTGGAACATTTCTCTGGTAATCAATAAGAACTGCATCCAACAGGGGAGGAACAAAGTTTTCAGCTACCTGGTAAAGAAAAGCAGTGCACCATTAAGTAATTAATTATTGAAGTAAGCCTTTTGCAGCAGACTCTAAAGGCAATTTTACACGAGTCCAACATGTTCTGAATAGAGCACATCAGAGCAGACTTGATTAATCAAGTCTGCTGTAGCGTTCTAATCAGAATGCTCCAGCATACTGCAGCAGCATCTCGTGTATGCCATGTCCTGCGTTTCAAAATGGCAGAAGGGGCACTATAACTAAAGTTCATTTGAGCTTTAAAGTGCCCCCCCCCCCCCATTTTGGGGTGTAAGATGCTCTTGCCATTTTGAAATGCAGGACACTGATTACATGAGATGCTGGGGTTATTTTACATCCTGAGAACTGCTCTAATTAAGAGACTCTCCCTGCCAACCTACCCAAAAGCACATGTATAGGCACCCTAGTCTTTAACTTACCATATTTACTCAAATAAGACAACCTTTAATACAAGGACTCCCAAATATACAGTTTATACTGTTATCTTTCAGCTGTAGAATCTAATTATTGGAGGTCTGCCTTGACTTTGTTCCCCTCCTTCTGCTACAGCAGAGAAAATAAATTCCCTACTTCTTCCCCTTGCAACTACTTCCCCCTCTTCAATACAGTCAGACCCAGCTTTCCTTGAGCTGTAATAATTTGCATATAGTACCCATATACTAATTTCATCCAGAATTGATGCATGTTACCTTTTTTTTTAAACCACTGGAAATTTTAGCACAGGTACTCCATAAACACTTTTGAACAGCAGTCAACAGCATTTCAAGTTACGGTGACCCTACAGCTCAGTACATGTGCATAATCCAGATAACACCCCCCCCCACCCACAAAGGGATCCATGTGCTAATTAATTACCCCCTTGGTCATGACTGGAACTGGGTGTTCTTGTCATGAGTCTTGGGATCCTTCAAAAATGTATTTGCAGATGAGACACAGGGCAACCTGGTCCAGCTTCACCTCATGGAGGGCAGGGCCACACAAATCATGAGACCGGGTAAAAGAAGGGATGACAAATTCTGGGTCAACAGTTTGGGGCCCCACTTGGTGCAGCTGTGGAAGTAAAACTGAAATGTATGCCATGTAGTGATAGACAGGGTTTCTTTGTATGTCAATATAAGATGAGGGGCTTTCCCTTCCCATGCTGATGGGGGGGGAGGGGGGGGGGAAGGTGGGTGGAACGAACCTCCCTGTATTTGAGGACACACTGTATGTGACTACATCTCAATTTCTTTTCAAAAAAAAAAAATAAATAAAAGGCATTTACACAATATGCACACACTTATCATATAACCAGCAATTGTTCCTATAAAAGTTTACTTTTTTGGTAATATTTCCCTTAACTTCATTCTTGCCTCAGAGTATTGTTCAAATAGATCCACTTCAACTGAAACTTGACCGTAGCTCAACAGTATTCCATCATGATGCAAGTAAACCACCCATGCCTGCAGTATGTGTTGTGTTTTAGATTTCCCAAAAAATGACAACCCTTTTTGATATGCCATTATTATTGATTTTTTCAAAGTAGACAGTTTTATGGACAATTAAAATTTACTTACCATCTGAGGATCATTGGACCTGCTCACCCAACCAGAAATTAATTTTAAAGTTTCCCTTTTTACTGTCCTCATACTTCTAATCAAAGGTTGCTTTGTAACCATTTCACCTGAAAAGGGTTTTAAAATTTCAGTTAAGGATATTAAAATTAATTTAAATTTATTGTAGAAACTTAATCAGTGCAACAATTTCAAGAGCAAGACTTAACAGCTGGATTCATTCTAGCAGTCAGCAGATGTACAAAGAGTTAACGTGCACAGAAAACACCTATAGTTATTTTCATTCCATTTCCCAGTGGACATCTAGCTACAAGCACCTTAAAGGAAGCATAAAACCAAAGGAGCTTTACTGGTCAGAAATTCAGCTGCATTCATGAAGCTACATGGGATAAGTCTGGTACAAGTCAACTGTTGGGGAATCTTTTACCTATTACAGTCAAACATATGACCTAACCTTTAGTGTCCTTTAGAATCTTTGCATCTTTTTGGGGAGGCAAAGAAGGTCTTCCACACTTTTGACCTTGTTCTCCATATGATCTTTCCGAACAGGAATTGTGAATCTCACGTATGCCAGTTATTCTACTACTAGATAGGCATCAGAAGTATACCTCAAGTTCCACTATGTCCCAAGCTCTAGTTGCACTGTTTCCAAATGATTAGTCAAGCTTCTTGGCAAGGAAGACCAGTAAAGTCTACTAGCTCCAGATATTTAAGTTTCTTAAAAAAACTGTAAGTGGTTCACAAAAAATAGATTACATTTTTTTTCCAAAAGCATTTCTAGAGCTTTATTACAATGTATGGGAGACATTTTTTAGAGCTCTGCAAACTATTTTGGACTAAGAGGTTAGCATCTCTTCACCAAAAAACATGAAGGAATTTGATTTGAAAAAAGAACCAATACAGCTCTTGATCACAAGGAAAAAAAAACACTTATGTAAACCATATTTTCTACAGCCTTAGTTTCACCTTCATGCCTCAGCTTCCTGACCTGTAAAGTGGGGATGGTGTATAGGTCCTCAAATGACATGCTTTGAAAAGTATGGAAAAGACTATTCTTCTCATTTTCATAAAGAACACATAGAACATCTTACCATTTGCCTGAATAGCTGCAGAAATGTTTTCACTTAGGCACTTGTATACATTCAGCATATCTAAATAAATTCTTCCAAGCTGAATCACAAAGGGGTGGCCGACTGCCTTACATGCTCTTACATTTGTTTTCAGGATGCTACCCAGCTGTTTAACTGTTTCAGGATCCTTCAGAATATCAACATTCTGTTGAAAACAACAACTGAAATCAGGTCTGCTCAGTAAGGGAGATAGTTAAGATGCTGAAGTTAAGATTCAAAAATGGTCACTGACAGCACACCGGTTAAGAGAGAAAAGCTGAAGAATATGCCACTGGAAAAAACAGGCCCTATACTGCTGCTCAGGGCTTTTAACAAAGTTAGCAGGAAGACTGGTAGGATGAACCCTGGGTTACTTTGGTTTTACTCCTCAGAAGCAGTACTAAGTATACAAGTAGCAATGCTGATGCTAGCCAAATGGAAGAGAAGAACACTGGAATAGGGGACTAAGAAAAGAACAGACTAGAAAATAAAACAGAGGGAGAAACCTGCTTTAGTCTAAAATTCAGAACAGTATTGAGTGAGACTCCATGAAGAAACACTCTTCACAGCATAGACCCCTGCAATGGGATCAGAAAGAGGACCAATCTATCTGGAAAAACAGGAGGTTTAAATAGGGGATTAGCAATGTATATTTTTTCTCCTTGCCACCTTCTTGAATAAACAGTATGTTTTTAGGAGAGTGCATTTGGAATTTTCTACCATTCAGAAACAATTCTCTTCTACCTGGCATACTGACATGTTGGGAGAAGCAGCTGTCTCCCAGAGATCTAATGAAGCTCACACACAGGTAAAAATTAATATATAGCAATATGCTGCTATTTTTTTAAAGGACTATAAACATGTCCATTTTCCCATTTATTCCCTTTGTTTTTGCAATTTTTAATAGTATATGCCAACCATACTATTGGACAGCTCTTAAGCCAGATCTTTCCAAAACTAATCCACAAAATGCCTAAGGACCTACTTAATTTGCAGCTTAGTCACAGCAAGAAGAACCAATGTCATGGGCATTTCCTGGTGGCCTGGTCCCTCACCACTGATTGACAGTGGCACCAGGAGGACTGCCATCTTGGCTGATGGCTGCCCTTCATGTGGTCCCACCTCTAGCCACTGATTGGTAGAGAGGACATTGGGGGGGGGCGGGGGGAAGAGAGGAACACAAAGAGCCCCAGCCATCATCTTGGCTGCTGACTGCCCTTCATGCTATACCACCAGCTGGTGCCTTCCTCTCCCAGGTGGGCTGCGAAGGTAGCAAGGAGCACTGGCTCCCACTGGGGAGCCAGGATTTTATTTTTATCAAGTTTTTTAAAATTTTTATTTCATGATTTCTGCAAGAATTGTGAAGTAGCTCCCCAACAATGCCCCACTAAGCACCAAAAACTTTACTGGAAATCCAACATTTAACAAAATATCCTTAACTAAACACACAGAAATGTTAATGGTGTTTAAAATTTGTAACTCTTACTTTTGTTGCTTGTTGAATTATACTGTCCCACACCTGATTAGGGAGCAACATGTATTTTTCTATCAGATGCTCTTGTACAGTTTGGTCAGTCTGTGCCCCAATCATGTATCCAACAGCTTCATAGAACGTATGAACCTAATTAGAACCAAAAAAAAAAAAAAAAAGAAATGGAAGGTTTTTAAGAGTTAAGACATTAAAGGAAAACTTTGCTTACAGTCATTTACGCACTGTGTTTACGAAATATTAAAGGCTGAAAATTGTTTTCAAAGTCTGGAAGCTTATCCATTTTTACACTTCATCAAGATTCTATATTTTAAAGAAACAAGTATCACTATAAAGCACATTTTTCAGTGTCTGCTGTAGAGTCTACTAAAAACACTAAAAACCTTAGCCATATGTAAGTTTTTGCATTTATCTGGCTTTATCAACTGTAGTCCTGATTTGGAGAGAGAATTGTTTCCTCAGTATGTACAGTATTTTCTCAGCATCAGTCAGGGATGACAGCAGAGGTCCACAAGTGGCCTGGGCAGCCAGCCTGCATGGCACAGGAAGGGAAAGGGGCAGGTAGCAGTGGCAACTAGGACAGGAAGCAAAAAGAAGAACAGCTGATTGAACCAGGAGCACTGGGCAGGAAGCAGAAAGCAGAGCAGTGGCTCAAGCTGGGGAAGGGGATCAGAGTGGCACTCAAAAGGATACAGGGCTAATTTGTTGCACACCTGCCAGAAAAATTGTACTCTCACCCCCAGTAATCTAGGAGTAGCTATGCCTGGAATGCTCTACATAGAGCAACAGTTGGACATCCAGGATTTCCCCACCATCTCTGCCCCCAATCACTGAGAAATCATGAGAAGAGTTCTGTAGTCCAAAGCAGGTAGATATTGTAGAGGACCATGCTCAGCAGCTGAAGAATAAAGCAGAGCTCCCTAACAGCTTAGTTATGAAAGAAGATTAAAAACAGCTGGGATAAGTTTGTTGAGAGGATACAAGGAGGGAAATTCTACATATCACACTTTCTATGGACAACCAGTTTACAATTTTTCCCCTTCCTGTTGCCACAGGGGTCAGCAGCTTTTCTTTTTTTTTTTTTTCTTTTTTTTCTTTTCTTCTTCTCAGAAACACTGGGTGTTGGTTGTAGTGGAGGCTAGGAATTTTTGATCAGGGTGTGCTAATATTCCTGCTGGGACTAAAGTCTGGAGGTTCCCCTACTTAGGGGTCACAACAATCTCTATTTGGAATTAAGAAGGAAATCTATTCCATGGGTTAGACTGGTATGGGCTGTGGGGGTAAGACTGTGGTTTAGATAAGGATGATGCTACTTTGAGCAGGGGGATGGGGGTAAGATGGCTCCACAAGGCCCTACCAATCCTACTTTTCTATGATTATAGAAGTTTCAGTAGTGTCTTCAAATACTACCGCAATAACATACTATATTGAAAATACAAGCATCACTAGGGATGAATACTTGAAATATTTAGCCTAAAATTATTCAACTTAAGGCTATTTATTTTCTGCTTAGAGTTACAGCCATTAAAGTTAACCAGTTACTCGTCTACAGAGGAGATGGAACCTATTTGAAGGATGCCAAATAAAACCTTATGCAATGTTATTCAGTCCTCCTCTTGTAAGCTGCCCTGAATCTTTGCTGGGAAACCTGGCATATAAAAACCAAATCAAACAAAAACATGCTTACATCAGATTAGTGCCATAGTACCTTCTTCCATTAACAAGACTACAAGTATTAGTCTGGTCTCCTAAAAACCACTACTAGTAAACCTTCACTATGGCTTTCCTATTTTTCTTTTTTTGCATTACATAAAGTTACCTAACTACTGAATTAGATTTACCTGTTGTGGCTGAAGGTCGCAAATGATTGTATTAATATTATTCAGTATCTCGTCAATAAATGGCATGACTTCTCCCACTTGGACCTGAACAAAATGTCGTCGGCATTTCTGTGCTATTTTTATGAAGGTATCACAAGCCATGTCCTGGACGCCATCATGAGTTTCTAAATTAAAACACACTTACTGAGACTTTATGTTCAATATAAAAGTTACAAAAGCCTGAAGATTACATGTTACCATCCCAACATTTTCAGCATTTGGTCACAAGAAATTCAAGTATTTGTATCAGGAACACGTGACATTTCAGTCATATTTACCATGCATGAACTCAAACAGCTTGTTAACTACCGTCTTCAAAAATTTCCAGTGAGCTCTCAAAAAACGTGGATATTGACCTACTATATACATGATATTTGATGCAATGATAGCTTTGTTATCTTTCCCTCGCTTTTGTTCACAGAGTCCCAAAAGGTCCTATAAGAAAAAAAAAATATTTCCTTTTATAGTTTTCTTTTTAATATTTACTTCATCCATTTCCTTAAAAGTTTGATGGGACAAAATTCAGAACACTACCACAGCAGTGGTAAAAATCGACATATCAGAAAGACCTTGAAGACAGCCAACAAAACTCAAGTTTTGCTAGGTGTTCCAAAACACTGAACAGATTCAATTACAAAATTGGAATTACAGTTCCTGAATTTTTTTTTGTAACTCCAAACAACTTTCTAGAGAGCAATTATTACTGTATTTACTTGAATGCAAGACAAAATTTTCCCCTCTAATCACCATGGGGAAAGAAGCCTTATACCTTATATTCATAGCGGCCATCATTAAATATATTGGCCATCATTATATACACTACTGCTAAATGCAGCATGTGCTCAGTAAATGGAAACCAACTATCAAGCTAATTAAATGCAAGCAACATTGAGCATGAATGTAAAACATGGCTACTGACAGATGTGGAAAACAGCAGCAAAACACCACAAACAAGAAAACTAGCAGTTTACTAAAAGAGGACCTGCATTAGTTTGACCCAGCTCTGCAGCATCTGTATAGATCATACGCTTCAGTGGGTCTTTTTGGTGCTTTTAACAGCTGATCTATTCAATTAGCTATTAGCAAAAAGTGCCAAAAAAACCATGCTGAAGCGCTCAATCTATGCAGACATTGGGTGAGCCAGGTCAAAACTAAAGCAACTAATCCTGGACATGCGCTGCACTTGGTGCATGGGGGATGCTGAGCTTAACGTGCTGTTGTTTTGTTTTTTCCATTTTTCTAAGCAGCCCATATTGGGCAAACATGGTGTTAAACCTTTTTATTTTTCCTCCTTTTTTTTTGCAGGGGTGGCATCCTACTTGTAAGCCCCAGCTCCAAAGCCTTGGAGTTCAGATGCCCCCTAGTCTTACTTGTTCTAGCCAAAAGGCAGAAGAGCAGCTAGGGAAAAGCACAAAAGCAGTTCCCTACTGCTGCAAAAACACCACCAATCGGGGACACTAACTGGTTACCCAGAATCCCCATGTTACCCCCTCTCTCAACCAGTGGCATACGATTAGTGTGGCTCTGCCCTCCATGAGGTGAAGCCAGACCAGGTTGCTCTGCTATGCCTCACCTGCAGGATCCTAGATTCTTAATCTAAAGGTCTAACAGCTCCGCCATTTATTAGTACTCCATTTTTGCTTCTTTTGCTGAAGAAACTAAAATACCAATACAAGAGTGGGCCAACTCATGGCATGTGTGCAACAAGTGGCTGCATGTGGCATCAAGCCCTGGGCACTCAGTAAAAGGAGGCACCAGATGGAAGAAAAGGGGACCATTTTCTTCCATAAAATAGATGGAATTTTATCTATTTTAAAATTAGATAAATGGAATTGTCTATGGCTATTTGGGGCAAGGAAGGGTAAGAAGGAGAAGAGGCAGCAGGACAGGATGCTGCTGCTAGAGGAGGTATCACGCATCACCATCAAGAGCCAGATTAGCCTTCCCCCTGGCCCTGCAATCACTGTCAAATTAAGGCTTTGGATCCTCACCTGTCATATGAAATGACAGAAGTTCTGGGGCCAGAGAAAGGTAAAGCTGACTTGGCAGTGACATCCCTGTCAGCAGTGTGCCGCCCCACCCCAGCCCTCTACCTCTCTTCTGGCAACCTTGGGTGCAAACTTATTACATATGCCCTAGAGAAGCAGAGGGAAGGGTCAGAACTTAACTTGTGACACCTGGCAAAACATCTGCCACCACTGTTTTAATCAATACAACTTACTCTGCAACACCAGCAGAGGCTGCAACAGAATCTAAAAAGCTATTTCTCATCTCAATTATCTTAATAAGAGTACGATCATAACCAATAAGAATACATGCAACTTTCCCCAGAAAAGTTATCCTCAGTGGGAAAAGTAATTTGAACTAATAGCGCTATCAGGTGGGGGCATGAAAAAACCAGATCAGGGCTTTTTCCTACTGTACAGTTTACTAGAAGCGAGGCATTTTTTCACCCTATAGAATCCAGTAATTAATCTAATAGTCATTACTAACATACATGTATGCAGACAGAGGTAGTTGGCCATGTTACCCTAAAGTTAGACAAAAAGGCAGGGCATTGTAGCAACTTCAGGAGTAATTTAGTCGGTCATGAACATCCTTTGAATTTAAGTGACCATTTTCCTTTCTATTTCGTATTCCTGGTCTCTGCAAGTCTATTCAAAACATCTGATGAAAGTAGGCAGTAGTTTACAAAAGCTCACCTCTCCCTGAATGACAGTCTATAAAAGATGCTATACCTTCTGCCTAGTGCAAGTGAGAAGCTCAGTTTTAAAACTTTATACCTTAATTACTGTAACAAGAAATCTTTTTTCATCCTCTTCATGCATTGCTCCACTAATTGAGCCTATAGCCCAACACAGAGTATTCAAATTTTTCCATGACCATTCTGTTCCATTGACTTGATTATGAAGTTTTTCTGTCATTATTCGCTCAGTATCAGCATAATCCAGATGTGTAAGATAAACTGAAAGAAATAAATCAACAGCAAGAGACATTTTAAGCAGAAGTGCCAATCAAAAATGCATAGCTCAACTCTATATTCATTCTGTTCTTAAAACAGAATCAACTTGACCTAGAGCAGAAAACAGTTCAAAAACTGGTCCTGTAAGAAATTTAGTATCTGTATCAAGTCCCAGATGCTCTTAGCAAGACTGTTCAACTTTTAACTGCTTGGAATGTTTGAATTAAGACTTGTACTGAGGCTATTTTACTCGGATTGTTTAGGCTGCTATTAAGCAGAAATGACAAAAGCTGAATCCAGGTATGAAAACAGAATCAAATTAAAGACTTTGAGGTTTCTTTATAGCAATAGTTTCTTTGACAAACTGTCCTAACACACCAGTAGCTCAACTAGCTTATAAGCACTCCAATTTGGCCAGCAACTAAACCTGCAGTTCAGTGCTGCAGGCTTAGGTGCCCATATGAAATTATCTACATTAGTATATAGTTGAAATTGGGTATGTATGTGCATTTATAACTAGAGAAAACACATACTTCAGACATGCATCTTAAAACCAAATACTAAGGCACCTTACCAACCTTAAATCTGCTTGATATCAGAGTAGAAAATATAGAAGACATTAGATGTCTTTTCATTCAGTTTAATCCAATCATGGATTACAAAATATAGGATTATTAGTATGGCATTCTAGTAGTCACAGCATTTTGTTGCTACAGGAGTAGGGTTTGGATGTTTTACCATGTTTAGATTATTATTTAATAAGTTTAAAGGCCCAATTTCTTGGATTTAACACTGAATTATGAGGCAACTACATTATCACTAGAAACATTTTTAAATCTTGGTTACTTATATATACACACATTTCAATTTAACAGTCATCTAGGCACAAAATTATGACCAGAAAACACAAGCGAACATCCAGGAATCAAAACTATAAGGTTAACAACTATGACTAAACGGGGAATATAAAGAGCCTCAAAAATTCTTAAATAGATTATGCTGGAGTGACGCTGTAGCCACAAAGTTCTAATATGAAATGCAAGGTAGGAATTTGGATCAACTTCATGTATGCATTTTGCAATATGAAAAAAACAAAAAACCAAAACCCGAAAGTATTTTGTCTCAACACTACTGAAATGTTTCGACCAAATCAAAATTTGAGCTTCCATTTAACTGGAAATTCTGAATTTTCAATGTTCTATTGCAAGAATTTCATGTTGGAACAAATCTTGCTGCTTACCAGAAAGGTAAAAAGCCACTAATTTCATCACTTTTCTCTTTACCTTGGTGCTTAAGAATGGTGAGGACACCTTGGAAGAACCTGGATTATACAGGCCATGTACAGGTGTTTTGTTTTTACTGGGAGAAACATCATTCTGAGGTGTATGAGTCTAGCTGGGGCAGTAAATCCCTCTTTAAATGTGTACAGGCTTCCTTTGCCAACTGTGGGTGTTAAGCTCTGGAAAGTTCCCCTGGCTGGCAAAAACTTTGGTTTGTAAAACTAAAGGCTTATGGGGAAAGTGAGGTTAGGGACTTGAATACTGTACAGTATACAGTGTATAAAAATCATTTTTACTTACCTTTAATACACAAGGTATATTACATTTTTACACATTTAAATACGCTTGGTCAACCAGGCATAGGCGTACTCATAGGGGTACTTTAGACAGATTATAGGGGATATGTACCAGCAGGAGAGAACTGAGCACACCCAGCAGCATCTCCCCCAGTGTGTTTGCCTCTTACCTGGGAGAGGGAGGAGGAAGGGAAGGGAGGAATTTGCTATCCAGCCCCGCACAACACACCGAAACACTTCCCTGCTTCCACCCGTCTGAACGGTGGGTCAGGGTGTTTTGTGTCCGCCTCTGGTGGCGGACTACTGGTCGATCAGCAGCCTGTGGATGGGATCCTGGGCAGGCCGAGTCAAGGGACAATCTGAGCCCAACAGCAGTGGGAACCGCCCCACCCACACCCCTGGACGAGCCACCAGGCTTGGACTGTACCATGACCAAGCCCGGCTAGGGCTCCATTCACTGTAAATGAAGCATCGCCAGGGCAGCACAAGGCAAGTAAGGAGAACCCTGTGCACCTTCTCCGCTCCCTGCCGCACTGGGTTACGGGGGAGGGAAAGCAGGGCAGTAGGGAATAGTGACGAGCGGGCCTGCTGTTCCCCATCACTACAGGTAGAACAGATCCCTGCCATCGCATGCACTTCTGGCAGGGCTAGGTCAGAAGGGAGAGGAGTGAAAGGAGCAGGGCCAGGGGGCTGGCACACTGATGTGCAGACACGGAAAACTATGGTTATTCAGAACTGTACACTGTGGTAGCCCAAATGGTACAGAGTATTAACCATGGATGCTCAAAGCCATGCTTGGCAAACTCATGGTTTGTAAGGGAAACTTGTACATTCAAGCTGGGTAAGCAGGAGCCAGGAGGAGAAAGAGGAAGAGGGAGTTCCCCCATCCCCAGGTGCACATGCCTGTTAAAAGACGCTCACAGTGGCAGCCACTAGGGACGAAGGTGGGCTTCCCCATTCCCTGCTGAACAGGGTGAGCATCTCAACCTGCACTTTTAGCTGTGGATGAGGGAGCTCCCTCAGGCTCCAGTGCAGGCTGGAATGGTTGTATGCTCCCTTTCCTGGGAAGATTTCTAGCACTGTAATTCACTTCTCCAGAATTCAGATTTGGTGGCTTGCACTGTATGTTGTGAGGAGGGAATTAAAGCAAATGCAGAAGAACATTATAGGGTGGGTTCTTTTCCCTTGCTTACTCTGTAGTTAACAAGTATATTATGTTTTAAATTTGTGCACAACACCAAAATGCCACAAAGAAAGGACTGGAAAGGATTTTAGGAGGTCATTCAGTCCATCTTCTGGCTGAAGGCAGTTTCATCTTTCTAAAAGTACCAGTCAAGTGGTGGACTAATTGTGCAAAGAGATGCCTTTCCTTGTTTTTGTGCAGTCAAATATTTTGGTGGCAGCACAAAGGTGAAGCAAAGACATCCATATCCCTTGCCAATGGCAAATGTTGAAAATTTGTGACCATAATAAAGGTGGTAACAGATAATATCACTATATAGCAGCAGATATCCATTTACTTGCTGGTGGGAAAGCATGGGCAGCCAGAGCTGGCTATGCTCCCCAACCACCCCAGGCTTCTCACATCTTGGAGTGCTTGCAAGATGCACCCCTGGGACCTCCTTAAGTGGGAAACCCTGGGTTTTCTTCACTTAAGGAGATGCTCCAGGGAGAGCCCAAGGGCTGTTTCTTTATGCAGGAAAAGCCCAAGGGTCCCTGCTTATGGAGACACATCCCTGGGAACATGGTTTTACCCAATTAAGCCACCATGAGATCTCAGGGGTGCAAGAAAGGTAGGACCTAGGGAATTCTCAGTGCCTCAAGCCTCCATGCTGGGACAGGCCAGGGCAGGTTCCAGTGCAAAGACACAGGGCACTGGGAATTTCCCAGCTCATGCATCACCCCAGGCCTTTGAGTGATGCATGGGTCAGTGCATGTCCCAGGACAGAGGCCCAGAACACCAAAAACTGCCTGGCCCCCACACCATACTTGATCCACCTCAGTTTGATGGCATATATTTCTACCCCAAGCTGTAGATGTCTTTCTTCAAGTGAAGTGTCTAACCTGGGCACAAGATTTCAGGTGAGGCCTCACAAGTGCTAAATAGAGTAGAAGAGCCACACTCCTTGATTTGAGGAACTACAACCCTGTTAAACACACCCTATGTTACTGGCCTTTTGTTGCAACAAGAGCATACTGTTGACTCGGCCAGCTTAAGGCCCATTATAAATACTAGGTCCTTTTCTGCAGTACTGCAGCCTAGCCAGTAGTTCCCCATCTTTATGGGTGTTTACAGACAAAAAACAAAACAAGAGGCGCTTTAAACTTGGTGCACCCCAGCGCTGAGTGCAGCACATGCCCAAAAGAGGCAGCACGTTAGTTTGACTTGGCTCACCCAACATCTATATAGATTGAGCACTTCATTGGGGCTTTTGTGGCACTTATTTAATAAATGATTGGATCAGGTTCAGAAAAAAAGGGCCAAAGAGCCCTGCTGAAGTATGCAATCTATATAAATGCTATGAAGCCAGATCAAACTAATATGCTGCCTCTTCCAGTAAAGCACATTTTTCTCTCATGTCTGTCAGCACCCAGTATGTGCCTATGTACTTGTTACCTCCCAAGTGCATGCCCTTATTGAATTCCATTTTATTAACTGCAGACCATTTCTAAACCTCCCGAGTGTCTGCAGTTCTGCCCAGATTTGTTGGGTGAAGTAGCAAACAATATTTACTTGACTTACATATTTGCTAAGTGTGCACCCAATCCCATGTTCCATATCATCAATGGACCACACCCAAGGCAGACCCCTGAGAAATACAATTCAATGCCTCCTCCCAAATAAATGCTGAGCTGGTGATGACCGTAATAATCTAACTAGTCATGTAGCTATCTTTCAGTACTTTCCTTTACACTGTATTTTGCTAGCTTAACATACGGTTAGAATAATTATAATACGCAGTTGTAATAATTGATTAATATTTGCTGTTCATTTTCTATTGAGGCATCCTTCTTTCTTCCCTACATACCTATTTAATTAGCTCTTCATTATTAACTGAAGTGCTGGTGCGATCTGCTTAAGAACTGCTGTAGCTGGACACAGGAAATTTGATGGACTCAAAACCAAAAAGCAAGGAAAAAAACTTGAAACAAAAACTACAGACTGCAAACTTTCATTCCACCATTTTTGGTATTACTTCCTCTCTATATACTTGTCCCAGTCAGCTTATTTTTCCTTGCGTTTGCCATCTAACCTAGCTCATAAGCTTGTTCTTTGATACACAGCACCCAACTCTAATAGCAGCAAGTGTATCACCCAACATATTAACTTACCCAGCGTTTCTCTCATATTCTTGTACAAGTTTATGGAATCTGTGTCCTTCATGAATTCTCGCACAACTTCCCCCTGATCATTTTCCACAACTAGCACTTCTTCTGGTTTTGCCATGCGGCTAACCATCAACAGTCGGACCTGCATTTACCAGAGAAATTTACACACACATCAAACTAAAGTTAAAGATTCAGAAACACTTATTCTGAAAACATTAACACACTCCTGTAGGATACTTGGCTCTGGTACACTTGCCACATTGCAGAGAAGCACCCAACTGCATCAACTTGTTGACCTCCAGAAGGCTATGGGCAGGCCATATTCCTTCAAGTTCCTAAATAAGATTCCAAATAAAAGTGCAGGCAATACTGACCGGAAAACTACAAAATATTAGGTGACAGCTCTCTCTACAAGGAAGACTCCAAAGATGCCGAAGGCATGCAACATATCAGTTTAACAGGAAATCATCAGTAACCAGTGTGGATCAGTTACATTAATACTATCAGCACAGATCTTTAACACTGCTGCTTTATTAACAGACTTCTGGAAGTGTTATTCAAGCTACTCTCCACTCTGTGATCAAATACTACTTCAGCTGAGCTGAGGAACACCACACTCTGGGATGTCTGATGAAAGAACAAAAAGGAAAACTACAACAAACCCTGGAAATAAATTTCCAGAGTCTTCCTTTCTTTTCATTCAGCAAATGACTATGTTCTGGTATGGACAGCCTTCAAAACAGAGCACACCACACCAACCAAACAGGACATAAAAAAAAAAAAAAAAAAAAAAAAAGACACCCATAAAAACCCCAATGTGCTTCAGGATTAGTGAATCTGGCAAGCTTTTCACTGGGTTCTTCCCACGCAACAGAAGATTAAAATTCAACTTCTCCAACTGCTGTAATATTAAAACACAATACTGTAAGGTATTTTGAATCAGATTTTTAAATATTATTTTCATTCTAATTTTTTCCCCTGAACTTGTTGCGTTTCATTTTTACTAGCATGTGAAAAGGTTTAAAAATGCACTGAACAGTAATGGGTGGCACTTACTATATACCCTAGAAATATTAGTGCCCAAAATATTTAATTCACAAACATGCCATGTATTAATGCCTATAACTCTTGAGGCACTAAACAAAGTACAAGTTTTCATTATTTCAGTTTTAATAGGATATAGGAAAACTTATACAATGCATCAAATTACCACAGATTAAACGTTACCTTGGACAGCACAGGCAGATAAAGCTGTCTCCTAGGAGGAACATCAAAGTGCTGACTTCCCGAAAGCAATGGAGAAGCAGATGTTGAAAAGGGGCTCTCCCTATAAAGTTCAGCAGCCAAATGATTCCAGTATTCTAGACAGATTTTGAAAATTTCAGTTTCTTCAACTTCTGACACAAGCAACATGTAGTGAAGAGCCTACAGAAATGATTTACACAAAATGGGATTAAGATTCATTTAATTATTTCCTAGAAATTAAGACCTTGAAAGTTAAGGTTTCTTTAAATACAATATTTAGGAAAAAGCCTTTTTCTACAACCTCACAGTAAGATTTAAAAACAAAAAGCAATTAACATGCCACAATACCATTTTTAGATTAGCACCCTTAGCCAGCAGCACACTGCAACATCCATCAACTCTATAACCCTCATAGTACCTTGGCTGATTTTTCTCTTTATTATTTTGAAGAATAATTTGTAAGTCATTATTTTACATTTTTTGTTATTTTGCATAACATTCTGCTTTACAGTTTCCTGAACTACCATGATGGTTCAGAAAGATAATCCTGGATCTGCCAACTGGAGACATTCACTGCAATTGTATTCAGGAGCCCCAGTTATAAAGAATTCAGTTTCTTTTCCTATTTCACAGAAGGCAGACTGCTGAAATATAGAAGGTGAACGTTTACTAAATGTAGATAATTGGTATAAAATGGCTACAAAGGGATTCCACAAGGGAAACAAAAATATGAAACATTTCCTTTACTTATGGTGTAGTGTCAAACAACAGAGAGCACAAAATTAAGCCAACTCCTATTTTTATTTTTGCATATACCGAATCATTAACTAACCAACACAGAGATTAGAATACAAGTACATGGCTCCTACATTGTTTTTCCCAACCTTCCCTACTAGCCGATAACCATATATCATGTCACCAGCCATAAGTAAACAAACAAAAAAGCCTCAAAAAAGGGGGTGGCAGTGAAACGTCTTTGATTATAAATTCCAGGATATATACTAAAAAGTACTGTGATTTGTAATTGTACTATATTCAAAATTTAAGTGTCCAAAAAAAAAAAAAAAAAAAAAAAAAAAAGTTTAAAAACAATTAAGTCTTACATTCATATCAAATTTTCCTTGTATTTTAATTTGCAACTTTGACCAGAGCAACTTTCACCCTCTATAGATCCCACAAAGCAGAGCAAATAATTTCATGCAGTAGTACTGGTACACTACAGAGATAAATGGAAAAACCAAATTGTGCTGTTTTAGTATGTCCATCTCCACATAGTAAGTAAAGAACTCTTTCTTACATGTCTAAACCAAATGAACTTGCATTTGCTGTCAGACATTTCACAATGCTTAAACTGAGAACAGTAAATTCCTCATGACTAGAACGTACTACTCCAAGCACACCACACCTCAAACCGAGCACTTGCCTGTACTTGGACTACAGTGAATCAAATTTAAGAACAACGTGGTACATCCACCATTAGCTACCCTATTTCTGTGGCTTACAGACACCTTTGGTGTTTCTTAAGATCACCTGGAATTTTAATTTCTCCTCCTATTCTTAACCTGAGGTGACTGTGTTCTCCATTTTATTATACCACTCCTAGTGTTGTTTCACTTCAAAACAAAAAGTTAGGCAGCCGCCAAAAACATGGCAACGAACAGGAATTCATCACGTCAAAAACGTTATGATATGTTATAGTCGGAGTTCTTTGCACCAGAACTGCTCTATTGTCTTTCTGTAGTAAAAAAAAAAAAACAAACAAACTAGTGAAATGAGAGTTGCTGACATGGAGTGTCACTAAATTCAGAAAAGCTAGCAAGTGCTTTTACTGTGAAACAGCATAATTTCTCATGGTGTAAAGTGAGCTAACACATTTTCTCTTTCAGTGGAAAATTGTGTGTCCTCCCAGTCATATCCATCTCATACTTTTTCTTGCTATTAAGAACATGCTCTTGCTAAATATTTGCATACAAACACAATGGAGTCTTCGTGCTGCAGTCTTCCAGCATCTTAATGTGACATAAAAGCGTCACTACATAAAAGCGGATCTACTCAAATCAAGACTTAGCGTCTAAATCAAGATTTTCCTTCCCATATTTAAAATGAACATTTTACACAAGGACATGTCATTTTATAATACTTTCCACTAAAAGAATGCAGATTCTTTTCCATCTTAATTTCAGGCAACTGCATTTAATGCTATATGATCCGAGATACTCAGCTAATAGGACATAAGTTATAACCATGGTTCCTGGTTTTCTTTTTTTTGTTTTTTTAATTCCAGATTCTCAGATTTAAAAAAAAAAAGAAAAATCCAAAATTCTCTGATAAAAAACCCAAAAATGCATGTTTCATTTTAATCGCAGAAAAACACTATATATAGAGAGATATCAGTTGAATACATTGTTTTACTGATATGTTCACAATTTTAAAACAATGTGGAAGCCTACCAATGTCTTAATCAATATAACAAGGTCTAAATACCAATATAATTTTAGCATTTGATTCGGGGGGGGGGGGGGGGGGGG